>OU343222.1:18999657-19338321 GCA_910596185.1 Chrysanthemum makinoi
AATTAGAATAACATTCAAAGTGTCAAACATTTGTAACATCAAAATTCAAGTAGAATGATATTGTGTGTAAAAGTATCGTCTAATGCTTGATATGATAAAACACAAAAGAGATATTTAGGAAACTTTTATTCTTTTAAGCAGTTTTTTTACGCAAAATAAGAAAATATATATATACACATATTTAAAATAATGTCATAAAGTCAATTATTCTTATGAACCATTGTCCTTTACCAATATGATTTTATACCAATTAAACCATTAGAGTAACCAGTAAATGGTCTCAGGTTTTCATTAACTTTTTCACAGGTACTATGATTTAGATTAAACAAAATTGTAGAAATAAAGCGAGGAATAAATATCTCTTTCATTATGAATGATTTTCATATCATCTATGTAATCACTTTTTTTAGTTTCATTACGATATCCTCTCAAGTCTCAACTTCCATACTTTCTTTTATGCATGTGTAATACTTTGTTAAATTATTAATCTGTCGTGATATATAAACAAATTTGTTATTTTATCTTATTTTGTTATTGAGTTTATCAGATTGTTATGTCTTTTATCAACCCTACTCATTTTTCAAAAACAAATTAATATTCAAAAAATTGACGGGTTATACACTCGGTAAACAAGAGTTGTTAAAAAAAAACCCATAAATGTTTTTCTAAATTACATTGATCTAATATGATTGACAAGTCTCCATATAAACAGATGTTATGAAGAAAAATACAAGTTTTACCACACTATATAAGCCTTTTTTTTTTTTTTTTTTTTTAAAATATTCTTATTCTCCAATCCTTTAATGAGAAGTTTTACTACACCATATATATGTACTCCATGAGATTCTCATTGAAGAGTTATATGATCCAGTGACATATGTTATTGATTTTACTTATTCAAACTTTTTGAGTCACATAAATGATGCAACCTATTTTCCAAGAAAAGGCCATCTTGCCTCCCATCGACTGAGGTAGTGGACACGATAAACGATCATTTCTTGAAGACATTTGATGGGGAGAAATAATTTATCTAAGTTGCGACAACAATGATAAATCTAAAAGCAGTTCCGCAATAAATGAATCCATTTTCTCTCACAAGTTTATCAATAGATTGAAGTTTTCCATTGTTTCAAACAACAAGCTTACATTAGAAGTAGGTGTTTCGATAATGTTGTTGAGAAATATTAATAAGTCCAACGGACAAACAAGACTTGAGGTTGTTTATTAGTAAGAACTTCTATTGAGGCAAATATAATAAACGGGACACACTTTTGAAAGACAATGATAATCCAGAGGTTGAGAATTACTCTGTTGGATAGACATTTACCACTAAAGATTATAAGAAACAATATACCATGTCCCTTTCATTTGCTATGACAATAAATAAGAGCAATTGAAAATCACTTTCAAAGGTTGTTTTATCTCCCATGGCATGTTGTCACACATAAACGACTGTATGTTTCCGTTTACAAGATAAAAAGAAAAAGAGGCTTGAAGTTTGTAAGTTGTTATCAAGACGGTAATATCTCAAATCATGCAACAGACGTTTTCTACAAAGAGGTATTGCAAGGTATGTGATCAATGTTCAATCGTCATGTACAAATATCTACATGACATGTTTTATGTGCCTTTTTTTCACTTTGTAAATATTGCTATCAACAAACAAACACTTTCATATAACGTGGTATATAAAGAAGTGCTACACAATTTATGATCCCATCTACATGTACACATATCTCACATTAGTAGAAATAAAGGATTAAAGATGTTTGTTTTCTTTTTTGGATTGTTTTACTATTGTGTTTTATATAACATATGTTTAATTATTACCAACTGTATACTTTACGTTTGTTTATAAAGACGTGGTTCTTTCTAACTTATAACTTCATAACGCAATATCATTTACTACTTTTTTAGACGTTATTTAAAAATACCCGTGAATTTCACGGGTCTTTTAGCTAGTGATTAAATAAAACAAGCCTAGTCAAAAAGCATTCGTATGGGTCTTTTTTCTATGTTTGTTTACACAAAAAGAGTCTTTTGTGACCTTATCTTATTCCAAAGTTTTCCCACACAAAAAGATCACGTTCACATTCAACATTGATCCTTAGTAGCAACATCCTTAATATAAAATAACAGGTATATTTTGTTGTAATGTAATCAGCGTAGGCTAAAAAAATGAACGAATTGAACAATCTGTGAGAATATTAATACAAAAATGAGTCTTTGACTCTTTTATGTCCCTGTCCCATTACAAAGTTTTGATAACACTACCTTAATTATTAGTATAACCTCTTTAGGCTTATTCATTTCATCCAAGTTTCTTTGTGATCAGCTCAATATTGTACTTTTTTCAGTTATAACTTTAATGGCGTCCACTTCAAAGTCATTGATTCAGAAGAGCCTTAAGTATGATATCTTCTTAAGTTAGCTTAGGAACTTCAGCTAAGAGAGTTGACCGTTTGAGAAAGTCAAAATGTGTTAGTGGTATTTATACCTGGTTGACTATTATCATATCAAAATTAAGTTCAGTAAGTATTATTATGAGATTTTATTATCATAAAGAGGTTTATGTTTATATAGTTATGTTCTGCTTTGGGTGAAATCGTTAAGCATAAAAAGAGTTGACTTTCGTCAAATTATTTACTTTCACCAACTTCACTGAGTTTTTCATTGAATCAATCTGAAGAACATATCTAAGGGTGGTTACTAGTGTGATAGTGTCAAGTGAAGCTAATCAATCTTTTTTCAGTAATTTTATTACACAATGATTTTGGAAAATCTAAGTTCAGGGCTGTTATTAATTGTCTGAATAAAAGCGACTGTTGTTTTTTTTTTCCATGTGACACCTGACAAAATTGCTCAAGTCTTTCATCATGGATATAAGTTATGCTAGATAGTTCATATTTTATGTACTATTGGCTTCATGTTTGACCTCATGTTCTCTTTACCTAACATTGAAGATGAACGACAAACACACTATTCAATTGAATTAGGACCTTGTGTTCTACTCTGTCAAGGCATGCTAGTTGTGTTAACCTGTATTCCAGTTTTGTGCATTCTACGAGTAAGTAGCTATAAAATTTTAAAAAAAAATACACAATTGTCAAAGGCAGAGAAGTTGTTCACATGTTTGTTCTTGTAAAACTATCCACATTTGAAAGTATAAACACGAGAGGGAAAAGTGTATAATATAAGGGGTAAGAAATGAAGAAAAGGAAAGAGTTGAAGGACCTCTTATGTCATACACTGTATAATAACAGATGGATTTCAAGTTTGAAGGCATTAATTGAAGGTCAAATAATTGGTCATAGGCTATAACTGATAGTTTAAGTAGTGAATCCTAATGGATTGATTAATTAATTGCGACACTACCACAAGGATTTCGAAAACCCCCAAAATGTGGTTTGTTTGTTTTGGGTAGAAGTGGGTAACAGTACAGTGGATTTGGATTTGGGTTCGGTGGTTGTTCATCACCGGAGGATAACAATGCTAATGGTAAAAGTAATTCTTTTATTTGGTGATTGATTTGTTAAAGTGATTAATGTTTGTTTGGGATACTTTTATTCAATTTGTGTATCTGATTATTGCTTTGGTTTGATATAGTTTTTTAGAATTTAAGATTGCTTATCCAAACATGGTTATTTCTATATTGCTATAGTTTAAGCAAATCAATATAGAAAGTCATTGAGGTGAGTTCATCTTTTTATCTCTACTAGAACTAGTATACTAGCTGATATCAGATATACACGCTATATTCCATTCTTAACTACATATATATGTTGATGGCAATAATGCATGTCTGGTAATTTATTATGTATATGGAAATTTTTAAATAACTAATTAAGTAATTATTAAAATATTTAGGAAACGAATGCTTTATAACCACTACAATGGTGAATGATTAAATAAGAGACATGCCTAGTGAAAAAGCATTCTTAATGGGTCTTTTTTCTATGTTTGTTTGCACAAAAAGAGTCTTTTGTGATCCCATCTCATTCCAAAGTTTTTCCACACAAAAAGATCACGTTCACATTGACCATTGATCCTTCGTAGCAGCATCCTTAATATAAAAAAATGGGTATATTTCGTTGTAATGTATGTAATCGGCTTAGCCTCAAAAAATGAATGAATAATATGTTAGAATATTAATACAAAGTTTTAATAACAGTACTACCTTAATTATTAGCATAACCTCTTTAGGCTTATTCATTTCATCCAAGTTTCTTTGTGATCAGCTTGATATTGTACTTTTTTCAGTTTTAACTTTAATGGCATCCACTTCAAGTTCATTGATTCAAAAGAGCTTCAAGTATGATGTCTTCTTAAGCTTTAGAGGCGAAGACACTCGAAAGAACTTTGTTGATCATCTTTATTCTGCTCTTACACAAAAAGGTATTGAAACTTACAAGGATGATGAGAATATTAAGCAAGGGAAATTGATCAGTGATGAGCTTATTAAGGCCATTGAAGACTCAAAATTTTACATTATTGTATTCTCCAAGAACTATGCTTCTTCATCTTGGTGCTTGGAAGAGCTTGTTAAGATTATGGAATGCCAGACGATGGACGAGCACACTGCTTACCCCGTGTTCTATGATGTGGAGCCTACTGAAGTACGCAAACAAAGTGGGGCAGTTGGAGATGCATTTGTAAAACATAAAGACGAAAAAGCTGCAAGAAAGTGGAGAGAGGCTTTGAAAGAAGCATCTGATTTGGCTGGTTTTGAGTTGAAAAGCATTGCTAATGGGTAAGTAAATTTCTTCATTATATCTATGCAATATTAGTATTTTCTGAAAGGGTGGGTAGTTAGGTTTATGTTTCATCTCAAAATGGGCCAGATAAGTTTTCACCTCTATAACTATATTATTCTTTTTTGTAAGGTTAGTGGTGGTCATTTGTCATTTGTATATACCGCATCTGTTATTCATTCACTACTTATTACAAATCATATATACTTATATCACCATTTACTTCATGTATGATTGTATGTCACTATTATAGATTTAGAAAATGTTCGGAAATTATCACAAGCTAAATAAATCTTTCTTTAACATATAGGCATGAAGCTAAGTTCATACAGAAAATCGTTGAAGAGATTTCATTAGAATTACGTTTCATCAATTCGAGCATTGATGGAGATTTTATAGGCATGGAGACCCGTGTAAACGAAGTAATATCATCCTTAGAACCTGGTGTTGGTGATGTTCGCATGCTAGGGATATGGGGGATGGGAGGTGCGGGGAAGACAACTTTGGCAAGAGCTATATTTGATCAAATATCCATTCAGTTCGAAGGTGAAAGCTTTATTGAAAACGTCAGGGAAGTTTCGAAAGCCTCTTTGGCGGGTCTAAAGGAGTTGCATAAACAAGTTCTTTCAGATGTTTTAAAGGATCAAAACATTATAGTAAGTAGTGTTTCTAGCGGAAAAAGTATGATGCAAAAGATGATGCGTGGTAGAAAGGTACTTGTTGTTCTTGATGATGTCGATCATAAAGATCAGCTTGAGGCGTTAGTCGGTGACCGTAATTGGTTTAAGCCAGGAAGTAGAATTATTATTACAACAAGAGATGAGCAAGTACTGGTAGCCCACGGAGTGAGCTTGATTCATAATGTGACTTTGTTATCTCAAGGAAGCGGATGCCTCTTCGTAGGTATGCGTTTGGAAGAGAGATTCCAACTCAAAGGTACGAAGAGCTATCGGACAAGTTTGTACAATATGCTCATGGTCTTCCCTTAACGATCAAAGTTTTGGGTTCATTTCTTCGTGGTCAAAGTGAACCTTACTGGGTAGATGCTATAGAAAGACTAAAAAAAATTCCATTAAAGGCAACTATGGAAAGATTGGAAATAAGCTTTGATGGTCTAGAGGATGATTACAAAGAAATATTCTTAGATGTTGCATGCATACTAAAAGGTTGGTACAAAAAAGATGCAATTAGAGTGCTTGAAAGCCGTGGATTTCATGCTGAAGTTGGTTTAAGAGTTCTTGAGCAAAAATCTCTTATAACTTATAATGAAGAGGAGGAATTGGGGATGCATGATCATTTAGAAGAAATGGGTAGGAATATTGTTCGTCGGTCACACCCCGATGAACCTCAAAGACGTAACCGATTGTGGGTTAATGAGGAAATTGAGTATATATTGACTAATGACCTGGTAAGAATTACGTTATGATTTAATAAAATTGAGAGTTAACTATATTTTTTATCCATGTGGTTTGCTGGATATTTTATTTTTGGTCCAAATTTTCTAACTCCCTTAGTTTAACTATGTTTGACCGTTTAATAAAAGGATACATTAGTGTATTTTTTAAGTATTATATTAGACAAAATATAAATTGCTGTAAGTTTTCATATCAAAAACACAAAACAATACTCATCTTCCTCTTTTTTTGTCTCTCTAAATTTTTTCCCAAAATTCACTTTCTTTCTCTAATAATTATTCAAAAGTTCATTGAATTCACTTTATTTCAGCTTCATTCACTCTCAATTTGATCATGTTTTCAGTGATTTTGGGCGTTTTGAAATTTAGGGTTCCGACAAAAATTAAGGGGTTTAATTTTTTTGATTTCAGGGTACCCAAGCAACAAAATGTCTATACTTCCGGTCACCACTTTTCGGTGATGAAATTGCAATAAAAGGTCTAGCAAAAATGAAGGATCTTCGATTTATATACATAGACCTCTTAAAGGGTTATTTAAATGTTCAAGTTTTGGAATTTGATAAAGTTAGCGAATACCTTTCAAGTTCCTTACAATTTATGAGATGGCGTGGTTTTCCTTTTTCGAGTTTACCGAATACATTTCAAGGAAAAAATCTTGTTGAACTTGACATACAAGAGAGCAATATTGTACAACTTTGGGAAGATGGAGAAGAAAAGGTAGAATAATGGTGAAACTGTTGTTTTTCATGATTCATTATGATCCTATATATATATTGGTTTGTCATTGCACCCATATTTATTGTTTTTTTGAACTTATTTTAGGTTCTTCATAAGCTAAGGTTCCTCATAATCAAGCTTTCAAAGTTGAGGACCTTTGACCTTAGGTTGGCTCCAAATCTTGAGCAGTTGACTATTCACTATTGTTATGATTTGGTAGAATTTCAAATGCCTGCTAATCGTCATCCAAAGCTCGAATATCTCACCCTCATTCAATCAAAGTTGACAAACCTTAACCTCGGGAATACTCCGAATCTAAAGAAGCTAGAACTCACAGACTGTTGTGATTTAGTAGAATTTCAAATGCCTGCTGAAAGTCGAAAGCTCGAAGAGCTCTACCTCACTCATTCACAGTTGAAGACTATTCACCTTGGGAATTCTCC
Organism: Chrysanthemum makinoi; assembly: GCA_910596185.1. NCBI lineage: Eukaryota > Viridiplantae > Streptophyta > Magnoliopsida > Asterales > Asteraceae > Chrysanthemum > Chrysanthemum makinoi. The sequence goes on from OU343222.1 coordinate 19,006,983, forward strand.
GAACCTTGAGACGCTTATACTCAAAGGGTGTAATGATTTGGTAGAACTTCAAATGGCCGTTGAAAATCTGAAGCTCAAATATCTCGACCTGAGTCATTCAAAGTTGAAGACCATTTACCTCGGGAATACTCCGAATCTTGAGAGGCTTGTACTGGAAGGGTGTAATGATTTGTTGGAACTTCAAATGCCTGCTGAAAGTCTAAAGCTCCAAGAGCTCTACGTTAGTTTTTCAAAGTTGACAAACCTTCACCTAGGGAATACTCCGAATCTTAAGGCGCTTAGACTCGAATGCTGTTATGATTTGGTTGAATTTCAAATGCCTGCTGAAAGTCTAAACCTCGAATATCTCAACCTCAGTCATTCAAAGCTGAAGACCATTCACCTCGGGAATACTCCGCATCTTGAGAAGCTAAAACTGGAAGGCTGTAATGATTTGGTAGAATTTCAAATGCCTGTCGAAAGTCTAAAGCTCAAATATCTCGCCCTCAATCATTCAAAGTTGAAGACCCTTCACCTCGGGAACACTCCGAATCTTGAGAGGCTAAGACTCAAAGGCTGTAATGATATTGTGGAACTTCAAATGCCTGTTGAAAGTCTAAAGCTCGAATATATCGACCTCAGTCATTTAAAGTTGAGGACCCTTGAACTTGGGCTGACTCCAAATCTCAAAAGCTTAAATCTTAAAAACTGTTGTGACTTGGTAGAAATTAATGCTCCCGTTGGATGTCTTAGAAATCTTGCCTTCTTAGACTTAAGTGGTTGTGGGAGTTTTAAGTCTTTTTTGTTTGACAAATGGTCTCAACTAGCTGAGGCTGGTTCTTTATCTGAGTTACATCTGATTGCAGAACCCATAGATGTTTGCCCATTGCGCTCCGACGATGATTCTCCAAAGTTTCAGTTTTCGTGTTATTATAAAGAAGATAAAGCTTCATCGTTTGGAAATATTGAAAGGCTAATTTCTCTAGGTCTTTGTGCTTGTACAAACCTTGAGAGTTTTTCAAGAAGCATTTATAGTTTACAATGTATAAGAAAGCTTACACTTGAAGGCAATATTACAGAAGCACTCCGGGACCTTGACCAGCTAGAATGTCTAGAGGAGCTAACTTTTTCATCTACAGATATTAAACATCTTCCAGATAGCATTTATAAGTTGAAACATCTCAAATCTTTCAAAATCAAATCTTGTTGGCTTCTTGAGAAGTTACCTGAGGATATTGGCAGATTAGAATCTTTAGAGAAGCTAATCTTAACCGACTGTAAGCTTTTACAAGATATTCCAAACAGCATTTGTAAGATGAAATGTATAAACGAGTTACATCTTCGCGGTTGCACTCGAGTTGTTGAATTGCCTGAGGATATTGGATGCTTAGAAGGTTTGAAAGAGTTAAACATAGTAGGTACAGGCATAACCCGTCTTCCACAGAGCATTTTTAGGTTGAGAGGTCTACGTATTGCTGGGTCGACACAGCTTATTGATACATATGGTTTATTACTCAAGAGACGAAGAACCTCTGACGATGATGATGATGATGAAATGTTTTATTTTTTTTGCTCTGATGCTGATGAAAGAGTCTGCTACATATAACCTGTACTAACACATGCCAAAGGAGCCAATACATGAAGAGCTATTTTAACAGGTACTTTATTTTGAAATTTTAAAATTGATTATGGTAATATTCATTGTTTCTGCAATATATGTGTTTTCCTACGATTCTAACAATTTAACCATTTCCTGCAATTAGTTGGTCCGATGAGCAGGAAGCATTCGTCAATCAGCGCATAACAGTTAGCTAATCGGGTAAGTCATTAAGCAATTTCTCAACTCGAATGGTTTCGTGTAGAGTATGGTTTATCATAAAATTTTACGTTTTTCTAATATTTTGTTTAAACTTAATCTTTCAAGGTCCGGTGAGCAGGAAGCAAATGCCACTCAGCTCAGATGGCGATTTAAAGCTTATATCTCCGCATCTATTCTTATGTGAATTAAAATGATTTATTTATGATTTTTTCCCCATGCATTGTTGATCGTTGATCATTTCGGTCATTGATAGTTTTTTCTGGTACTCTACCAAAAGTACGATTGTTTGTAAAGAAGTGTTTAAAGTATATTGTCATTTTACCTTTCAGTATTAGTACTATTTTAAATGTATACGCTGTTAGATCAAGCTATAATCCCTACTTGGATGCTGTACTAGTAGTTATTACTTTAAACCAATAAAGAGTTTGAATCAATAAAGTGTTATAAGTGATGTAAGATCATATTTGGATGTAAAGAAGTGTTTCAAGATATGATTGTCATTGTTAGTACTTTTAAATGTAAACACTGTTAGATCAAAGCTATAATCCCAACATGGATGCTGTACTAGTACTCATTCTTTATTTTCATCAAATCCATTAAGGAATCCTCACACATTTATTGTGAGGGGAGATCTCCTACGTCAAATTGATATCGGTGTAGAGGAACCTAAGGTAATTGAAGAAATTGATGTAAAAAGTTATGAGGTTAACTCATCTTATTATCTTGAAGTACGTGTCAAGTATGAGGCTAAGTGTGCAAATATGTGAGACGGTTTTCTCTCCTTCTCATTCTTTTCTTTTGAGAAATTATAGAGAAGGATGCGGTAGCCCTACTGAAGCAAATTCGAAAGTTCTCTGTGGCTCAAAACATTTGGGGTGCGATTTTTTGGTCACATCTTTAGTATGATTAGTTTTGCTATAGCTAGAGGAGTGGAGGACTCGGATAATAACTCGCCTTCCCACTAATTTATGTAAATATCTTTAATTTATAATAAAAATAATAGTAGTAGGTAGTAGTAACAGCGGTAAGAGTAGTATTAGTAGTAGAAAAAGTAAAAGAAATAATGAAGGGAAGAGTATTTTAGTAATTCTCATTACTAGGAAGAGGGAAAGTATGGTTGGATCAATTGAAAAACCACTTGCCTCTCAACCGAGAGGTCAGATGTTCGATCCTCACTCCCTACAAAAGGCCGGAGGTACTTTCTACCTTTGGTAGAACTGGAAGCAGCCTCTCTACCTTAGGTAGGGGTAAGGCTGTTTACATCTAAACCTCCCCCAAACACCAGAAACGGTATTGAGTACCCATAACCTGTGGAAGACGGTATTGGGAGTTACTTTTTTTTTTTCATTACTAGGGAAAGTATGGTTGGATCAGTTGGAAAACCACTTGCCTCTCAACCAAGAGGTCAGGGGTTCGATCCTCACTCCATACAAAAGGTCGGAGGTCCTTTCTACCTTTGGTAGAACTGGAAGCAGCCTCTCTACCTTAGGTAGGGGTAAGGCTGTCTACATCTAAACCTCCCCAAACACCGTAAACGGTATTGGGTACCCATAACCCGTGAAAGACGGTATTGGGAGTTATTTTTTTTTTCATTACTATGAAGAGGGTATAATAATTTCACAACTTTTAACTAGTCACTAACAGTTAACGAAAAAAAGTTCAAACCTGCAAGGGGTATTTTATTTTGGACCAAACCTGAAACTTTTCAAACTATTAGACTAAAAGTGAAATACCCAAAAAAACCACAGGGACTAAAAATGTAGTTAACTGTAAAACTGATTAAAGAGAACAAATTTTATGGTCATCACATTTTTATTATTATTATTTTTTTTATCTTTTGTTTTTTATTTATTTAAGGTACCCAAGCAACAAAATGTCTATACTTATGGTCAACGGATTTCAGTGCTGAAATTGCAAAAGGTCTTGCAAAAATGAAGGATCTTAGATTTATTATACATTTCGGTAATGAACAAAGAAATATTTATTGTTTAAACTTGAAATTTGTTAGCGAAAACCTTCCAAGTTCCTTATGATTTATGAGATGGTCAGGATTTCCTTTTCCGAGTTTACTGAATACATTTCAATGAAAAAATCTGGTTGAACTTGACATACTTGGCGGCAATATTATTCAACTTTGGGAAGATAGAGAAGAAAAGGTAGAATAATGGTTAATTTGTTGTTTTTCATGATTCATTATGATCCTCTATATTTATTGGTTTGTCATTGCACCAATGTTAACTGCCTTTTGTACTCGTCTTAGGTTCTTCATAAGCTCAGGTTCCTGTGAACCTCACTGGTTAAAAACTGAGGACCTTTCACCTTGGGAATACTTATATTAAAACTCGATTGGTGTAAAGATTTTGTAGAGGTGGGTCATAGGTAGGGGTAGATGCAATAGGTCCTCAACCCCCTCCCTCTTTCTAAAAAAAATTAAAAAAATAAAAATAAATTGTATGCAATTTTAAAAAGTTGGTGGTATTTTCGTTGATTGGCCATTAAAAACATTTTTAGATGTATTTTCCAATGTTTTGAAACCCGAGTTTGTGATCGACCCGGCCGAGACACCGGGTCACCGGGTCACCGGGTCAACCGGTTCAACCGCCGGGTCAACCCGGTTAGACCCGTTTTTATGCATATGTCCAAACATCTATTTCTAATTGTCCAAACATAATGTTCAAACACTAGTTTTGCAGTGAAAAAAAAACAAAGAACCATTTTTCATGCTCTAAACAACAAATCAAAGGTGGACAAGGATATAAACTTGCATAATTTTCTAAACAACCATAAATGCTACGGGATTACATGTTTCATACTTCAAAAGGCATAAATCCTACGAGATTACAAGTTTCATACTTCTAAAGACATGCATCTTACGAGATTTACAAGTTTATTTAAAAAAAAAAAAAAAAAAATAAAAATGATAAAACCAACCCGGCCGGGTTTCAAAACCCGGTTGACCCGGTCGCTAAAACCCGCCGGGTCTAAGCGGTTGACCCGCTTTTAAAACCCGGGTTTTTGACCCGCTTTTGTCCGGAACCGGTCCAACCGGTTAACCCGGCCGGGTCGACCCGGGTATCAAAACATTGGTATTTTCATAAATTGACCCTCAAAGTTTATTTTTTAGTTCCGCCCTTGTCCCCCACCCCAAACCAGCCAAAAAAAAGTGAATTGTTAGTATAAATTTTTTTATTGTAGTGACAAGTTATCTATGCAATACCTTTTAGCCCTCCTAAAATTGTGAAAATTGTTAGTTGATAAAAGTTGGTCCGTTTAGTTATTAGGGTTAGGTTAGTTTTGTAGTTTATTTAATATTAGCTTTAAGACCAGCCTGATGGGCGGGCTAGCTCTGTAATTAAGTTTTAATTAATATTAGATGATTAATTTTTGAATTTGATCATCTCTATAAGTATATGACTTGCGCTACGTCTTAGCTTCGTACGGGCATGGTGTTATGTCGAAGAGGAATGTTTTACCTTTAAGGGAGAAAAAACAATTGCATAAGTATGCCGATAAACCTTAGATTAACTTCTTTCAACCAATCCATTATAATCAAGGCCTTGTATTATGCCAGAGATATGTAATAAGTGTAACGCCCTACAGACCTATGACAAAAGTCAAAGCAAGTATAATCACAACAGGCTGAAGCATATTTAATAAGTTGTGATACACTTCAACACCCATCTTCATGGCTTCCCTGAAATAAGAAGCACCAACAGAAAGAATCAGAAACTCATGCATTGCAAGTTTGTTACATGCGTGTGAACCTCCATTGACACAAAACAAACACTCCCCGTTTTCACAGCAAAAACAGCCAAATATCTCATGCAAAACGCATCTAAAGTCTTAATAACGACAATATTGTGATCTTACATGTAATAAAAGATTATTGTAAAATATATACATAAAGAATGCAAGAAATTATTTGAAAACCACATGTAGAATTGAAATGTGAGATTTTCATTATAAGACTTAGCCTAAATTGACCCATTCGTACGGAGATGGGTCGATTTGGTTTGTATTTCATTGAGCAAGTGGTCATTATAGGTAACTTCCCAAAGAGCCCACCCATAAATACCTAAGCAGTTTTTATAAGCCATACCAAACACCCCCTTTAAATAGAGTTCATAATCATAAATAGCATTCCATAGTTACATATTCATAATGTAACACCTGACATTTTATAAGTTTTAGAAATAAACTTTTATATTAATATTAGAAATTATAGGGGACCAAATGATAGTATTTTATGAAGAAAAGGACTTAGAATGCTAAATAGTTAACAAAAAGGACTAACGGTGCAAATGATTTAACTGTAAAAACTAACGATCGTTAAATAGCTAAAATTACCATTTTACCCTTAAGTATTATTCATCATATAATCCAGAAATTTATCATAAAAACACGATTGTGTGTGTTGGCATTCCCAGGACTTTTAGGAGGGAAATAAAATAATTAGTATTATCATTATCAAAAGTTCACAGGAAAGATTGGAGGCAAGTTTTTGGTGGTAACTTAGAAGGCTCAAGTAATCTTTGTTAGGATCTCATCATCAATCCAAGGTTAGTTTACCTTTTTGTATAGTTTAAGGATTGTGATTTATGTTGTGAAATTATAAGCATATTTTTAATTGAAGACTTGTGAAACCCTAGTTTTAATTTATGGTGAATCATGATGAAATTGAAGTTAGAAGTGTTATTGTTATGATATAAATATGTTAGGAATCATGTACTCAAATTATGGTTAATGATATAGAAAGATTTATGATGTTAGTTGTTGATGATGATGAAGTATGTAAATTATAGGGTGTTTGGAACAAGCTTATTAAGTGCTTAATTTAGCAAGAGAGCTTATGGGCCTGATGAAATATGATCTTAATATGTCAAATAAGATGTAAAATAAGTTTGGTGTATAATAGAATAGCTTATCATGAGTTTTGGGTCGAATTGGTAATATTTAAATTTGGGACAACAAGGTTTTTCAGAAAATGCACAGACTTGAAAGAGCTGCTGTGAATAAACCGTTCGTCGGATTAAGATGAGGTCTAAACGAAAGTTGTAGCTCTCTGAGTGTACTTTAATTGTTATTCTTTGAGTTTTGGCTTAATTGGAATTTAAATTGGTCTAATGTTCGAAATACAGCAGCAACCCGTAAAATTCTGCACAAAATATATTTTTAGAAAAGTGTGTTAATGATGAAATAACACCTTAGGTGATCATGTTTAAGTTGTATAGACTCAATACGTGTTAGATAAATGTGTTAGCATGTCCTAATAGCGTTAGAATGGTAATCTTGTGAGTAGGTGCTCGTGGGAAGCTTACGGAACGCTAATTAAGACCTAGAGGTGAGTAACGGTGCATTAGCTTCATGTTAATAGATTAAACATGATGTTAGAACTTGTGCAAGGTTTTGGAGATAGCCGAAACAAATCATGAATAATATGCTCACAAGAAGCATTATTGACAAGTTTAGAGTGCCTAAGAAATGCACGATGTAGAACTCCCATAGTAGCATCCTAAGTGGATGACATGTGCTTTTATAGTAGCATCCTAAGTGGATGATCAAGCATCCTATGTGGATGAACCGTGCTTGAAAAGCACTTACGTCCTAAGTGGACGACCCATATCAGAAAAGCACGTATAAATAGAAGCCGTCATAAGAGTACTCGTTGGCTAGGGAAGTTCTCACTCATAGTAGGACGATTAAGCATCGTCTAGTCAGAATGCACGTGCTTAGATATCATGTTATCAATAAGAAAATTCAGAATCAAGCTTATGTTTATGTTATGTACAAGTAGAAATACGACTATAAGTCGTGCCATTTAACCATGTTATAGATTATTATGTTTATGTTAGAAATTGCAAGTATCATTTCATATTTATTCCGTTTACTCACTAAGTCACAATGACTTACCGTTTCACTCATGTTTCATGTAGGTAATTGAAGATAGGCGATGGGGCTTGTAGATATCGAGTAGGATTGCATTTTGGGAGATTAACGGCTACGCCCGGGTATAGGTTACGAGCGACTCATTCTAGCACTTTGATTCTGCTTGTAATGCCCCGTGTGTCTTTCAAGGTCTAATAAATAGTGTTAAAGTAGTTTATAATTAGTTACAAGTTGTTTTAGTAGTCTACGAACAAGTCACGTGATATGTGTCGTGTAAAGGGGGCGTTTGGCATAAAGCCATTCTAGCCTAAAATGACCCATTTTGGTTATGTACGGGTCTTATCGAATAGTAAATGTTATGTACAGTTTCTATGAAGTAAATATATGTCTAGTTTGGGTTATTTCAGTTTATGAGTTACGTCAAGTTAGTTTCTTAAAAAAATAAAAAATAAAATTAAAATCTAGAGTCGGGCGTTACACATAATCTCAAAAAACCCATTATAAGCAGTTCAAAAAGCCCAAAATGTACACGATTTTAGTTGCCAAGCATTGATATATAAACCAATCAAGTACGGACTTATGCGAGGCCTTAATAACCAATGTAAAACTAAACGTTGTGTGATGATTTCTATATTTAATTAGATGAATACACAAATTTGTAACCAATTTTAACAGCGCACAAGCTAAGTAGGTGACACAGGTTCATCACAAATGGTCATTATAGGATCATCGATTCATATTTTTTAGACGCTAGTGTTAATCTTTCATTTTTGACTTAATAAGAAACAAAACGTTATTATCATGGGTGCGCTATATTAAGCTTGCATTAGACAACATAGTGTGATTCTGATTATACATATATATGTAGAAACTTACTACTATCCACTGACGCGTAATGCATTTCACCTGTATATATACTGCTACTTAAAAGGGTGCCGTGATGGTGCTACTTAATTGATTTTCAAATTTAAAAAGTAAAGTAAAGTAAAGTAACTCCCAATGCCGTCTTCCACGGGTTATGGGTACCCAATATCGTTTCCGGTGTTTGGGGAGGTAGATGTAGATGACCTTACCCCTACCTAAGGTAGAGAGGCTGCTTCCATTTCTACCAAAGGTAGAAAGGACCTCCGGCCTTTTGTAGGGACTGAGGATCGAACTCCTGACCTCTCGGTTGAGAGGCAAGGTTTTCCAACTGATCCAACCCTACTTGTTTGATTTTCAAATTTAAAGTCATATAGTAATCAACTTTGTAGTATTTGACAAAAAAAAGTGATTCTAGTTTTCCAGAATACAGAATGTCAAAAAGCTTAGATTCTGATAAAAAAAAAAACATCAAATTAAATAAGAAATTTGATACCTTAAGTCGTTTGTCACTTACATAAAATCTCAAATTAAAAAAAAAAATGTTCCGGTCTTACCTTGTAATGTAGGCTATTGACTCTATTTGTGGTGGCATCCCTTATCAAGCTTGGTTCCAGCCTACACTTTGACAGTGTACAATGTTAATTTGCATCGTAGCACAAGTTCCACAAATATAAACAGACCCATGAGACCCATCATTGTGTTTTTGTAGCATCATGGCTACAGTTAAATTTCAAAGGTACAAATAACATCATCTCTTAACTTGAGTTCCAGCCGATTTCTGACTTAATAAAATGTCAGACACAAAGCAAAAGCTAGTCGTGATATTTTTTATGTTTATTATAGTTTATGTGCCGGTATATTACTTGAAAATTTTAGATTAGTGCTAACCAACTTGAATAGTTAAAAGTTCATGTCCCGTTAATATATGGAGCATATATTGTTAATGAGGTACAAAAGAAATCATTGCTTAACGATACTATGCATGTAAAATTTACCTCCGTAGTAAGGAGACATTTCACCAGTTGAGAAGACACTACAGTATGACATAAGACAGCAATTGCAACTATGAGAGGCCATAAGCACACAAATACTATTAAGAAGATGTACAGTGATTAGGAAGTATACTTACCTTTGATAGGATTTTCGTTGAAGAAAGCACTTTTTCCATTAATGGCAGTCAAAAGCTGTTAAATAATACATGTATATGGTGCCTATTTTAAACGCTGGTAGCCCAATATGCTTTTTATAAAAAATGCTAAATTATAAATGCTTCGCGCCAAACATACCCATAAGCTGCATATAAGTACGCTTTAGGAAATAGTGTTTAGGTTTACATATTTTGTAATACATTAATGCTTGAAGGTTGTCATTTTTATAATACAATAATGTTGACCATACAAACCTCCCACAAACATCTACAAAAGGTCAATTTTTGTATTTGTGTTAAAGGGCTTAAATAGGCAATGGTCCTACAGCGAAAACTAAATTGTAACATTAAATGTATTAATCATGAGTATATTCGTATCTCCTAAATAAATGCATGGAAAACTATATCTTCGGGGTGAAAACGTTTTCCCAGGTACTTGTATGCCTCGTCATGATATAATATGATAGTAAATACTAAATAGTAAAGAAAGCAACATGTTAAGCCTAATTACCTGCATTAATCACGATCACTTCCATGCACACAAATGTCCACCATAAGTATCTGCTCTATATTGTACCCATATTCTACTTGATAAGGCATACAAATTAAAGATGCTAAAAACTTTAAATGATGTAACTTTGAATGATGATTATAATAGTCATTTTTACAATTTTTATACAAATAATATTCACCTTTTCAAGTTCCTCCAATATACTTTATGAAACTTCATCCTTCTGTTCATATCCAAAGTCATTCTTGGAACCTAGGCTCATACAACTGAAAGAAAAGTAGTGATTCTTAATAAGGAATTACAATTCAAGGAGTTACATGATAATTTTAAAGGGTCAAACTTGCCACATATAACTGTCAATACAAGTGAAACTGGAGTAAAAAAGCATACCTATAATACCATGGATCCGAGCACATAATATAAATCATGCTTCAATTACAGATGAAACAAGCGATATTTTATGACCTGCAACAAAATGTAGCTGATGAAGAGCACATAATAGCTCTATAGCTGATGCAAGGGCTGTAGTAATGGAAGCCAACGCCATGGCCAGCCCTGCCACACACAGGGCAACATGGGTCTTTGTTTTTTCCGCGCGAACTTTATTCACACCTAGATGATAAAAAAAATTAAAAAAAAAATGTAAGATTTTATTCATGTGGTTACCATTTGATAACATCAAAACCCTTGTCGCTACTTTGTTTCTTGACGGATTCTATATGTTCTTGAGATGGTAAATAATGTTAAGAGATACTGTAGAGATTTCCATTATTGTATATGAGGGTGGGGGCTCCAGCACCCTGACATGTTAACTTCCAATATTTGTTGCGCAAGTCATTTGGTTATACTCAAATAGGCAGTTTTGAAGTGTACCGACTGGTGTCAACTTCATCACCTCTCAAATGAACAAATCTATACTTGAAGATCTTACTATAATCTGAAATAGGGACAACGGTATTCATCAATTAGTTAGCTTGAGAGTGCACATTCTGAGATTAGATCAAAGAAACATCTTGTATCAAGGAGTCATATGCACTTGAAAGAACTCCATCTATCAATCAACTTGAATGTAAAAGCACTGCTGACGTCAAGTGGTTGTGAATAATTCTTTGATGGCCATAATGCTGGATAACCAACTCCTCTAAAAGGAACCATGTTATCAATTTTCAAGTTGTTTGGATATTCATAAATTTATAGTCATCTCATCAAACATGTTGTGTGCATAAATTAGTTTTATTAATTACTTTGAATTTACTTAAGTCTTTAAAAAATGAACTTTCATCTATGAATTTAACATTATAGAAAAACTATGAAAATTTAGGGCAAAAGACAAACACATACTTGCTGAAATCACAACTTAATGATTTAAAAAAAATACATAAGTCTTAATCAATATTTAATTCAGTCAATTAGAAGAATAAGCCGGACCATAAGAACACATACTTAGGGGGTGGCAATGGCTTCGGTATGAGGCTCGGCATGCCTCATGCCACCGGTGAACACCGACCCCATCCCAGCGGCATGGCTTCGGCATGAGGGAGCTCGGCATGTGTTTCCGATGGAGCATGGCAAAGGTTGTGGGAGATAGAGCCGTTCAACGGCTCAAAATATGACCGGTGGGCTTTAAAAAAAAATCTTTTTTTTTTACCTATTTACCATATTTTTACACAAACAAAACACCTACATTTTTACTCAAACAAATCACTACAATACTCTAAACAAAATGTCTTCATCCTCCTCTTCCTCATCCGAGGACGAGTTAGTTTTTCCCTCCGACTCTTCCGAAGTATTGTTATCCACAGGTAGTACCCTATTAACCTTTTTAGCTGTGTACGATTCTATTGAAGACAAGGCAAGCTCAACCACTACCGAAACCCGGGAGTATGTCACCCGTTTTCGTGAAAAAGCTCTACAAACTCTAATGAATGACTATTTCGTAAACCCAAAGTTTCCCGCCCATGTTTTTTGTGAAAGGTTTCGTATGAATAAAAGTTTGTTTCAAAAAATTGTTGGTGATATTGAAGCGAATTTCGAATGGTTTCAAGAGGGCGAAGACGCGAAGGAAAAGCAAAAAAGTTTCACGGCCTTCCAAAAATGAACATCGGCCATTCGGCAACTCGCAACGGGTGAACCTCTGGATAGATTTGATGACTATTTAAACTTGGCATGAAGAACGTCAGGTTAACCTTCTCATTTTTATAAAGTTTTCATTTTTATTGGTACGTGAATGCCTTGATCATTTTTGCGATGCGATAATTGAATTATATAGTCGAGAGTTCTTACGTAGGCCGACAATCCACGACCTTGCACGCTTATTCGAGACACATGAAGAACAACATCACATTCCTGGAATGCTTGGTAGCATTGACTGTACACATTTCGTTTGGCGAAATTGTCCTAGGCATTTGAGAGGCCAATATAAAAGAGGTGATCACCAATACCCTACTATTATGCTTGAAGCCGTCGCTTCAAATGATTTGTTGATTTGGCATGCGTTTTTTGGTCCTCCCGGTGCAAACAACGATTCAATGTTTTGAATCAGTCTCCATTGTATCTTACGGAGCGAAATGGAACGGCGCCAAACAATTCATTTTTTTTAAATGGACGACTTTACAAACGTGGATATTATCTTACCGATGGAATCTATCCTAAGTATTCAACGTTTGTTAAAGCATATTCGTACCCACTGACCCGAAGGAAAAGAGATTCAAGAAGCTACAAGAGTCTGCACGAAAGGATGTTAAACGAGCTTTTGGTCGTCTTAAGGGAAAATGGATTATTCTCAGTCATCCTCTCCGGGCTATGTCCGTCGAAAAGATTCGAAAAATCGTTTATACGTATATAATATTTCACAATATGATTTTAAAAGATGACGGGAGGACAATATCACCGGTTCATATAATGGATTAGCCGGTCGCGCCAGTTTATGATCCGAATGTACTACCGGAGTTACTCGATGAAGATATCCATCACCGTCTCCAATATGATCTTACGGAGCACGTAGCGGCTCAAGACTTACCATACCTCAATGACTAGTGATTTCCTTTTTTTTCTAAGTATTATGTAATTTTCTTTTAATTTACAATGTATTATTATGTTTTTATTAAATTATTTAATATAATAATAAATCTAAAAAATTAAAAATAAAATTAGGTGAGGCATGGAATTATGGTTGCCACTAAAAAAGTATGGTGAGGCATGAAATGAGGTGACAGGATATTATTGGTGGGTGGTGAGGCATGGAATCATGACTGCCACCGCCCTTACTCATTAAATATTCTTGGTGAGTAATGTTGTGATTGAAATCCTTTTGATATCTCAGCCGATTGATTTTATGCGTGTAGGTTTTGGATTATTTTTCTTTGATTTTTGAAGATTTGTAAGATTTGATATTTGCGGTTGTTTTCATGAAACTCTTATTGTGTAGGAGAATAGTTTGAAAGTTCTTTCAACCATTCGGTTGAATTTTTCATCAAAAATATCTTTTCATAATATTTATAGCTTTCTATTTTGAGCGAAAAGGTCACGTGTCTTTGTTTTATAATTTTGGAAGATTTTTGCTTCTAAAAATAATATGTTTTATATCGGTTAGGATTTTGTATTTTTATTATTTTGTGAATCGGATAATACAGTGTTTTTAGTATTTCTTTAATTTTTACATGGTATCAAGAGGTAGGTCAAAGATGAAGAAGAAAAAAAAGAAAATGTTTGCATGTTTCTTGGATCTCACCCTCGAATCATTTATGTTTGTGAGTGTTTTGGTACCATGAATTTATCAATTTTGATGGACTCATTAATAATAAAATGAAGGTTAATGCGTTTAGTATAGGGTCTGAGGTTCTGGAGTAGGATTTAAGCCAAAATTAATTGTTTGTTATGAAGGCACGGTGATAAGAATCTATACTACTTTATAATGTATTTGGGACTTCAATTTTTAGAAGTCTTAAAAATTTTAAGCTTACACACTTGCTATTATTAGAAGTCCATTTTTCAAAAATGAAAAATAAAAATTCAATGTAATTGAAGAATACAATTACTAATGCAATTTGGATAATTAATTGATGCACTAACATATACTCTATTGACTGGTCAACACCTACAATTAATGATGGTCTTTAAAACACCCTCTCCATGAAAAGTACAATTAATAAAATACATTATACAAACCAAACAAGCTACTTGACACAATAAACAAATAAAACAATGTAAACCAAGCAAAGCTCTATCACACTTAATGATGTGTAGATATTTATAAGGGTGAGCAAACGGACCGGCCGGACCGGACCGACCGAAGGACCGACCGGACCAACACGGACCGAGACCGGACCGACCACATTAATTCGCCCGGTCCGGCTGTCTCGCTTTTGGCAAATGGTCCTCGGTCGGTCCGGTCGGTCGGACCAAAACCGGACGAATTTGGCCTTGTTGGACCGACCGCCGAGGACCGACCGGACCGACACGGACCGAGACCGGACCGACCACATTCGGTCCGGTCTCGGTCTTGGCTTTTCGCCGAACTCGGTTTTCGGTCCGGTCCGGTTTTCCGACCGTGCACACCCTTAGATATTTATCATAAAAATTTAATAAAGTATATCATACCATATCCTACCTACTTGCGACTACAAGTCAGTGTTAACCACTATGATTTTTTACCCCCATAATATTAAGGACTACCACATTTATATTATTGCAACATCGCTTGGTTAACCTACTATTACTATATGAAATGGTTTTCTATGATTAAAGCTATTACCTTGTAAATTTATCGACATCCATAAATTTATTATTTTAGGAAACGTATAATCGAAAGACATTGTTGGGTAAAACGTTTAATTACAGGGTACCCGCCGCCACAACGGGCGGGTACCCTACTAGTTGACAATAGTGACTGAATATAGAGGATTTTATAAAACCCAACATAATGGTGTATATTTGGTTCTTTTGACCGAAAAAGTTGGCACATTATCATTATCAACCGTTCATTTTCAGTTTTTCATTTTATTTTGAATTAAAAAATGGTTAGATTTAAAACCAAATGTAAATTTAATTATTTAAATTTATTTATTAGAGTCTTTTCTCTCTTCATATCAAATCCAAATCAAATCATAATCTAAATTTAAATTCAAATCCAAATCATAATCCTAAACCCATCTATAAACCAAATGGGTCCTAAGTCTATAGGTCGGCCGGTGTTATTTGATGTTGTTAAGATGCACTTGTGTGGTGGCCATCATTATTTTATGCCTTTTGTTTTGTATAGCAGGTTACAATTTTGGTTTGTTTGAAGTTTGGATTCGTGTTTATTATTGATATCGATATCAGTATTTATAATAAATTAGAAATTGGTTTGGTGTTGGTGATGGTGGTGCAATAGTCTTAACCAATCCGAATATGCCTTAAGTAGTTATGTGTAGCAGCATTTCGGTATCAACAACATATTTTGGTTTTGCCTGATTCACATGTGGTTCTGCATCTGGTTCTGTCTGATTTTGTATGGATCTGTCTATCCTCCTGAATATGCATGTTTGCATCAACCTTTGTGGATATGCACGTGCATATGCATCTGGTTTCACCCGTGGTTCTGCATTTGGTTCCGCTTGATTTTGCATGCATCTATCTGTCTTAATTTGTTTTTTGCCCGAATCCACTCTCCTGTCTCAATTTGCATATGTATGTGTAATACCCCAACCCGACAAGGGTAGAAGTGTCACATTCTGGTGTCATATCAGAACATACAATTAAATTTTTACAACGGAAGCCTTATAAAATAATTTACCAAGTCATATAAACGAATGACTTACAAAGAAAATACAAAATCTAATATGTCCAAAACGAAATGAATTCTAAAAACAATAGCTCTTCAATTCAATCCAAAATAATAAGGAAAACTAGGGTCGGTCCACTCAAATAATCCAACTCTCAGCCCATCAAAGCCCATCTTCCAACCTAAAACATGCCGCAGGAAAGAAAATGCGGCTGAGCTTAAAAAGGCCAGTGAACAGATATAAACAAACGAAAGCTAAACAAAATCAGAAATACGAAATGAAACAAAGGAAACAATAGCAAGGTTGCAACGGAAAGGAAACAATGAGTCAATGAGGATCCTGCAGAAACACAATTATACAGATATCCAGAAAGAACAGATAACAAGGAGAACGAAGCAAAGCAAAGCATCGATGACATATATATAAGCACATACAAACCAGGCATACAAGTAATCAGGAAATCAGACTACATATAAGCTAAACGGAAAGTGAGCATAGCAATCACACAAGTCAAGTAACCCACAGTTAATAACATAACAAGCATCATAACAGCAGAAATACTATCAGCAATCAAAACATGGTAGTCACATGTATCAAGTAGGTATACATCATGAACGTTATAATTGAATGGATTAAGGACATAGCAGGGAAACTAACAAGTTAACAAGCCAGACAACATAAGTTGAACCATTTACCCAATCAAACAGTAGCATAGACAGAAATGTAAACATGGCAGGTCAACAATAAGCAGATAAGGATACTAACGGATAGTCATAGTCCACGAGATTAACTGAACGAAGTATACATGATAAACAGACAAAACAATAGATTACACACTAGCATGGTCACCAGACAAATCAAAAGGGTCACATAACAGTAAGATAACATATAATCAGATGACAACATGTGAATCATATAATCACATATTAATCATATCGTAGCAGGTAAACGGTAGTCACATAAACATGTAAAAGCATAATCAAATTCAATAATCATATAATAACCCGGTACGTGAATGGTATTGAAGTAAGAGTATGACAGATCAATGCAATGGAGTATATATATCATGGTAGTAAAGTGAGTCGTATAAGGGTACTGAGTAATAGACAATTAATACAGAATATGGTGCATTGGGGAATACAGAAGGTACAATATAGGTATATCAAAAGTGTAAGGGTTGTCAGAAATCTATCCCGAGCCAACAATACAATACAATACAATCAATAGTGGCATTAGCAGCCCAGTATCCAATAGTAGCCATTGTATTCGGAGGGGTGACCTCAGAATACCAAACCAATAGGAGGGGAGACCTCAGTAACCAATGGAGTAGCTAGCTCCCAGACTGTGAGGGGGTGTATTGCACACACGCACCACATCACCAATACAATATATCAATATCAATCCAATACAATACAAATCTAGGATGCATCTATACGCCCCCTGCAAAACAATAGTGGCCATACAATATATCTGAAGCGCGCAATATCAATACAATATGGGGAAGGTGTGGAACATCACTCATCCACACCGGAGTCATGCCATTGGTGCATCAATGACACGGACATGGAACCCCCATGCCTAGTTAATAGCTCGGGTATCAAATTGACTGGTCAATGCAAACAGATCCAAAGTATACAATATGGGGGTCATCATAATCAAAGGTTCAATAGTTCACAATTCAATAGCAATAGTCCAATATCAAGGTCCAATATCAAAGGTTCAATATCAAAGGTCCAATAGCAAAGGATCAATATCAAGGTTCAATAGCAGAGGGGTCAATAGCAAAGGTTCAATATCAATAGATCAATAGCAAAGCAAAGGTTCAGTATCAAAACGGCAAGAGATCCAAGATGCAAAGAGATCATGAGAAATCCCTATTGAAAAGGGATAGAATATATGTACCTCAAATATGTGTGCGTAAGAGTAAGGTACCTCAAATATGTCCGCTTCATTAAATCTACATTAGGACATATCATAAATCACATATGTGTTCTATTCATAAATCATGTTCAACCTATCTCCCATTTACACTTAGTTTCAAGTTCATAAGTTTCTGTCTTTTAGTATTTCAAATTTGGACCAGACTTTAGCGATTTTTATAAAATATTTACTTAGCTCAACTGAAATCAAGGAAATTCCCAGGGGTTCCCATATGAGTTAAGAGACTCTCCAGAACTCACCCAGATTTACACACACCAAAAGTATAGCCCAAACAAACACACTCACCCTACTCCAAACATCAAACCAAAAATTACAGGTGTCACAAAATATATAAACATCATAACCACCAAAGGAAAAGTTCCAGAACCTGATAGATTTAATACTAAAAATCAAATACTACATCACAAATTTAAACTCAGGAATTCAGATTCAGACACCTTAACTCCAAAAATGTAAAAATCATACTTCCAGGTATGCAAATGCTACAAGGCTTATATTTCCATAAAGCTATTTCAATGTACTACAATTTTGGCTCAAGAATCACTCAAAAACATGCAAGTATCATCAGGTAACACCTAGATGAATCCAACCTAAATTCTGGAAAGCTTAACAAGCAATCATAACCAAGAAACAAACAAGTCACCAATCATCTCATAAGCATGCCAAACATCACAAAACTCATCATAAATCATGTTTAGGGTCTAATAGCATGAATTTTACAGAGGTGTCATCAATTTAACCAATGAAGCATAATATCAAGCATTTAACATATTATAAGTCCATAATTTCATGTAGAATGCTAATAACAAGTCCTAAACATGTTGCAAACATATCCATCGCCCACCAAATCATATTCACAAGGAAACCATAAAAAATACCAATAAATTACAGAAATAAAAGTCTAACCATCCATCTCATACAATTCCCCATCCTATCTCACAAGATTACACGTTTTAGTCACGTAAACATCACCATAACCTTCACATAAAATAATGAACTTCTAAGCTATCAAATCCATCAATAAGCATGTTATCACCCATCAATGAAAGTTCATGTACTCATTCAATATGACATGTAAACATGTTATGAAAGCCGTTTCCAAAACCTCATATCCTAAGTACCATTTTTAAAGCTAACATGTCCGCATAAAATCATGAATTCATAATTAGAGTTTAACATGAAAATGGTTTATAAAACTTCACAATAATTCCATAAACAAGCATACATCACTTATATAAATCTAATAACATATAAGGATCATTACATATTCATACCCATAATTATTTACAACATGATCTCATTCACATAAAATCACAAATCAACAACTAATACCATTCGTAAAAGATGACGCACACTACACGAAACCCTTATTCCAAACACACCATACACGACCCAAACCCACACGTAACCGAACCAACACACCCAAGTCGATCTAAAACAGCCCCCAAATCTCAATTTTCCCAAAACCAACAGCCCTCATTCAAAGTTTTAGCTCTTTTCTTTTCTAATCTTTTCGGTAACAATTTTTATACGACAACGTTATCATTTTATGTGACAACAAAGTCCATTCTTTTATGTGATCAATTTTTTTGTATAATAAGCCCTAAAAAGGGACATCATGCCACGACCAAACCAAGAAAACAAGAGGAAAACGATACGTGGTGAGGATACGTTACCCTATAAGAGTGTACGAAGAGAGAGACGAGTACCAAGAATCACCAAAAGCCACGACAAGCCTTCCTTGGCTTTCAAAACCCACGACCTCAATGCCAAACCCCACGACCAGGCCTAGTTTTCGAACCACGATGATCACAACACCCACGAATCATTCACACACAATCACGAGCCTCCTTGGAATACCTTTCTTGATGATTTTCGAATGGGAATGGAAAAATTGTGTAGGTGTCGTCACTTTTAGGTGTAAAAAGGGTATTAGGGTTTTTGATTTTAAATGATATGGTAAGTTATAAAAGGGATTAGTGAGAATTAGTAGGAGAGTAAATGGGATTTAAATTAACTATCTATTGCCCACGGTCATCAACTCCTAAAATTCATTTTTATCCATAGGATCAACTAAACATGAAATCTTGACCACTCAAAATCAACAATTATCTATATCAACAATATTGAGTAAAAAGTGGTAAATTCAAAACAATTGTGGCCTTATCATTTCCCCATCTGCGTATTCAAAACAAAAGTTACTTATCTTTTCACATTCAACTTTTAAAACCAAACATGTTGGCGCCTAAAATGTGCCCAATTGCTAGCCTTATAAATAGACATCCATTAGTCACCATTATTTCATTCATTCACAGTTTCTATCATAACAAAATACAGAGACCTTTCCTATAACCAAAATGAAGGTATCAATCAGATGCTCTCTTCTTCATGCATTGTAGATCAAAGTATTAATTCGTAATGTTAATATTTGATTATTTGCATTTATGCAGATGAAGAAATCAAACAATGTCTCAACTGTTGTAGCAACAAAAAACGAATTTGGCAAAGAGCAAATGACTATCAACAAAGAAATCAAGGTAAACTTATGTCACAACATCTCACGTCAAATGTTATTTATCAGTAACTGACATTTTCGTGTATCTTTTTACAGCAAGGCCTCGATAATGTCGATCTTCATGATCATGAGGTAACCCTCCTTTCTACACTTTTCGTTTTGTTTGAGATATATAATTATTCATATGTAGGCATAATGTTGTTTTCCGTCTTTTAACAACATGAATACAACGTGAAACTTAATACCCATCTATCGGCTGATGAGGTGATTCGCGAATCGAAGAAAAGGAAAAGGGAAGCAAACTTGGCAACATGGAAATAGAACGATGTTATTGAAATCGATAGTTCGGACGATGATAGCATTTTCGACGTGGATGATGATACTTTGGATGATGTTTTCTCAGTGTCCAACATCAAGAGGAGGAAAAGAAACCAAGTTTCAGTGTTTAGCCACACCAAAATTTACCGTTTGACCATTAACCCAAAACGGGTCAATTGCATACCTGTACCAAATAGATGTAGTCGACAGCTTAGAAGCCTTAAAAATGCAGATTCTTAGTACATAATCCCAAACAGGAAAAATAGTTTTTTTTTTTTTTTTTTTTTTTTTTTTTTTTTTAATTCCAGCGGGTCAATATGGTTTTTTTTTAAGTGTCAAACTCGAAAATCACCAAAGTGAATTTGATATTAAAGAAACTATATTTTGAGATCAAGAATAATGATTGCCTGAGCAACGATGTCGGTGCTCTTACCGGCATAAATGGTGTAAGATCGGTCAAACCAACTGCCCTTTTTTCCGTTGAAACACAACATATTATTAGCACAACAAAAAACTGATACAAACAAATGGCATCCCACCTCTCTAAACAAGACGATTAAAGAGGAAGGAACCCAAACAAAGACACTATAAGTATAAATATACACTTTGGGATGACATAAAACAACACGAACTAAAGTTCCCAGACCTTACAAAGCAACATGAAACAAATATGTAATCAGACCATTCTAGGCTACCAACCAGCAAAAAAGAAATAACCCCCACTAGATATTGAAAAATTTATCAAAACCAAGTGGAAACATATCTCAGTTGGCCTTGCCGTTCAAAAAAAAAAACATATCTCAGTTGGGATGACAGCAGTTAAACCAACTGGACCCAAATATATACCAAAACTGACCCACTGTGAGCATGACTTGAATGCTATTTGAAGTCCAAGTTTGTAACTTTTGATTGCTATTGCATTATTCATTAAAAACAAAAGTGTTCATGCTCTTGAGTCTTGAGTGCTCAATAACAACTTTCATTTATATCAGCTATGCTTTTTTCAATTATTTTGAAATACTTTTTTGTTGATCGGTACAACATAAAAGTCTGTTATTTTTTTGTTAAACCTGGTTAATCATTCTTTAGACCATCATTACGTACCATTATTTGTCATTTATCTTATATACTACCCATAACCCATCTATTTGTCATTTACATTCTTTGGAATCTGAGCTATCTCCTATGTATACTACCCATCTGTTGTGAACACTGAGCATCTGTTTATAACATCAATCAACTCACACGTGATTGTTGTCATTGTTTCAAACTTTTGTTATTACTAATTTGATATGTTTTATATTTAATAATTATCATTAAATAAGAATGATTTTGCATTTTTAGAAACTTAGTTTCCAGTTGTGTTCATGTGTGTGTTTATTTAAGTATTTCTTTTATAAAATATACTCACAACTTCTATTTTTTTTTTCTTTTTTTCGGTACCCGAGCAGCGCCGCGGGTATTGTACTAGTTGTGATTTGGGGGGTTCAACATGGACGAATTTTAGGGGAACGGGATCAATTTTTGTGACTTTCCATTTTACCAAAACATCATGTATCTAGTCCTCATTTTAGTTCAAGTTAATTTGTACATAACTTAATATAATTAGCACTTTAGGATTTATTTAATTATATAACATTTAAGGGTTTTGCTAACAGCAACCCTTAGGGTTGTTGTTAACAACTAGTTTTCAAAAATTTAGCTAAAACAATTCACCATGTCTAAATAAAATCATTCAAAATCATCTAAAATTACTAGATATCTCCTAAAATTTCTCGTACACAAATTCAATTCACTCTATTTATTGGTCATTTTAGCGATAAATGCGGAGCATGTTTCTCACTATATCTTAATATTAGCGAATTTTGTGAAAAATTTGTTGTTATCAATAGCCCTAAAGGGTGTCGTTAGCATTTTCCAACATTTAATTATAGACATAAGTGAAATATTTTAATCATTGTCTTGCGTAAATAATTTTTGATTCAATGTTAAACGTATTTAACGAGATTGACGTGTTTTTACGAGTTTTCGTAATTATTTAACTTGAGGGCAAAATGGTCATTTCACACATTTACGATTTTTAGGGTTTTATAGTATGTCTGCATGTTCTATTCTCGTTCATCTCCTTATTTATGTTTCTCTGTGCACTGCACCTGGATCTTTTGGATTGCATCGGATTAAGACTGTCTAGCATCGAGTTTGCACTATGGGACACTCTGCTTTCGTTTGTTTTTCAGTGTTAGTTTATTTTCTGTTTAGCAAACTCTCAATGTCTACCACTGCAACATTGAGAGTTGAGAGAAGGTGTTAGATAATAAAGGCCCGAAATCCCGTTGGGTTTGGCCCGTTTAGTTACTAGGTTTAGGTTAATTTTGTAATTTATTCAATATTTTGTACTAGTAATATTTCTTATTTTGTGAATCTGATAATATACCAATATGGCACTCTGAGCTTATTCTTTATTCCGCTTCTTTTTTTTATTATATATATTTTTCCAAACATTGTACATAATGAAATGTCACAATGGTCAAACACCACAACTGTATTAGTTACCTAATACGTTTTAAATCTTATGTAACTGGGGATGCGTTTGAATTGAGGGTGTAGGAATGAGAAAATGGAAATAACAATTATTTCATATGTTTGGTGTACATGTATGGTTATGAGTATATCTAAAGATAAGGGTATTCTCATTTCACTCTAAATAGATGACTTTTCTCAAACCAGTCTCCCCATAGCCCACATTTTATTTATAAATGATATTATCTTCTTTTAAAATTAATAAAAAGATCTTATACCCAATCCTTATAACCAATTCAAACAATAATCTTATGAATGATATATTCATTGTCATTCCACACAATACCAATACCTATACTTGTTGTGATTCATGACAACAAACCAAACGAACCCTAAATCATTGTTCTACACTTTTGAGAGCAAATTTTGTATTTTTGGATTCGTATATAATATTATATACGATGTATATCGTATCATGAATGCATTATACATAGAAAAAAGGAGGTAATATGCACACTACCTGTCACACCTCGCCAAGGCGGAAACGCGAGTGTAACTTCATGGATATCATCACAACACTTGGCGTCTAAATAGAGAATTTCTATATGCATAATAATAAAGCATTATGTAGACACAAAGTGCCATAACAATACCCAAAATAAACCTAATTTAACTTCAAAGGTGTCTTTATTAAGACATAAATTACTAAACGTAAACAAATAAAGCATCACATTCAACATCCAAAGTAAAGTCATAATCCAAATCATAAAAGATAAACATCTTCAAATGCAACTATGGTCTCGCCTATTCGCTCCCTTCTATCTTATCCTTATGACGCTCACCTGAAAATGATGCTTAAAAACGTCAACATAAAGTTGGTGAGGTTCATAGGTTTAAGACACAAAATCTAATCCTTTCCAACAAGTTCGCTGTGATATCAAAACATGGCGGGCAGTAAGATAGCTATCAATGTACTAACATGCAATCTCAACATTAACCATCAACGGGACGGAGCGTGCCCACGATCCAAATTCAACATAATTGGGTAATCATTACCCTCCGATCGAATCACCTGAACAATATTGGGTAGAGTCACCACCCTCCAATTGGAACCACCACAGGGCGAATAGTGAGTAACAAAGCTACCCTCCAATTGGAATCACACAGAACATCCACACAGAAAGAAACATAACATGCAGTATGCATACAATAACCACTTACAAGTCCATGCACTAATTAAACCACGTAATCACAGCAACTTAAAACTTATTTCAACACAAGCATCATTTCCATCCCAAGTTCAAAACAAATAAAAATGGGACTATGAAACTCACCTGAAAACTCCGCAGCTTCAACAAAAATCTAACACAAATCTAAACAAACAAAAATAGAACCACGTTACACGCGATCAAGCCAAAAGCTTAAGTCCATGTAACACACATATGATGGATGTCTAAAGGTTATATTAATCAGCATGGGTCACCTCGACTCCATACCCAACACTACTAACTGCTTACACTCACTAAAACCCTTGTTTACCTTTTACCAACAAACGCAGATTTTTGAGGTACTTTCACCCACATAAAATTACGACCAAAAGAACTCCACAACTCACACCAAAATATTATCATGGTCTCTCATGAGTGTACAAGCCACTCCCAGAAGGCCATGAACTAAAACACACACAAGTGCCCTCTAGAAAATCAAACAACAAAACTATCCAGATTCGGATCTGCACGCACACCAAAATATTTTGACCAGAGAATCATACTTACACAACTTATTAACGGCTATCCTTCGCGTGAGAGTCAAAGAATACATAAAAACCAACTTCCCCAGAATGGCTACACTTAATTACACTTTTAGGCCCACGTCATCCCCCTTTTGTTCAGACCTAAATCTGTCCCGGTTTAACAGCTTTGACACATTTTCTTACAAAAATTGTTCGACACACTTCCCGGACTCGAAATCAATCGAGGCCGGACTTTTTGGAAAGCCAACTCTCTGATCTACAGTTTAGAATCAAAAACCATCAGTTAACTCTTTATATACTATTAGTAAATCTTCGTTTACTACAGCCCTAAAAACTGCCAGCACTTAACTCATTAACTCACGCGTTTTTAAACCATAACTCTTACACCAATCATCATAACATCACTAACTAATGACCCTAACATGTCTTACAATATTAAATTACAGATTTCAAGGTAAAACCTAATCCACCATAACTTGTATTACATGAATCAAACCATTAATTAAATGAATTAGAAATAACTAGACATACCTTAAGCTTGTTTTTCTTCAAAATAGTGAAACCCTAACTTTTCTCTTTTTCTCTCCTCTTTGCTAGTCGACTATTCTCAAAAAAATAAGTGAGGGTGTTTTGGTTTTGTATATATACTACCCTAAGACCCTTCTAGATAACCTCCTTAATTAAGAGTTATATTAGGACTCAAATTTGTTTCTTTTTCCCCCTAAAATCCCAAAATTCGTCCATAATTATACCCTTATAAAAAAAATATATATTTTTTTAATTTTTTAATTATTACACTTAAAACCTTGGGTTTTGCTATTTTATAAAAACCTATATTGAAACCTAACGTCTTACGCGATAAACCTTCGTTTTACGACAACTAGAATAAAAAATCATTTCAAAACCTAAGTTTCCAAAAATAGAATTTTCACACTTATTATTAATATAACCCATAAAACCAAACACCACGTAACTTATTAACGCTCAAGAACTTGAACGACACTTGCTACGCAATAATCGCGAAACACAAAAACCATAAAAGTCATTTCCGTCACCAAGGTGAGCGAAATAAAATTAACCAAAACTAACATTACTCAAATTACATCAATAAAGGTTACACAAAGAATTTAGTACCAAAACACACGTATAACCCACATATGACACACAAAACACTTAAGCCACCAAACAGAAAAATTAATCAAGTCAACACTATCGGTTTGACTAACCTGCTAAAACCACGGTTGTTACATCATCCCCCCCTTAGAGAAATCTCGTCCCGAGATTTAAGTACTCTCCACTAAGTTTATCTTACTAGTGTCCACGAAAACTCGCTATTGTTGACCACATGCTTGAAGAACGTACATCTTGAAGCTGAACCTCTCACTTGGACAACTTGGCAAACATCCTCTTCTTCTTTACAAACACAATGATAACCAAATCGACAATCTATCCTAAGGAAACGACGTGAACCATGTAACCGATCGAACCAAAACGTATATCAAACGAACTCAAGGGGTTACGAATTATCGACTAGTGCAGTAAACGAATATCGAATCAAAACTAGAAAACACAATGAGGAAATTTCACCAATAAAAGTAGACATGGATCAAATGTTCATGGAAACCCCATACAAAGAAAAGATAGAATACACGTACCCATAGAAAATCCACAAGCGTACCACTACAAAAGAAACACTTGATGAACCAAATACATATCAAGTTTGGTAAATGAGAACCATATATAGTTCTTATTCTAGTACTCGACCTTACCCAAAAAAAAATGAATATCGTTTTCACAGGACATACCTTAAACTTATACATTTTTTTGTAAAATATACAAATCATTTTATGTAAGAAAATCATTTCAGATATGTTAAGTCACTTTAAATATATTTTTCTTAAATTCCATATTAGACATAGTTTTTATGACATCAAGAGTTAATTATAGAAATATAGTATCTCACCTTACTTGTTTAAGATATTTAAATCGTGCTTATTAAGATAGTAAAATAAATAGACTTTGATAGTAGAATTGTAGGATATTTTATTCTTAATGGTTATGTTAATAATAGTTTTGACAATAGACTGATAACACCTTGAATTTATGACATCATTATAAGCACTGTTTTTTATAAGAGACAGTTTTTAGAATAATATCGTCATAAACTTACCAAAACAATCTTTCTAAATGTCTTCAAAATTATTTCATAAAAGATTTTTTTTTCACACTTCATTTTCACCATAAAAATAATAGTTTCCAACAAATGACCTTGAAATACCCAAAACGAGTTGTAAAATACCATAAGGACTCTAATACATCCTTTTAATCGAATGCGAAAGACATAAAAGAATCACATAATCAAAATAATCATCAAACGAACTCATACCAGTGAACACTCACGCAAATACATTGCAAACCAAGCGAAGAACGTAAAGACTCATTCTTACAATGATCAAATTAAGATCATAGAAAAACATCGATACTAACAGGTCGCAAAACATGTCACAAAATCCAATTGGTGTGTAAATGAGGGATTAAATATCCGCACAAACTTGTCACGAACCAACAGTAGTCGAAGAATATTATAATATTCATTTGAGGAATGAATGCAAGGAATAACCAAAGAAACGAATCCGAATGACCAACACCTATCACGACGTCGAATAGGAAGGATAGGGCATCCGTACCAACAGGGTACGAACAGGGATGCTAACCATAGAATTAGGTATGCTAACAGAGTGCCTTGCAAACGAATCAACTTAAATATCACAACATTAGTACCAACAGATAATCGAGGTATCATCATATGATAGGTAGAATGAAATCTTACCACCTACACACTCTAACATATAACGATTGCCCAAACGGTTAAGAGAATACTTCTCTAAGCATACAACCATCATCAACATGATATCACATAACATCTACCACAACATATAACAACAAGAATCAATCAGTGTTATCATGGTCACAAGTCCACGTGTGTGATACCCTTATAATTATGTTCGCGACCATAGTTATAAGGCCTATTCCACACGCATACTTACTTCCAAAACCACACATCTCAATGATAACGCACATATACCACATAGTACCTAATACGCAACACA
This sequence comes from Chrysanthemum makinoi, assembly GCA_910596185.1. NCBI lineage: Eukaryota > Viridiplantae > Streptophyta > Magnoliopsida > Asterales > Asteraceae > Chrysanthemum > Chrysanthemum makinoi. The sequence goes on from OU343222.1 coordinate 19,035,111, forward strand.
ATCCATGCTATCATACTTGCAAGTCCACTTGTGTTGTGACGCATGTATAATTATGTTGGCCACCATAATTATCTATGCCCCCTTTCACAAGTGTACTCCCTCCTATGACCACACTTCATGCAAAAAATCATCTCACATGGAACAATTCCAATGATCACTTAAACCCTATAATCAAAATCACTTGAGTAATCGTGCTCCAACATGGCTCCAGACGGCAAAAGACAATATAAGAATTCCAAAACATGACACAAAACAAAAGACGTCGCACAATGTCTCAAGCTCCACTCTCGAACTTGCCTCCCCACTCAAATCGGTGAAACTTACTACTTGTTGCGGACTCGAGACCCGAATCCACATCATTCCATCCAAGCTCCCCTTCATCTTTACTCAACCACCCAGTCCTGTTTCCTACACGTTGAGGTAGTCGACAACATGCCAAAACCACTCCTGTTTCTTTCTTCCAATTCCGCATGATCCACAAGTGCAAATCACGGGGTTTAGACTGAACCACCTCTCCTTCATCTGAGAAGTGAGGACACTTCCCAGGGTACTTGGTAACAGCTCCATCTCCAGTAGTTACCGTGGTTACAAACCTCTCCACTTCTTCTCCACCAACGTTTTCCATAAACATCCTCTCCTTGTCCGAACATGGATACATGCTAGCGGGAACTCGGATTCAACGGTTAGTCCGCTTCAACCTACCACTTCTCTTGCAACCGGTAGCAAACATGATAGCCCAACAAAACTTCTTACGCAAGGGAGGTGACATACTAAAATCGACATATATAATACTAAGTATAGGGGACAAAATAGACATCCAAAAATCGACAGAAACAAATCATGAATTTAGGGAAAATAATTATATAAGTTACCATACTTATACATAGACCCTAATTGCATCTATATGAGGGACTCTTAGGTTATAGTCTAGGTTCAACCACCTAGTTCTCTATAACCAAGGCTCTGATACCATTCTGTCACACCTCGCCAAGGCGAAAACGCGACTGTAACTTCATGGATATCATCACAACACTTGGTGTCTAAATAGAGAATTTCTATATGCATAATAATAAAGCATTATGTAGACACAAAGTGCCATAACAATACCCAAAATAAACCTAATTTAACTTCAAAGGTGTCTTTATTAAGACATAAATTACTAAACGTAAACAAATAAAGCATCGCATTCAACATCCAAAGTTAAGTCATAATCCAAATCATAAAAGATAAACATCTTCAAATGCAACTATGGTCTCGCCTATTCGCTCCCTTCCATCTTATCCTTATGACGATCACCTGAAAATGATGCTTAAAAACGTCAACATAAAGTTGGTGAGGTTCATAGGTTTAAGACACAAAATCTAATCCTTTCCAACAAGTTCGTTGTGATATCAAAACTGTTGGAAATGTATATATTTACAAGCATGTGAATGTCCGGATTCGAACTCGTGACCACGGGATTGCACACATTAGCGAATGAGAATTAAAGTTAATAATTAATGTTTATGTTTACGATTAATTATTGCACATTAAGTCCGGTTAACGATCGTTAAGTATTTAACGGAAAAATGACTAACGACCGTTAAATGAAAAGAGAAAGGACTAGAAATGGAAAACTTGGAAAAGTTATGGATTTCCCTTGGGCTTTGCATAGTGGCCGGCCAAGGGGGCTTCCCAAGCCCTAATCCCTAACTTGTTCCCAAAGTTTCCCTACTAGTATATAAAGAGGGTTAGGTTCTAGGGTTTCATACACTTGTGCATTGAATTAACCCTAGATCTCTCCTCTCCTCTCTCTTGTCTCATTTTCGGCCGAGCACCCCAATAGTAAGGGAGTTTGGTTTCATTTTTCTTAAACGAGGACTTGTGTTAGATCTAGCAATCGCTTGATTCGTTGGTTAATTCGTGTGTACAAGAACGTGGTTGTAAGACACTATTCTTACACCATTTGGTTTGAGTTGTAGAACGGTAAGGGATAACTCTTTAAACGACTTCTTTGATTTGCTCTTGAGATCTGACATTCGCAAGAGGTACGTTACGCATACTTTCAGTTAATTAATTTATTTGTTATAATCTTTAAGTCTTCCGCTGTGTACTCTTGATGTCTTTATGTTTTATTGTATTTTATATATCATAAACTCAACAAAAACATGGCAGGACAGTAAGATAGCTATCAATGTACTAACATGCAATCTCAACATTAACCATCAACGGGACGGAACGTGCCTACGATCCAAATTCAAAATAATTGGGTAATCATTACCCTCCGATCGAATCACCGACGAACAATATTGGGTAGAGTCACCACCCTCCAATTGGAACCACAGGCCGACTAATAGTGGGTAACAAAGCTACCCTCCAATTGGAATCACACAGAACATCCACACAGAAAGAAACATAACATGCAGTATGCATACAATAACCACTTACATGTCCATGCACTAATTAAACCACGTAATCACAGCAACTTAAAACTTATTTCAACACAAGCATCATTTCCATCCCAAGTTCAAAACAAATAAAAATGGGACTATGAAACTCACCTGAAAACTCCGCAGCTTCAACAAAAATCTAACACAAATCTAAACAAACAAAAATAAAACCACGTTACACGCGATCAAGCCAAAAGCTTAAGTCCATGTAACACACATATGATGGATGTCTAAAGGTTATATTAACAACCATGGGTCACCTCGACTCCATACTCAACACTACTAACTGCTTACACTCACTAAAACCCTTGTTTACCTTTTACCAACAAACGCAGATTTTTGAGGTACTTTCACCCACATAAAATTACGACCAAAAGAACTCCACAACTCACACCAAAATATTATCATGGTCTCTCATGAGTGTACAAGCCACTCCCAGAAGGCCATGAACTAAAACACACACAAGTGCCCTCTAGAAAATCAAACAACAAAACTATCCAGATTCGGATCTGCACGCACACCAAAATATTTTGACCAGAGAATCATACTTACACAACTTATTAACGGCTATCCTTCGCGTGAGAGTCAAAGAATACATAAAAACCAACTTCCCCAGAATGGCTACCCTTAATTACACTTTTAGGCCCACGTCATCCCCCTTTTGTTCAGACCTAAATCTGTCCCGGTTTAACAGCTTTGACACCTTTTCTTACAAAAATTGTTTGACACACTTCCCGGACTCGAAATCAATCGAGGCCGAACTTTTTGGAAAGCCAACTCTCTGACCTACAGTTTAGAATCAAAAACCATCAGTTAAATCTTTATATACTATTAGTAAATCTTCGTTTACTACAGCCCTAAAAACTGCCAGCACTTAACTCATTAACTCACGCGTTTTTAAACCCTAACTCTTACACCAATCATCATAACATCACTAACTAATGACCCTAACATGTCTTACAATATTAAATTACAGATTTCAAGGTAAACCCTAATCCACCATAACTTGTATTACATGAATCAAACCATTAATTAAATGAATTAGAAATAACTAGACATACCTTAAGCTTGTTTTTCTACAAAATAGTGAAACCTTAACTTTTCTCTTTTTCTCTCCTCTTTGCTAGTCGACTATTCTCAAAAAAATAAGTGAGGGTGTTTTGGTTTTGTATTTATACTACCCTAAGACCCTTCTAGATAACTTCCTTAATTAAGAGTTATATTAGGACTCAAATTTGTTTCTTTTTCCCCCTAAAATCCCAAAATTCGTCCATAATTATACCCTTATAAAAAATATATATATATTTTTTTATTTTTTTAATTATTACACTTAAAACCTTGGGTTTTGCTATTTTATAAAAACCTATATTGAAACCTAACGTCTTACGCGATAAACCTTAGTTTTCGACAACTAGAATAAAAATCATTTCAAAACCTAAGTTTCCAGAAATAGAATTTTCACACTTATTATTAATATAACCCATAAAACCAAACACCACGTAACTTATTAACGCTCAAGAACTTGAACGAAACGTGCTACGCAATAATCGCGAAACACAAAAACCATAAAAGTCATTTCCACGTCACCAAGGTGAACGAAATAAAATTAACCAAAACTAACACTACTCAAATTACATCAATAAAGGTTACACAAAGAATTTAGTACCAAAACACACGTATAACCCACATATGACACACAAAACACTTAAGCCACCAAACAAAAAAATTAATCAAGTCAACACTATCGGTTTGACTAACCTGCTAAAACCACGGTTGTTACACTACCAAAAATGATGTGCATACCATAAAATCACCTTAGTGATCCATACACATAGTACAACACAACACATGCATGATTGTGGTGGACACATCACTTTTAGTGGTGTACATATCAACTCTCATAAAAAACCATTTCTATGCTGATATTAGGGTTGAGCAAAACCGACTGAAACCGACTAAGCCCGACAAACTGACCGAACTGAATTCAACCCGAAACCAAACCGACATAAATCAAGTCGGGACTCGGTTATGAAAAATAGAGTGTATCGGTATCCGGTCGGGTCGGGATAAAAACCGACTCCAACCCGATTTAGCCCGTCAGCCCGAGAAAAACATAGGGTTATGGAAAAATAAGCGCCCCTTCTAATCTTTCTATTGTTTCACGTATGAATCATTCTCAGAATACTCTTTCACTCACAAGTCACAAGTCAGAAACACTCTTTCACTCAGAACTCAAGAAACACGATTGCTTTAACAATTGAATGGATAAATGTCATCTCACAAACACGAGGGGTTAATCAATCTCATCTTCTGTACCTACATATGAATCATTCTCATCTCTACAAAACAATATAATGGAAGTAAGTATTTGTACATGTTTTATATAGTTTAGATTGTATTTGGAAGTATGTATTGATGTTTTATATAGTGTTGACGAGATGCAAAAGGATATAGCGAGATGGGACAAAATTATGAATGAACAAATAGGGGAAAACCATTATCGATATTCAGTTGGTGGTTTAGATATTTGGTTAATCATAAACTGTGAAAAGACATGGCCACATGGGTATAAATCGGATGAGAAAAAATGGATCATTGGCGAACTTATAATAATGAGTTGATATTGATTTGATAATAATGAGTTGATATTGAGTTAATGATTGAAATATTGAATATATTATATAACGTTACTGATTTTGTGTGTTAATGTATTTGTTTAGGATCAACTGATAGACGTTGAGACTGTTGAATCTGATGATAATAAATGCAAAAGGAAAGCCCCATCCAAACCAAGAAAAATGACTTCTGAGTGTTGGAAATACTTTGATCCAAAGTTTGAACCATATGAAGATGGGGTAATCATTAAGATGGCCCACTGCAAATGGTGTGCTCAGGTTTTCAAAGCCGATTCAAAACAACATGGTACGCGACACTTGAATACTCATTATATGAACTGTGATAAAAACCCCGATGTTGAGAAATTTAGGAAACAAAAAAACTAGTATTTAAGAAAAAGATTGGGGAGAATGATGAGGGTGGCAGTAGCATCAAGACTTTAGAAACCTGGAAGTATGATGAAAAGGTGATTAGAAAGTCGTTGATTGAGTTGATTGTTCTTGCTGAGCTTCCGTTTAAGTTATTTCTAACTAGTGGTATCACTTATTACTACGGGAACAGAAGTAGTTTTCCGGGAATCCTAATATGGAACTATGGATTTCTAATAGTATAAACTAAGTATCTATACTATAAATATGAAAGGAAATCCAAAAGTTTAAGATTTTTCGTGTGACCTGTTTTTGTCACTTGCGTATTCCCTTCTTGTCGGTACTAGAATATACCAACTATGTCTTTCTTTTCCCTTGTATCACGTTGTCCTTACTTTTGTATCGAACTTGCTTCTTTTATCTCCAAGTCTCGAATTCTTTTATGTCGAACTTGCCTCTTTTATCTCCAAGTTTTATTTGACGGTAGTATGTCAACAAGTGATGTCCTTGTTGCCCTCGTTGCTTGTCCGCGTTCCACAATACTTCTTCTTCTTTATTCCACACCGTATCTACAACAACCTACAGAAATACCAACGGTATTCCTTGCGAGCAAATGATCAGGATGGTTTTTTGTGGTTCGGTACCTTTTCTTCTCTTCAAGCAACGTCCTCTCCTTTTTTTTGCGTACGTCTTCTCTACTTTTGTCTCGACAAAAGGAGTATTTGTCTTCGTTGTCTGATTTGACAAAACCAACGAGTATAACAAAGTTTTTTTTTCTTCGTCTTACTTGCTGCGTTCCGAAACAAACTAACGTGTGTATCAAGTCACCACAGTTTGGTGGCTTGTCGAATGCAATTTCTACACAAGTACAGTCGTGCACTTCTTTCCTTGCGTTATCAAGTTATCCAGGCAGCGTATGGTTGATAATATGTTGCGTTCTTCTTCTTCTTCTTCCTGAAACGAAAGTTTCAGCGCGTCTTTTTGGTTCTTTCTTCTTCGGTCAAGAGTTTTTCTGGTTTTTTTGTACTCGTTAACAACAGATTTGGTTTCTGTTTTCTGGTTACAGAATCTCGTGTTTGAGATGATGGTTGTATCGATGTAACGAGCGTGTAATAGGCAGGCTCTTGATGCCAAATGTTGGTCCCAATATGAGTAAAACAAATATATGAAATTGCAATTATAAGATAACTTGTCAATATGTTCTAACTAAACAAATTTTGTATCATGTTCATCTATATATAGTTTTCGAATGGACACATCCAAACGACATGATGGTTCTGCAAAATAACTAACATAACTAATCTGACCGCCAATTCGGTTAAAATGTTTGAAACGGACAACATTGGCCCTTCAACTTTCTGTCTTCTGAAATGGAGCAAAGAACGAGATTATCTGCTCACACATATTTCCATAACACCCAACATGGTCCATTGACTAGTTTCAGTTTTTAGTTTACAAGATTGTCAAAAGTTTGGTATTAAATTTCTACTTTTTCAGTAAACCATAAATGTAAAGAGTTATAAAAATATATTAAAAAAGAACATTACATTACTGTTTCAATTACTTTCAAGTTAATTTATTTGAGCTTTTGTACGTGTACTTTTGACCAATGAGTAACAAAGTTAAAGTCAAACTAAACTTACTTACTGTAAAGTTATTAACTGAGAACAAAAGTACAGTAGATCCAAATAACTCGAAACCACAAATGACATATATGTCAAACACAAATACAATTCACTCTTTTCGTTCATCATGTTAGCGAAAACAAGAAGATTTTAGTTAACATAAAAAAGATTTTAAATAAACATAAAAAAGATTTTATCGTTAAAACTTAAAAAGTTTTGTCTAAAAATTCTGCTACAATGTTTATTTAAATTTTTTAAACTAACGGGTCAAAGCCGGGGCATTTTGAACTGAGCCAGATCAAACCGAGCGAAGAAAAACAGGATAATACCAACAAACTTGAGCCATTTTCCACATGTGGAGTAACTAAGTGTTAACTGCTAGCCATTTTCCTTATATAAACAACCATTCTTGGCCAATTTTGCTGTTTCAAGCTGGATTTAAAAGAGAGTAATATGAGTATTCTAATTTTTTCCCCTTTCTTCAATATCTTTAACTAACACGTATTCTTTAAGATAAATTAATTTCGCAAATTCCTTTTTTTTTGAGTAAATTGCATTTTTGGTCCTTAAGGCATGGCCAAATTGCAGGTTTCGTCCCTAATGTTTTGAAAATGCAGCGTCAGTCCCTATTTTGAAAGCTTTGTTGCATGTTTGGTCCCTAAATTGCAGATTTGGTCCCTAAAAAGTTTAAAGTTTTCGTTGCATGTTTGGTCCTTAAATCGCAGATTAGGGACCAAACATGCAGCAAAACCTTTAAAATGGGGACTATCGTTGCACTTTCGAGACGTTAAGGACGAAACGTGCAATTTGGCCATACCTTAGGGACCAAAAATGCAATTTACTCTTTTTTATTTATTTATTTATTTATTTATTTATTTTTTTGCTCTTACAAAATAAATTGATTATCTCGAATCACTTCCTTTGTAGTTTGTTTCATTGTCTTGTACTCTTGTTGGTTGAGCAATATTAAGATGCAGTCATGGATATTTTCCTTAAATTTTGAGTTTCGATGATCACCTTATTATTTTTTGGTGTTTTGACATCTTTGGTAAATTTTATGTGACTTATGACATTATCCGGTTGTTGAGACATGTTGAACGATTGAGTCAAAAAGTTAAGTTTTGAACTTATCAGTAGGATAGTAGTGAACACGATAATTTTTTTCAATAAACAATCTCAAACACTACAAACCAACAATACAATACAAATCTCAACTTACATAGAAAATACACATCACAATATACTAATAAGCAAATTTTACATCTTATGACCTATGTGGGACAACTTGGTTACTTGAAACAAGTTGTTTCAGCAAAAATGGTCCATATAAAAATTTGTTCTAAAGAGATAATGTAAGACCGAATTATTTCTCGAAATTGAATGATATTTCAAGTAATAGTATAAATACTTGACAAATACTAAACATGCTAAGCTTAATATAAACAAACTCTTCGAGTATAATAACCTGCTAACAACCCTTAATGTAGGACAAGATTATTTCTCATAACCAAATAATAGTTCAAGTGATAAATACTAAACGGGCTAAGCCCAATACAAACAAACATTCTTAATATAAAATCCCGCTAACACATAACAGCTTTGTATTTGTAGTCAAATGCTTCTTTACACACATTGTTTTATTATTTTCAAGCTATGAAAAATTTAATACTACCATATGTTAATCATAAGAAATCAAGAATATGGTATCGTATCAACTACTTACAAAGTAAGACACTTCGATCGTTAAAGAGATACAAAAGTTAAGCTGAGAACTTATATGGCGGATCATGGTTTTTAATGTTAATTTTTAATGAACAACATCAATTACCAAAACCGAACATTATGATACCAAACTCAACATGCATATAAAGCATATATCAAAATATATAAGTAAGGAAATTTTACATCCTTTAATCCATGTAGGATTACTTGAAACATATATTTTGTACAGTTTTATTTTATTTTTATTAATTTTATTTTCATTTATTTTTTTTCCGCCTAATTGCCTTTTTTGAAAAACTAAGCTTTCAATCCCACATGGATCAAATATGCGAATTCTTGCTAGCTTATATAACTTGGAGTATATGGTTCATACAAGTTGAAATAAGTATATTGTTGTTAGTGTAAACATACATTGAAGTGAATGGACACTTCTTTGTATTGCAATGCTGACAACAAACTATGAGTTCTCAATTTTTTTTATTTTTTATTTTTTCCCTTCATAGTTGCTACAAATTACAATCGACTATATGTAAAGTAATAAAGTATAGTTTGATTTTCTTTGCGTAACAACCCAAAGATGTTGTCACCTTTTGTGACTTGGAACTTTAATTAAAGACTTAAGCTGATATAAAGCCAAAGAACAAAATAGTTTATGTTATTTTTGGGTTTTAAATTTAAGTGAATAAATTAAGCACATTAAAAACAAAAATAAAATAGTTTATAAACATCACATATCAATGAAACACGCCATGGCTAGGTTTAGTTCATATCACCCGCAAGATAAAATGCTAAGAAAAATTTAATTTGAAATATACCGTAATTCGAGGGCAAGAAGCTAGCTCAACAATGTTGGCCCGAAGCCGATTGCTGGATGAAAAACATGCTCCGGTGCACGTCAGCAAAACAACGCCATACATCATCAACTTCATTGTCGAAACCAAAAAATCTTTTGACGATTGTTGGATTTTAATGTTTTACTACTACCATTAGATAACATATTGAATTTAGTTTCAAACCACAATCTCATTGTTACATTTCTAGTAGTTATGTTGTATTTTTTTGAGTGCAAGTGATTCCTTTAATTATCAAGTGTTTGTGAATTTAAATCACAACTAAGACAAGCATGTGTAAACTCCGAACATAGTGGCCATATAAATCTTACGACTTGCTAATCAAAACCAAAGCTATAGAGTATGTGACGATTAGTATACTCATAAGTCGAACCACAATCGTTGTTGCCAAGATTAAATATAAGTGTTTAAGCCAAGATTAAATATAAGTGTTTAGTCGGATCCTAAGCTTGAACAATGATCATAATAGTCATGATAAAAACATAAGCTAGCCAAAAACATTTTACCTTTTTATCAAAAGCTAATAAAAACACAACGACTTTTTATCAAAAGCTAATAAAAACACAACGGGAAAGCTTGGTCACTTTTGAGTTAATGCATTGTAAGCTAACGAGGTAATGCAACAATATTTTATATAATTAAGCAGTGTGTTGAGATTTGATAAACCAACATGCCACAAGTATTTTTAGTTTAAGAACTTAAAAAGTTATAAGCAAAAACAAGATGATTTGGAAAATTTCAACCAACTTCATCTAGCTACTCTTCTTTTCAATACGATGTGGGATGAGCAAAATGTTGGTTTGTGGGAGTTATAAACACACGTAAACGACTAGAAGTGTGTGAGCCGATGGGGGCACACACGATAAACATGAGTATACGTGTTGAACGTATAATAATACTTGAATTATATTACCCGTTAATGCATGAACTTGACCCGATCGATATGTACGACCCATGGACAGTTTGTTTAATGGACTTGGGTCGAATTGGAGATGCCTTGGGCCTTGAGCTTCTAACTGATCGGGCAATGGGTTTTGGATGGGTTTTTTTTTTGCTTATTGATCAAGAAATAAGTCCAAGAGAAAGGGTAGGTTGTTTTTGCTATAAAACAAAAACGTACCCTACAACTTGCACGCATGCAATATACGATTTTCCACTATCCCTAGATCAGAAAAGTCCTTCAATGAATTTACCCCTAATTCATGAACCAATCAGATTTTATTATATCCTATTAGGGTTTGTTTGAATGGTATTTTATTGCTTTGGTTCCTTGCATTGAATAGCGCGAAGGTGGTTTTGGTTTTCATGTTTCGGTGGTTGCTAGCTTCTCGGACGAGAACATCAAGATGGATATCGGATAGTGCTTATTCGATGTCGGGTAGTATTTAACTTTTGTTTCGGACGAAGTTACTTGGCGAAAACAAAATTGTCTTGGATGGCTTTTCTTGTTTGTATTATTCAAGTATTGGTCAATTGTTGATTGGTTTGTTATTTACGTTCTCGACTAGCAACTATCGAGCGATATACGGTTAATCGGGTTTGTGTGTGATACTCTTCGAGGTATCTATTTTAGATACTTAAGGTTTAAGTAAGATTTCTTGTTCCGTTACTAGAGATCAATTGCCAAGCAAGGTTAGCTTTTATTTATCCCTTTTAATTAATTAATATTGTATTAATTATGTGTTTATTAATTATGTGGTAACATAATTGTATTAACTAGATCCAATATCCGCTGCGTACTCGTAGAGGTTACTCGTTAACTGCTTCTAAAATCACAACAGTGGCATCACGAGTCAACTCGTTTTTTGCGATTATGGGTTACACGTTTCTGATATTAATAAACATGTTTTAAAGGGGCTACATGAAACCTAGTTTAGTTATTTAGTTTTATTTTAATTTTGACAATTACATGCAATACTTGTCAATTTTTTAATAAATAATAACTAGTCACACACAAATTAAAATTATATTGATAATTAGAATTAATTTGTTAATTGGAATTTAATTTACATGTGAATTATAATTACCTTGTTAATTAAACTTAAATTGTTAATTTAGAATTACATGTAAAATTTAAATTACTTGCTAATTAGAATTAAGAGTTAATTTGTATTTATTAATTGTTAATTAGAATTATTGTGATAATTAGAATTACATATTGATTTAAATACATATATTGCGTAATCACTTGTTAAATGGGATTGCCATGCTTTATGTGTTTTTCCGGCCACAAGACCCACTCAATTGCTTTTCTAAGTGATTCATGGGGCGATCTAGGTCTTGCATCCTAGTGCGGTCTTATGGTTCTTCGTTTGGGAAGACTACAAGAGAACTTCGGAACAATATGTGGTTATTTATATTGATGTTTATGCTTGTATGTTTGTGATTCCTATATGTGCATTATTACTTGCTTTGACACCTAATTGTATGCAATATGGAATAATACATATCGTAACCATAACATTAAGATTGGTCTTTATTTACGCACAAAATACCATGCTCATTGTGACCTGCTATTTGATTCGTGGAAAATTGTTTTGTAAAATAAAGTGACCTAATATATGAAACACGTTTTCAAGAATTTAAAAACTAGACGCTATGGACACTTGGGATGTACGGCTCACCCACTAGAACAAACTCAAAAGGGGGTTTAAAGAAGTGAGCACAGTCTCACTGAAAGGATGTCTAAGGTTATGCTTACGCTTACGGTCCTCTGCCTCCCATGCGTTTGATTGGAGCTACCGAAGTGAACCATGATGATCACTACGGTGTCATTACTAAAAGTTTTAAAATTAGCGTTACAAAGTTGTTTTGCATGCTTCTTTGTACACGACTTTTACCACATTTATGTGTGCATACCTATTTGTTAATATTAAGTCTATGCCACCCAACTATGAACACGTGCACTTGGATTGACTTCTCTGGTCAGACCTAAGGGCCTTTCCAACCCATGGTAATTATTTCTCCGGTCGGACCTCTCGGTTATTTTTACACGTTCATACTTGGTCGACTTATATCGAGTTAACACAGTCGGACCTCGGACTCATGGCATAAGATGAGAACTAAACATGCTTTTGACATTATTACTTGATACTAATGCCTTAAACAGTCTCATAAATCTAAGAGTTTCATTTTGCAATTAACGCTCGTCGTTTACCTCTTGTCCTATTTTTTACACACGGTCGACCTATGGTAATTAATTGGGGTTGCAAGATGGATCTTAGTCTTAATTAGTAATTAATTGGGTAGTTAATTCTTTTAAGAATGTAATTATCGAAAATACTATAATTGAACTTTTATGTTACGATTAATTGTGTTATTGCAACATAATTCGTAAACAAAGTTGTTTTTCTTCGAAAGACAAACTTAGACTCTTTTCCTAGTAAGAAGAGTGAGACTTATTCCTATCTTTTCTCCTTAGTTGACTAACTAAGATAGGATTCAAAAATTGATAAACTCGTTTATGATCTTTCATTACCCTTTTCGTGGTCTAGAGTTAATTGAAAGATAAAATATTTTGTGTAACTGGAAACATTGTGTTTAGAGCTACCAAAATAAATAACATTCTGCACTTGTCACGATGTATGAGTTTAAACCGCAAAGAGTAAAGGAATTACTAGCGTATTTGCTAGGTAATCTTCTTGGACTCTTATTATTTCTAAAGTGCTAATTACCCTTGGGGCTATGTAGACGATAAAGGAGGAATTGCATGCTGAAGATTCAAGTTAATTGAATGAAAGAATGGCTAGTCCATTGTCTACATAAGTAGAACTTCATATACTCTGCTCAATACCTAAGTACATGCTACTCGTAGGCAATTGAAGAGAATAGGAAAGTATATAAAACTGCTATATGCTTTCTACAGGAAATGTAACACTTACAATGTTGACAAATCCATTGGGGCAGTTGCATTTTATTCTTGAAATACCATTCATGTAATGTTGTCAATTTCAATGGGAGCTACGGGATTTATTTCCTGTTAGTCACCCATATCATTTCAAACTAGATTTGAAATAATCCATTACTTTCCGAATATGAACAACCATTGCTTAAAGGAAAATTGCATTTTATTTTATCAGATAACTCGTTGCCTTCCTGCTGTCGCTTCCTGAAACGTTATCTATAGAATAATAATTCACGATTCCTTATTAAAGGTTATGGTTCTAAAACTACTTATGATATCTACGACATTATCATATCATTAGAACAATCAATCACGTGTTGTTTGTTTTCATAATATGATGTTGTACCTTACACAAGTGGAAGAAATCTCAAAATGTGTGCAAGGAACAACAAGATTATTGGTATCTATTGACCGCAAGGTAAGAAAACTAATAAATCTACTAGGACTTAAACATGTTAGATGTTTAATGCCCTACTACATGTAAATAAGAATTCTACTAGGACTTAAACACATGAGATGTTTATTGCCCTACTACATTCTAATAATGATTCTACTAGGACGTAAACACGCTAGATGTTTGTTGCCCTACTACATTCAAATGTCATAATATAGTGTAAAGGTACTTCAACATTTGACTACATGTTTTAGTCAAAATAATTATGGTTATATGATAATGATCATAATTCTGAAGTATAAAATTAACTTGAAATTACTATAGAACTCAATAGTTTGCGTTCATGATTACTTTTGTTAGTATAATTATGCTTACATGTTAAGACATAATTATGAAGTCCTTGTATTAATCAATGTCTTATAACATAAAGTATATATAGTAAATGTGTTATGTCTTCTCGTTAACACATAAACATGAGGCTTTGAATTATTCAAAGACTGATAATGTATTATTGAAATGTTCTGTTTTTTTGTTAACACATGAACATATAAACCTTGAATAGTTCTGTCTTCTTGTGAACACGTGAACATAAGGTTCTTGTATTATTCAATGAATATACCTTATAGCATGTACTTGGTTCGTAAATACTTTATATGAAATTTGGCTCGACCCAATTGACAAGTATTTGGTCCTAAGAGAATTAAGTTATCTATAGAATTCTGATATAGTTTCACAATTCTAATAACTCATAGGATACCACTTCATTATGGTATGTCTAAAGTGTTGGATCAAACTTTATTCATATTGTTTGGTTCCTGATAGCTTTAATTGCTCTACCTCCAAAACATATCAAGGTTAGAAATTGCGTGTGTCATGGATACACTCAATAGAGTTCAAACCTAGGAGGTATTCAAGACAACCCATAACTGAAAACCCTAATTCATTAGGGATTTGAGGTTTTACCACTCAAACTAATTGAATCAAAAACCATTTTGGATTTTTAATTTTTCTACACTTCCTAGCTTGAAAATTGTAGTTTTGATGTTCTTCCTAGCTTGACGAAACACAAAAACTGTTGCTAGAACTTTTGGTTTAAGAGTGATACTAAATTAGAGTTTTTATATAAACCCTAATTTGAGTTGTTGGAAGGAATTCCATTATGTCTTGATTTAAGTTCTAAATTTGTTAAAATCTTATGAAGCATTTTATTAACAAATCTTGTGATGAGAACTTAAAATGTATTTTGTGGTTCTCCATAAAGAACAATTTATTGTTTCTTAAATACTTAGTATTTAGAGAATTGTCTCTACTTACAAAAGTAAGTGGGAGCATATACAAATCTCAAAGTTTTTGAGAACAAAATACTTAACCTTCTAAAATGCACTTATTAATGTCATACTAAGGTTAAACATGAAAATGTCGACCGAAGTATAATGATTACTCCCATTCATAAATCCGAAAGGATGCCTCATCACCTGAAGTGATATTTTTAATATCAATGTTGAGGGATATAAGTTAGGAGATTATTGTAAATCAGCTAACTACTAAAATACATTATCACATCTTGAATCTGATAAATGTTTTAGAACTATGAATGATAAGATGCAGTCCTTAAAAGGCAAATCGAGTTTTGAGCTTGATTGTTATTTAGCCTAACAGTTAACCTATGAGGTTGGAATGAGTTTCTTTTGAAGAATGACTCACAAGGACAAAATTGTATACATATTAATGTTTGGCATTTAATAAGAAGTTTTTAATCATACTTAAGCAATTGACTGTGATTAAATTTTCTTATATAATACATGTATTAATTATATAAAGATATTTAATTGTCATACATATGATTTGTATGTTGAATATGACAATTAGATTTTATAACTCTTTCTATATGATTACATTTTGCGAGGACGGTGTGTAATCAAAAGGGTTATGAATCTACATAATCTTTATGTAATATACAAATTTAACCAATCCAAGTTTGGATTGAATCGTGCATCTATGAGCTGAGATCTTGAATTTAATTACAATGTGATTCTGATTAAATTAAGACAACTCTTGAGTACATCTGACGTTGAGTGGGAGCATTATGTTTATCCTTAAAATTTACATGTTGAATATATCATTCTATTTAAGCTAGATATTGATCCTTAAGCTTAGAATTAAAATTCACTTGGAAATTTAGGGAATAAAACAAACAATCTTGGAATAGATGGTTATATGGAATAAACAAATGCGGAAAATTAAGTCTGACACAAATGCAATATATCATTCAAGCAAGTCTTCAATGATATATTTCACTTGGAATAATTTACATGGATGGAAACCTTGTGTTTTTAAACTAAGGGTTCATCATGTATATAATATATTGTGTATAAGACTAGTTGTTGCTTTTGTACAAGAACAAAATGAGATGACAACAACAATATCTAATTGAGAGTGTTTAGATTATTGTTTTAATAAAAGTTTACGAATTATAAAGCATAGTGTTGTATAAGTACAAATGATGCTAGAGAATTATTAATACTAGTTGTAGTAGGATTTCATCTTTTATGATAAATCTGCTAACTAGCTATGCTCAACATAGAGCATTGTTGCATTACACATTAATGAATGAGAATACTTTACACTTTTAGAAACTGTAAAAATGATTGTTAGTATGTTGTTGACTTTTACTACCTCATACAAGGTAAGACAACATCTCCATACTATAATTCTTGCAATAGTATGAGCATATGAGATAAGACACTCATCTTATATTTCAGATCACTCACTATATGTGATATTTGAAATAAGTATTCGGAAAGTTTACTCAGATAACTATTTAGTTTTTCTTGTAAAAGAAATGTTGAGAATGTTGGAAACATTGTGGTTCAACTTACTAAATGAGTTTCATGCATATCTGTTTTAGTATTTGGATAATTAGGATTGATTGACAATTTTTACTTTATGATGAATAAAGATACTTGGTATTTGTTATTCATTCATATAATAATTGTTATCCTATATTTGCATGTTTAATCCTTAAATAATTTTATTATTCTAGATATATCCATTGTCGGTTAACAATATGGGAATATTGTTATGTAAGGCAAATGTGAGTGTTGGTTATAATTCTAACGAGAATTGGATTGTTCCCACCAAACTCATATGTATTCACTAGAGATGCATATTGGATTCCCCAACTTTCAAACATTTACTTTTGGATCCTTGTCATAAGTAAAATATTGAAAATGGTTTGTTATCTTCATCCTTAGACTTGAGATACAAGCAAGTTCAGTTATGTGTGGATATCATTTTTTGTAAGTATACATGGCAAAACGCTATCCGAACAAGGTAGTTATAAAAGCTATATTTCGGAGTGATGTGAAGCGGCATCCACAACACTTGTAGTCAATAAAGGATTTGTTACTCCACTTGATTTTTGCAGAAAGATACCATCGCCTCTCCGGATTTAATCGGATAATGCGGCCGGACCCAAAGGGTAATGCAAGATGATTCTTGATTACATTTGGTATATCTGAATTAAAATCTATAACGAGATTCTAAATGGTTAAACTATATGGAATGATTTAAGATCCATAATCCATGGTTTAACGGTATCTATAACAAAGGATGATTAGAGCAAGACATTGAATGACCATGCTATTGAGAAACTTTTACGAAACTATTCTCTCAGACACTTTTAGTTAAAAGCGAGTGAGAGCGTTTGCTAGGCGTTCCGTCGTTAGTTTTGTGTGCCATTCGACACACCAACTCCCAAGTGGGAGCTGTTGGTTTGTGGGAGTTATAAACACACGTCTAGAAGTGTGTGAGCGATGGGGCACCACGATAAACACAGTATACGTGTTGAGCGATAATAATACTTGAATTATATTACCCGTTAATGCATGAACTTGACCCGATCGATATGTACGACCCATGGACAGTTTGTTTAATGGACTTGGGTCGAATTGGAGATGCCTTGGGCCTTGAGCTTCTAACTGATCGGGCAATGGGTTTTGGATGGGTTTTTTTTTTGCTTATTGATCAAGAAATAAGTCCAAGAGAAAGGGTAGGTTGTTTTTGCTATAAAACAAAAACGTACCCTACAACTTGCACGCATGCAATATACGATTTTCCACTATCCCTAAATCGAGAAAAAGACCTTCAATGAATTTACCCCTAATTCATGAACCAATCAGATTTTATTATATCCTATTAGGGTTTGTTTGATTGGTATTTTATTGCCGGTTCCTTGCATTGAATAGCGGCAAAAGGTGGTTTTGGTTTTCATGTTTTCGGTGGTTGCTAGCTTCTCGGACAGAACATCAAGATGGATATCGGATAGTGCTTATTCGATATCGGGTAGTATTTAACTTTTGTTTTACGGACAGAAGTTACTTGGCAGAAAACAAGAATTGTCTTGGATGGCTTTTCTTGTTTGTATTATTCAAGTATTGGTCAATTGTTGATTGGTTTGTTATTTACGTTCTCGACTAGCGACTATCGAACGTATACGGTTAATCGGGTTTGTGTGTGATACTCTTCGAGGTATCTATTTTAGATACTTAAGGTTTCGTAAGATTTCTTGTTCCGTTACTAGAGATCAATTGCCAAGCAAGGTTAGCTTTTATTTATCCCTTTTAATTAATTAATATTGTATTAATTATGTGTTTATTAATTATGTGGTAACATAATTGTATTAACTAGATCCAATATCCGCTGCGTACTCGTAGAGGTTACTGGTTAACTGCTTCTAAAATCCCAACACAAAATCCATTTAATTAGTTATAAAACAATTCGTAAAGATGTCATATTTGGCAGACCTTTTGTGAACATTGATCATTAGGTAAATGATTACGAATTTTCTTTTGGCACTAAATCACCGTAACTGCTTGCTTATATGTTTGGGGGTGAATATTTGTGTTAAACATACCAAAACACACGTCGACATATTCGACCTTCTTGATGCAAAAGGTTCAATGGACATCGCAACGGACTTTAGATCGCTAGTCAAACATAGGGAAAGACAATAACTATCACCCTTGTTTTATGCTCTAATAAAAGTATTAATTATAAACTCGCGGTAAAAATAATATTTTGTTTTCGAATATCTTAACTTAAATTTTAAAGAGAAAGATAATAAATACTTGTTACTGGTCGTTGCATTATAATCCCATGTAAATGTTATTCTTGCATACCTGCTATACTGATCAGAATGAATCATACTATAAACAAAGTGATATTTTTTAGATTTAGTAATGAGAATGAAGCATACGATAAACAAAGTGATCTATTTATGTAAATCAAATACTTTTTTTACTTCTATATTGGATGAACTGCATAGAGACTATCGGGTCAAAACCGGGCATGTTGAACCTAACCAGATTAAACCGAGCCAAGAAAAACCGGATAATACTGATGAACTTGAGCCATTTTCCAAAAGTGGAGTAACTAACTGTTAACTCTCTATTTATATTTTTATTTCCTCTTTCTTCAATTTCTTTAACCTAACACATGTAGCCATTAGCAAATGACATTATACGATTCTTGAGACATGTTAAACGATCAAACCAATAATGCGACCATTCTACTAATAAGATATTGAGAATAAGATATCATACTCATTACATTGAAAAACAAACTCTTTGATCATTAAAAAGACAAAAAGTTAAGTTTAGAACTTATAGAGTTGGAATAATGAGGATGCTGAAATTTTTCAATAAACAACATCAACCACAACAAACCAACCAATATAATACAAATCTCAACTTGTCTAATTGAAACAGTTATTTTAGAAGAAAAAAAATGGCCCATATACTTTTTTTTCTTAAGACATATTGGAAGACTAAATTAATTTTCAAAATCTAATAATATTTCAGTGACATTATAAACACATGACAATACTAAACATGCTAGGTCGAAAACAAACAAAGCCTTTCAGTATACTAACCCGCTATTATCACCTCTTGATGTAAGACTAAATTAGCTCTTGTTGTAAGACTAAATTATTTCTCATAACTAATAATAGTTCAAGTGACACGATAAATACTTACGGGCTAAGCCCAATATAAACAAACTCTCTATGTAAAATCCCGCAAACACATAAGACCTTTGTAGTCATAGCCAAATGCTACTTTTAATACATTGTTTTAATATTTTGAAGCTATAAAAAGTTTAAAGCCAAACTCAAATACGATTGTATAATGACAATGCACTTCGAGTTGGCTGATATCTCCATGGTTCACTCACACAAGATAAGAACGATAAGTATGTGAAAGACTTGGTTATGTTTTTGTTCAAGACATCAAACATTACCAACTTACTATTTTTTTGGTCTTTTTGTATCTTTAATAACTTTACATTGGTTAAGAAAAACCGGCAATGCTACCATGCTAATAAGAAAGTGAGATTAAGTATCGTACTAATTACATTAAAAGACAAACCCTTAGATAATCTAAAAGCAAAAAATTAAGTTAAGAATTATATGGTTCGTCGGCAATGATTCACGTTGTATTTTTCAATAAACAACATCAAACACTACCAACTAACTTTATAATACCAATCTCATCTTATAAAAGAAATATATGCCTAAAATTTTCATACTTTGATCCATGTGAGACTACTTGAAACAAGTTTATGAAAAATGACCGATACAAATATTTGTCCTAAATACATAACACCTTTGTCGCCGAGATCAAATACTTGTTTTAACACATTGTTTTATTCTTTTCAGGCTATGGAAATTAGGGGTGAGCAAAAAAAAACCGAAAAAACCAAAACCGAACCGTAAACCGAAAAAATCAACCGAAACTAAAAACCGATGGTTCGGTTTTCACCTTTTCAAAAACCAAATAATTCGGTTTGGTTTCGGTTTTCGTCCAAAAACCGAACCGTAAAAACCAAACCAAACCGGTTTTATTATATAATAGTATATAACTAGTATAATGTAAATAAATAACTAAACAAATCTAATTAATAAATTCATATTAATTTTGCATGTGGATTTATAATATATTTATCTTAACATTTATATGTTTGTTTTTCGTGTGCATGTGTTTACTTTACAATATATCAATACTTATGTGACAATTATCATACTATGTGTAAGTTCACTTTCATGTGTGTGTCTCATCTATACGAGTGTAATTGTAGAATTATAAGATAAATATTATTAAGCTTAGATTGACAAAAAAGTAAAGAAAAATAACCAATTTTCTACGAAAATCAAGTTTGTTGGTATAATTGGCTCCACCCAAATATAAATGGTTAAAAACCAAAAAAACCAAACCGAAACCGACAATAAACCAAAAAAAACAAACCGCCAGAAACCGAATGGTTTCGGTTTTGGTTTTTATAAAATCCGAATATTTCTCGGTTTCGGTTTTAGCCAAAAACTGACCCAAACCGAATCGTGCACTCCTCTAATGAAAATCGATGGCAAACTCAAACATCATTGTTTAGTGACAATGCATTTGGAGTTGGATATTCAACATGGTTCAGTCACACAACAATTCATCCCAAAGATAAGAACGACAAGTATGTGGAAGGCTTGGTGATGATGTTCTTCAAGACATCTTGCTTACACCCGAACAGAATACACAGACTGCTGAGCATTGATGAAGATGTATATAAGGTATGTTGACTACAAACATGTATAAAAAGTGACATGAGTGCTTTTTTGCACAAATATGTACAAGTGGTATGTTGTATAACAATAAGATATCACATGCACTACATATGAGTATGAGTTATATAACCAATGATACAATATCAATGTTAGTCATAGATTTTCTCTTAAAGTTTAAGTTTTTTTAGTAAGTTATGAGTATGAGTTATGGTGTGTTGATACTGTTATTAAGTTTAGTAATAAAATACAAACTTTTGATAATCAATACATACTTTATGGTGTTTTTATATACTATCATGCTAATAAGAAATCGAGAATAAGCTATCGCACTAACTACATTAACAACCAACTCTTTGATAACTAAAAAACGAAAAATTGAGTTCAGAATTATATGGTGGAAGAAAGAGGAGGATATTGTATCTAATGATATTTATTAAGAAACAAAATCAAACACTCCCAACCAACAATATAATACCAATCCTAACCAACTCTTTGATAACTAAAAAACGAAAAATTAAGTTCAGAATTATATGGTGGAAGAAAGAGGAGGATATTGTATCTAATGATATTTATTAAGAAACAAAATCAAACACTCCCAACCAACAATATAATACCAATCCCAACTTGTATAAGTAATATACACCAGACTATATAAATATAAAAAAAACTTTATCCTTTGATCCATCTGGGATTACTTGGAACAAGTTTAAGAAAAATGACGGATACAAATATTTGTTCTAAATATATAACACCTTTGTAGCCGTAATCAAATGATTCCTCTTTTTACACATTGTTTTATTCTTTTAAGCTATGAAAATCGATACCAAACTCAAACGCATTTGTTTAGTGATAATGCACCTAGACTTAGATATCCACAATGGTTCTCTCGCACAACAATTCATCCCCAAAATAAGAACGACAAGTATGTGAAAGACTTGGTGACGTTTTTGTTCAATACATCTTGCTTGCTTACACCTGGATTTAGTTTGAATGACCCGAATACGTTTTGAAACAGGATACATAGAATGCTTAGTGCATTGATGAAGATGTAGATAAGGTATGTTGTATAACAACAAGATATACATGCACTACCTATGAGTATGAGTTACGTAACCAATGATACAATATCGATGTTAATTAGTCATAGATTTTCTTTTAAGGTTTAAGTTTTTATAATCATCTAATATTTGTTGTTTTGATATCTTAATAAGTTTTACGATCGCTATGATGTACAACATTAAATCATGTTCTTGAGACATGTTGAACCATCAAACGGGTAATGCGACCATGTAACTAATAAGAAATTGAGAATAAGGCATCATACTAATTACATTAAGCAAAGAGATTCTTCAATATTTAAAAAAGTACTATAAAAATAAAAAGTCAAGGTTAAGAACTAATATGAGCGTGCACAAGTTTAGTGAGATTTTTAAATAAACATCATGAAACAATACATGCCAACATTATAATACCAACCTCAATTTGGTTAGAAAATATACAACGCAGTATATTAATAAGCAAATTTTATGTACTCAAACCTATGTGGGACTAGGTGAAACAAGTTTTTGAGAGAAGATAATAATGAGTTATGAGATAATATTGTTTTTATTGATTGATCATTACACCCAATAAAGAGGATACATATATAGACTTTACATAAAGCTATTGTGGGTAAAAAGTCAATCACCCGCCAATCATAATAAATAAAAAGCTAAGACTAAATCAATCACAATAAAAGCCAAATCAAACATAATAAATGAAGAGCATGCCAAATAAATCATAATAAATGTGGTACAGCTAACACCCCCTGCAGTTTGAGCGGGAGGACACCGAACACTCAAACTGGAACGAAACTCCTCAAATAAAGCGGTAGGCAAGCCTTTAGTAAAAATATTCGCATACTGATAGCGGGAAGGCACATGAAGAACCCGGACCTGACCAGCCGCTACCAAATCCCTAACAAAATGTATGTCAATCTCAATATGTTTCGTCCGTTGATGCTAAACCAGATTAGAGGACAAATAAACAGCACTTACATTGTCACAGTAAACAAGCGTAGCAGATGACAGAGGAGTATGCAACTCACGTAGAAGATTTCGTAACCAACATGTCGCAGCAACTGCATTAGAAACACCTCGATACTCAGCCTCAGCACTAGAACGAGAAAGCGTCGGTTGACGCTTAGAGGACCATGAGAGCAGATTGTTGTCGAGAAACACACAATAGCCAGAAGTGGATCTCCAAGTAGTTGGACAACCAGCCCAATCCGCATCCGAATAAGCAACCAAGGAAGTAGTAGAAGATGATAACAACTGTAATCCGTAATCTAAAGTACCCTGAACATATCGTAAGATCCGCTTAAGAGCCGAAAAATGAGGCTCACGAGGATCATGCATATGAAGATAGACTTGCTGAACAGCATAAGAAAGTTTTTAAACAAGCTGAACATATCGTAAAAAGTTTTTAAACAAGCTTATTGCAAAACTTTTGGCTTAAAACTTAAAAAGTTTTTAAGCCAAAAAACTTGAATAAGCTTGTTAAAAAGATTTAAACTAAGTCTATCTTCTAATAGACCCTCCCCTTCCTATTTATAATCAGCTTACTCTAGTTACTTTTCTTCATACTCCGATGTGGGATACTTTAAAACCAATTATTACAACACTTAACTTTGACTTAAAACCTAAACGCACTATCATTCATATTTCCTTCGAGTGAAAAGAAAGCATACAAGGAGAATCCATTTCCAAGTCTTGTGTCTAACGATATCATCTTATTATTGAATTGACGGTAACTGTTATCCGAATTAAGTTTAACATTATTAGGTTAATATACGCATTGTTTCCGAACTTATGAGATTTGAGTTGCTCAACTTATAAAAATTATCCGTACACATCAATGAATTTCCATAAATGAATATTTACATTACTTAACTCATAAAAGTTATGGTACTTAAATTTTTGAATAGTGATCTGGAAGTACTTTTTTTGTACGTTAAGGTGAACATGTAACGTAACTGAACAAAAACGCAAATTCTAGTAAAAATACATGATAAATACTAAATGGGCTAAGCCCTATACAAACTAACTTTCTTAATATAAAATCCCGCTAACACACATGACCTTTATAGTCTTTTTCAAATGCTTGTTATACATTGTTTTATTATTTACAAGCGATGAAAAATTTGATGCCAAACTCAAACATAGATGTATAGTGACAATGCACTCCGAGTTGGCCGATATCCCCATGGTTCACTCACACAACTCACCTCAGGATAAGAATGATAAGTATGTGAAAGACTTGCTAAAGTTTCTGTTCGAGACATCAAACATTACCAACTTATTATTCTATGATGTGTATTTGTATCTTTAATAACTTTAACATTAGCTATGACAAACCGGAAATCCTATCATGCTAACCTTTCTCTTAGTAAGGTTGTCGTATCGATCAAGGCGAAACTTTAGTTTGATTGTAGGGCACGCGTTAGCGCTTTACTAATAACATAGAAGGGGCACGTACCATGGGCATGCGTGTTGAGGCTTTGAAAAAGTTATTGTCGTACCTTATTATTAGAAAGACTAAAATACACGGTTGGTCCCTAAACTTGGCAATCCTCTTCGCGTTGGGACAAACCTGGGCATTATCATCGCCGGAGGTCCAAGACAAGGGCTTTATATGTCAAACTCGTCCCTTGACCAATAACGCCGATGTCAATGTCTTGTTTATGATAGTTAGTGAAGGGTATTATAGTCCATTGATAACGCTACACGCGTCGTTCGGGGTCAAAGGAACTTCCTTTTCTTCGAGCAAGTTTTATAACACCCTAGGCAGTGAACCTAATCATTGTAGTGTAGTATTAGGGTAAGCCACGAGTATTGATATCGTTCTCTAGGGGAATAGGAATGCTAGTGAGAAGTTACTACGCTAAGGTTGGGGTTGAGGAAGATTATTTTTTATCTTTTTTTATGTTTTTTAGGAAATGGAAAAGTACGAATCTCGGGGTTTGGATTTGGGGGGTTGGTATTGCTACCGATTACTCTACTTATCTAATTATCTAATCTAAGGTCTATGTAGTCTATGTCTAATTATTGTGTGCTCGTATGATAGTTTAAAGATGTGTTTACTTAGGTTTTACTACTCCTTAATTATCTCCTATTGGTGGTTGAATTGTCACGTCCTTATTCTTAATTGCGTTGTGTGTCTAAAGTTGTAAGGTGTGCGTTTATCCCTAACTCTTTGAAGTTACCAAAGGGTCTCGTCTACAAAATACCACTAGGGATCATAAACTCTTACTCTAAGGCCTCTTTGGATAATTTAGCTTACAACCGCTCAAGGTGCTATAACCTAAGGTTCATAAAGATTAATCAAGCATTAAGTACACAACGAAT
The DNA here is from genome assembly GCA_910596185.1 of Chrysanthemum makinoi. Lineage (NCBI taxonomy): Eukaryota > Viridiplantae > Streptophyta > Magnoliopsida > Asterales > Asteraceae > Chrysanthemum > Chrysanthemum makinoi. The sequence continues at coordinate 19,061,014 of OU343222.1, forward strand.
GACCTATCGCATTACTAGATCATTAATCAACAAAGATAAGAGACAACCAATCAATATTCAATAATTAAGTTTCATATTCCCTAAGCAAACACACAAGTAAATTAGCCGGACATGGAGAACATGCAAGCATACACACAAATAATCAAAGACATAATTGTATTAATGAAGTAAAGCACTTATCTTGGTGTAAGATAGGGTTTGGAACCCTAAAATATTGTACAAGACAGCCTTGGTTCGGTTTAGGTTTTTACTCCAAAAGACTACACACTAATACTGAAAAATTCGGATTCTATATATAAGATTACATATGCGACGGCGTCACCTTGTGCTTGTGACGTCGTCCTCCTTAGCTTCTGACGCCGTCTGGATCAAATCTAGGCCGTCTGAGTTGCGACGGCCTACTCCTTTATAACTTGACGTCGTCACTTGAAAATAAGAGTTTTGGCTTCTTTCCCGTCACAAAATCCTCCGACGGCGTCGCGCATAAGCCGTGGACGCCACACCTTGTCATTCAGCAGCTTTGAGTGTCTCGATTCTTGACTTTGGCCATTTTCTTCGTATATCTTCGCCTTTTCGTCCAAATAAGTGCCATTACAGCAATTTGCCTTCAAGAGACCTAAAAAGTGAAAATGAACGATATTAAGTAATAACGGATACAAAAGTGATCAAATAAGGGCTTAAATGACCCCTCAGAAAGGTACATTTTAAAACCTTATCAAATATCCCTACACTTGGTATTTGCTTGTCCTCAAGCAAATGTGTTTTTAGCCAATTAATTTATAAGTTAGGGGTCATGAAGCATTGGTTTAAAACAGTCCACAACACATATAAGCCCCGCAAAAGTCATAACAAGCACGGAAATTACTAGCACCTCACATGGGGTGTTTGGATACTCACATCTCTCTCGGGTGTATATGAAATATAACAAGTTGGAAATGGAAGATAAACACTCATTAACCGGTCCTAGTACATAAATTACCATAGGCTTGAGAATAGATCAAACCTCCATCGCTTTGGCGTAAGCACCTAGGAAAGACTATCAAAGATGTCTTTAAAGGGTTGTAATGTTAGGCTTACGGTAGGGAAACAAAGGGTTTGGTGGGATAGGCTATTTAGTGGTGGCAAGTCAAAAATCTCTATGTTAAAAGTATACGAAGAATGGCGTTGCTAAGCCAAGACTCGACACTCTAGACTCTAGCTAACTGAAATAAACAAACATAAATTTGATGTAGGATGGTAGCCCGTATGTTTTTTTTTTTTTTTTTTTCACTCTATTTTTTTTCTTTTCTTTTTCTCTTTTTTTTTCGATTTTTTTTTCATACACTTTTACTCTACCATCCTCTACGGTAACATCAAAATGATAGGGATTTATAGGCACATCCCTACACTTGAGTTTTATTACTCTAACACTAATTTGACCCGAATTGAAAAGATCAAAACACTTGGGGTATGTTATTACAAATTAGGAAATTAACGTTCCCTTTCAATCATTTTATAACCTTTAACTTTTTTCCCATGAGTCCCAATCGTCCCAAAACTGTGTACAAAGGATATGACTCGACTTAGAAACTCATGCAAGCAACCAGATAATTGAACTAAGGGTTTAGGGTGATAACAATAATGCACAAAAAGTGAGTGCATTCATGGTAGGCTAAGGCGATTTGGGTGTATATTTGGGTGTGGGGTGTAAACAATGCTCTTCATTGATATTCCGGAAAAAACCAAAACATCACGAGAACCACGAAAAGAATAGGCTCTGAGGGGTTAACTAGGGGTATCGTGTACTAAAGATGAGTACAACGCAAAGGGTGTGGGGGAATTACTCAACCGATGTGGAAGAAGTAATTATATTACGGGTATCAAACAAGGGTTATCCTAATGCCTCTTATCATTTAGTTATTCCTAACTACACAAGTGTAGTCTTACTAGCGATCTCGGGATGCATCACAAAACAAGTTCTAGAATCTAATATACTACCGGTTCACACTCTAAGCATTGAAGATGAATGCTTTTAATTCCTACTAATCTAAGGGCGATCCTCACATTTTTGGTGGAATTTAGGTGGTAAAGGGTTTTTTGTGCTAGTCATGCAACTTCCTATCCATGAGACGCTTTATTAAGACTAATGGCCCACTCCTATATGTCATGAAAAATTTTAAATTTGGTGCCAAAATTACCCTAACCGACATTTTCTCATGGTTTATTACACAAATACAATTGGACAAAGCAAATAGTCAAGGATAAGCATAGTTTCAAAGTTCCCGTTTTGTTTTCCTTCCCTACACTTAAACTGAACATTGTCCCCAATGTTCCCCGAAAGTATCAAAGTTATGATAATGGAAGGTAATGAAAAACAAAAGAAACTAGTACTCCCCTGATTAGCTCGGTAGGATCCGTGTGTGAAGTAGTGGTTAAATCCTTTCCAAGAAGAATGTGTGCGTGAAAAGCTCATTCCAATCTTTTGTCTCTTCTTCTTGATAAATGAAACCTGCACATTTGAAGAAAACAATGAAACCTTCAAGCGTAAAATCTGGTAATAATATATATAAGACTCTACTAAACTAGGATATAATGCTTGTGGAATGGATGTTAGTGAGAATTTCGGAAAATTAAGACCTGGAAAATTCCAAAATTTATAAGTAGCTCAGAAAACGAGAAAAAAATAATTTGTTGTTTTTACTCCTTCGACGCCGTCAGTTGCAATCTGACGCGTCAGTTATCTGACAAAAGCTGGTTCTGCGATTTTTCGGAAGAAATTCGGAAAATTTACATCTTTAGAATCGGAAAAATTTCTGAAAACATCCATTATGACTCGATACAAGCATTTGACTCGAACAAACACACATATATATCTTTTAATGAATTGTTATTCTCATGTTTACGTTTCTTTTGAAAACTTGTGTAATCCTCCCTACACTTATCCTTTATGTAAAATACCTTTATATGCAATTAAGACGAGGTTAAAACAAAATAAAGCATTTTTACAAATTTAAACATGAGAATAAACAATTAATAAAAGATATATGACACTAACAAGCAAACAATTATGCATGGGTTGCCTCCTCTGGCGCTTTTCTTTATTTAAGAGTCTTGTAGCTAGACTCGTAGTGATCGCACCCTCACGTTGTCCTAATCTTAGAGGCCCATTCGATCTCCTTAACTCTTCTCTCATCACGAATATATTCAAGACCTAGTTCAAGACAAGCGGTGTAGTAAACTTTATTCTTCCAGTCTACCTCGAATTCCGGAATGTTATCTACATCTAAATTATCCATGCCCTCAAACTTCTTATTTTTGTGGGGCATTATATATTTAACACTTTCGGCTTCCTTTGAGAACTCGACTATTCCTTTCTCTTGATCATAAACCATCTTAGATTCCTCTATAAATGGTTTCCCAAGTATCACATCTCCTAAAAATCCATCAATGATGCCCTTAACATTTTCCAAAATCATGAAATCACACCTATATGTGAAATTACCGACGAAGACATGCAATCCCATAACCCTCCCCACATAGTTACTTGCTTTCCTGCTAAGGGGTCCCTCATAGGTTCTAACCTTTTGCTCATGATCCAATTGTAATAGAGCCTAGACATTATATTCATGGGTGCCTTATAGTCAATGTAGGTGTGATCCCTATATAAGTATCCAATCATACATGGCATTTTGATATTTTTAGGGTTTCCCTTTCTTATGCGAGGCTCTAAGGTGGTCTTGGGAAGTTAACCACGTTATAGTGATAAGTGGTTTCCTTCCCTTTAGGGTATGAATCGAAATACTTCCTAAGTTCTTCCTCCTCCTTACTACCCTCCATAATTTCTAACACCTTATAATCTCCCTCTTCTAGATCATCATCCGAATCACTTGAGGTCGAATCACTATCTAAAGGGGATCGATTCCTAAGGGCTTCCTCAAGCGTATTTTCAATCATCCTATTTAGTTTCCTAAGCTCTCCAATTTCACTAATAATACGATCTCGAAGTTGGTTGGCTGAGGCAGGGTCAGCGGTGGGTATTTGTTTGGTGGTGAAGTGTTGTTTGGTGGTTTGTCACCTTCCATGATGAAAAGTGATGGTGTTACGAACAAAGGTCACGAAGAAGGGGATAGACTATGAGGAAGCTAAAATGAGAAAAATTTACTTGATAGGAATCAAGCAAAGAAACCTAAACGATGTGCACTACTAACTAGCTATTCTATTCCCGGCAGTGGCCAAAACTTGATAACGCTACACGCAGCGTCGTTCGGTCAAAGGAACTTCCTTTTCTTCGAGCAAGTTTTATAACACCCTAAAGTGAACCTAATCGTTGTAGTGTAGTATTAGGGTAAGCCACGGGTATTGATATCGTTCTCTGGGGAATAGGAATGCTAGTGAGAAGTTACTACGCTAAGGTTGGGGTTGAGGAAGATTATTTTTATCTTTTTATGTTTTTTAGGAAATGGAAAAGTACGAATCTCGGGGTTCGGATTTGGGGGGTTGGTATTGCGACCGATTACTCTACTTATCTAATTATCTAATCTAAGGTGTATGTAGTCTATGTCTAATTATTGTATGCTCGTATGATAGTTTAAAGATGTGTTTACTTAGGTTTTACTACTCCTTAATTATCTCCTATTGGTGGTTGAATTGTCACGTCCTTATTCTTAATTACGTTGTGTGTCTAAAGTTGTAGGGTATGCGTTTATCCCTAACTCTTTGAATTTACCAAAGGGTCTCGTCTACAAAATACCACTAGGGATCATAAACTCTTACTCTAAGGCCTCTTTGGATAATTTAACTTACAACCGCTCAAGGTGCTATAACCTAAGGTTCACAAAGATTAATCAAGCATTAAGTACACAACGAATGACCTATCGCATTACTAGATCATTAATCAACTAAGATAAGAGACAACCAATCAATATTCAATAATTAAGTTTCATATTCCCTAAGCAAACACACAAGTAAATTAGCCAGACATGGAGAACATGCAAGCATACACACAAATAATCAAAGACATAATTGTATTAATGAAGTAAAGCACTTATCTTGGTGTAAGATATGTAAGATATTGGATTTCACATACACATCAAACCATTAACACAAGTAGGCGTACAAGAGTGTTTTAGAGAGAGAAAGTTAGAGGTTTAGGGAACTTAGTGAGAGAAAGTGAAAGATATTATTATGAGCTCCAACTCTCCACCTTGGAAGGTAGAGAGTATTTATAGTCTTACAATAAAACACCACACAACGGGATGTGGATCAGGCATACAGTGGGTAAAGACCCGTCCGTCCTCCACGGTGTTACTAAACTAAATACTACTTAACATAAAAGTACTATGACTACGAGCTTTCTAACGATTACATATACTTGAGGTGACCGACTCTTTAATACCTGGAATTTCTAATTCCTAACAATCTCCCCCTAAGGGAGGTCACCTCAAACATATACTAAAATGACATTGAACACAATCAGATATTACATTAACAATTGATCTTGCATTCTTGATGTAGTACTTTGCTCCGAAGCTCGTAGTCATTGATTCCACTCATTGCATGTTTGGTTAATCCAAGTGGAGGTCTTTTCCTGATCCACGTGATAATAATGTTGAGCCGACTTTTGAGATCATCGGCTAATAGAAAATCTCGATACATCCATTGTGGTGTTGGTATTATGTGATGTTGTGACTTTCGGACCGACATGCTCACATTTAGGATCATGATATCTTCTCATCGAGTAGCGGAAGCTTCGTTGATTCATGATATTGGCGTGCGTAGAGAAGCATGGAGTTAGAATATCAGAATCATTGATGCACCAATCATGATTTATTTCGATATGAATGTGTTGTGTGAGCATGCGGCTATGGATTGACCGCTCCATTACGATCATTTGCAAACATCGGGGTGTACGCATAAGCATTAGCAATAAAGCGCGAAAGTGTCTTTGATCACTTTTGATGAATTGAGGTACACGCCCACGGTTCCCGTTGATCGGTACAAATGCGCACGCCTGTGATCAGGTATAATTCGAAGAATTTCCTTGACAGGGTTTCGCAGCTGCTCTAGCTGTTCTCAAACCGGAACGTCTCAAAGAAGAAAACACAGAGTGAGTGAACCAATTTAAGTCCACCGATTGATGAAAGAGATTTGAAAAACAATCGTGTATTGCTCAATAGAAATTGTTTTTGCAATATAACGAAGGTTTTAATGAAAATCAATTATCAATCATAAAACACTTTTGATTTGAAAAGTTAGTACACGGTCGACGTGCTAATGAAAAGAGTTTTTAAAGCACAAAGACCGGTTTTTCAAAGGTATCCGTCAATCCATAACCTGAACCGGGATTGATTCAAGAGATTGAATCGCCCCATTTTTTCTGCTCGATTGTCACATGGTTGATCTATTGGATAGATCTCACATGCCACCTACCAGAGCTTGTTTGATGTTGGCTCCAGAAGGCTTTCCATCTTCATTGTGAGTATGTATGCATATCACTCAAATGTTACGCAATACCACAAGGATAATGCGTAGGACTCAAGATAAAATCTCTCTTTCCACATTGTGTGAAGCAGAGAGTCTTCAATGAGAGTGTCCTAATGAGATTTATAGATGATCTCGTGGCTCTAGACTCAATTGTGCATATTTGGTTCCTATGGGAGACTAGGGAGAGGGTCTCCTTCTTCAATATCAACAATCTCTAAGAGAAAGTCGATAGATTATGTCGGTTCCCGTGAGAATGAAACAAGCCCTTTTAAGAGGAACTTGAGTGGTTTGGGAAGTTGTAGTGCTGAGCCACTTTGGGTCCATGGACGTCTTGTCTTCAATACCGATGTTACCATCAATTAGCATATGAATTGTACCGGTTTTACGCCCTATGGTTGAATAAATGGAGGGCTATTTCTTTTCACCCTTTTCTCATTTAATTCTTTTCATTCTTCAACCCCTTCAGTGCTTACCGAGACTTCATAACTAGAACTTTGTTGGGTTTATTCAGATTACTTACTCTGTCTCAGTCTGCACTCTTCCCATATTTCATTTTTCTCCTTTTATCATCATACCTAAGAACTCTACACTAACTAGTGGATAGTCCCTGGTAGATCCCTCCGGTTCTGGCGGATCATGGGAACAAAACCTAACCTTATCATCCTTATATCACCATACATAAAGTAAAGTTGGTCGGTCTATTTGGTATTGTTCATCTGCCATTTGGAACCAATTGAAAACTATTTGAAAAATCAATCCAGATACTTGTGATATATTATCAAAGCATTTTGTACCTGAATTGTTTTTGATATTTTAGAATAAGAGCTCCCCCTCAACATGTGCATCAAGTGTTTGAAATCGTTTTGCACACGGAGGCAAGAGAAAGAATTAACTTCTTTGAATTCCATTTTCTAAAAGATATCAACATCACTTCCCTAATTAAATCAAGAAGATTAAGCAATTTTTGGGGAAGGATGAGGTTTTCAAAGTTATACTCCCCCTCAATATGTGCCTCGAGGTTTGAAAAGAGTTTTGCACATACTAGAGGGAACCTGCACAATGAGATAAATGATCACGTTTCAAATCATTGTGGTTTAAGATAGATGCTCCCCCTCAACATGTGCATGGAAATTTGAAATCGTTTGGCACATGTGGGAAGGAGAACTTGTACAACCTTATAAAACCATTTACCGAATTATCGGTTTAAATCCAATTTAAATCACACATTCTCCCCCGATCACAATTATGATATCATTTGAGATTTGTGATCTCTTATAGATTTACATTGATTTTGAAAGCTTTTAAGGAGAATTGTGACTTGATTATGAAAGCGTTTTAACTGATAAGGATCGTTTTTAAGACTTTAAACTCCATTGATAAAACATGCATGAATATCTTTTTGAAAACAATTGAATGACAAATAACTTTTTAATTTAATTGAAATCATTCTCCCCTCAAACAATGACATAGGTTGTTGTTTGAGAGATAGATATTTTGACAAATAAGTCCGGATGATTATCAAAAATAGAGTCCGAGTTATTTTTCAAAAAAGCGGTTAGTTTTCAGCAGATAAATGTTTAAAGAATCAGAGCATGGAATTTTGAAAAACATGATAAATTATAGCTCTGTTCTTTCTTTGAAAAGCGGGTTACTGCCTGAAATGACAATAAACCATTGTTTCTCTTTCTCCCAAAAAAAATATATATGTTTTTTTTTTAATTTTTTTTTTTAAATTCGAACAACATCTAAAGTCCCGTGTCATTCTTTGAATGACAGCACAAAGACTGTAGATATAATCGAACCGAGAAAAACATGACAAATTGACAATATTTTTGAAGATTTTTCGAATTTTTCAGATTTTTATGGCTTTTGAAAGTTTTATAATTTTGTATTTTGTTTTTCGAATCAATATTTACAAGAGATAGATGAGCATCGACCTTTACTCCTCGCTCTTCTTCCGAAGTCGTTTGAGTGTTTTCGGTTGAAGGCTTTTCAAGCCTAGTCGTGGAAGTATGAACTCAAAACGTTCTCTTGGAAGAGCTTTGGTGAAGATGTCTACTAACCGATATTCAGACCTCACAAAATAGAGTTCCACCACACCCTTTTCCACTTGTTCCCCGATGAAATGATGACGAATGTCGATATGCTTAGCTCTTGAGTGTTGAACGTTATTGCATGAAAGAGCAAAAGCACTTTTATTATCAAAGAGGGATTTTGTTAAATACAAAGCCATAGTCGTTAATTGAGATCTCATCCAAAGGATTTGAGCACAACAAGATGACATGGCTATGTATTACCTCTCAGAGGAAATAGAAGTACTCATTTGCTTCTTTGAAGACCAGCTCACAAGCTTATCACCCAAAACGAAAGCACCTCCGGGTATACTTCGACGAGTATCTTGACATCCCGCATGATGATTCTGCATAGGTGTTAGTGACATACGGTGTCCTTCGGGTACCAAAGTCCCATATTGATGGTTCCTTGGAGATACCGAAGACCCGTTTAACCGCTTCAAGGTGCTTTTACTAGGCTTAGCCGGTATCGCATACATGCAAACAAATAACAAGATGTCGGTCTACTAGCAAGGAGGTACATCGAGGATCCAATCATACTACGATATTTCGTTTGGTCTACCATGATCCCTAAGTGGTCCTCATCAAGCTTGGTTCGCTCAATCATGGGAGTGTCAACGGGGTCACTTGAATCAAATCCAAATTTCTTTAAAATCTCATTTGCATATTTAGATTGATTTATGAAAATGCCTCCGGGACTTTGTGAAATTTGTAATCCCAAGAAAAATGACATTTGTCCCATCATTGACATTTGGAATTTGGAACCCATTTCTTTTGAAAAACGATCACATTCATTGGGGTCAGTCGAGGCAAATATAATATCATCAACATAAATTTGAACGTGAATTAAATGTTTGCCTGACTTCCTTGTGAACAATGTTGGACCAATCGCTCCTTTCTTTGCCGGTAGACGTAAGAAACTTTGATAGTGTATCATACCATGCCCTTGGAGCTTGCTTAAACCGTAAAGAGCTTTCTTCAAACGATAAACGTGAGTAGGATGCTCTGGATTCATAAAGCCTTCAGGTTGGTGACGCGTGAGACGACTTCTTTAAGATCTCCGCTTCGAAATGCCGTCTTTACATCCATCCGATAGACTACCATGTTCTTACTTGCAGCATTAGCTAAGAATATTCTGATTGCCTCGATTCGAGCCACTGGAGCAAATGATTCTTCAAAGTCTATGTCCTCCTCTGACGGTATCCTTTTGAAACCAATCTAGCCTTATTCTTTAAAACATCACCATGCTCATCAAGCTTTATTTTGAAGATCCACTTGAGAGCAATGATCATAGCACAATCTGGAGAAGGTACTAATTCCCATACATCAAGACGATCAAACTCATGAATTTCTTCTTGCATGGCATTGAACCAGGTATCTTCATTCATGGCGGTTTTAACATCTTTTGGTTCGATCTTAGAGAGTATGGAGTTGAAGAAGCACCATAAGGCATCGATTGCAAGTTGTTTACGTGTGGATACTGGACGAGAGGGATTTCCAATGATGTTGTCTAATGGATGATCGTGAGTCCATTTTCTTAGGTGTTCATGTGGTGTTGTTGAGGGACTGAAGTAGCGAGTCGATGTCTCCGTAGAAGATGGTTCATGATGATTCAGGAGCAAATATATTTTCAAATGGAGCATCTTCGGGAGTAGCAAAGGGATTGACTTCATCCTGTGAATCAGAGGCATTTCCATGATGTACACTTGATGATTGAAGATTTGTTGATGAACCGGATTGGTCACGTGGCGGCTTCTTGGCTTAATGACATAGAAGTTGAAGGGTTAATTTCATTGACAGGGATAGAAGCAGCCTCTGTTGATTGGATTGACATATCATTGTTACTTGACTCATATTGTTCATCAAACATTGGATCAAACAGTTTCTTTAAATTATCTTCTGAGGGGGGTACATATGGAGTTGGTGATGAGGAGTTTGGTACAAGAAATGAACCAATGGGACTGTTTTGAAGTGCGGGTCCAGAACTAGAATGTCCAGGAGCCATTTGACCGGTCAGCTCATCTAACGTAACATGAATTGTTTCCATGATATTTTGGGTTCTTTTGTTGTAGATTCGGTATCCCTTTTTGTTTGGTGCATACCCTACAAATATTCCAATGTCTGCTTTAGCTCTAAGTTTGCCTAAGTCTTGACCCTCATTACTTGGATAACACAATGCACCAAACACACGAAGGAAAGAGAGATTAGGTTTTCTGTTGTGGACAAGTTCATATGGAGTTTTTCCATGAACAGTGTGAATTAGGGAACGATTTTGTGTGTAGCATGCAGTGGCAATAGCTTCACCAGAAACATTGGAACCTTTGAGTAGATCGCAAGCATTGTCCTTGCAGCTTCTACAAGAGTTCGGTTTAGCCTTTCAACTACACCGCTCGTTGAGGAGTTCGAGAACACTTCTTTGAGGACTAATTCCAATATTTTCATAAAATTCATTGAGTACTTTATTCACAAACTCAGTTCCATTGTGTTAGACGATTCGAATCGCTTTGTTGAGTCCGATCTGAAGTTCCTTTGACAGTAAGCAGATTGGAGGAGCATTTCATTATTCAAACATCCATCATCATGTAGTATATTCACTCTTCTCCCCCTCAAAAATTGCATCCGAAGTTGCCATTTTTTATTTAACAAGAGAATAAGAGAATACACCAATGAACGTAGATCCACTTGATGACTGAATGAGTGTGGAAAAATATGAAGCTTGTTGATGAAGAATGTAGATGAGTATGGCCATTCATGAGAGAATTTCTCATTAACTGAAGATAAAGCGCTGAAGAAGGCATACACTTTTCTTTTCTTTGAAGAACGGGGCCTGAAGTGTTATCTCGAGACACCATTATGATGAAGTACGAGGCTGGTGAACCGACATCATTGTTAAGAGCCCAGATCATATGTTTAGAGCCGGCCGAATCCAAATACCAAGGGACGATTTGTACGACCTGCTTTGGACAACAGACGAAGATAGAGAATTGGAAACATTGGGTTCCTTTTTGTTAGCACAAGCAATCTTTGAATCAAGAGAAACCCTAGATGCAATGGCATTATACCTAGGAGTTGAACTAGTAGAAGCATCAGACTTAGTCAAATGACATTTTGTGCTTAATGGGATTATTCTACCAGTTGGCTTCCAAACCTTAACAAGCACTATTCTAGGCATAGTGGATCTAGCTAAGGGGTAAGGTTTGCCATGCGTTAATATTCACCTGTGGGCTTCACTGAAATCCTAAATTTTTAAACACATTCCCTGTAGGGTTTGCAGGATTGCTTAATCTGTTTAGCTCTCCAAGCTTTCTTAAGCGGGTTATGAATCTTAGACCTCTGAAATAACACATCACATTTATCATGATTACCAGAAATTAAACATTTTTTACATGTTTTGCAGACAACATAAGGCCTCGAATTAATTTTAGTAAGCTTAGAGCTAATACTAGAACTAACACGATTCTTTTTGTTCAAATCAAACTTCTTGTCCCTATAGTGTTCTTTCACTTCCTTATCATGATCACTTTTAGTTTGCGTAATCCTATCCTTCTTTGCATTGCTTCTAGGTTTTGACCTGCAAACTTTAGTGTCAATCTTAACATCTGGAGAAGTAACGATGGGAACATTACATGGCTTCACTACTTTCTGCATTCCTAGTCTAGAAGTCTGGGATCGAAATTCTAGGAGGTACATCACAGGTTGCTTGCTTGAATTTAGACATGGAACAAGGCATATCAAGGGTCACATGCTTGGCTTTAGGCATAGAACAAGGCACAACTATTCTATCTCGCCTATTGCTAGATTTCGGACTTGTGACAATTACATAAGAGTTCATGAGATCGTTTGGCATCCATGCAGGCATAGGCTATAGTACTATCAAAAGGTTTTTCTAATCTTTCATCTTCAACAATCTCACGGAAACCCTTCAAACTTTCCTTAAGGTATGAGAGATATGCTTTATGTGCAAGTTCATTATTCCTAATGGGCCGGGGAATATATAACATATCGATAGCATATTTATCACAAGCGAAACCTTAGGAACAGTATTTGCAATTGGGGATTGGCAACTTTCCTTTCACCTTACGCCTTGATTCTCAATATCGTTAAGTAAAGAAGTTATCTTTTCAATTTGTTTATCATGATTAACTTTAAATGAATCACATAACTCTTTGTTTTGATCATTAACCTTTGAAATTTCAGCTTTAAAACAATCATTTTCCTTTTGCAAGTTATCAATTATGTTTTGAAGTTGAAAATTTCGAGAATCTAAAGGCGGAGGCATATGGGAACCAGTCACATCCTTCTTTTCACCTTTCAGTTGTGAAATTTGGGCTTTCAATCTTTTGATCGTGTTATAATGAGCTCGAATTTGTTCATCACTTTTGCTAATTTCAAAAGCATCAAACTCGAGCATCGAGGATGTCTTGATATTTGAGGTTTTAACATTTTCTTTGAGATGTTGATGTTTTAATTGCAAAGCAAGATGTTCAACTTCTAATTTAGAATAATGTTTGACCAAGTTATCATGATCATCCTGTTCTATTTTCTCATGCAATTTTGAATTTGTTGTTTCAAGCTCAATGACACGATCATGGGAGACTTTCAGAGCAACAGATAATTCATGAAATTGAGAAGCATTAATAGAACAATTTGTAGCAGTGAAAAACACATCTTGAGCAATACATTCAGAAATCAGATTCTCATTCAATGTATGCAAGTTCTTCCTTTCAATCTCACTATATTTTAATTCTCTCTCATAGTCACTAACCTCAACAATCATTGCATCAAATTCCTTTTACATTTCTTTAATATCGAATCGTCCCTTTTTAAGACTCTCAAATTGATCTTTTAGTTGTTTAAAGAAAGGCATGACCTCAGTTAAATAGCATTCTTTAGTTTGCTCAAAACCCCTTTCCCCTTCAGTTATACCAATGGGTGTGATCCTTTTCTTGCAAGTTTTCTCAAAATCAACAAATAGTTGAAAGATAACATATTGACCGATTAAGGTCTTGCTTTTAGTGGCAATAGATCTAGGAACTAAGTGCATTGGTGTATTAGGAGGATATACAGTTGCTTTAGGCAGCTTTCCTACAAGGGGATTCTTTTCAACAAGATTTTCTTTTTGCATTTCCATATCATTTTTCCGTAACACTTGTTCGGGGGTTAATAGAGTCCGAGGCTTAAACTTATTCAAGGAGATCCAATTTTCTTTAGTGTAATTATGGGGTTTGATCGTTATGTTATTCTTTTTACACTCAGGATCTTCTAACTTCTTATTCATTTTCTCCCTAGTGACTTCATCAGATTTCTTATCTTCCTCAGTGCACTCAGCGCAACTAGGTTTCTGTCTAGGCTTAAGAATTTTATTGCCATCATAAATAACCTTATGGGCAGCTCTAGCCTTTTTAACAACTTCTGGATTTGGTTCCTCAACAAGGGGAATGCTATGCTTATCACTTAAGACTCTATGCTTAGTGATCATGTGAGCAGTCTGAATGGTGTTTCCTTGTACGTACAACTTATTTTCAAGCTTGTTTTTCAAGGTTTTTAGATTAGAAAAATCATTCAAAAGTTTTGATTCCTTAGCACTGAATTCTTGCTTAAGCATTTTAACATTTTCTTGAAGTTCTTGTTTTTGCTTAGCAGTTTTAGAAAGCTTTTCTTGTAAGGAGTTTAACTCTTGTTTTAATACTTCTTCTCTAAACCTACTTTTTCTAATAGTTGTACGCATTTGGTCATCCATTTACTGCTCACGGGTGGTCAACTCAAATTTTGCACGTTGTTCATAAATAGCAACACGTTTTTATAGGCATTCAGGTTGAGATACAGAATCATCAGGCACATGCAGGTATTCATCAAAAACATAGTCATTGTTGACTGCAGAAGATGCATCACTTAGTACAACTTCACTTTCACTTTGTTTCACATATTGATCATATGGGACAACATTGATATTACCCATATTTTCAATATTTGATTCAATAGTTTCAGTTGATTGTACTTTGTCATGCATCTTTTGTACATCGGCATCATCGTATAGTTTTAATACCTCTGAGATGAGTTTGTCTTTGGATGGGCCAGCTTGTGGTGAAGAAGAGACCTTGAGAGAAACCATTGGAGAAATGCTAGCCATAAAAATTGTGTGTGCAAAAGAGGGTCCATCATCCACATCGAGTTGTATGCATCACAATCGGCGACTTGAAAGGCATTCGATGATTGTGACCTATCTCAATTGAACGCCATCCACATCTGCATCATAGGTCTTGGCATTGCCCTCAGCTAGAAACAACATTTCCTCTTCATCCAAAGCAAAGACCATTATCCCGAGCTTGTACAAGCAAGCATCTTATCTCTGAAGTAATCGCCGCATTCGTGGGCGTTTTGGAGATGTGCAGTTCCTTGCAATGTGTCCCTCACCACCACACTTATAGCATTTGATCGGCTTAGTTTGACCTTGATTTCCATTTCTTCCTCGATTCTGATTACCAACATAACCTCTACCAGCTCCACCTCTTCCCTGATCATATTGTCTTTCTGAATTGGTTGCACAACAATCCTCCCATCTCTGACAGTAGCTTGATTGTGTAGGTTAGGGGCTCGAGGTTGTTGTTGGTTTGTGGGAGAGAATTCATGTTTTGACTTATCATGAGAGCCAGTTGATTGATGAAGTTTTCCATGCCGCATCGCATCACTTGTTTGAACATTGGATCTGGAATAAGTTTATGGTTACCATTACCCATAGGTACAACTTGAGAAGCTTTGGTGGTAATCCCAACTTTTGAGTAAAAGGCAGTTGAATCATTTGTTGAACTTGCTTCTCCCCGAGCTTTGAACGATCTAGAATCCTCTTTTCAAACATGGCATGCCTCTCATTTTGAAGAAGGAAGGCATAGAGTTGCTCATAATTCGTATTCTTCAATTCTTTAGTGAGCTTCACGTAGTAACAAATTTGTGCCATTCGGGATTCATGTTGTTCACAAATTTTGAGTTCAATTGAATGTTAGGCATAGTCATTCTGATGTTCCTCATGTCATTCACCACCTTATGAAATCTCACATAGTACTCATAGACACTTTCATCTGGTTTCATCTTGAAGTGCTCAAATTCATCATACAGTTGTGATTCTCGGTCTTCAACAGTTAGCTCAGAACCAGAAAGAAGCATCTTGACATTATCCCATACACCTTTTGCCTCGGTGTTGTGATTGATAAGCTTGTAGATGTCCTTTGGTAGACCTTGCAGTATAATGTTGGAAGCTCGGATATCTGCATCGAATCTCTTTTTCTCCTTATCGTCAAGCTCATCATACATCTTTGGTATGTCCATTCCGTAAATCAAAGTTCCATCTTCAGGAGTATCAAGTACATCTCTAGTAGTTTCAACTCGGTAAGGTCCTTCATCAATGGATTTGAGAATGTTAACCCCATTTTCTTTTCCAAGACAAGTACAATCTGATTCGTTGAGCCCAAGAGTCATAGTCGGGATTCGTCAAGCATGGGTGGGCGAGTATCCGAACCTGCTTGAACATCCTCGGCAACAGTGGAGATGATTGTAGGAACGTTGGTAGACATGTTAAACGATTACACGGGATTTTATAACTCTAAAAATTAAACCGGGAAATAGATTCTTTCACGGGATTTTACTAAATCAAGAGAAAACCGTATTAAAATTCACCCAAGTCGCTAGAAAAACTTGAACCAAGTCGCTATTAAACCCAAGTCGCTATAATCCCAAGTCGCTAGTACACAGTCAAGTCGCTATATAAACAACTCGCTAAGATTCAAGTCGCTAGGAAAATTTTGACAGCAATTCGCTAAGATCCAAGTCGCCAATGTGTCAAGTCGCTAAATAGCAACTCGCTAGGTACCAACTCGCTAACACCAAGTCGCTAACAAAATTTTGGCAGCAATTCGCTAAGCACCAAGTCGCTAAATATTCAAGTCGGTAAATAGCAACTCGCTAGGTACCAACTCGCTAACACCAAGTCGCTAACAATATAAAGTACAAGTCGCTAACTTCCACCAAGTCGCTACCCGTAGTGGAGATTCCACTACTTGTACTGTTTGTCGGCTTGTCTCACTAGGCAAGTCGCTAAGCCTAAATCGCTAGCAACACAAACTGCAACTCGCTACCAAATTGTAAAGCAAGTCGCTAACAAGAAAAGCATTCCGTGGGTCAAGTCGCTAGCTAGAAAAACTTCACAAACACCACTTTTCAATCCAAAAACAACCCAACCAAGATGATTCAAGCTTACCAAATGAAAACCTAAACACATGTGATGATTCTAAACACAAAAGTACTAACAAAATCCAAGCTTTAACACAAGAAATCAACCAAATGATGCAAAAACCACTAAACTTTTTCAAACTCAAAAACCACCTAAAAACCACTAGAAATCCAAAGATGTGTAAGATATGATCTAACCATGGCTCTTGATACCAATTGTAAGATATTAGATTTCACATACACATCAAACCATTAACACAAGTAGGCGTACAAGAGTGTTTTAGAGAGAGAAAGTTAGAGGTTTAGGGAACTTAGTGAGAGAAAGTGAAAGATATTATTATGAGCTCCAACTCTCTACCTTGGAAGGTAGAGAGTATTTATAGTCTTACAATAAAACGCCACACAACGGGCTGTGGATCAGGCATACAGTGGGTAAAGACCCGTCCGTCCTCCACAGTGTTACTAAACTAAATACTACTTAACATAAAAGTACTATGACTACGAGCTTTCTAACGATTACATATACTTGAGGTGATCGACTCTTTAATACCTTGAATTTCTAATTCCTAACAAGATAGGGTTTGAAACCCTAAAATACTGTACAAGACAGCCTTGGTTCGGTTTTAGGTTTTTACTCCAAAAGACTACACACGAATACTGAAAAATTCGGATTCTAAATATAAGATTACATATGCGACGGCGTCACCTTATGCTTGTGACGCCGTCCTCCTTAGCTTCTGACGCCGTCTGGATCAAATCTAGGCCGTCTGAGTTGCGACGGTATACTCTTTTATAACTTGACGTCGTCACTTGAAAATAAGAGTCTTGGCTTGTCCGTCCACAAAATCCTCCGGCGGCCCGTATAAGCGTCGCGCCACCTTGTCATTCAGCTGACTTTGAGTGTCTCGATTCTTGACTTTGGCCATTTCTTCAGCGTATATTCGGCCTTTTCGTCCAAATAAGTGCCATTACAGCAATTTGCCTTCAAGAGACCTAAAAGTGAAAAGGAACGATATTAAGTAATAACGGATACAAAAGTGATCAAATAAGGGCTTAAATGACCCCTCAAAATGGCACATTTTAAAACCTTATCATCCATACACATTTATACCTCACCTTAGTTGCTTGGTGATGTTGTTCGAGACATCTTGCTTACACCGAAACAGAATACACAAAATGATCAGCATTGATGAAGATGATATACGATATGTTGACTACAAACATGTATATAATGTCACCTGAGAGTTTTTTACTACAAAAATGTATATAAGGTATGTTATATAACAATAACATATGCATGCACTACGTATGAGTATGAGTTATGTGACCAATGATACAATATCAATATTGTCACAGACTTTCTCTTAAAGTTTAAGCTTTTATAATTATTTTATTAGTTTTTGGTGTTTCAACATCTTAATAAGTTTTATGATCGCTATGACGTACAACATCACGCTCTTGAGAGTTTAAGCTTATATAATTATTTTATTAGTTTTGTTGTTTCGATATCTTAATAAGTTTTACGATCGCTATGACGTACAACACCACGCTCTTGCGACATGTCGATCAAATCTGTATACATATGTTACTTTAAAGAAATCAAGAATATGGTATCGTATCGACTACTTACAAAGAAAGACATTTTGTTCATTAAAAGGGATAAAAAAAATTAAGCTGAGAACTTAGATGGTGGGTTAGGATCTTAAAAGTCATTTTCTGATGAACGACATCAATTACCACAACCCAACATTATAGTACCACACTCAACACGCTTGTAAAGCATACATCAGAGTATATAAATAAGCAAATTTTACATCCTTTCACCCATGTGGGATTACTTGAAAGAATCTATTAGAAAAGTAACAATGCACATGCATGGAGTAGGATATTTACCATGGTTCACTCACACATGAGTTCATATCATCTGCAAGATAAAATGCTAAGAAAAATTTGATTAAAAATATATGGTAATTCGAGGGCAAGAAGCTAGCTCAACAATGTTGCCACAAGCTGGTCGATGGATGAAAAACATGTTCCGGTGTTTTTTGGAGCTTTTGAAATGGAAATTATATTGTTGTTATTAAAGAGGCTATTTATATACTATAATGTGAAAATGAAACTATTATGTAATGTTTTTATTTTTAATGAAATGGTACGTTTTTATTTTAATATTGTATGTGATTTTAGGCATTAAAAAAAACGGGTACTAGGGTACCACTCCCTCCAAATCGGGTAGTGTTAGGGTAGAATTGGGTAGTTTTGAGTTGGAGGATTTTTATTGGATAGAGGTGATGTGGCACTTAGGGTATTAAGGTACCAGTCCCTCCCCCCTAAGAATGAGAAGTCGAAAGTTTCGATTTCGAATCTGAAGTTGATAGGTCCAGGGTTTAGACTTTGTACAATCACTACAACATTGACCTGCTACCCCAGCGACATATGGGGACTTTCCCAAGCGACATGTCGCTGGGGAATCGTCGCTGGGGAAGTCTCGTAAGGGATTGTATCCCCAACGACAATCCCCGACAACGACGTGGGTCCCACTCAATTTTCAGTCAAAGAAGCAGTGCCACGGTAGCATATTATCCCCAGCGACATGTCGCTGGGGAATCATCGAATTAAGCTAAATGATTAACACGCCTAATTAACGATAACGATAATTTTTAATTATCCCCAGCGACATGTCGCTGGGGATACTATGGTTATTTGTTGACAAGTCAACGAGTGAGCATACTATCCCCGGCGACATGTCGCTGGGGAAACTGCGTTTTCTCGTTGCCTTGTCAACGTTTAATGTGTGTTATCCCGGCGACTGTCGCGGAAAGGTCCATTTTTTTAATACAGCCTGCACGCGGCGATTTCCAGATTTTTCCTGAAAAATCTACCAAATAAACTTGTACCAAAACACAGTATAGACTCACCACAACTTGTACCAAAACACAAATACAATATAACGGATCAGCGCAATACAAATAGATCACAACTTTTACATAAACACGACTTAAAAGTCAATATGTGCATTGATAGATAGGGAAACAAGTGTTTAAATTGCGCCAAGATGAACCTAATAATATATAACACAACTACCTAAAGTACCAATGTAGCATACTAATAATATATAACACAACTACCTAAAGCTAGTACCAATGTAACATAGTAATAATATATAACACAACTACCTCTCGTCGTCGTTATCCTCATCACCGCCATTCTCCTCGTCATCACCACACCCACCACTCCCGCTAGCACCACCCGACTCATACTCCCTAAACATATCCGCGTATCATTCTGGGAGACTCATGATAAAGCCTACATCTTTGGTGGCGACTTGCGGGGCGGGCATACTTGGCTGGATGTGGCCGTGATGGCAATACCACCCACAGGAATATGCCCACGAAGCTTACCCCTTCTTGCCAACGCATTGATTTGATCCTCCGTGTACTGACCCGTAGCCTCAAGCCTTTTCATTTCGTCCTATGTAGTGACAAAAACACAAGATAGTGAATATATTAGTCGGGTTGCTACATTATTTCTCGATAATTCATTAAAGTGTGTTTTGAAACAAAAATTACATATATCTGGCGGTCCTCATCGTTAGGGAATACCCCATCAACAGTATGTGTTCGCCAAAAAGTTTCGATGAGTGACGGGTACTCGAGTGTCGATGCCGCCTCTGTACATACACGCATATAAGATGAATAAATTTAAAAGCGACAAATCACAACACACCAAAGCGTATAATCAGATATATATATATATATATATATATATATATATATATATATATATATATATATATATATATATATATATATATATATATATATATATATATATATATATATATATATATATGCATGTAAAATAATTATAATGTTTATTACCATATCATCTCGAAGGCGACCGGATCCCTGTCGAGATATGACCTTGCTCTTTTGCCGGTTTAGCCGATTTGTAGCGGCTCGAGCAAGGTTCTTGGGATCATTCCAAAACTTAATGTACTCATCCCAATCAGCCGTTGTAATCTCCTCGGGGCGTGCCGCCTAATCGCCTCCACATCGTAATTCCCGGTGGTGGGGTCTACCTTCCAATGTTTGGCCTTGAAAGAAGCCTTGTTTGTATTGTAGGCTTTCTGCAAGTGCTAGTTTATGCCTTCGTAGATCACGGTGCCCGGGGATTCCATGTGGACACGAGGTCAAGCAGGGTCTGCAATCATATACAACAAAACGAAAACAAAGTTAGAGATATAATTTATATATTTATTTAAATTTGTTTATTTATTTATATGATATAAATAAATAAGCGAATTTAGATAAATATACACAATTAAATAAATGAACACGATAATGAAAGAAACATAAAAGGATAAGCCGACCCCAATATGAAATGATTGCCGCATACGCTCCTTCGGGACCTTCTCCCAAGAAGGGTAGTAAACGGCACCTTCCTAACGACCTCCCGATGTAGTTAGACCAGTGAGCGCATGGGGGCGAGAGGGTTTAAGGTTTGTTTGTCACCCACCTCAAAATTGATCGAGATGGGACCTTTTTCTTCTGCGGTTGCCTTCATGAAGGTTTCGGGTCTTGTCGCGGGTACTGTTGCCGCTCCCCTGCCCAAATTGGGCTTTCGTTTACCTTTGCCTGCAAAATCAAGTTAGTGATAAAGTCATAAAATTTATGCTTGTATTACAATAATCCGGAAATTCTTACCTCATTCTTGAAGCACTTGCCCAGCAACCGGTGGAGTACAGCTTGATGCGGAGGGGCGATCCTCCCGCAACCGTCACGCCGTGGGACCGTGCAACATCTGTCGACATCTGTACAAGTACAATTAGCATAAGATATAGAAATTCATGAACAAATTAATATAAGCATGCACACATCCAAATACATACACATCCAAATAAATATACACATTTAAACAATCCACAACAATTTCATTCATTCATTCAAATATATAAGTGTATTTTGCAAGTTACAACTCAAGATCAATCTTCTTCTTCACTAGAATAAACTTTCTCAACACCATCATCATCAACATTGATGAGGGCTTCAACATCAATCTTCTTAATCACTAAAATCCTAAAACAACTAATTATTATAAACTATAAACGGCTCATATCAACAAATAATAACTATAAACTAACAAAATAATATAAACGAGCACATTTCAGCAAATAATAACTATAAACTAACAAAATTATTATAAACGGCTCATATCAACAAATAATAACTATAAACTAACAAAATTTAAACAACTAATTATTATAATTATAAACGAGCACATTGCAAGGCAATTGAACTAATAATAACTATAAACTAACAAAATTTAAACAATAAACATTCCAATGACATGTCACCGGGATACCAAAAGGAGAAAAAATTATTACATACCTCGGCTCTTGCTCCTCATTCGCCACTGCCAAAAAAAAAAAAAAAAAAAAACTTAACTTTTCTAATTAACAACAACTTACAACAATAATAATCTTCAAAAATCATATTATAATTAACTAATTTAGTTGAATAACATTTAAAATTTGTAAAACAAACCGTGTAACGTGTGGTGGTTGTGATGGTGGATGCGGTGGTGGTGATGGTGGATGCGGTGGCGGTGATGGTGGATGCGGTCGTGTGATGGTGGATGTGCTCGAATTGCTGCAAAAATCGCCAAAGGAGGATTAGGTTTTTTTAGTTTTCTGCAGATGAAGAAGATATCCAAATCTACTTTATGATAAAGTTTTTCCCGGCGACGTGTCATTTGGGGAAAATATATTTTTGTGGATTTAGCGTAATTGGCGTGATAACGAAAACTTTGGTGGGTGGGTATCCCCGGCGACATGTCGCCGGGGAAAATCTATTTAATTTTTTTTCCGTTAAAATTAATTACATTATGTTGTTACATTAAAGTCAACGACGTCAAAAGAATCCCCTGCGACATGTCGCTGGGGAAACATAGAATATATTAATTACTTGATGTTTAGCGATAAAAAAAATCAATGCTACAAGAAATATATGTTGCTAAGAAATTGTTTAACGGATGAGTTAAACGAATGAGTCAGTATGTTATGGTTACACATTAGACGTTCAACGGATGATTCGGTATGTTATGGTTACACATTAAACGTTCAACGGATGAGTCGGTATGTTATGGTCACACATTAGACGTTCAACGGATGAGTCGGTATGTTATGGTAACACATTAGACGTTCAACTGATGAGTCAGTATATTATGGTCACACATTAGACGTTCAACGGATGACTCGGTATGTTATGGTTACACATTAGACGTTCAACGGATGAGTCGGTATGTTATAGTTACACATTAGACGTTCAACGGATGAGTCGGTATGTTATGGTTACACATTAGACGTTCAACGAATGAGTCGGTATGTTATGGTTACACATTAGACGTTCAACGGATAAGTCGATATGTTATGGTTACACTTTAGATGTTCAATGAATGAGTCGGTATGTTATGGTTACAAATTTTTCGTTCAACGGATGAGTCGGCATGTTATGGTTACACATTAGACGTTCAACGAATGAGTCGGTATGTTATGGTTACACATTAGACGTTCAACGGATGAGTCGATATGTTATGGTTACACATTAGACGTTCAATAATTGAGTCGGTATGTTATGGTTACACATTAGACGTTCAACGGATGAGTCGGTATGTTATTGTTACACATTAGACGTTCAACGGATGAGTCGATATGTTTCGGTTACACATTAGACGTTCAACGAATGAGTCGGTATGTTATGGTTACACATTAGACGTTCAACGGATGAGTCGGTATGTTATGGTTACACATTAGACGTTCAACGGATGAGTCGATATGTTATGGTTACACATTAGACGTTCAACGGATGAGTCGGTATGTTATGGTTAGACATTAGGCGTTCAAGCGGATGAGTCGATATGTTATGGTTACACATTAGACGTTCAACGGATGAGTCGGTATGTTATGGTTACACATTAGACGTTCAACGGATGAGTCGGTATGTTATGGTTACACATTAGACGTTCAACGGATGAGTCGGTATGTTATAGTTACACATTAGACGTTCAACGGATGAGTATCCCCGGCGACATGTCGCCGGGGAAAATCTATTTAATTTTTTTTCCGTTAAAATTAATTACATTATGTTGTTACGTTAAAGTCAACGACGTCAAAAGAATCCCCAGCGACATGTCGCTGGGGAAACATAGAATATATTAATTACTTGATGTTTAGCGATAAAAAAAAAATCAATGCTACAAGAAATATATGTTTGTAAGAAATTGTTTAACGGATGAGTTAAACGAATGAGTCGGTATGTTATGGTTACATTAGACGTTCAACGGATGATTCGGTATGTTATGGTTACACATTAGACGTTCAACGGATGATTCGGTATGTTATGGTTACACATTAGACGTTCAACGGATGAGTCGGTATGTTATGGTCACACATTAGACGTTCAACGGATGAGTCGGTATGTTATGGTAACACATTAGACGTTCAACGGATGAGTCAGTATGTTATGGTCACACATTAGACGTTCAACGGATGAGTCGGTATGTTATTGTTACACATTAGACGTTCAACGGATGAGTCGGTATGTTATAGTTACACATTAGACGTTCAACGGATGAGTCGGTATGTTATGGTTACACATTAGAGGTTCAACGAATGAGTCGGTATGTTATGGTTACACATTAGACGTTCAACGGATGAGTAGATATGTTATGGTTACACTTTAGACGTTCAATGAATGAGTCGGTATGTTATGGTTACACATTAGACGTTCAACGGATGAGTCGGCATGTTATGGTTACACATTAGACGTTCAACGAATGAGTCGGTATGTTATGGTTACACATTAGACGTTCAACGGATGAGTCGATATGTTATGGTTACACATTAGACGTTCAACGGATGAGTCGGTATGTTATGGTTACACATTAGACGTTCAACGGATGATTCGGTATTTTATGGTTACACATTATTAGCGAATGAGTGGTATGTTATGGTTACAGAGCGAATGAGTCGGTATGTTATGGTTACACATTAGGCGTTCAACGGATGAGTCGGTATGTTATGGTTACACATTATACGTTCAACGAATGAGTCGGTATGTTATGGTTATTAGGCGTTGAGTGGTATGTTATGGTTACACATTAGGCGTTCAACGGATGAGTCGGTATGTTATGGTTACACATTAGACGTTCAACGGATGAGTCGGTATGTTATGGTTACACATTAGACGTTCAACGGATGAGTCGGTATG
The DNA here is from genome assembly GCA_910596185.1 of Chrysanthemum makinoi. Classification (NCBI taxonomy): domain Eukaryota; kingdom Viridiplantae; phylum Streptophyta; class Magnoliopsida; order Asterales; family Asteraceae; genus Chrysanthemum; species Chrysanthemum makinoi. The sequence goes on from OU343222.1 coordinate 19,086,041, forward strand.
TTATGGTTACACATTAGACGTTCAGCGGATGAGTCGGTATGTTATGGTTACACATTAGGCGTTCAACGGATGAGTCGGTATGTTATGGTTACACATTAGGCGTTCAACGGATGAGTCGGTATGTTATGGTTACACATTAGACGTTCAACGGATGAGTCGGTATGTTATGGTTACACATTAGACGTTCAACGGATGAGTCGGTATGTTATGGTTACACATTAGGCGTTCAACGGATGAGTCGGTATGTTATGGTTACACATTAGGCGTTCAACGGATGAGTCGGTATGTTATGGTTACACATTAGGCGTTCAAGCGAATGAGTGGTATGTTATGGTTACACATTAGGACGTTCAGCGGAATGAGTCGGTATGTTATGGTTACACATTAGGAGGCGTTCAAGCGGATGAGTCGGTATGTTATGGTTACACATTAGACGTTCAAGGGATGAGTCGGTATGTTATGGTTACACATTAGCGTTCTGAGCGAATGAGTCGGTATGTTATGGTTACACATTAGACGTTCAACGGATGAGTCGATATGTTATGGTTACATTAGGCGTTCAATGCATGAGTCGGTATGTTATGGTTACACATTAGACATTCAACGGATGAGTCGGTATGTTATGGTTACACATGAGTCGGTATGTTATGGTCAGCGGATGACGGTATGTTATGGTTACACATTAGACGTTCAACGGATGAGTCGGTATGTTATGGTAACACATTGGACGTTCAACGGATGAGTCGGTATGTTATGGTTAGACGTTCAACGGATGAGTCGGTATGTTATGGTTACACATTAGACGGATGAGTCGGTATGTTATGGTTACACATTAGGCGTCAGCGGATGAGTCGGTATGTTATGGTTACACATTAGGCGTTCAACGGATGAGTCGATATGTTATGGTTACACATTAGACATTCAACGAATGAGTCGATATGTTATGGTTACACATTAGCGTTCAACGGATGAGTCGTATGTTATGGTTTAGACGTTCAACGGATGAGTCAGGTTATCGTTATGAGTCGGTATGTTATGGTTACACATTAGACGTTCACGGATGAGTTTATGTTATGGTTACACATTAGGCGTTCAGCGGATGAGTCGGTATGAGTCGGATGAGTCGGTATGTTATGGTTACACATTAGGCGTTCAACGGATGAGTCGATATGTTATGGTTACACATTAGGCGTTCAGCGAATGAGGTATGTTATGGTTACACATTAGGCGTTCAGCGGATGAGTCGGTATGTTATGGTTCAAGCGGATGAGTCGGTATGTTATGGTTACACATTAGACGTTCAACGGATGAGTCGGGATGTGATGGTTACACATTGGCGTTGAATGAGTCGGTATGTTATGGTCACACATTAGACATTCAGCGGATGAGTGGGTATGTTATGGTAACACATTAGACGTTCAACGGATGAGTCGGTATGTTATGGTTACACATTAGACGTTCAGCGGATGAGTCGGTATGTTATGGTTACACATTAGGCGTTCAACGGATGAGTCGATATGTTATGGTTACACATTAGGCGTTCACGAATGAGTCGGTATGTTATGGTTACACATTAGACGTTCAACGGATGAGTCTGTATGTTATGGTTACAACATCAACAACAACAACTACAAGAACAACTACTACTTTGATCAGCAACAACAAGAACAAGAACAACAACAACAACAACAACAACAACTAAAACAACAATAACTACTACTACTACTACTACTACATACGAAGATTTTCCATGTCACATACTTGACTCACGAAGTAATGCATCCGACCGACATGCGTGGTCGTCGGGGAATCGTTGCCATTTCAAGTTTGGCCTTCAGCAACCTTACTTTTGTCTCTAGCACATGTTTTTGTGTTTCCAGCAACCTTATCCTAAGATCTTTTTCATGGCAGTTCGAGCACTCTGTTGGTGCAGAGATTGTTCTTAAGTACTCGTCAAATACATCCTTCCACGTAAAATATCCGCATCCATTATCTTTTTGGGCATTTACATAATAAGAAAATTATAAGAGCTTACAACCCAATTATTTGTATATTTACATAAATAAGAAATGTATGATTGTTCACCTTTGACAGAGGACATGAATAATATTGTCGTCCAGATGAATATTCTCTATGTGATGTTCTTAATTTTATATTTTCTGCTCCACAAGAACACATAAAAGGATTAAATTGATCCATCTCAGGTTTTGAAATTTGTGTGAAGATAAGAGGTTGTGAGGTTGAGTGGTTTTGAGGATAAGATCTATTAGATTTTGGTGGGATAAGATCTCAAGGTTGAGTGGTTTTGAGGATAAGATCCGGTAGATTTTTGTGATATATAAAACAGATCTGTTAGCTTTTTGGTGGTAAGTTTTGGCGCCATGTTTTTTGTGGGAATTCTTGGCGCCATGTTTTTGTTAAAGTCAACGAAGTCAAAGCGAATCCCCGGCGACATGTCGTTGGGGAAACTATTTTCCACGTCACGTTAAAAGAGATTAACACTAATTACGAATTTTTAAATAAACAAATGAATCCCGCCACGTTTTACCATGAAATATTCGGTCAAAATATAACCGTTGAATCCCCGGCGACATGTCGCCGGGGAAAAGTAAGCGATAATTTAGCTGACTTTTCTACGAGACTTCGTGCCACGTAGGATATATTTTTGTCGTTTAGTGAGGATTCCCCAGCGACAATTGTCGCCGGGGAAAACGACGATGGGGAAACTGGTAAATGTGGTAGTGAATTGGAGCCCATATAGTCATAGTGTTCATGAAATTAAATCAGAATCAAGAAAAATATCAAGACTTGTTGATCAAAACCAAAGCCATAGAGTATGTGACGATTACATACTCATAAGTCGGATCCTACTAAAATAAATGACTACTTTTAGTCGGATCCTAAGTTTGAACAATGATCATGACAGTCATGATCGAAACATAAGCTAGCCAGAACATTTAACTTTTTCTTTTTGGTAATCATGATTTTCGACTTTTTGACCGACTAATCCACGGGGTTTGAACCCACCGTCACGTATACTCAAACCAGGTAAAAACCTCCCTTTTTTTACACCCAGCAAAATTGAACTTGAGACCTCACATATTTAAATGTGATAGTCACAAGCCCTTTTGTCACTAGGCCTCCTAAGTGGTTCATTTTTCTTTTTTTTTTTATTATCAAAAGCTAGTACAAACACAACAAAAACCTGGTCACTTGTGAGTTAATTAACTGTAAGCTAACAAGGTAGTGCAACAAATTTTTATAGTATATAATTAAGCAACGTGTTAAAATTTGAAAATACAAGCCGCAAGGATTTTTACTTTAAAAACTTAAAAAGTTAAAAGAAAAAAAACTTGTAACTCGATGATTTGCAAAATGGCAACTAAGCCATCATCTTTATGTTGCATGAGCCATCATCTTCCTATTTATTATTACCAACTTCATCTAGCAACCTTTGTTCACAATCCGATGTGGTTATGACTTTTTATAAGTTGAAATTTACCAACTTGAATTACTTTCCTTCACAGTGCAATGTGGGATGCTCATGACCCAACTCTATTTATGCCCACACTTTTGTGGTTTGAAATTAACTTTACTACATACTAGTGTTTTGTATAGCCTGATAATGACTTGGGTATATCTTTGTGTACTTGAATTCCATCTGACTAGTGTTTCAGTTGTAAATATAAATGTCAAAACTTGTTGGTCATCGTTGCCAAGATTACTTGTATAAGTGTTTAATCCAAAATAAAACAAAAACATAAAACTCTTATCAACTTGGCATATGAATCTTTGGCATTTGTTTATTTGTGGCAATATTAACACTACTTAAAAGAAATGATTAGTAGCTAGTTGAATCTTGAGCTTGAACAAGGATCACGCTAGTCATGGTTGAACCATAAGTTAGTTAAAACTCTTCATCTTTTTATATGAAAAGCTAATATCACACATCAAGCTGCTAGCTAGTATAAGAGATGTAAAATATTGTAGGAACTAATATAAGTTTGATGTTCGCCGTTTGTTGAATACACAATTAAATGAGGGGTGGTGTTTGGATGTGTGTTTTGAGGTTCATGTGAATATTGGGACTCTAAGTGAGGCTGTGTTTGTTTTTTCATGTTTTATGTCTCATCTGCAGGAATAAATAGATTTCGCCTCTTCCTGTTAGTCGGACTGTTGTTCATCTCTAAGTAACGTAAATCGTCTTTTTCTTTTTTTGTCTGTTCACAAACTGTTGCTCATCGCAATCTGAACTTTTTCACATTAAAAATATATACTTGTGATGGAGAAGTATAATACAATTTTCATGCTTTTCGAACTCTAAGACTCAAAAATTTTTGTTGTACTATGTGATTTTAATTTTTTTTATACAGTCATAGTACTAGAAGCTTGGTGAAGTAACACATGGCATGGTCTACGAAGCTCGGGACAAAGTTACCAATGAACTGTTGCTTTGAAAAAACTGTCTTAAGATTTTTGACAAGAAGGGAATGCCGAGCGACGTTATTAGAGAGATTTCACTTATGAAAATTGTTGCAGCATGGAAATATTGTGAGGTAAATAGTATATATGCTTAATTTAAGAGTTTGATTTTTTGGAGTAGGGATTAGATGGCTAAGCAGATTTTGATACTTAAAGCTAGATGTAATTAATTGATGAATTATTGGTTCCTTACATAGGTTACTCGATATCGTTGTCGATGTAATGAGTAACAAACCAAAATTGTATATGGTTCTGACTTCTGAGTATACGGATGTGGATCTAGAAAATCACATGGTGTCTTGTCCAGAATTTCAAAGGATCAGCGTCTCGTAAAAGTGAGTGAATCTTTGGCCTTGTTTGCTATGCTACATGTTGTGTTACTTACTTGTGTATATGCGAATCCAAATTACCACAACATATGTATATGGGTCGAAATTGACCCATTCATAATTAATGTCTCACATTTGTTACCTTGATCAATCTTTAGATCTTTTGGTACTTAATACGGAGTAATTGGCATGCTTCCTTAGGTGGGGACACTTTTGTTCAAGGCACCCTTACTTCTTCTTGGATCCCAGAGACTCCACCGGGTAAGTACTCTATTTAGTTCATTTATAGCTCTTAAAACAAGTGTAGAACATATGAAGTAAAAAGAACTCACTGGTGCATCTTTTGCTTTTCAGGACTTGGCAAAGGTTGTTCCGAATCTTGAAAACACAGGTCTTGATCTCTTACGGGTAAGTTTTATAGGATGGCTGTTTTTGACGCGTTATCTAACCTGCCTTTGTTGACACCTTTCTTAATGAGCAATGCATTGCAGAAAATGTCGTGCTTAGATCAAAAAAAAAAAAAAAAAAGAATTACAGCCAAGATTTTAAAACAAGTGTACATTAATCTTTAGACGACTTCAGTTCCATATTGATCCAATGCAGGACTTGACCACTCAATCTTCAAAAGTCAAAATTGAAAAAGCTGATCCTTCCATCCTTATATTTTTTTTCCAAAACATTAAACGCCACAAACATGGAGAAGGAAGGAAGTCAAACCCATAATAAGAGAAGGAAGGAAGGATCTAGAGACAGAACCCATAAAATAACCCATTATATAAGCCACGTCCCATAATGACCCATTAATTCACAATTATCCTACATTCTAATTCTAAGCCTAATTCAATCTTCTTCGTTCGATTAAGAACATAATTCAACCATGATGGCCGATGTTGAAACGTTTGCATTCCAAGCTGAGATCAACCAGTTGCTGAGTTTGATTATTAATACTTTCTACAGTAACAAGGAAATCTTTCTTCGTGAGCTTATCAGTAACTCCTCTGATGTAAGTCTATCTTTTTTTTTTTTTTTTTTTTAACTGTTTTTTTACCTTTTTACTTTATGATCTGTTGTTTATATGATATGTTAGGTTTATTACTATTTGTTACCGTTTTAATATGCTTGATTGATTATATGATTTAAATTAGCTTTATTGATGATTAGCTATGCAGTTACTTGTTGTAATAGTTTGTTAGATTTTAGTTACTTTTTAACTTTTTTCTGTTTTTTTACCTTTTTTTTTACTGTTTATACTTTTTTACTGTTTGATCACATTTGTTTATATGATATGTTAATATGATCACTATTTTTACTGTAAATTTAGTTTTATACAGTAACTTTTAAATAAGGGGGAATTGCATATATACCCACTAAAACTTAAAAACTTGCATATTTCCCCATAATACAAGTTTTTATTGCATGATGTACAATGCATTTTAAGCATGTTTTGGGTATATATGCAAATATACAAGTTTTAGTGGGTATATATGCAATTGACCCTTTAAATAATGACTCTTTTGATGTATGCCCTTTTTTTTTTTTTTTTTTTTACATATATATGATCACTATTTTTACTGTTTGTTCTTGCTGTTGTTTTTTATTTAATATGTCTATTTATGTTTAGGATTTTTGTGATTACCATTTGTTATGATTTATTCCCAATACATTATTGTGTTTGTTAGTATATGGATGTATTTAGGTGTGAGTGACACAATGAAATTTTGCTTCAAATTTTCTGAGGGGGTGTTGTTTCGGCTTATATAGCCGGCTTATGGCTTATTTGGTTTTGGGATTATGTTTCATAAGCTCAAGTTTTGTGACTTATTTTGCAGTATTTTTTGATAATGTATATAAGCTTATTATGACATAATAATTGTATATAAGCCAAAAAATTTCATAATAAGCCACAAAAAAGTGAGCTTATGAAACATAAGCCCAAAACCAAATAAGCCATAAGCTGGCTATATAAGCCGAAGCAAACACCCACTTGGTTGCATCAGGGTTAAAAATTTGTGTTATCGTTATTAGCTTAGGAGCAGAGTGTTCATTGTTTATCGATAAATAACAGGGAAGGCTAATAATACTTTTGGGTTAAAGTTTTTATTTTGATGAATTTAGGAGCAGAGTGTTTATCTTTTAACAAATTTGACTACACTTTTTACTGATATATTCATAACCTATTCATAAAGGTCCAATCTTTTACTTCTTAGCAACATAATTACTTGAACCCCATATTGAAAAATTTAAGCTTTTTTTGTTTGCGTGGCGATTTTCCAATTATTATGTGTATAGTTATTTACAAATATAATGTTGTATGTATAGATTGTACATGAATCGATGTTTTGATTATTTAATACAGTAGCTGATAAAAGATTTTCGATCATGACATTAGCAAGTTTGATAATTAACAATCAATAATATAAGATGTCTGATTATGCTAGTATCGGTTTTTTAGGGCGTGTTTGTTTTGGCTTATATGGCCGGCTTATGTGCAAGCTAATCGCAGTATTGTGCCTTTTAACTCTAAGAACCTGTCATATAAACAGTTTGTTCACTATGTTTGCTAGATAATGTCACTAACAGAATACAATGTATATCCTTTTAGGCTCAGGACAAAATTCGCTTCGAGAGCTTGACTGACAAGAGTAAGCTCGATGGACAACCCGAGCTTTTCATCCACATTGTTCCCGACAAGACCAACAATACGTTGACTATCATCGACAGTGGAGTTGGAATGACCAAGGCTGGTGAGTAAAAAATTCAGTAATTTATCGTCTATGTATAGCTTTATAATATTACATTGAAATATGTTATGACTCTACTTGTACTTTACAGATTTGGTGAACAATTTGGGTACCATTGCAAGATCCGGAACCAAAGAGTTCATGGAAGCTATTGCCGCTGGTGCTGATGTCAGTATGATTGGACAGTTTGGTGTCGGGTTCTACTCTGCATATTTGGTTGCCGACAAAGTTGTGGTCACCACCAAGCACGACGATGACGAGCAGTACGTCTGGGAGTCTCAAGCCGGAGGGTCGTTCACTGTCACCAGGGACACTTCTGGCGAGTCCCTTGGCAGGGGTACTAAGATGACTCTTTACCTAAAGGAGGACCAGCTTGAATACCTCGAGGAGCGAAGGCTAAAGGATTTGATCAAGAAGCACTCTGAGTTCATCAGCCATCCAATTTCTCTATGGGTCGAGAAAACTACTGAGAAAGAAATTTCTGATGACCATTGTTTCTATGATTTATATATTTTACTAGGGTGAATCCCTTTTACCCAAAAAAAAAAGACGAGGAGGAGAAGAAGGACGAGGAAGGTAAAGTGGAGGAAGTTGATGAGGAGAAGGAAAAGGAAGAGAAGAAAAAGAAGAAGATCAAGGAAGTCACTAACGAATGGTCGTTGGTCAACAAACAAAAGCCTATTTGGATGAGAAAACCTGAAGAAATTACCAAAGAAGAGTATGCTGCTTTTTACAAGAGTTTGACTAACGATTGGGAGGATCATTTGAGCGTGAAGCATTTTTCTGTCGAGGGTCAGCTTGAGTTCAAGGCTGTTCTTTTCGTTCCCAAGAGAGCACCCTTTGACCTCTTCGACACAAAGAAGAAGCCTAACAACATCAAGCTTTACGTCCGTCGTGTGTTTATCATGGATAACTGTGAAGAACTCATTCCTGAGTACTTGAGCTTTGTAAAGGGTATCGTTGATTCTGAGGATCTTCCTCTAAACATCTCTCGTGAGATGCTGCAACAAAACAAAATCCTCAAAGTGATCCGCAAGAATTTGGTCAAGAAGTGCATTGAGATGTTCCAAGAAATTGCTGAGAACAAGGAAGATTACAACAAGTTCTATGAGGCCTTTTCCAAGAACCTCAAGCTCGGCATCCATGAAGATTCCCAAAACAAGACCAAGCTCGCAGAGTTGCTTCGATACCATTCAACCAAGAGTGGTGACGAGATGACCAGCTTGAAGGACTATGTCACCAGAATGAAGGAGGGTCAACAGGACATTTACTACATCACTGGTGAAAGCAAGAAAGCTGTTGAGAATTCACCCTTCCTCGAGAAGCTAAAGAAGAGAGGACGAAGTCTTGTACATGGTTGATGCCATTGATGAGTATGCTGTCGGGCAGTTGAAAGAATTTGAGGGCAAGAAGCTCGTATCTGCTACCAAGGAAGGTCTAAAACTCGATGAGACTGAAGATGACAAGAAAAAGAAGGAGGAATTGAAGGAAAAATTTGAGGGTCTTTGCAAGGTGATCAAGGATGTTCTTGGTGACAAGGTGGAAAAGGTGATTGTTTCGGACCGTGTGGTGGATTCGCCTTGCTGTTTGGTCACTGGGGAGTATGGTTGGACTGCTAACATGGAAAGAATCATGAAGGCGCAAGCTTTACGAGACTCGAGCATGGCTGGCTACATGTCTAGCAAGAAGACTATGGAGATCAACCCTGAGAACTCGATTATGGAGGAACTGAGGAAGAGAGCTGATGCAGATAAGAATGACAAGTCCGTGAAAGACTTGGTGATGCTGCTGTTTGAGACTGTGTTGCTTACATCTGGATTCAGTTTGGATGACCCGAATACATTTGGAAACAGGATTCACAGAATGTTGAAGCTTGGTTTGAGCATTGATGAAGATGCTGGTGATGGCGATGTCGACATGCCTGCTCTTGAGGAAGCTGACGTTGATGCAGAGAGCAAGATGGAGGAAGTCGATTAGGTGCAGCGCTCTTGGTTCTTTTGCTTGAAGTCTTGTTTTTTGATGAGTTAGCAAATTCAGTATCTGATTTTAGTAGGTTTATGTTTATCAATTATGTCGAATCACTTCCGATGTAGTTGGATTTGGAATTTCTGAAGTAAGGTCTATATTACTTTTTGGTGCCTAATCTCTTTTGTTAATTACTTATTTTTGAATGCCTAGAATCGCTATTTACATGTGGAACAGCATAAATGTATGTACTATCAGTCATTGGTACTTATTAATGTACATGTTTACATATTGCAATGTAATCTGCAAGCTTAACAGATGTGCAGAGATGGTTTGTCTTAAAAGTGATTATGGACTGTGCTTGAAGTGCGTGTTATACTATGGAGCTTTGTCTCAGACTATTTTGTTATAGAACCCTAGGAAAACATGGTCCAAGTCATGCTTGGGGTTTTTTTAATCACATTGGATGGAAATGTAGTTCATTGTTCCTCAGTTTATGTTCAGGGTGTTTGGCGTTCTGCTTCTGAAAGTCTTCTATAAAGTGTAAAACTTTGATAAAACTTACAAACAAATTCAGACTCGAGTTTGTTTGAATTATATGGAATAGGCATTGTGATTGATGGGTGATTATTTTTTAGATTTAGTAATGAAAATGACGCATACAGAAAATTTGATAGGTAAATATTGCATCAAACTACTTGAGCTAATCGTGTTTATAACTTGACATAATTGATTCAGCAACAAACCATATAGTTATAAATTTCTACATCTGTGCGCTACCGTGTCCTGTTCTACATGGCCGGATGAACCGGACAGAGACTAACGGGTCAAAATTGGGTATGTTGAACCGAACCAGACAAAACCCAGCCAAGAAAAACCGGATAACACCGATGAACTTGAGCCATTTTCCAAAAGCTGAGTAACTAATAACTGCTGGCGCTTTTCTTTTATAAACAACCATTATTGGCCAAATTTACTGTCTCAAGTTGGATTTAAAAGAGTAATACGAGTATTCTCTATTTTCTTTCCCCTTTCTTCAATTTCTTTAATCAACACATATGTAGCCAACGACATTAGCCGGTTCTTGAGACATGTTAAACGATCGAACCAGTAATGCAACCATTCTACTAATAAGAAATTGAGAATAAGATATGATACTTATTACATTGAAAAACAAACTCTTTGATAATTAAAAAAGACAAAAGGTTAAGTTTAGAACTTATATAGTTGGATGCACTAGATGATTTTATTTTTCAATAAACAACATCAAACACTGCAAACCAACAATATAATACAATCTCAACTTAGATAGAGAATACACATCACAATATATTAATAAGTAAATTTTACATCATTTGAACTACGTGGGACTACTTCTATACTCGAAACAAGTTGTTTTAGAATAAATGATCCATAAAAATTTTTTGTTCAAAAGACGTAAGACATAATTATTTCCCAAAATTTAATAATATTTCAAGTGACATATAAATACATGACAAATACTAAACGGGCTAAGCCCAATACATAGAAAATTTCTTAACATACAATGACACATAAGACCTTTGTAGTCGTAGTCAAATGCTTCTATTTGACATGGTTATATTATTTCCAAGCTATGAAAAATTTGATGCCGAACTCAAACACGGTTAGTGACAATGCACTCCGAGTTGGCCGATATCTCCACAGTTCACTTACACAACTCACCCCAGGATAAGACGATAAGTATGTGAAAGACTTGGTTATGTTTTTGTTCGAGACATCAAACGTTACCAACTTATTATCTTATGGTGTTTTTATATCTTTAATAACTTAACTTTAGTTATGACAAACTGGCAATGCTACCATGCTAATAAGAAAGTGAGAATACGCATTTAAAAGACAAACTCTTTCGTAATCGAAGAACAAAAAAATTAAGCTAAGACTTATATGGTGCATTATTCAAGTTGTCTTTTTTAATAAAAAAACATGAAATACTGCAAACTAACAATATAATTTCAATCACAACTTGTATACAAAATACACACCGGAGTATATTAACAAGCAAAATTTTCATCTTTTGATTTATGTGGGACTACTTAAAACAAGTTTAAGAAAAGTGACCGAAACAAATATTTGTTCTAAAGACATAACACCAGCCTTTGTAACCGTAATCAAATGCTTCCTCTTTTAAAACATTGTTTTATTCTTTCCGAGATATGAAATTCGATACCAAACTCGGACAAGGTTGTTTAGTGACAATGCACTTAGAGTTGGATATTCCGCCATGGTTCAGTCATGCAGTACACTTCATCCCCAAGATAAGAGCGACAAGCATGTGAAAGACTTGGTGATGTTGCTTGCTTACACCTGGATTCAATATGGATGACCTGAAAACGTTTCGAAACAGGATACACACATAATGCTGAGCATTGACGAAGATGTATAGAAGGTATGCTGTATTACAATAAGATATACATGCACTACCTATGAGGATGAGTTATGTGACCAATGATACAATATCAATGTTGTCACAAATTTTCTCTTAAAATTAAAGCTTTTATGATCATCTTATTAGTTTTTGGGTGTTTGATATCGTAATAAGTTTTACGATAGCTATGACGTACAACATCACGTTCTCGAGACATGTTGATCAAACCGGTAATGCGACCATATGTTACTTAAAAGAAATCAAGAATATGGTATCGTATCAACTACTTACAAAGAAAGACATTTCAATCGTTAAAGTGATAAAAAATTAAGCTGAGAACTTACGTATATGGCAGATCATGGTTTTTAATGTTATTTTTTGATGAACAACATCAATTACCAAAACCAAGCATTATGCTACCAAACTCAACGTGCATATAAAGCATATATCAGAGTATACAAATAAGCAAATTTTACATCCTTTAATCCATGTGGGATTACTTGAAACGGATATTTGGTACTTTTTCTTATTTTTTTTATTTTTTATTTTTGGCCTAATTGCCTTTTTTGAATCACTAAGTTTTCAATCCCACATGGATCAAAGATGCAAATTCTTGCTAGCTTATATACCTTGGAGTATATGCTTCATATAAGTTGAAATGAGTATGTTGTTGTTGGTGCAATATACGTTGAAGTGAATAGACACTCCTTGTTTCGTTGCGCTAACAATATAATTATGAGTTCTCAACTTTTTTTTTCTTTTTTTTTTTTTTACTTTTTTTTCATGTTGCTACGATCGAGTATATTTAAACTAATAAAATATAGTTTGATTTTCTTTGTGTCATAAGATGTTGTCACCTTTTGTGACTTGAAACATTAATTAAAGAATTAAGCACATATAAAGCCAACGAACAAAATAGTTTATGTTTATTTTGGGTTTTATATCTTAAGTGAACAATATAATTATGAGTTCTCAACTTTTTTTTTTTTTTTTTTTTAAATATTTTTTCATGTTGCTACGATCGAGTATATTTAAACTAATAAAATATAGTTTGATTTTCTTTGTGTCATAAGATGTTGTCACCTTTTGTGACTTGAAACATTAATTAAAGAATTAAGCATATATAAAGCCAACGAATAAAATAGTTTATGTTTATTTTGGGTTTTATATCTTAAGTGAATAAATTAAGCACATTAAAACCAAGAATAAAATAGTTTATAAACATCTCATCTCAATGAAACACACCATAGCTTGGTTCAGTTCATATAATCTGCAAGATAAAATGCTAAGTAAAAATTGATTAAAAATATATCGTAATTCGAGGGTAAGAAGCTAGCTCAACAATGTTGGCCAGAAGCCGATTGCTGGATGAAAAACATGCTCTCGTGCACGTTATCAAAACAACGACGTACATCATCAGCTTCATTGTCGAAAATAAAAAAATCTTTTCAACATCTAATGTTGTTGTAATGTTGTTAGGTGTGCCTGACAATGGCGAAGTGACTCAATTTTTCTTTGAGTTTTGGTGATTGTTGGATTTTAATATTTTACTAATACCATTAGATAACATATTGAAATTAGTTTCAAACCATAATCTCATTGTTACGTTTCTAGTAGTTATGTTGTATTTGTTTGAGTGTAAGTGATTTCTTTAATTATTAAGTGTTTGTGAATTTAAATCGCAACTTAGATAAGCATGTGTAAACTCCAAACATAGTGGCTATATAAATCTTAGGACTTGCTAATCACAACCAAAGCTATAGAGTATGTGAATCTTGTTATTTTTTATTTTTTATTGCCATATTAATTCAACTAAGAAAATGACTGCTTGTTAGTCGGATCCTAAGCTTGAACAATGATCATAATAGTCATGATCGAAACATAAGCTAGCCAAAAACATTTTACCTTTTTATCAAAAGCTAATACAAACACAAGAAAGCCTGGTCACTTGTGAGTTAATTCATTGTAAGCTAACGAGGCAGTGCAACAAATTTTTATATACTTAAGCAGCTTGTTGAGATTTTGTATAAACCAACATGCAACAAGTAATTTTAGTTTAAGAACTTAAAAAGTTATAAGCAAAAACACTTGCAACTTGATGATTTGGAAAATTTCAGTATGTTGCATGAGAGCATCACTTTCCCATTTATTACCAACTTCATCTAGCTACTTACTTTTCTTCGCAATCCGATGTGGGATGAGCCAAATCCGATGTGCAAAACAATCTGTTACACTCCACTCTTTCCGTCTTATATTTATTGTTTACATTTTTTTTGAGTTGTTATAAATTAATTGTCCACTTCCGAGACTAGATAGAAAATTTTGATCAGGTTTATCATATTGCCCTCACTTGAGGTCATTATTACAAACTTTAAAAAAGTTATAAATTAATTAGTTAAAGGTAAAACTATCATTTTGCAAAAAGTAGGAATGAGAAAGTATAATAATTATGTTTTTCTTAAAATGTGTATTTATGGACGGACAATTATTTTGGGATGGATTTACTTTTGCTTAATACCTAAACATTAAAAACAAAAAGTAAATACCATAGATAGGCAGCCGGGTTATAAGAAGTGGGATCAAAGGGAACAAGTTCTTTAGGCGGGTCAAGAAAAGACACGACATCTCTTTCATCGTAGTAAAATCTTTCACCACCAGTAACTGAACTTGTTGCACTGACACGCCTGTAAAGTTAACTGGGTGCATAGAGTTTCCTTTTTGTATAGAGATGGACCCCACATGGTTTAAGTTTCGAAGGGTGTGAACTCAACTCAGCTACATTGGACCGGGTTAGTTAAAGGGTTTGGTTTAGTCAGGCCCGGGTCTATTGGCCTTTGGGCTAAGTTTAGAGAAACGGGGTCCAAGTACCAAATGGCGGCTTTAAAATATTTTTTGCCCAAAAGTTCATACTTTGCGAGTACACAAACAAAGTATTAGCAATTTCTTGTGAACAAGGTGATGAACATTGTGGTATTTCTTGGCTATTTTAGCACAAAATCTGAAATTTTTGCTGATTTTTTAAAGTTAAGTGTCCATATTATAATCTTATGGGTTTCGCTACAATGTGTAGTTAGACCGTATGTTAGTCCCCAAGTGATTGTAGGGGTGTTTGCGATTGCTTATTTTTTTCAATTATTTGTGCAATTTGAAGTAATAAACAAGTATGTGGCTGAGCTGCTTATGTTTTTTTAGTGTTTATTTTGTTGAAGTAAAATTACTTTTTATAAACTTATGCTACGTAATTCGTTATTCAAACAAATTTGGTTGAAACTTTTTACCTTTCACATTTTAGTGTTTGTGGCCGGTGCTTGGCTTTTGCTTATTTCGATAGGTTATATATAATTGTTTCTTTTTTATAATCTTTCACATTTTAGTGTTTCACATGATTTTAGCGATGGTAAAGACTTACGATTATAAGACTTACGATTTATATATGTCTTTTTCTCCAGGATAATACCGACTAACTTAAGCAATTAAATTTTATAAAAGTAAAGTAACCAACCCTTAAGTGTTTTACTGTCTCAGTTTTTCAAACAAACTATTCTTGTCCAATTTTACTGTATCAAGTTGGATTTAAAAGAGACTCATACCAGTACTCATAATTTTTTTTCCCTTTCTTCAACTTCTTTAACCTACACATTCATTAAGATAAACTGATTAACTGATTTCATGATTATGGTTTTTTTGTTTGTTTGTTTGTTCTTTCAAAATATTAGTAATAGTTTGTTTCATTGTCATGTATGAAAGTATGTTTTGACTGCAAGATATCAGTGTTATTCATGGATTTTTTCTTAAATTTTGAGTTTTGATGATCATCTAATTAATAGTTATGATATCATCTGGTTCTTGAGACATGTTGAACGATTGAGCCTATAATGCCATGTTACTAATAAAAAATTGAGAATAATGTATCGTACTTATTATTACATTCAAAAAAACCAACTCTTTAATAATTAAAAAGACAAAAAAGTTAAGTTTAGATCTTATATAGGAGTCCATCGAATATGATGTTATTTTTCAATAAACAACATCAAACACAACAAACTAACAATATAATACAAATCTCAACATAAATAGAGAATACACACAACAATATATTAATAAGCAAAATTTCCATCTGTGGCCTATGTGGGACTATTTGTCTAAATGAAACAAGTTGTTTTTAAAAAAGTCGCCCGTATAAAAACAAAATCTTAGAGCGAACGGTATAATAACGCAGGCAAGCGTTAATGGGTAACGCCCCGGCGTTATTGCCCGTTTCCCACACCAAGGGCAGCGTTAAAGCTGTGTTAAACATCGCACGTTAACATGATAACGTGCGTTAGAGCCAAGGTTTAATAATAAAAAAAAAAAATCACTTTACCCCCTTTTACGGCTACTTTGAATTAAAATAAAAAAATTTTAAAAAAAATCAAAACCATCTTTTTACCACTATAACTATCCAAATAAATAACTACTTTTTTTTCTTCACATTTTCATAATTCAAATTCAAGTTTATATATTTCCTCTCACACTTCCATAATTCAAATTCAAGTTCATTCACAATGGATCCGAATCAAATTGATGAATTACCTCAGCAATGATAAGACGTTGATGACGAAACTGACTTCGAATTTATGATGGCCGCGTACGAGTATCATCAACAGTTGGAACAAGAAGCGTCTCAACCTCGCTTAAATTGTACCCATATATATCGTGAATGTGAGCTTGCAGAAGAACGTTTGCGTAACGACTATTTCATTGAAGGTTGTAAGTATTCGAAGCACAATTTTCGTAGAAGATTTTGTATGAGCCGAAAACTATTTCTGCAAATAGTCGAAAGTTTTGAATCTTATACTTCGAAAATATTCCGGATCATTTTAACTTCTTTAGCCAATCACCCGATATGCGGATCGAATGAGTTTAAGTGTTCTTATGAAGTGTACGTCTGCCATACGCCAATTGGCGTACGACACCTCACCCCGATGCGTTTGATGAATATTTGCAAATGGGTGAGCATACTTCGCGTGATTGTCTTGATAATTTTAACAAATACTTCGCAAAGGCATGAGGCTTGATCATCACGCCACGTCATGCCGCCACGCCGCCTTATGGCACATGTTTTTGTAAACTCGATATATATAAATTATGATATAAATATATAAATATTTTCATACTTTGTGCCGCCTTATGTTACGCTTTATAAACGCAAAGGCTTCGCCTTAGCTGCAAAGGCGTAAGGCTTGGTAATACCGCCACGCCACGCCTCACGCTATTTATAACATTGGTTTAAACAAAGTGATCTATTATCAACTACTTTTCTACTTCTACAACTTTGAGTATCCACCAGTAATTTACAATAAAATGAAGGAGTTATTCAATGAGAGATCTAAAAATATATCTTTCACCGGTACTAATAAGTCTATGGTTTGGTTCTTAGGGACAAAACTATCTTTCATGTGTTGTCAGCCATAGTTGAAATGAGGATAAAACAAAGTCAATTTTGAAAAGTATTTAAACATAGCTGAATTGAGCTTAAAAAAATCCTTTTCAAAAAAAATGAAACCTTGTTGGTGGTTATTAGCATTTTTTAAGTGCTGCGAGATTTGATCACTGGACCTCTTAAATGAGAAGTAAAGATGATAACCAACAAAGCAAGCCATCACCATGTGTTACTTTTACTTTTTATATTATTTAACTATCATTTTGGAACCATATAACCAGTAGAAAGATAAATCCTTGATATCTGAGACTAACTAAAGAAATTTTATAAAAGTGAAGTAACCAATTGTTAACTGTTGGCCCCTTCTTTTATAAACAAACCGTTGTTGGGCAATTTTACTGTCTCAAGTTGGATTTAAAAGAGAGTCATACGAGTACTCATTATTATTTTTTTCTCCCTATCTTCAACTTCTTTAACCTACATATAAATTAAGATAAAGTGATAAAACTGATTTCATGATTATGGTTTTTTTTGTTTGTTTGTTTGTTCTTTCAAAATATTAGTAGTTTATATTGTCTTGTACTCTCGTTGGTTATGACTACAAGCATGAATGGAAGTATGTAGTTGAGCAATAGTAAGATATAACTTAGAGCACCCGGTGTACATTCGTCGTCCCAGTGCTCGCCGTGCCTCGCCTTGACACCGTGGTGTCTCGCCGTCCTTCGTCGTTGCCAAGCTCATCGTGGTGACGACGAGTAAATGTTCTGACAAAAAGTGAGTATAACGTTTGAATTATTCAATTTCTATCCGTTTAACAACGGATTTAAAAAAAAAAAAAAAAAAAAACCACTCACTCTATAAATTAACATAACATATCATACATTTTTTTCATATTCAATCAAAATAAACCATTCAAACTTGCTGAAACATGAGTTACACGAGTGAATCATCTTATTCCGGCGAAAGTGACCTTGAAGAGTTAACGGAATTAGAAGTGTTTATTAAAGAGTTCGAGAGGAGCAAGCGTTGCAGGAACAAGCACCGGTCCATCAAAGCGTCGTCAATATGTCTCTCGTGAGCGTGAAATTGCTTTGAAGCACGTCTTCTTGATGACTATTTTGGTGACAACCCAAAATATACGGACGCTAATTTTAGGCGTCGATTTCGTATGAGCCGTCGTCTATTTCTACAAATAGTACAAGGTATTGAAACATATATTGAAACTCATCATCCTCTTCCTAAGCATTTTGATTTCTTTAGAGTTAGGCCTGATGGTAGGGGTGTAATGAGTTTTAGTGTGATTATGAAATGCACATGTGCCATACGCCAATTGGCTTCACGGGATATCGGTGATGCATTAGATGAGTATTTACAAATAGGTGAACACTGTGCACGCGATTGCCTAGATTTTTTTTCTTATGTGCGTAATCCAACTATTTGTTAAGGAGTTTTTAAGAAAACCAGATGAGGATGACATTCGTCACTTATACCATGCACATAACACTGTTCATGGGCTTCCGGGAATGTTGGGGAGCATCGATTGTATGCACTGGGAATGGAAAAACTGTCCGAAAGAATGGCAAGGCCAATTTCATAGAGGTGATAAAAATATCCCACTATAATGCTTGAAGCCGTTCCTTCATACGATTTGTGGATTTGGCATGCATTTTTTGGGGTAGCGGGTGCGAATAACGATCTAACGGTTTTAAATAATTCTCCGTTATTCGACGACTTGCTTGATGACATCGCCCCTGAGGTTGAGTTTGAAGTATACGTGTGTCAATTTAAGCAAGGGTATTATCTAGCTGACGTAATTTACCCGGAGTGGGCATCTTTTGTCAAGTCATTTACAGTTGCAACTAATCCAAAAAATGCCGCATTCAAAGCGAAACAAGAAAGTGCTCGAAAAGATATCGAAAGAGCTTTTGGTGTCCTCCAAGGACGTTGGCATATCATTACCCAACCGGTGCGTGCATTTACTATTGGCAAGTTACGGAGAATCATCTACGCGTGCATCATAATGCATAACATGATTTTGAAAGATGAAAAGTTTGCGATATCCGACATTGCTGAAATGTATATTTCTCCGACACCAAATTTACAGCAGACATGGATTGAACGTTCACAAGTGCAAAGAAAAAAAGCCAAAGAACTACATGATAAACGCAAACACGCAAAGCTTCAATGATGTCTCATCGAGCATGTTTGGCAACAACTTCAATGGGCACAATTTCAACAACATAATCCGAATAATTAGTTTCGTTATAATTTGATGTATTTCTTGCGTATGTTTTTTTTTCGTATCTTTATTTTATGTTTCGTACGTTTTTTATTAAGTTATGTATTGTATTTTTAATTTGAATGAAATGAATTTATTTAGTTTATTTGAAAATGAAAATTGAATAAAAAAAATAAAGTGGTAGTGGTGGGTCCCAAATGAAGAGGTTGAGGTTTGTTATGAGTGAGGAGGGGGTTTGTTGTGCTTAGTTGTGAAAAAATGGTATGCTGATGTGGCGCTGAGGTGGCATGACGACGAGCCTTAGGCTCGTTTTGACACCTAGTGCTCTTATGATCATTATGCAGCCAATGTTACATATCAGTGTTAGTCATGGATTTTTTTTCTTAAATTTTGAGTTTCGATGGTCACCTATTATTTCTTGGTCAGTTTTATGCGAGTTATGACAACATCTTGTTCTTGAGACATGTTGAACAATCGAACTCATAATGCAACCATGTTACTAATAAGAAATTAAGAATAATGTGTAATTACATTGAATAACCAACTCTTTGATAATTTAAAAGACAAAAAGTGAAGTAAAGAACTTATATAGTCGGCTTATTGTGGATTTTATTATTTTTCAATAAACAACAACAAACCAACAATATAATACAAATCGAACAATCGAACTCATAATGCAACCATGTTACTAATAAGAAATTAAGAATAATGTGTAATTACATTGAAAGAGCTTTGATACATGAGCCTAACTAAAGAGGCCTAAACGGAGATCTAATGCATAAATGAATTGTACAGTAACATTACTGTACAATTCATTTATGCATTAGGTCTCCTTTTAGGCCTCTTTAGTTAGGTCCATTTATCATTTTACACATTGAAAACAAGCTAAGCTCGATACAAAGAAACCCTTTCAGTATAATAATACATTAACAGCCCTTGATGTAAGACTGAATTATTTCTCATAACTAAATAATAGTTCAAGTCACGATATAAATACATGATATCAGCTATCCAATCTCTCTATGGGTCTTGGAAACTACTGAGAAAGAAATTTCAGATGACGAAGATGAGGAATAGAAAAAAGAAGAAGAAGGTAAAGTCGAGGAGGTTGATGAAAAGGAAGAGAAGAAAAAGAAGAAGATCAAGGAAGTGACTAACGAATGGTCGTTGGTCAACAAACAAAAGCCTATTTGGATGAGGAAACCCGAAGAAATTACTAAAGAAGAGTATGCTGCTTTTTTCAAGAGTTTGACTAACGATTGGGAGGATCATTTGAGCGTGAAGCATTTTTCAGTCGAGGGCCAGCTTGAATTCAAGGCCGTTCTTTCGTTCCCAAGAGGGCACCCTTTGACCTCTTTGACACAAAGAAGAAGCCCAACAACATCAAGCTTTACGTCCGTCGTGTGTTTATCATGGATAACTGTGAAGAAATCATTCCTGAATACTTGAATTTTGTAAATGGTATCGTTGATTCTGAGGATCTTCCTCTTAACATCTCTCGTGAGATGCCGCAACAAAACAAAATCCTCAAAGTGATCCGCAAGAATTTGGTCAAGAAGTGCATCGAGATGTTCCAAGAAATTGCTGAGAACAAGGAAGATTACAACAAGTTCTATGAAGCCTTTTCCAAGAACCTCAAGCTCGGTATCCATGAAGATTCCCAAAACAAGACCAAGCTTGCTGAGTTGCTTCGATACCATTCAACCAAGAGTGGTGATGAGCTGACCAGCTTGAAGGACTATGTCACCAGAATGAAGGAGGGTCAACAAGACATTTACTACATCACTGGTGAAAGCTAAAAAGCTGTTGAGAACTCACCCTTCCTCGAGAAGCTAAAGAAGAGAGGGTATGAAGTCTTGTACATGGTTGACGCCATTGATGAGTATGCTGTCGGGCAGTTGAAAGAATTTGAGGGCAAGAAGCTTGTGTCTGCTACCAAGGAAGGTCTAAAACTCGATGAGAGTGAAGACGAGAAGAAAAACAAGGAAGCTTTGAAGGAAAAATTCGAGGGTCTTTGCAAGGTGATCAAGGATGTTCTTGGCGACAAGGTGGAAAAGGTGATTGTTTCAGACCGTGTGGTGGATTCGCCTTGCTGTTTGGTCACCGGGGAGTATGGTTGGACTGCAAACATGGAAAGAATTATGAAGGCGCAAGCTTTAAGAGACTCTAAGCATGGCTGGCTACATGTCTAGCAAGAAGACTATGGAGATCAACCCTGAGAACTCGATTATGGAGGAACTGAGGAAGAAAGCTGATGCAGATAAGAATGACAAGTCCGTGAAAGACTTGGTGATGCTGCTGTTTGAGACTGCGTTGCTTACATCTGGATTCAGTTTGGATGACCCGAATACATTTGGAAACAGGATTCACAGAATGTTGAAGCTTGGTTTGAGCATTGATGAAGATGCTGGTGATGGCGATGTCGACATGCCTGCTCTTGAGGAACCTGACGTTGATGCAGAGAGCAAGATGGAGGAAGTCGATTAAGTGCAGCGCTCTTGGTTCTTTTGCTTGAAGTCTTGTTTTTTGATGAGTTAGCAAATTCAGTATCTGATTTTAGTAGGTTTATGTTTATCAAATGTGTCTATGAGTATGTCGAATCACTTCCGATGTAGTTGGATTTGGAATTTCTGAAGTAAGGTCAATATTACTTTTTGGTGCCTAATCTCCTTTTGTTAATTACTTAATTTTGAATGCCTAGAATTGCTATTACATGTGGAACAACATAAATTATATGCCTACAATCAGTCCTTCGGTACTAATTAATGTATATGTTTACATATTGCGATGTTATCTGTATGCTTAACCGATGTGCAGAGATGGTTTGTCTTAAAGGATGATTATGGACTGTGAGCTTAAAGTGCGTGCTACTATGGAGCTTTGTCTCGCTGGCCGGCAATCGGGCTTTCTGTGTGAATTACCTCGTACCAAGTCTAGTGAGTAATGAAAGATGGACTACTTCACTTCCGTAAGTTGGGGTTTTTTTTAGTAACAGTCGATGGAAATGTAGCTCGTTGTCCCTTTTAGTTTAACAATGGACACCGAATTCAGACTCGTGTTTGGTTGAATTCAGTGGAATAGACGTAATGAGAATGAAGCATATAAACAAAGTGATCTATGTATGTAAAATACTTCTTTACTTGTATAACTTTGTGTATCCACCAGTGTGTTTCTTCCTGAAAATTTGATAGGTAAATATTGCATCAAATAGAGCTAATCGGGTTTATAACTTGACAATTGACATAATTGATTCGGCAACAAACCATATAGTTATACATTTCTACATCTGCGCGCTACCGTGTTCTGTTCTTGTAGGCTGGATGAACATCTGCGTGCCATGGTCAAAACTATATGTTGAACCCAACCAGATTAAACCCAGCCAAGAAAAACCGGATAATACCGATGAACTTGAGCCATTTTCCAAAAGTGGAGTAACTAACCGTTAACTGTTGGCCCTATTCTTTTCTAAACAACCATTCTTGGCCAATTTTATTGACTCAAGTTGGATTTAAAAGAGAGTAATACGAGTACCCTCTATTTTATTTCTCCTTTCTTCACTTTTTTAGCCAACACATATGTAGCCAATGACATTATCCGGTTCTCGAGACATGTTAAACGATCGAACCAATAATGCAACCATTCTACTAATAAGAAATTGAGAATAAAATATCATACTCATTACATTGAAAAACAAACTCTTTGATCATTAAAAAGACAAAAAGTTAAGTTAGAACTTACATAGTCGGAATAATAAGGATGCTGAAAATTTTCAATAAATAACATCAACCACAACAAACCAAACAATATACAAATCTCAACTTACATAAAAAAAAAAAATAAATAATAAAAATAAAAATACACATCACAAAATATTAATAAGGAAAATTTCCATCTTTGACCTATGTGAGACTACTTGTCTAATTGAAACAAGTTGTTTTAAAAAAAATGGCACATATAATTTTTTTTCTTAAGACATAATGGAAGACTAAATTATTTCTCAAAATCTAATAATATTTCAAGTGACAGATCATCGCTTGTATAATTCATCAAAAAAAAAATAACACTAACAAAGAAAGATATTTTGATCGTTAAAGAGATAAAAAGTTAAGCTGAGAACTTATATATATGGAAGATCATGGGTTTTAATGTTATTTTTTGATGAACAACATCAATTACCACAACCGAGCATTATAATACCAAACTCAACATGCATATAAAGCATATATCAAAATATATCAAGCATATATCAAAATATATAAATAAGCAAAATTTACATCCTTTAATCTATGTCGGATTACTTGAAATGGTATTTGGTACAGTTTTTTTTTTTTTGTTTTTTTTGTTTTTTGTTTTTTTTTGTTTTTTTTTCCTAATTGCCTTTTTTTGAAAAACTAAGTTTTCAATCCCACATGGATCAAAGATGCAAATTCTTGCTAGCTTATATACCTTGGAGTATATGGTTCATATAAGTTGAAATAAGTATATTGTTGTTAATGCAACATATGTTGAAGTAAACGAACACTTCTTGTGTGGTTGCTTTAACAACATAACTATGAGTTCTCCATTTTTCTTTTTTTTTTTTTTTTTTCAATTCGCATGTTGCTACGATCAATTATATTTAAACTAATAAAATATAGTTTAATTTTCTTTGTGTCGTAAGAACCCTAGATATTGTCACCTTTTGTGACTTGGTTTTATAACTCAAGTGGATAAATTAAGCACATTAAAACTAAAAATAAAATAGTTTATAAACATCTCATCTTAATAAAACACACCATGGCATTGTTCACTCACAAATAAGTTCATATCATCCACAAGATAAAATGCTAAGAAAAATTTGTTTAAAAATATATCGTATTTCGAAGGCAAGAAACTAGCTCAATAATTTTAGCTAGAAGTCGATCGCCATATGAAAAACATGTTATGGTGCACGTCAGCAAAACAACGACATACATCATCAGCTTCATTGTCGAAACTAAAAAATCTTTTGAACATCTAATGCTGTTGTACAACTGTTAGGCTAGAAGGCAAGGACAACTTCCACTCACCTTACACATCGGCGCCACGTCAGCTTTCTCTCTCCTCTCTTTTCCCCTCACTTCCACTCACCTTTATGCGGACAAGAGACTCACTTACACTCACCTTAACTCACGTTTTTTTTAATAATCACGAATTTAAAAACGTAAACGTAAACATATAAACACGAAAACGTAACCGCACGAAATAGAAAAACTTCTATTCATAAACTAAAACCATTACACACACTTGAGAAATTAAAAATATTACAGTAAAACATGAAATTAAATATTACAAGACAACTGTTGGACTAAATCGGCACGAAGGTTTTGATGCATTTGATGTGATCTGATGTACCTCATAACTTTTCGCATTTCTTCATCGGATCGTATGTAGTCATTCGACTGATGTGCTTACGTCGGGTACCATTCGGGAGATATTACCTCTTTTTGTCTTTTCGTATCATATTATGTAATATGTTACATGTATACATCATATTCTGGATTATTTCTTTTGTCAATATCTATGTGGGATTGGCAAGTACCGCCCATTTCTTCTTCAAAATACCAATGCCCTTTCTACATCTTTCCATGCCGATTCCTGGATAGGCTTATACCTTATTCTCTTCTGGTCATCATCTGCTAGTTCTGGAATCTTCTTAACGAGTGTTGCCAATTCCGGATATATCCCGTCAACAAGATAGTGACCAAATGGATAAGTTACCCCGTTAGCAACAAACGGAATCTCCGGTGCTATCCCCTGTTTAAGATCGTTAAATAAAGGTGATTGATCAAGAACATTGATGTCGTTGTTCGACCCTGAAACACCAAAGAAAGCATGCCATATCCATAAGTCTTGAGACGCCACAACTTCCAGCAAAATGAATGGATTCGCACCATGATCACACCTAACATATTGCCCTTTGTGTGCATTTGGACAACCAAACCACTCCCAATATATACAGTCAAGGCTTCCTAACATCCCTGGAAACCCGTGTTTTTCTTCGTGATGTCGAGAAAGCTCTACGACATCAGTCATAATGGGTTTCCTCAAATATTCTGAGTCAAAAATTTCCATAACAGACTTACAAAAGAAATCAATAAATCGACGAGATGTTTTTTCACTTATCTGTAGATATTCATTTAAAGCATTCGGGTTCGCGCCGTATGTCAATTGACGAATTCCGGAGGTGCACTTTATCAAAGCTGAAATGCCTTCTTTTCCGGTGCAATCAATATTATCACTAAAAACGAACAATGAAGAGTTACCTCCCAAACTATCTAGTTGAAAAGAGATCGATTCATTCGGAACCTCTTTCGGAATGTACGTTCATCGTAGAAAGGGTCGTCAGAAAAATATGCGGCGATTAAACGGTCATGAGCACCATAATGATCACGATTAATCCTTTTATTGCCGGCCGATTTCGTTTTCGGCTATTTTTAATAAACGAAACCGCTTTTGCAATAAAAGTCAAATTCCGACTTTCAAATTCTTGTTCTTCTTCAGAGTCGGTGAACATAAACGTGTCGGAATTCATTTGAAAAATTAAAGGAATGAGATATGAGGAGATGTGTTTATAGAGAGTTTAAAGTAAGTTTTGTGTTTTAGAAAATGAATTTGGTGGGTATTTATATAAGGAAAAATGGGGTATGGAATTTTTTTTTATTAATTTTTTTTAAGCAACCAAACGGTCAAATAAGTGTAGCACGTTTATCAAGTAGGTGAGTGGTTCACCTTAAATTGCCTAGAAACAAGAGACTCGCGCGTGACTCTTCTAAGTGTGCATGGCAGCTCGCTAGTGACAAGGAGAAAAGGTGAATGAGTTTTGTCCCTTGCCGTCCAGCCTTAGGTTTGCCTAACAATGGCGACCTGACTCGCTTTTTCTTTGAGTTTTGACGATTGTTGGATTTTAATGTTTTACTAATACCATTAGATAACATATTGAAGTTAATTTCAAACCATAATCTCATTGTTACGTTTCTAGTGGTTATGATTTATTTGTTTGAGTATAAGTGATTCCTTTAATTATCAAGTGTTTGTGAATTTAAATCGCAACTGAGACAAGCATGCGTAAACTCCGAACATAGTGGCCATATAAATATCAGGACTTGTTGATCAAAACCAAGGCTATAGAGTATGTGAAGATTAACATACTCATAAGTCGAACCACGATCGTTGTTGCCAAGATTAAATATAAGTGTTTAAACCAAAAACGAAACAAAAGTCATCAACTTGACATGTGAATCGTTGTTATTTGTTCGTTTTTTATTGCCACGTTTATTCTACTAAGATCATGATAGTCATGATCGAAACATAAGCTAGCGAAAACATTCTACCTTTTGATCAAAAGCTAATAAAAACACAAGAAGAAAGCCTGGTCACTTGTGAGTTAATTCATTGTAAGCTAACGAGGTAATGCAACAGTTTTTATATAACTCAGCAGTGTGTAGAGATTTGATAAACCAACATGCCACAAGAATTTTAGTTTAAGAACTTAAAATGCTATAAGCAAAAACACTTGTTCCTTGATGATTCGGACAATTTTAACCAAGCCTATGTTGCATGAGACCATCACCTTCCTATTTATTACCTACGTGGGATGAGCAAAATCGATTTAATTAGTTATAAAACAATTCGTAAGGATGTCATATTTGGCAGACCTTTTGTGAATGTGTGTTAAACTTACCAAAACACATGTCGACATATTCGACCTTCTTGTAGGTCATGTTACAAAGATAAATGCGAAAGGTTCAATGGACAGCACAACGGACTTTAGATCGCAAGTCAAACATAGAGAAAGACAATAACTATCACCCCTGTTTTATGCTCTAACAAAAGTATTAGTTATAAACTCGCGTATAAACGTAGCTTGTAAAAATAATATTTTGTTTTCGAATATCTTAACTTAAATTTAAAAAAAAAGACAATAAATACTTGTTACTAGTCGTTGCATTATAATCCCATGTAAATGTTACTCTTACATACGTGTTATAATGAGAATGAAACATGCTATAAACAAAGTGATCTATTTATGTAAATCGAATAATTTTTTACTTCTATAACTTTGTGTATCCACCAGTGTGTTTCTTCCTTAAAATTTAATAGTTAAAAATTGCATCAAATAAGTTGAGCTAATCGTGTTTATAACTTGACATAATTGATTTAACAATAAACCATATAGTTATAAATGTCTACATCTGCGTGCTACCGTGTCCTATTCTTCTAGGCCGGATGAACTGCATAGAGACTATCGGGTCAAAACCGGGCATGATGAACCTAACCAGATAACTGCTGGCCCTTTTCTTTTATAAACAACCATACTTGTCTAATTTTACTGTCGCAAGTTGAATTTAAAAGAGCGTAATACGAGTACTCTCTATTTTATATTTTTATTTCATCTTTCTTCAATTTCTTTAACCAACACATGTAGCCAATGACATTATACGATTCTTGAGACATGTTAAACGATCGAACCAATAATGCAACCATTCTACTAATAAAAAATTGAGAATAAGATATTATACTCATTACATTGAAAAACAAACTCTTTGATCATTAAAAAGACAAAAAGTTAAGTTTAGAACTTATATAGTCGGGATATTGAGATGCAAAATTTTCATTTCTTGACCTATGTTGGACTATTTGTCTAATTGAAACAAGTTGTTTTAAAAAAAATGGCACATATAAATTTTTTTCTTAAGACCTAATGGAAGACTAAATTAATTATCAAAATCTAATACGATTTCAAGTGAGAGTATAAATACATGACAATACTAAACAGGCTAGGTCGAAAACAAATAAAGCCTTTAAGTATAATAACTCGCTATCAGCTATTGATGTAAGACTAAATTAGCTCTTGTTGTAAGACTAAATTATTTCCCATAAATGAATAATAGTTCAAGCTCTTGATGTAAGACTAAATTAGCTCTTGTTGTAAGACTAAATTATTTATCATCACTACTACTTATAATACACAAACGACTCTCTCTCCTATTTAATTTTCAGACTTTCAGACTTGTAAGTAATAAAGCATGATGTACAACACATTAAAGCACAAAAATTTCAGACTTACAACCACATATGCATTATATACAACACATTGATACACACTAAAAAAAACACTATTCAACCTATACAATTAATACACAATTTAATTCACCCCTTCACCAAAAAACACAACTATTTAAGCAGAATTTACAATCCAATTAAGCTAACATAACAAAAATTTGAGATCCAGCATCCTAAAAAAAAAATCGAGATCAAGCAGGCATCCCAAAAAATGAATGTGACAAAACTTATCATATTAAGAGCACTAGGTACCCAACGTTTTCCCGTGCGTTTTCCCGCTTAACGCGACCGGACGGCGCGAGTTGGACACCGGAGCTCGCGTTTTCATGCCCTGAGCTGTTGTGACCAGCCGAGATGGTCTCGGAAAACGCAACACGATGGCGCAAGGTGGGTACTGTAGCTCGCGTTTTCCCGCATTTTTCACGTTTTCCAGCTTTTTGTTTTGTTTTCAGTTGTGAAGAAGAAAGAATCTTGATGGAGATATTTTATTTTTTTTCAACTGTGAAAAAATAATCTTGATGAAGATAAAGGGACATAGATCTTTTGAAAGAGAAATGCTCATGACTGCGTGAGATTGGGACTAATAATTTAGGGTTGTTTGTGTGAGTTTGAGAAGTATTAGGTAAAATGTTGATGGGCTCTTAATTGGGCTATTATCTGATTTTATTAATTGGGCTATTATTTGATTTTTAGTAATTGTGATAAAGGGCCTATAGTGTTTTATAATACCCAAATGTAATTAGGAAGGAAAAAAACACTTGTTACGTGTAACTAAGTATGGATTAAAAGAAATCAATGCATGCAAACGTTATAAGTATAACAATATTTCAGTTTGCGGAGCATTTATTGAAACTTAATTATTAGATTGTAATATATCATTACTTTTAATGTATTTTTTATTTTATTCTTTACTTATTTTAATTATTTTTTTATGAATATAATTTTCATTTTAGTTAAATGTTTTGGTCTATTTAAATAAATGAAAAAAAAGAAGAAAAAACAAAATATGTGGGGTTCAAAGGTGCACGACGTAATACTTAAAAGAACTAGCAGGGTACCCGCGTAATGCGGTGACGGATACCTGATGACTAATTTTGTGGCGATCTAATATACGTTTTTTTTAATAGTAACTTTACCCGGATGAATGACACTTTTAATTAAATACGGGCTTAAGCACTAACTGGCGCGGGCCAAACGAGCATGGGCCAACGGGCTCGAGCCCAAACGGGCACGGGCTAAACAAAATTCTTGATATCCATAAATTTATTGTTAAAAAGAACATAATAAAATAAAAAACATGATTCAACGAAAAATTTTATTTCAGGGTACCCGCCGCCGCAACGCGCGGGTACCCTGCTATAACTAAATAATAGTTCAAGTGACACGATAAATACTTACGGGCTAAGCCCAATATAAACAAACTTTCTTTATATAAAACCCCGCAAACACATAAGAACTTTGTAGTCATAGTCAAATGGTACTTTTAACACATTGTTTTATTATTTTGAAGCTATAAAAAATTTGATGCCAAACTCAAATACGACTTTATAGTGACAGTGCATTCCGAGTTGGCTGATATCCCCATGGTTCACTTACACAACTCAACCCAGGATAAGAACGATATGTATGTGAAAGACTATGTCATGTTTTTGTTCGAGACATCAAACATTACCAACTTACTTTTTTTTGGTGTTTTTGTATCTTTAATAACTTTAACATTGGTTATGACAAACCGGCAATGCTACCATGCTAATAAGAAAGTAAGAATAAGTATCGTACTAATTACATTAAAAGACAAACCCTTTGATAATCTAAAAGCAAAAAAATAGGTTAAGAATTATATGGTTCGTCGGCAATGATCCAAGCTGTATTTTACAATAAACAACATCAAACACTACCAACTAACTTTATAATACCAATCTCATCTTGTAAAAGAAATATACGCCTGAGTATATTAATAAGTAAAATTTTCATTCTTTGATCCATTTGGACTACTTGAAACAAGTTTATGAAAAATGACCGATACAAATATTTATTCTAAATACATAACACCTTTGTCGCCGAGATCAAATACTTGTTTTAACACATTGTTTTATTCTTTTCAAGCTATGAAAATCGATAGCAAACTCAAACATCGTTGTTTAGTGACAATGCATTTGGAGTTGGGAATTCACCATGGTTCAGTCACACAACCGTTAATCCCAAAGATAAGAACGACAAGTATGTGAAAGGCTTGGTGATGTTGTTGTTTAAGACATCTTGCTTACACCAAAACAGAATACACAGAATGTTGAGCATTGATGAAGATGTATATAAGGTATGTTGACTACAAACATGTATATAAAGTCACCTGAGTGCTTTTTTCTACAAAAATGTACATAAGGTATATATGTTGTATAACAATTAGATATACATGCACTACGTATGAGTATGAGTTATGTGACCAATGATACAATATCAGTGTTGTCACAGATTTCTCTTAAAATTTAAGCTTTTATAATCTTCTTATTAGTTTTTTGTGTTTTGATATCATAATAAGTATTACGATAGCTATGACGTACAACATCACGTTCTTGAGACATGTTGATCAAACCTGTAATCAAACAATATTTTACTTATAAGAAATTTAGAATATGCTATCGTATAGACTACTTACAAAGTAAGACACTTCGATCGTTAAAGAGATACAAAAGTTAAGATGTGAACTTATATGGCGGATCATGGTTTTTAATGTTAATTTTTGATGAACAAAATCAATTACCACAACCCAACTTTATGACACCAAACTCAACATGCAAATAAAGCATATATGAGAGTATATAAATAAGCGAATTTTACATCCTTTAATTCATGTAGGATTACTTGAAATGGATATTTGGTACTTTTTTTTTTCTCTTTCTTCTTTTTTGCCTACTTGCCTTTCTTGAAAAACTAAGCTTTCAATCCCACATGGATCAAAGATGCGAATTCTTGCTAGCTTATATAACTTAGAGTATATGGTTCATACATGTTGAAATAAGTATATTGTTGTTAGTTTAACATACATTGAAGTGAATGGACACTTCTTTGTATGCCACACTAACAACAAACTATGAGTTCTCAACTTTTCCCCCCTTCATTGTTGCTACAATCGACTATATGTAAAGTAATAAAGTATAGTTTGATTCTCACAACCCTTGTCACCTTTTGTGATTTGGAACATTAATTAAAGAGTTCAGCAGATATAAAGCCAAAGAACAAATATTTTATGTTATTTTTGGGTTTTAAATCTTAAGTGAATAAATTAAGCACTTAAAACCAAGAATAAATAGTTTATAAACATCTAATCTCACTGAAACACACCATGGCTAGGTTCAATTCATATCATCCGCAAGATAAAATGCTAAAAAAAATTTGATTAGAAATATATCGTAATTCGAGGGTAAGAAGTCAACTCAACAATGTTGGCCAGAAGCCGATTGCTGGATGAAAAACATGCTCTGGTGCACGTCAGAAAAACAACGACATACATCATCAGCTTCATTGTCGAAAACCAAAAAATCTTTTGAACATCTAATGCTGTTGTAATGTTGTTAGATTTGCCTAACAATGGCGAACTGACTCACTTTCTCTTTGAGTTTTGACGATTGTTGGATTTTAATGTTTTACTAATAGCATTAGATAACATATTGAAGTTAGTTTCAAACCATAATCTCATTGTTACATTGTATTTGTTTGAGTGTAAATGATTCCTTTAAATATCAAGTGTTCGTGAATTTAAATCGCAACTGAGACAAGTATGTGACGATTAATATCAGGAGGACTTGCTGATCAAAACCAATGCTATAGAGTATGTGACGATTAATATACTCATAAGTCGAACCACAATCGTTGTTGCCAAGATTAAATATAAGTGTTTATTCGGATCCTAAGCTTGAACAATGATCATAATAGTCATGATCGAAACAAAAGCTAGCTAAAAACATTTTACCTTTTTATCAAAAGCTAATACAAACACAAGAAAGCCTGGTCGCTTCTGAGTTAATTCATTGTAAACTAACGAGGCAGTGCAACAAATTTTTATATACTTAAGCAGCTTGTTGAGATTTTGTATAAACCAACATGCAACAAGTAATTTTAGTTTAAGAACTTAAAAAGTTATAAGCAAAAAGGCAAAAACACTTGCAACTTGATGATTAATTTCAATATGTTGCATGAGACCATCACTTTCCCATTTATTACCAACTTCATCTAGCTACTTACTTTTCTTCGCAATCCGATTTGGGATGAGCAAAATCCATTTAATTAATATAGTAATAAAACAATCTATTACATTGGCTTATTGTTCACATTTTTTTTATGTTGTTAAATTGTCCATTTACAAAAATAGATAAAGAATTTTAATCAAGTTTATCATATTAACAGTATTTGAGGTTATTATTGCAAACTTTAAAAAATTTATAAATTAATTAGTCAAGGGTAAAACTGTCATTTTACAAAAAACAAAAATGAGAAATGTATAATGATTATGCTTTCTTTAAACTATGTTTTTATTGGTAGACAATTAACTTGGGATGGATTTACTTTTGCTTAATATCTAGAGTAAAGATCAAATGAGAAATATAATCAAGATGAGAAGAATGAGAAAAAATCGCAACCACCAATCTTAGATGCATCCACAAAAATAAATGCATCTCCCAATTATTTTTCTTATTTTATTTTAATTTTGTGGCCATAATTATTTCTCACTTTTCTCATTTCAATAAATCTTGTCACTAGATCCATTCTCATAACTAAGCATTAAAAACAAAAAGTAAATAGCTAGGCAGCAGGTTAATAAGAAGTGGGGTCAAAGGGAACAAGTTCTTTAGGCGGGTCAAGAAAAGACACGACATCTCTTTCATCGTAGTAAATATTTTACCACCAGTAGTTAGACCGTATGTTAGTCCCCGAGTGATTTTAGGGGTGTTTGCGATTGCTTATTTTTTTTCAATTATTTGTGCAATTTGAAGTAATAAACAAGTATGGAGTTGAGCTGCTTATGTTTTAAGTGTTTATTTTGTTGAAGTAAAATTACTTTTTATAAACTTATAACGTAATTCGTTATTCAAACAAATTTGGTTGAAACTTTTTACCTAATAAAGCAAAAAGAAAATTGAGATTTTTGTTTTAATGAAAAAATAAAAAGTGAAAGCAAGAATGAAAGAGGGTCAACAGAACATTTACTACTCCCTCCGTCTCAAAATATAAGTTCACTTTGCTAAATTTTGATGTTCCAAAATTAATGTCCACTTTCAATTTCAACCAATCAAAATGCTTGTAACTGGGTGAGAATTAATTTTTATTGGTTAATATTATAAGGGGTCTCCCTTTTCTTAAACTTTGTGAAATATGAAAGTGGACATATAATTTGGGACGGAGGGAGTACATCACTCGTGAAAGCAAGAAAGTTGTCGAGAACTCGCCATTCCTTGAGAAGCTAAAGAAGAGACGATACGAAGTCATGTACATGGTTGTCGCCATCGACGAGTATGCAGTCGGGCAGTTGAAAGAAATTGAGGGCAAGAAGCTCGTATCTGCTACCAAGGATGGTCTAAAACTTGATGAGAGTGAAGAAGAGAAGAAAAAGAATAAAGCTTTGAAGGAAAAATGTGAGGGTCTTTGCAAGGTGATCAAGGATGTCTAGCAAGAAAACTATGGAGATCAATCCTAAGAACTCGATTATGGATGAACTTAGGAAGAGGGCTGATGCAGATAAGAATGACAAGTCTGTGAAAGATTTGGTGATGCTGCCGTTCGATACTGCATTGCTTACATCTGGATTCAGTTTGGATGAACTCGATTATGTTGAAGCTTGGTTTGAGCATTGATGAAGATGCTGGTAATGGCGATGTCAACATGCCAGCATTGGAAGAAGCTGACGTTGATGCTGAGAGCAAGATGGAGGAAGTCGATTAAGTGCGGAGCTCTTGGTTCTTTTGCTTGATGTCTTATTTTTTTTATGAGTTAGCAAATGCAGTATCTTATTTTAGTAGGTTTTTATTTATCAAATGTGTCTATGATTATGTCGAATCGCTTCTTTTGTAGTTGGATTTGGATTTATAAAGTAAGGTCTTTATATTACTTTTTGTTGCTTAATCTCTATTGTTACTTTTATATGCCTACAATCAGTCCTTGGTACTTATTAATGTACATGTTT
Source organism: Chrysanthemum makinoi (assembly GCA_910596185.1). Classification (NCBI taxonomy): domain Eukaryota; kingdom Viridiplantae; phylum Streptophyta; class Magnoliopsida; order Asterales; family Asteraceae; genus Chrysanthemum; species Chrysanthemum makinoi. The sequence continues at coordinate 19,120,888 of OU343222.1, forward strand.
ACATATATAGCTGTGTAATCTGCACGTTTACTTATACAGCTGTGCAATCTGCACGGTTAACAGATGTGGATAGATGTTTTGTCCTAAACAAGGATTATACACTGTGAATTTGAAGTGCTTGTTATTATGGAGCTTTGTCTCCTTCAGTTCTAGAAATCGTTGAAAATATGCGGACATGGAACAGATGTCGGCCTGCAATCAGCTTTTATCGTACAAAACTGTTGTCACGATGGATGAAGACTTTCTATGTGAATTAGCTCGTAGTATCGTGCCAAGTCTAGTGAGTAATGAAAGATGGACTGCTTCACTTCTGCAAGTTGTGACTTACCTCGTAGTATCGTACCATGTCTTCAGTTTATGCCTTCTTTCTAAGCTCAAATTAAAAGGGTGTTTGGCTTCCTACTATTTTTAGGAACAAGTGAACATAAGGTTCTTGTATTATTCAATGAATATACATTATAGCATGCACTTGGTTCAGAATACTTTATATGCAATTTGGCTAGACACAATTGACAAGTATCTGGTCCAATGAGAATTAAGTTAGCTATAGAATTCTGATATAGTTTTACAATTCTAATAACTCATAGGATACCACTTCATCATGGTATGTCTAATGAGTTGGATCAAACCTTATTCATAAAGTTTAGTCCCTGATAGCTTTAATTGCTCTACCTCCAAAACATATCAATGTTAGAAATTGCTTGTGTCATGGATACACTCAATATAGTTCAAACCTAGAAGGTATTCAAGACAACCCATAACTGAAAACCTTAATTCATTAGGGATTTGAGGTTTTACCACTCAAACCAATTGAATCATAAACCCTTTTGGATTTTTGATTTTCCTAGCTTGAAGATTGTAGTTTTGGTGTTCTTCCTAGCTTGACGAAACACAAAACTATTGCTAGAACTTTTGGTTAAAGAGTGATACTAAATTAGAGTTTTCTATAAACCCTAATATGAGTTGTTGGAAGGAATTCCATTTTGTCTTGATTTAAGTTCTGAATATGTTAAAATCTTATGAAGCATTTTATTAACAAATCCTGACATGAGAACTTAAAATGTATTTTGTGATTCTCCATAAAGAACAATTTATTGTTGCTTAAACACTCAATATTTATAGAATTGTCTCTACTTAAAAAAATAAGTGGGAGTATATACATAACTCAAAGTTTTTGAGAACAAAATACTTAACCTTCTAAAATCTAATTATTAATATCATACTAAGGTTAAACATGAAAATGTTGACCGAAGTATAATGATTAATCTCATTCATAAATCCGAAAGGATGCCTCATCACTTGAGTGATATTTTATATCAATGCTGAGGGATATAAGTTAGAAGATTACTGTAAATCAGCTAACTACTAAAATATATTATCACATCTTGAATCTGATAAATGTTTTAGAAATGAATGATAAGATGCAGTCCTTAAAAGGCAAATCGAGTTTTGAGCTTGATTTTTATTTTGCCTAACAGTTAACCTATGAGGTTGGAATGAGTTTCTTTTGAAGAAAGACTCAGAAGGACAAAATTGTATACATGTTAATGCACGGCATTTAATAAGAAGTTTTTAATCATACTTAAGCAATTGACTGTGATTAATTTTTCTTATATGAACTTGCATTAATGATATAAAGATAATTAATTGTTATACATGATTCCTTGTATGTGGAATATGGCAATTAAGATTTTATAACTCTTTCTTTACGATTACCTAATACAAAAATAAATTCTTACAAAAATCCTACGAGGCAAGTTGTGACTTACCTCGTAGTATCGGATCATTGTCTTGTTGGTTGTGACTCCACGCATGTATGAAGGTATGTTGTTAAAAAATAGGATATACATGCACAACGTATGAGTAATTATGTAACCAATGATACAACATTAATGTTGGTCGCAAGTTTTTTCTTTAAGTTTGAGTTTTTATGATCATCTTACTATTTTGGTTGGAAAATATAAACCACGGTATATTAATAAGCAAAATTTCTATACATCAACCCATTTGGGACTAGTTAAAACAAGTTTTCAGAAATGTAATCCATACAAGAATTTGTGCTAATGACATACATAGCACCTTTGTTGCCGAAATTAAATACTTATTTTCACGCATTGTTTTATTCTTTTCAAGATATGTAAAAATTGATACCAAACTCAAACATATAGTGACAATGCACTTGGAGTACGATATCCACCATGGTTCATTCACACAACAGTTCATGTCCAAGAAAAAATGTGGTGAGAAGAATTATTCAAAAGATTGATATCCGCCATGGTTGATTCGAGGGCAAGAAGCTTGTTTCTTCTACAAAAGAAAATGTCTGAAACTCGATGAAAGTGAAGACGAGAAGAAAAAGAAGGAAGCTTTGAAGGAAAATTCGAGGGTCTATGCAAAAGGATGTCTTGGTTTGTAATTATAATTTTGTCTCTCTTTCTTCAATTTCTTTAACCAATACGTCCCTTTAGATAATTTGATTTTGTAATTATAATATTTGTGTGTGTTTGTTCTTTTAAAATACTAGCTAGTAGTTTGTTTCAATGTCGTATTGGTTGTGACTTTACATACACTACGTTTGATTTATGTAATCAATGATACACTATACAAGTTAGAGCATTAACTATCATAAACCTTTTACAAAGGTTTAGACAATAACACATCATTAATTTTTAAACCTTTTGATATTATAAACTTATATTTACTATAGTATAAACCTTTACAACTTAATAAAATGTTTTATATAACAAATGCATTAAATGTATTGAATTTATAAAGAGGTTCAAAGAATTAAGACCTCTACATACAACATAGACATGAAATAAATGTCCACTATAATTGAAATAAACATAAACATTTTTATTTTTTTTAACCTTTTTATAAACTCATCATAGTGGATGCCCTAGTGAATTTTTTTTTCTTGTAACTTAAAGTATATTTATGACCATCTTATTATTTTATGGTGTTTTTATATCTTTAATACATATCATGTTAAAAGAAAGCGAGAATAAGCTATCATACTAATTACATTAAAAGACAAACTCTTTGATAATCTAAAAGCAAAAAATTAAGTTAAGAATTATATGGTGAAAGAAGGAGCGTGAAATCATTAATAATAATATTTATTAAGAAACAAAATCAAACACTCCCACCCAACATTATAATACCAATCCCAACTTGAATAAGTAATATACACCGGAGTATATTAATAAGCAAAATTTTCTCCATTTGATCCATGTGGGACTACTTGAAACAAGTTTAAGAAAAATGACTGATACAAATATTTGTTCTAAAGATATAACACATTTGTAGCCGTAATCAAATGCGTCTTCTATTTACACATTGTCTTATTCTTTTCAAGCTATGAAAAATTGATACAAAACTCAAACACGATTGCAAAGTGACAATGCACTTTGACAAAATTTGATTGAAAGATATATCATAGTTCATGGGCAAGAAGCTCGTTTATGCTACAAATTCAAAAGAAAATCCGAAACTCGACGAGAGTACGTGAAGACGAGAAGAAAAAGAAGGAAGCTTAGAAGGAAAATTTTCGAGGGTCTTTGCAAGGTAATCATGAATGTTGGTGACCGATTATCGCTATCGGAGGTGTTGAGTCAAAATAAACAAGACCCATGTGAAACAAAATATGTGCGATTAAATGCCTAGTTTCATAAAAAGAGAGGCTCATCGATATTTAAAAAGACAAAACATTAAGTTAAGAACTTATATAGTGGACTTCTATCATGAGACATTATTTTTCAATGAACAACATCAAACCATACAAGCCGACAATAGAATGCTAAACTCAACTTGTATATAGCAAATACACATCATATATATAGATTAGCACATGTTTCATTCTTTGACCCATGTGGGACTACTTGAAACAAGATTTCAGACGTAACACCTATGTTGCCGAAATCAAATGTTTCTTTCTACAATTTGTTTTCTTCTTTTTAGGCTATGAATAAAGTGATATAGCAAACTCAAACACGGTTATATAGTGACAATGCACTTGTAGATGCATGGATATCCACAATGGTTCACTCACACAACATAACAGTTCATCCCCAAGTAATGCAACCATGTTCCTAATAAGAGATTGAGAATAAGCTGGTATCGTAATAATTACATTGAACTGGTAATGCAACCATGTTCCTAATAAGAGATTGAGAATAAGCTGGTATCGTAATAATTACATTGAACTGGTAATGCAACCATGTTCCTACCAAGAAGTTGAGTATTGAATTGAGAATAAGTCATTGTAGCAATTACAGTATAAGATAGTGTGCTCGAAAACAAAAAAAGACACATATATCGATAATTAATTAACAAGTCACAAAAAATTAAGCTCAGAACATATATATGGCTAAGCTGTACATTTGAATGTTATTAATAAAGAGCATCAATTGCCACAACCCATCATTATGATACCAAACTCAACCTGAATAGACAACATACATTAGAGTGTATAAATAAGCAAATTTTACATCCTTTCACATGGAGTAGGATATTTACCATGGTTAGTCACACATCACTTCATATCACTTTAATTGGTGTGTGTAAAATATGGAGTACAAAATGACATCATATTTCGATAACACCCAACATGGTCCATGGACTAGTTTCAGTTTTTATTTTACAAGATTGCCAAAAGTTTTGTATTAAATTCATAGTACTTTTCAGTAAACCACAAATGAAAGAGTTGTAAAAATATACTATCAAAAAAATCATCACATTACTGTTTAAGTTACTTGAACTTTTGACCAAATGAGTGATAAAGTTAAAGTCAAACTAAACTTAATTACTGTAAAGTTAACTGAGAACAAGAGTACAGTAGATCCAAATAACTTGAAATAAGAAATGACATATATCTCGAACACAAATACAATTCCACTCTTGTTGATCATGTTAGCTAAAACTAGAAACATGTTTCGGTGAAAAACTTTGTTGTTAACTGTAAACATTTAGCATTTCCCTTATAGGCCCACATGAAGTTGATGGGTCATTGGTTAGTTTGGTGGGCTATGGGTCCAGGGTTTAGACTTTGTAGTTTGTACAATTGGAGCCCAATTGGTAAGTTTTTGAATGGCAAGTCAAAAATTAGTCCTGGTTTAGCTGTTGTAATGATGTTAGGTTTGCTTAACAATGGCCTACTAACTCACCTTTTCTTTTTGAGTTTTAACGATTGTTGGATTTTAAACTTTTACTAATACCATTAGCTAGCATATTGAAGTTAGTTTCAAATCCATAATCTCATTGAGACAATAACATAGTTATAAGTCGAACCATTGTTTAATCCAAAAACGAAACAAAAGTCATCAACTTGACATGTGAAAAACCGGGTTGTATAATAAATGAAAAGCCGGGTTGACCCAGCGATCCATTGACCCAATGACTTGTTGACTCGACACGGTTGATTTGAGACCCGGTTTTTAAAACATTGACAAATACGTGTTACCAATTGTTGCATTATTTGAAACAAGTAGAAGAAAAATGACTAATACAAATATTTGTTCTAAAGACATAACACCTTTGTAGCCGTAATCAAATGCTTCATCTTTTTACACATTGTTTTATTCTTTTCAAGCTCTGCAAATCGATACCAAACTCAAACACAGTTGTTTAGTGAAAATGCATTTACACTCTGTTCCCAAGATTTTAAAATGAAAGAAAAGTATAGAAAAGTTAAAAATGGGCAGAAAAGAAGAGGAGAAGAATGAAATTAAAATTTTTATATCACGTTCCCGAGTTATGAGAGAAAAGAAGAGATAAAAAATGATTTTACAATTATACCCTTAGTAATATATAAAAGTTAAGAACGACAAGTATGTGAAAGACTTGGTGATGTTGTTGTTCAAGACATCGGTGTACACCTGGATTCAGTCTATGTTTCGAAACAAGATACACAGAATGTTGAGCATTGATGAAGATGTATATAAGGTATGTTGACTACAAACATGTATATAAAGTCACCTAAGTGTCGTTGTTTACTACAATAATGTATATAAGGTATGTTATATAACAGTAAGATATACATGCACTACGTATGCGTATGAGTTAGGTAACCAATGATACAATATCAATGTTGTCCACATATTTTCTTTTAAAATTTAAGCTTTTATAATCATCTTATTACTTTTTGGTGTTTTGATATCTTAATAAGTTTTCCGATAGCTATGACATACAACATCACGTTCTTGAAACATGTTGATCACACCAGTAATGCGACCATATGTTACTTATAAGAAATCAAGAATATGGTAGATTATTACCTTTCTAAAAAAAAACATTTCGATCGTTAAAGAGATAAAAAATTAAGCTGAGAACTTATATTTATGGCGGATCATGGTTTTTAATGTTATTTTTTGATGAACAACATCAATTACCAAAACCGAGCATTATGCTACGAAACTCAACATGCATATAAAGCATATATCAGAGTATACAAATAAGCAAATTTTACATCCTTTAATCCATGTAGGCTATAGGATTACTTGAAACGGATAGTTGGTACTTTTTTGTGCCTAATTGCCTGTTTTGAAAACTAAGTTTTCAATCCCACATAGATCAAAGAAGCAATATAATTTAAACTAATTAAATATAATTTGTTTTCTTTGTGTCGTAACAACCCAAGATGTTGTCACCTTTTGTGACTAGGAACAATAATTAAAGAGTTAATTAAGCACATATATAAAGCCAAAGAACGAAATAGTTTATGTTATAATCTTAGTTTATGTTAATTAAGCACGCATATAATTTGAAATAAGTATATTGTGGTATTTCTTGGCTATTTAACGCAAAATCTGAAATTCTTACTGATTTTTTAAAGTTTAGTGTCGGTATTATAATCTTATGGGTTTCGGTACAATGTGTGGTTAGACCATATGTTAGTCCCCCAAGTGATTATAGGGGTGTTTACGATGGCTTATTTTTTTCATTTATTTGTGCAATTTGACTTAATAAACAAGTTTGTGGCTAAGCTGCTTATTTTTTTAAGTGTTTATTTTGTTGAAGTAAAATTACTTTTTATAAACTTATACTACGTAATTCGTTATTCAAACAAATTTGGTTGAAACTTTTTACCTTTCACATTTTAGTGTTTGTGGCCGGTGCTTGGCTTTTGCTTATTTCGATAGGTTATATATAATCGCTTTCTTTTATAATCTTTCACACTTTAGTGTTTCACATGATTTTAGCGATGGTAGAGACTTACGATTTATATATGTCTTTTTCTCCGTGATAATACCAACTAACTTAAGCAATTAAATTTTATAAAAGTAAAGTAACCAACTCTTAATGCTTTTATCAGTTTTCAAAGAAACTATTCTTGTCCAATTTTACTGTCTCAAGTTGGATTTAAAAGAGAGTCATACCAGTAGTCATAAATTTTTTTTCCCTTTCTTCAACTTCTTTAACCTACACATACATTAAGATAAACTGATTAATTGATTTCATGATTATGGTTTTTTTGTTTGTTTGTTTGTTCTTTCAAAATATTAGTAATAGTTTGTTTCATTGTCATGTATGAAAGTAAGTTTTGACTGCAAGATATCAGTGTTATTCATGGATTTTTTCTTAAATTTCGAGTTTTGATGATCATCTAATTAATAGTTATGATATCATCTGGTTCTTGAGACATGTTGAACGATTGAGCCTATAATGCCATGTTACTAATAAGAAATTGAGAATAATGTATCGTACTTATTATTACATTCAAAAAAACCAACTCTTTGATAATTAAAAAGACAAAAAAGTTAAGTTTAGATTTTATATAGGAGTCCATTGAATATGATGTTATTTTTCAATAAACAACATCAAACACAACAAACTAACAATATAATACAAATCTCAACTTGAATTGAAAATACACACAACAATATATTAATAAGAAAAATTTCCATCTCTGCCTATGTGGGACTATTTGTCTAAATGAAACAAGTTGTTTTCAAAAAAGTCGCCCATATAAAAAAAATTTTAGAGCGAACGGTATAATACTTGTGACCGCAAGGTATGGATAACCCGGCGTATTGCCCGCTACCCACACCAAAGGCAGCGTTAAAGTTGTGTAAACATGGCACGTTAACGTGATAACGCGTGCTAGAGCCAAGGTTTAATAATAAAAAAATATATATATAAAAAATCACTTTAACTCCCTCCCCTTTTAAACGCTACTTTGAATTAAAATTAAAAATTAAAAAAAAAAAATCAAAACCATTTTTTTACCACTATAAATTCCCAAATAAAACACTATTTTTTTTCTTCACATTATCATAATTCAAATTCAAGTTTATATATTTCCTCTCACACTTCCATAATTCAAATTCAAGTTCATTCACAATGGATCCGAATCAATTTGATGAATTACCTCAAAGAATGATAAGACGCTGATGATCTAAACCGACTTCGAATTTATGATGGCCGCTACGAGCAGCAACATTGGAACAAGAAGCGTCTCAACCTCGCTTAACTCGTACCCATATATATCGTGAATGTGAGCTGCGTAAGAACGTTATGCGTAATCGACTATTTCATTGAAGGTTGTAAGTTTTCGAAGCACAATTTTCGTAGAAGATTTTGTATGAGCCGAAAACTATTTCTGCAAATAGTCGAAGGTTTTGAATCTTATACTTCCGAAAATATTCCAGATCATTTTAACTTCTTTAGCCAATCACCCGATTGTACGAATCGAATGAGTTTAAGTGTTCTTATGAAGTGTATCGCCCGCCATACGCCAATTGGCGTACGACACCTCACCCGATGCGTTTGATGAATATTTGCAAATGGGTGAGCATACTTCGCGTGATTGTCTTGATAATTTTAACAAATACTTCGCAAAGGCATGAGGCTTGATCATCACGCCACGCCATGCCGCCACGCCTTTATGGCACATGTTTTGTAAACTCGATATATATAAATTATGATATCAATATATAAATATTTTCATACTTTGTGCCGCATTATGTTACGCTTTATAAACGCAAAAGCTTCGCCTTAGCTGCGAAGGCGTAAGGCTTGGTAATGCCGCCACGCCACGCCTCACGCTCAACTACTTTTCTACTTCTACAACTTTGAGTATCCACCAGTAATTTACAATAAAATGAAAGAGTTATTGAATGAGAGATCTAAAAATATATCTTTCACCGGTACTAATAAGTCTATGGTTTGGTTCTTAGGCACAAAACTATCTTTCATGTGTTGTCAGCCATAGTTGAAATTAGGATAAAACAAAGTCAAATTTGAAAAGTATTTAAACATAGCTGAATTGAGCTTAAAAAAATCCTTTTTAAAAAAAATGAAACCTAGCTTTATTGGTTATTAGCATTTTTTTCAGGTGGTGCGAGGTTTGATCACTAGACCTCCTGAATGAGAAGTAGAGATGATAACAGAAAAGCTAGCCATCACCATGTGTTACTTTTACTTTTTATATTATTTAACTATCATTTTGGGTAGAATGATAAATCCTTGATAATACAGACTAACTAAAGAAAATTTATAAAAGTGAAGTAACCAACTCTTAACTGTTGGCCCTTCTTTTATAAACAAACGAGTCTTGGGCAATTTTACTGTCTCAAAATATTACAGTAGTAGTTTGTTTCATTGTCTTGTACAAGATGACTACAAGCATGTATGGAAGTATGTTATGACTACAAAGATATAGTAGTGAGACACACAACTTATGATCATTTGCAGCCAATTACATATCAGTGTTATTCATGGATTTTTTTTGCTTAAATTTCGAGTTTTGATGATCATCCTTTTGATAGTTATGACATCATCTAGTTCTTGAGACATGTTGAACGATTGAGCCAATAATGCAACCATGTTACTAATAAGAAATTGAGAATAAAGTATCGTACTTATTACATTCAATAATGCAACTATTACATCAGTTGATTGCTAGCAATGAAAGCATATAATAAGGTAATTTGTCGAACAATAATTGGTAAACATTTTTCAATTTCTAGACCATTATGGGATTTACATTGCTAAACAATATTGCAACGTAAACATGTTTTATCCCTATCTTATGCCTTTAGTCCAGGTCTCACTTACTACTCAATTTAAGTCGTCTAATTTAAAGAACTGCGAATGTGTCCAGTTGAGGTCTGACTCAACATGAAGATTTACTTTTCCATCACAATCTCGCCAAGTTCTCACATGACGTAAATTGCAACTTCAAATGGTCTTTTAACTAGATGGCATTAACTTAAATTTAAGGGTACTAATTTTGATGTGTATAACGAAAATATGTACGAAGAAGCATGCATATAACTTCGTATAAATAATTTTAATAAAAAAAACTATTTATTAGCCAATTCACAGATTAAATTAACAAAGTTTTGATTGAGGCATTGGGTTCACCAATCAAAGAATTTATCTTTAATTATCATCCATTATATCTTACTTTTGCATAAGTCCAAAGACTTAGTATTTCGGATAATTACCACAAAGTGGTGCATGAAATTAAAGCTAATCCAACCTTAAGATGATTTTGTACATTAAAATAGCCTACTTGATAACTCCAATTTTGACGCACAAAGAAGAGGATAATTTGGTCAGCGCGAAGCAATAATCTCCTTCTTTCGAGTCAGAATTTAATGCGTTTCCCTCCTTATACCCTTCTTAGAGTTTGTCAAAATTGGATGAGGCGTTCTCACTATTGGTACAAAACTCACCGCTCAATTAAACTCATGAACATTTAACTCTTAAAAAACAAATCAAATTTCACCATTGTTTAGTCCAATTTGTTTTTCTATTCATGAAATTACCCTTTGCTTAAAACTTGTCAAACAAAATAAACAAACAAGTAAATAAAAAATAAACAACTAAAACAATGCACACATAACTAACAATTAATATGCGTAAACAAGTAGCCACATGCAACTTATTCGATAAAACCTATTAATGATCAATAATAGGTTAAATTATGTATATACTAACTGTAACACCCCAACCCGACAAGGGTCCGAGTGTCACATTATGGGGTTAAATCAGAACATACATGCAAGCGAACGACTTACAAAACCAAGTCATGAAACCATGACCCAAAATACAACCCAAAAGATTGCAATTACAAATGAAACAACAGAAAATCAAAATACAAGAGTCCAAAATCATAAGTCCAAGAAAAATAGGGTAACTCTAGGGTCAGTCTCTAACAGCTCCTACTCTCGACTCTTAATCCCAAAGATCCCGCTAAAATTACCTGCCGCCAGAGAAAAGAAAGTGCGGCTGAGCTTAAAAAGCCCAGTGAACATATATAAACAATACAGTAACAATATAATCAAAATGAGAAAGGGACCAAATCATGTCAACACAAAGAAAGGAAAAGAGCCTCACGAGAACATGTCGACGCAAACGTAATAAGGAATCGCATATGAAACAAGTACTGAAACAGAGTGCATAACAAATATCATAGGATCGGAGTGTATTTCCCAGTGCCTAATCATGCCACATGAATAGGCCAAATAATCATATCACAATTCATATACCGTCAAATCCAAAGTTGTACATGGAGTACGCAGACTCCAATGTACCAGAATGTGATGGGGTGTAGGAAAACACACCAACCAATCACTAGATACATATACATATATAAATTCCCTAGGATGCATCCATACGCTCCCTACAAAACAAATCATAATGGCCAAAGCATATACAAAATGGGAACGCCGGGGACCAATCACACCGCCCCAGATAGTGTCATGCCACTGGTGCCTCAATGACATGGCCATGGTACCTCCATGGCTAGGGATACAGATACAGAAGCTGGGCAATACAAGAGCAATCATAATCATATCAAATCAAGTACTGAACTCAAACATATCACATCAAATACTGGACAGAACATAGCATATCAGATATTTCGAACTGAATCATATCAAACGGATAACCAACGAATATCAGAATGGGATAGCAGTTTAAATATCAAAACAAATCAAAATAGATATAAATCAGATAACAGAACGGATATCAATAGCAATAACGGTTAACAATACCAAAGGATGCCCTTACTGAAAAGGACGGAATATATGTACTAATATTTACGAACAAATAATGTTTTAAAGGAGAGACTGAATATCCGTACCTTAGCAAATGAAAGTAAATGGAAATGTGAGAGCGAAGAAATAACGTCACTTTTTCTTCAACGAATCTACATGGATTACAGTTCGTATAATACTTATTAGCTCATTTAAGTCATAACGGATTTATTTGCTTATATAAATTGTATTCACATTTTTAGAGTAAATATAACAACTCATCTTACTTTAGGGTTTAAAGTGTAACTAATCAAAGTTTAGGGTTTATTGCGACAAGTACATAAACTTCAAAGCTTACTATTATAAATCTTATAGTTTAAGGTGTAAAATGCTAATTTATAAAGGTCCAAGGTTTGCATGTGACAACATTCTAAAGATGAGGGTTAAAAGTGAAAAGTATTTAAATACTAACATGAAACCTAATGAACCATTCGTACAGTACAGTAGTCTTCCATTTTTTTTTAATATCTCCACATGCCAACTTCAGGCTTGCTCGCGGTTCAAACGGCTAACCAACGTGACTCGGAAAACACACCTAGTGATTACCCCCGACTCATCTTCCCCGAAACACTTTCAACACACGATACAACGTACCCATAAATCCCGCGATGACCCTCGAATTTACCCCATAAGACCATGTTATAAACATTACCATAACCTTTGTTTCATACCATGACAGATTTATAAATCTCCTACACGCACACATGATTACCTCCCATTTGACCCATGATCATGAAAATAATATACCATTCGCTTCTTAACACAGTACCAAGTCTATTCTTGCAACCAGTTTATATGCCAACTAATTTTGACCCATCCCTAACGAGACAACATAACACATACAATGAATCACACCCATGCATTCAAAATAGTAATACTCTCGGCTCAAAACTTTTCTTTTTGTTTACTATACTCCACGACACACAAATTTCCCCATCTATATTTATTTGTGTTTTAAGGAGATCTTGGTACATATATTAGAGATTGGAAAAGTCATTTAAATGACCACATGCTTGAGTACAACAGAAACAAGGATAGACATGCATAGAATTTAGGTTCCTATCAATTCATGATTCATGCTGCATGTGTTGGGATTTTAGAACTAAGTTAACCATTAACCTCTACGAGTATGCAGCGGATAAGGATCTAGTAATCGCAATTAGGTTAACCACGTAATTAATAAACAATTAATTAATACAATAATTAATTAATAAAAGGGATAAAAGAAAAGCTAACCTTGCTTGGCAATTGATCTCTATTAACGGAACAAGAAACCAATATGAAACCTTAAGTATCTAAATTAGATACCTCGAAGAGTATCACACACAAACCCGATTAACGTATACGTTCGATTAACGCTAGTCGAGAATGTAAACAATAAACTAAGTCAACAATCTTGACCACTTGAATAAAACCCCACGCATGAAGACCTCCAAAGAACCAATTCACTTTCTGTCGTGCGGATCACCAAAGCCGAAAAGAGCTTTTACCTTTCCCGATATCGGACACGCCTTGTCCGATAAAACCCACTTTCAGTCCGAGATAATAACCCACGAGCTGGAGCAGATTACTACCTTGTTCTTGCCGCTGTTTTTGTGTCGACCATGAAACAAGAAACAATAGCTAACCAATACACCTAAACACTTGTCTTGAATACAAGTTTAGAATCAACCAAACCACAAAAACCTTAATCGTTTTCTTGAGGTAAACGACAGGAGTAAAAAGCGATTATTATGGTTCGGTTTAGGGTTTAGAGAAGCAATGTTATGCATGAGAATGGAAGAGGTAGAGGGGTGTTTATATAGTGCACAAGTCGAAACCCTAGAGGAATCCCTAGCTTAGTCGACAAGTCTCAAACAAACCCAAACCCATTTTAAATCCCTGTACCGATCAGTTGTGAAACACAAGGCCCAAGGCTTCCACACTTAACGACCCAAATAGTGAGCTAAAACAGCCCACGGGTCAAACATGGTGATCGGGTCATAACATGCATATCGGGTAACGTTTATTCAAGTATAGTTTATGTTCAACACGTATACTCGTGTTTATCGTGTGTGCCCCCATCGGCTCATACACGATTAGTTGTTTTGTCGTGTTTTAAGACTCCCACAAACCAACAACTCCCACTTGGGAGTTGGTGTGTCGAATGGCACACAAAACTAACGACGGAAACGCCTAGCAAACGCTCTCACTCGCTTTTTAACTAAAAGTGTCTGAGAGAATAGTTTCGTAAAAGTTTCTCAGTAGCATGGTTATTCAATGTCTTGCTCTTATCATCCTTTGTTATAGATACCGTTAAACCATGGATTATGGATCTCAAATCATTCCATATAGTTTAACCATTTAGAATCTCGTTATCGATTTTAATTCAGATATACCAAATGTAATCAAGAATCATCTTGCATTACCCTTTGGGTTTGGCCAAATAATTATCTGATTAAACTGAGAGGCGCCATGGTATCATTTTGCACATATCAAGTGGAGTAACAAATCCTTTATTGACTACAAGTGTTGTGGATGTTGTTTCACATCACTCCGAAATATAGCTTTTATAACTACCTTGTTCAGATAGCGTTTTGCGTATACTTAAAAAAAATGATATCCACACATAACCGAACTTGCTTGTATCTCAAGTCTAAGGATGAAGATAACAAACCATTTTCAATATTTTACTTATGACAAGGATCCAAAAGTAAATGTTTGAAAGTTGGGGAATCCAATATGCATCTTTAGTAAATACATATGAGTTTAAGGGAACAATCGAATTCTCGTTAGAATTATAACCAACACTCACATTTGCCTTATCATAACAATATTCCCATATTGTTAACCGACAATGGACATATTTAGAATAATAAAATTATTCAAGGATTAAACATGCAAATATAGGATAACAATTATTATATGAATGAATAACAAATACCAAGTATCTTTATTCATCATAAAGTAAAAATTGTCTTTCAATCCCAATTATCCAAATACTAAAACAGATATGCATGAAACTCATTTAGTAAGTTGAAGCCTAATGTTTCCAACATTTTCAACCTTTCTTTAAAAGAAAAACTAAATAGTCATCTGAATAAACTTTCCGAATACTTATTTCAAAATATCACTTATAGTGAGAGATTTGAAATATAAGATGAGTGTCTTATCTCATATGCTCATACTATTGCAAGAGTTATAGTATGGAGATGTCGCCCTACCTTGCATGAGGTATTAGAAATCAACGACATACTGACAGTCATCTTTACAGTTTCTAAAAGTGTAAAGTATTCCCATTTCTTAATGTGTAATGCAACAATGCTCTATGTTGAGCATAACTAGTTAGCAGATTTATCATAAAAGATGAAATCCTACTACAACTAGTATTAATAATCCTCTAGCATCATTTGTACTTATACAATATTATGCTTTATAATTCGTAAACATCTATATTAACAATAATCTAAACACTCTCAATTAGATATTGTTGTTGTCAGCTCATTTTGTTCTTGTACAAAAGCAACAACTAGTCTTATACATAATATATAATATATACATGATGAATCCTTAGTTAAAACAACATAAGGTTTCCATCCATGTAATAAATTACTCCAAGTGAAATATATCATTTAAGACTTGCTCGAATGATATATTGCATTTGTGTCAGACTTAATTTTCCGCATTTGTTTATTCCATATAAACATCTATTCCAAGGTTGTTTGTTTTATTCCCTAAATTTCAAGTGAAATTTCATTCCAAGCTTAAGGATCAATATCTAGCTTAAATAGAATGATATCTTCAACATGTATATTTTAAGGAAATACACAATGCTCCCACTCAATGTCAGATGTACTCAAGAGTTATCTTAATTCAATTAGAATCATATTGTAATTAAATTCAAGATCTCAGCTCTTAGATTCATGATTCAATCCAAAACATGGATTGCTCAAATTTTGTATACTTCATAAAGATAATATAGATTCATAACCCTTTTGATTACACACCATCCTCGCAAAAGGTAATCATAAAGAAAGAGTTATAAAATCTTAATTGTCATATTCTTCATACAAATCACATGTATGACAATTAAATATCTTTGTATAATTAATGCATGTATTATATAAGAAAATTTAATCACAATCAATTGCTTAAGTATGATTAAAAACTTCTTATTAAATGCCAAACATTAATATGTATACAATTTTGTCCTTGTGAGTCATTCTTCAAAAGAAACTCATTCCAACCTCATAGGTTAACTGTTAGGCGAAATAACAATCAATTCCAAAACTTGATTTGCCTTTTAAGGACTGCATCTTATCATTCATAGTTCTAAAACATTTATCAGATTCAAGATGTGATAATGTATTTTAGTAGTTAGCTGATTTACTACAATCTTCTAACTTATATCCCTCAGCATTGATATAAAATATCACTCAAGTGATGAGCATCCTTTCGGATTTATGAATGAGAGTAATCATTATACTTCGGTCGACATTTTCATGTTTTAACCTTAGTATGACATTAATAAGTGCATTTTAGAAGGTTAAGTATTTTGTTCTCAAATAACTTTGAGATTTGTATATACTCCCACTTTCTTTTTTAAGTAGAGACAATTCTCTAAATACTAAGTATATAAATTGTCTTTTATGGAGAATCACAAAATACATTTTAAGTTCTCATCTCAAGATTTGTTAATAAAATGCTTCATAAGATTTAACAAATTCAGAACTTAAATCAAGACATAATGGAATTCCTTCCAACAGCTCAAATTAGGGTTTATAGAAAAACTCTAATTTAGTATCACTCTTTAACCAAAAAATTCTAGCAACAGTTTTGTGTTTCGTCAAGCTAGAAGAACACCTAAAACTACAATCTTCAAGCTAGGAAGTGTAGAAAACTCAAAAATCCAAAAGGATTTAGGATTCAATTGGTTTGAGTGGAAAACCTCAAATCCCTAATGAATTAGGGTTTTCAGTTATAGATCGTCTTGAATACCTTCTAGGTTTGAACTATATTGAGTGTATCCATGACATACACAATTTCTAACCTTGATATGTTTTGGAGGTAGAGCAATTAAAGCTATCATAAACCAAACAATAAGAATAAGGTTTGATCTAACACATTAGACATACCATAATGAAGTGGTATCCTATGAGTTATTAGAATTATGAAACTATATCAGAATTCTATAGATAACCTAATTCTCTTTGGACCAAATACTTGTCAATTGGGTAGAGCCAAATTGCATATAAAGTATTTAGGAACCAAGTGCATGCAATAATGTATATTCATTGAACAATACAAGAAACTTATGTTCACGTGTTCACAAGAAGACAGAACTGTTCAAGGATTATATGTTCATGTGTTAACAAGAAAACATAACATTTCAATAATATATTATCAGTCTTTGAATAATTCAAAGCCTCATGTTTATGTGTTAACGAGAAGACATAACACATTTACTATATATATATACTTTATGTTATAAATCATTGATAAATTCAAGGACTTTATAATTATGTCTTAACATGTAAGCATAATTATTCTAACAAAAGTAATCATGAACGCAAACTCTTGAGTTCTATAGTAATTTCAAGTTAATTTTATACTTCATAATTATAATTATTATCATCTAACCATAATTATGTTAACTAAAACATGTAGTCAAATGTTGAAGTAACTTTACACTATATTATGACATTTGAATGTAGTAGGGCAATAAACATCTAGTGTGTTCAAGTCCTAGTAGAATCATTATTAGAATGTAGTAGGGCAATAAGCATCTCATGTGTTTAAGTCCTAGTAGAATTCTTCTTTACATGTAGTAGGGCATTAAACAACTAACGTGTTTAAGTCCTAGTAGAATTATTAGTTTTCTTTACCTTGCGGTCAAGAGATACCAATAATATTGTTGTTCCTTGCACACACTTTGAGATTTCTCCCACTTGTGAAAGGTACAACATCATATTATGAAAACAAACAACACGTGATTGATTTGTTCAAATGATATGATTAATGTCATATATACCATAAGTAGTTAAGAACCATAACCTGTAATAAGGAATTGTGGATTATTATTCTATAGATAACAGTTCAGGAAGCGACAGCAGGAAGACAACGTGTTATCTTATAAAATAAAATGCAATTTTCCTTTAAGCAATGGTTGTTCGTATTCGGAAAGTAATGGATTTGTTCAAAGCTAGTTTGAAATGATATGGGTGACTATCAAGGAATAAATCCCGTAGCTCCCACTGAAATTGACAACATTACATGAATGATATTTCAGTAATAAAATGCAACTGCTCCCACTGGATTTGTCAACATTGTAAGTGTTACATTTCCAGTAGATAGCATATAGCAGTTTTATATACTTTCCTATTCTCTTCAATTTGCCTACAAGTAACATGTACTTAGGTATTGAGCAGAGTATATGAAGTTCTACTTATGTAGACAATGGACTAGCCATTCTTTCATTCAATTAACTTGAATCTTTAGCATGCAATTTCTCCTTTATCGTCTACAAAGCCCAAAGGGTATTTAGCACTTTAGGAATAAACAAGAGTCCAAGAAAATCACTTAGCAAATATGCTAGTAATTCCTTTACTCTTTGCGGTTTAAACTCATACATCGTGACAAGCGCAGGATGTTATTTATTTTGGTAGCTCTAAACACAATGTTTCCAGTTACACAAAATATTCTATCTTTCAATTAACTCTAGACCACGAAAAGGGTAATGAAAGATCATATAAGAGTTTATCAATTTTGGAATCCTATCTTAGTTTGTCAACTAAGGAGAAAAGATAGGTATAAGTCTCACTCTTCTTACTAGGAAAAGAGACTAAGTTTGTCTTTCGAAGAAAAACAAATTTGTTTACTTAATTATGTTGCAATAACACAATTAATCGAACATAAAAGTTCAAATCTAGCATTTTCGATAATTACATTCTTAAAAGAATTAACTACCCAATTAATTACTAATTAAGACTAAGATCCATCTTGCAACCCCACTTAATTACCATAGGTCTGACCAATGTGTAAAAGAATAAGACAAGAGGTAAGCGACGAGCGTTAATTGCAAAATGCAAGTCTTAGATTTATGAGACTGTTTAAGGCATTAGTATCAAGTAATAATGTCAAAAGCATGTTTAGTTCTCATCTTATGCCTCGGGTTCGAGGTCTGACCAGGTTAACTCGATATAAGTCGACCAAGTATGAACGTGTAAAAATAACCAGAGGTCTGACCAGTGAGAAATAATTACCATAGGTTGGAAAGGCCCTTAGGTCTGACCAGAGAAGTCAATCCAAGTGCACGTGTCCATAGTTGGGTGGCATAGACTTAATATTAACAAGTAGGTATGCACACATAAATGTGGTAAAAGTCGTGTACAAAGAAGCATGCAAAACAACTTTGTAACACGAATTTTAAAAACTTTTGATAATGACACTGTAGTGATCATCATGGTTCACGGTAGCTCCAATCGAACGCACAGGGAGGCAGAGGACCAGGTAAGCGCCGAAGCATAACCTTAGACATCCTTTCAGTGAGACTGTGCTCACTTCTTTAAACCCCCCTTTGAGTTTGTCCTAGTGGGTGAGCCGTACATCCCAAGTGTCCATAGCGTCTAGTTTTAAATTCTTGAAAACGTGTTTCATATATTAGGTCACTTTATTTTACAAAAACAATTTTCCACGAATCAAATAGCAGGTCACAATGAGCATGGTATTTTGGCGTGAATAAAGACCAATATTAATGTTATGGTTAAGATATGTATTATTCCATATTGCATACAATTAGGTGTCAAAGCAAGTAATAATGCACATTTAGGAATCACAAACATACAAGCATAAACATTAATATCAATAACCACATATTATTCCGAGTCCTCTTGCGAGTCTTCCCCAAACGGAGAACCATAAGACCGTCACTAGGATGCATACCTAGATCGCCCCATACATCACTTAGAAAAGCAATTGAGTGGGTCTTGTGGCCGGAAAACACATAAAAGCATGGCAATCCCAATTAACAAGTAATTACGCAATATATGTATTTAAATCAATATGTAATTCTAATTATCACAATAATTCTAATTAACAATTAATAAATACAAATTAAATTTTAATTCTAATTAGCAAGTAATTTTAATTTAACATGTAATTCTTAATTAACAATTTAATTTTAATTAACAAGGTAATTATAATTCACATGTAAATTAAATTCTAATTAACAAATTAATTCTAATTATCAATATAATTTTAATTTGTGTGTGACTAGTTATTATTTATTAAAAATTGACAAGTATTGCATGTAGTTGTCAAAATTAAAATAAAACAAAATAACTAAACTAGGTTTCATGCAGCCCTTTTAAAACATGTTTATTAATATTAGAAACGTGTAACCCATAATCGCAAAAACGAGTTGGCTCGTGATGCCACTGTTGGGATTTTAGAACTAAGTTAACCATTAACCTCTACGAGTACGCAGCGGATAAGGATCTAGTAATCGCAATTAGGTTAACCACGTAATTAATAAACAATTAATTAATACAATAATTAATTAATAAAAGGGATAAAAGAAAAGCTAACATTGCTTGGCAATTGATCTCTATTAACGGAACAAGAAACCAATACGAAACCTTAAGAAACTAAATTAGATACCTCGAAGAGTATCACACACAAACCCGATTAACGTATACGTTCGATTAACGCTAGTCGAGAATGTAAACAATAAACTAAGTCAACAATCTTGACCACTTGAATAAAACCCCACGTACAGAAGACCTCCAAAGAACCAATTCACTTTCTGTCCGTGATCACCAAAGCTGGAAAAGAGCTTTTAAACCTTTCCCGATATCGGACACGCCTTGTCCGATAAAACCCACTTTCAGTCTGAGATAATAACCCACGAGCTGGAGGAGATTACTACCTTGTTGCTGCTGTTTTTGTGTCGACCATGAAACAAGAAACAATAGCTAACCAATACACCTAAACACTTGTCTTGAATACAAGTTTAGGAATCAACCAAACCACAAAACCTTAATCGTTTTCTTGAGGTAAACGACCAGGAGTAAAAAGCAGATTATTATGGTTCGGTTTAGGGTTTAGAGAAGCAATGTTATGCATGAGAATGGAAGAGGTAGAGGGGTGTTTATATAGTGCACAAGTCGAAACCCTAGAGGAATCCCTAGCTTAGTCGACAAGTCTCAAACAAACCCAAACCCATTTTAAATCCTGTACCCGATCAGTTGTGAAACACAAGACCCAAGGCTTCCACACTTAACGACCCAAATAGTGAGCTAAAACAGCCCACGGGTCAAACATGGTGATCGGGTCATAACATGCATATCGGGTAACGTTTATTCAAGTATAGTTTATGTTCAACACGTATACTCGTGTTTATCGCGTGTGCCCCCATCGGCTCATACACGATTAGTTGTTTTGTCGTGTTTTAAGACTCCCACAAACCAACAGCATGTTTTTATATATAAATTGTTCATGATACATATTTTAATGAAACTTTTATATGCAATTTGACATACTTATTATGAACATATAGCATGTTTGCGCTTCTAATTACATATGATACATATCTATATTTATTGAGTAGGTTTCAAAACAAAATCGATGGACGATATATACCTTTGATCGGTTATAGGAACGAAACAAAGAGCACACGAACCAAAACTAAATCGAAACAAAAACTGCAGCCCGAACCGAACTCGTACTAGAGCAACCGAAATTGAAATCCTTTCGAACCCACAATACCTACGATCAAACCAGGTACTAACCGATCACAACACCACCTTCGAACCTTCTTTCTTTTCGAGAGTAAAATGAAAGTGCCGCCACTTAAACTTGTTTATTTTTAGGGTTTAGTGTGAGAGTGAAAATGTGAGATACGGTTTTAGTTTAAATGGGTGAGTGAGGGAAAATAGTGCCAAGTCTTGTGGGATATTTGGATGACCAAATCTCTTTCAACTTACATTTTAAATTTTGCACTATCCATTTACAATGTGTGTATAGTTGTAAAATACATCGAGTCTTTCTTACTTATTAACTTGTGATGTTTTAAGTTCGTGTTATTTATTTTGTGGCTTAGGTTTAGGATTTTCATTTCTTGTAGTTTCCATATATATTGTACCAAATCTTATAAAGTCTTAATTTATAGACTCGCATGACATAGTTTGCTTCATAACTTATAGTTCACTAGGTTAATCTCGTATTCAAAGGTTCAAAAGTCATTCGGATTTCAGGTTATTATACTAACTAGGGCTTTCACTTACTAAGGCAAGTGAGCCACATACATCGACGAATCGATTGCGTAAACCATAGTTAAACATAAACCATATAGCACATAATTGATTCATTAATTTTATTAAGGTATTTCCCATTTCAAGATTTATCAAAACAATAAACATATGTATAAATCTTAACAATTAATTTTCACATAACCAATCTTAACAATTAAATATATATTGACAATAATCCATGACAATAATACACGTTTTCATGGATTTAACATAACAATTATTCACGTTGTCACAAGATCGCATACAATTACATGTCACATAACAATCATTCACGAATTAATTCACGTAACATATATACAATTCTAGGTTTAATTATCAATTTAACAAAACAATTTTATAAACCCTAAAAAAGATTTATATAATTCGACTTAAAAACAATTTAAGGATCGACATAAAAAAAATTATAGAAAAATTAGGGCAAAAGCCTAACCCTAGATATTAGGCTTTTCAAACAATAATCAAAACTTTAGAATTAATCATATCAAACACAAATGCAATATCCGCTTTTTACGTGTTAAGTAATTAATTACTCATTAAACCAAGCTCGTGATGCCACTGTTGGAATTATATAACTTGACAACTCATAAATATAAACAATAAACATCAAAGTAATCATGCGGAAGCGTAAGGAACATATAATGAATAATTAATTATTATAAACATAAAGTATGTGTGCCTTTTGATTCTAGCCCAACAAGAATCAATTCCCAAACTATCAATTGAGATGAAACCTAATTAGGGTTTATAGGATTATAGGAATTTCCCCTTACCAATTTTGCAATTCAATCTAAGATACAATCAATGGTGTGATTGTATCACGTTCTTGCACACACGTACTAATATCAAGTTAACGTTATGCTAGTAATTGAAACACAAAACAAAATCAAACACTTTTGTTTAATGAAAAAGTTTGATCGACCCTTTAGGGGTGTTGTTCGATCGGCTATGACAAAGAACAAGGAGAAAAACAAGTTTTAGGGTTATGTGTGTGCACAAGAGATGAGAAAAAAATAACCCTAACATTTGTATATATACTAAGTGAAACTTGGAGAGCAAGTTGGATGAGGATTGGGTTTTCCCAATCCAATCCATAACCGGCCACAACCCAAAAGGGTGTTCCGGATCCTTCTCGACTTACCAAATTAAACTCTAGTCCTCCCTTTATTATTTAATGGTCGTTAGTCAATTATCATTAATTATATAACGGTCTTTTAAACGTTTTGTGTATATAATAATCAAATATAACGTTTTATATATAATTATTATTCGTTAAATCTTTATACGTAAAGTGTGCAATCCCGTGATCTCGAGTTCGATCCTAACACACGTCTATTAATTTTTGTCCATTAAACCAACATGAAGGTGTATGTATCATATGGAATGAGCTAGGGTAGGGAGTATATATAGCCACAAAACCTTAGCTTGTATGGGCTTAAACTTGTGCACCAAGCTAAGCATACATTCCATATCTTTCACAAACCACCCTAGGCCGAAACCCACCCCAAACACCCCTCCATGGACCGGCCATTGGGCATGGAATAAGTGTAATTCGGACCTAGTTCTTCTCAGATCAAAGTCGGGTCAATATCGAGCTAAAACGTGAAATGTATTTTAGTGTTCATCGTGTGTGCCCCCAATAGGCTCACACATCCATAGCCGTATCATGCTAATCTAACTCCCACATCCAATAGAGACGTCATTGCTTACATCTGGATTCAGTTTGGATGACCTGAACACATTTGGAAACAGGATCACAAAATGTTGAAGCTTGGTTTGAGCATTGATGAAGACGCCGGGGATGGTGATGTCGACATGCCAGCAGTGGAAGAATCTGACATTGATGCAGAAAGCAAGATGGAGGAAGTCGATTAAGCACAACACTCTTGGTTCTTTTGCTTGATGTCTTATTTTTTTTATGAAATGCAGTATTTGATTTTAGTAGGTTTATATTTATCAAATGTGTCTATGAGTATGTCGAATCACTTCCGATGTAGTTGAATTTGGAATTTCTGAATTAAGGTCTATATTACTTTTTGGTGCCTAATCTCTTTTGTTAATTACTTAATTTTGAATGCCTAGAATTGCTATTACATGTGGAACAACATAAATTGTATGTCTACTATCAGTCCTTGGTACTTATTAATGTACATGTTTACATATTGCAATGTAATCTGCCAGCTTAACAGATGTGCAGAGATGGTTTGTCTTAAAGTGGTTATGGACTGTGAGCTTGAAGTGCGTGTTACTATGGAGCTTTGTCTCAGACTATTATATATGTTATAGAAACCGTGGAATGAGAATGAAGCATACTTTTATACTTGTATAACTTTGTGTTTCTTTCTGAAAATTTGATAGGTAAATATTGCATCAAATTACTTGAGCTAATCGTGTTTATAACTTGACATAATTGATTCATACAACAAACCATATAGTTATTAAGTTCTACATCTGCGCGCTACCGTGTACTGTTCTTCTATGCCAGATGAACCGCATAGAGACTAACGGATTAAAACCGGGCATGTTGAACCGAACCAGATTTAACCGAGCCAAGTAAAACCGGATAATACAGAAGAAAAGAGAGTAATACGAGTACTCTCTATTTTATTTCACCTTTCTTCATTTTCTTTATCCAACACATATGTAGCCAACGACATTATCCGGTTCTTGAGACATGTTAAACAATCGAGCCAATAATTCAACCATGTTACTAATAAGAAATTGAGAATTATGTAATTACATTGAAAATTAAAAAGACTAAAAGTTAAGTTTAGAACTTATATAATGAGATTATTGCGGATGATATGATATTTTTCAATAAACAACATCAAACACAACAAACCAACAATATAATACAAATCTCAACTTACATAAAAAAAATAATAAACATCACAATATATTAATAAGCAAAATTTCCATCTTTGACCTATATGGGACTACTTGTCTAATTGAAACAAGTTGTTTAAAAAAAATGGCACATATAAATTATTTTCTCAAGACATAATGGAAGACTAAATTAATTCTCAAAATCCAATAATATTTCAAGTGACAGATCATGGCTTGTATAATTCATCAAAAAAAAATTAATAATATTAACACTACTTACAAAAAGATATTTCGATCGTTAAAGAGATAAAAGAAATTAAGTTGAGAACTTATAAATATGGCTGATCATGGTTTTTAATGTTATTTTTTGATGAACAACATCAATTAGCACAACCGAGCATTATGATACAAAACTTAACATGCATATAAAGCATATATCAAAATATATAAATAAGCAAATTTTACATCCTTTAATCTATGTAGGATTACTTGAAATGGATATTTGGTACAGTTTTTTTTTTGCCTAATTGCTTTTTTTGAAAAACTAAGTTTTCAATCCCACATGGATCAAAGATGCAAATTCTTGCTAGCTTATATACCTTGGAGTATATGGTTCATATAAGTTGAAATAAGTATATTGTTGTTAGTGCAACATATGTTGAATTGAACCAACAATTATGCTATTGTTGCTCCAACAACATAACTATGAGTTCTCAATTTTTTATTTATTTTTTATTTATTATTATTATTATTTTTTAATTTACTTATTTATTTATTTTTTTCATTCTCATGTTGCTACGATCGACTATATTTAAACTAATAAAATATATTTTGATTTTCTTTGTGTCGTAACAACCCTAGATATTGTCACCTTTTGTGACTTGGAACATTAATTAAAGAGTTAAGCAGATATAAAACCAAATAACAAAATATTTTATGGTATTTTTGGTTTTATAACTTAAGTGGATAAATTAAGCACATTAAAACCAAAAATAAAATAGTTTATAAACATCTCATCTCAATGAAACACACCATGGCATGGTTCACTCACAAATAAGTTCATATCATCCATAAGATAAAATGCTAAGAAAAATTTGATTAAAAATATATCGTAATTCGACGGCCAGAAGCTAGCTCAACAATGTTGGCGAGAAGTCAACCGTTGGATGAAAAACATGCTCTCGTGCACGTTAGCAAAACAACGACGTACATCATGAGCTTCATTGTCGCTAAAACTTAAGTGAAACCAAAAAATCTTTTGAACATCTAATGTTGTTGTAATGCTGTTAGGTTTGCCTAACAATGGCGAACTAACTCAATTTTTCTTTTTGAGTTTTGACGATTGTTGGATTTTAATGTTTTACTAATACCATTAGATAACATATTGAAGTTAGTTTCAAATCCATAATCTCAATGTTAGGTTTCTAGTAGCTACGTTGTAATTGTTTGAGTGTAAGTGATTCCTTTAATTATCAAGTGTTTGTGAATTCAAAACGCAACTGAGACAATCATGTGTAAACTCCGAACATAGTGGCTATATAAATCTCAGGACTTGCTGATCAAAACCAAAGCTATAGAGTATGTGACGATTAACATATCGTTGTTGCCAAAATAAAAATAAGTTATGGGTCTCAATATCGTTTTCCCTGAGTTTTGGGGGAGGTTGAGATGTAGTACGTCTGTTGCATTTCATATAAGTATCCAAATATTTGTATTTGACGTTAAAATATCTTTCAAAGGATACAATGTTTATCCATTAGCTATCGTCATTTGTTTGATAGCTTATTATCATCAACAACAAACCCAATCCTACCAGATAGCTTATTGTTGCTGTTTTTCACTTTTGAAAGAGATAGGCGCCGATGATACTTTTGGTTAAAATGATTAGTGGTTACAGTGAAAACATAACAAAAAAATTTCGATGATAGCGGAAAAAGAAAAACATATCGCAACGCTGACATTATAACAAATATATAGTTGATGATCTATTTGGCATACATGATGCTCGATCTTGATAATGTTTACATGGACAATTTAACTCTAGGGTTAATGTACAATTAACCCTAATGAATCATGAAGCATTATATCAGGTTGCAGGCATGATCGTGTAACATCACTTAGAAGTATTTCCCTTTAACAGTACCGTACGTTAACTAGCAAATATTTTAAGATTTTTTGATAAAGATCGAAATGATTGTTTTTTTATTCTCGAAACGGGAAGGCAAACAATACTTGATTTGTTTCCTTGTTGGCAATAACTGACCAAGCATAATATTCCAGATATATGAGCATATTACAAGCTATGAAAATCGATATCAAACTCAAAGGCGGTTGTTCCGTGACAATGCACTTGAAGTTGGATATCCACCAAGGTTCTCTCACACAACAGTTCATCCCAAGATAAAAACGGCAAGTATGTGAAAGACTTGGTGATGTTGTTGTTCAAGACATCTTGCTTCCTTACACCTGGACTTAGTCTGGATAACCCGAATACGTTTCAAAAGAAGATGCACAGAATGTGGAGCGTTGATGAAGATTTATATAAGGTATGTTTACAACAAAAATGTATATAAAGTATGTTGTATAACAATAAGATATACATGCACTACGTATGAGTATGAGTTACGCAACCAATGATACAAAATCAATGTTAATTAGTCAAAGATTTTCTCTCATAGTTTAAGTTCGAGTGTTGATATTTAGGCCTACTAATTAGACCTAATAACATGCCTAACCACATTAACTTGACACTTGTCAATATACTGAAAGTCCAGCCATTCTTTTCCATTATCCCTAACTAGCAGGGTACCCGCGCGTTGCAGCGGCGGGCACCATACAATTAAAATATTCAGCGAATTTTTTTTAGATCTATATTTGACAATACAATAGATATACAGACGACGATACTTTTAGTTTTGAAACCTGTTATGCAATAACAAAAATTTTCATATATAAATTGTAGATTATCCACGTGATGTGGTAACAATAATGAGTTGTTAGTAGGCATATTGTAAAGGTATGAGATAAAAGTAGTTGACAATAGCCCGTAGTCATAAGAAAATTTTAAAAATCACTTACATTATACTAAGAAAATTTAGCGCTCAAAAATTATGTTTGTTAAATTTGTCCCACATAGATGTATGATACAAGTAAAAGATTACTTATAAAGATAAAGTAAAAATAAATATTCAATAAATCATGTGGGTTACTTTAAAGAGTATAATTATTAATATTCAAATATATATATATAATTAGCACTTAGCACTTTGCACATTTGCATCATTTGCTTTGAAAAAATCGTCCGATTTTTATAAAACAAAGTTTTTAGTTTTTACGGTAAGTTTTATTAAAAAATTCCAAAAGGCGCATATGTTGATTCTCGAGGCACTCTTGCGATTTAATAATAATTTTTGAACATTGTATTTTAATATGCATTTTTAAACTCTATTGATTTAACAATATCGTTTTCGAACGACTTTTATGGGCTAGCCGAACCGGTTGTGACTCCGGTTCCCGGTTAAACCCGTTGGCCCGGTCCGTTTTTAAAACCATATGTACCATGAGCTTGTTTACATATAAATTGCATGAAGATTTGTGTGTTTTTCATATTAGGGGTGTTTTAAAAATAACATTTATTAGGTATTTATTGTTATGGAAGTTTTTTTTCTTATATTAAATTACTTTGTATTTTTTTATTATTATTTTTTAAAAACAAGTTTAAAAAAAGTGCTTTAAAGTGTTGCAACAAATGCTATTATAGATGTACTTATTAAAATTTTCCATTATTAGCAAGTGTTTAATCTTAATTTTTTAAGCCTTCTTTTTTAGGAATGTCCCAAATGCTTTATAATATAGTATAGATATGCCCCTTATAAATGATTTCCTGATTTTTAGATTTTAAATATTTTCCTCTTTTTAAGCTTACAAAATTGTCATTTTCGTTTAATGTAATATCGATTTTCCGACTACATAAAACAAGTTTAACAACAACAAATTACCTCATTATGCATTACATATTTTTATCAGACAAAGTACTCCCAAGTCCTACCTCGAATTGGCATGACTCGCAAGTGAAATCCATTTGAACCAATCAAATACAAAATTTGACTTCTTAATACAACACATTCGATTTTATTAATTTGTCAGATATGTTTACCATATGAGTATATGATCGACAACATTAGTATATATACTAAAACCCATGAAAACTACGGGGTATCCGTCTTTTAAAATTAAAAACGAAGGCTTATCTTAAATTTTTTAAATAATCTACGTAACAAATAATGCGACAACAAAATGATCTCAAAATAGATCAAAATTTTATAATCGAAAACTTAGATATAATATTTGCAAAATTTATATTAAAGTTACACGCGCAAATAAAAAAGTTCCGCCATGATATTAAAAAACAAACTACTACTAAGTCATGCATAAGTCAACCAAAAATAAAATTTCGTGAAACAAAAACGTATATATCATAATTAAAAAGTTGCGTGCTATTTTCTCATTAAATATACAAAGATAAACAGCATCATTATAGAAGTAACATAAAGATGATTGTTCCGATTTTAAACATAAACAAACAAACAAACCTCCTTACAAGTTACAAGTAACGAAGGGGAGGGAGTGGTACCCTAATACCTGACATTACCCAAATTGGCACATCACCTCTATCTAATAAAAATCCTTCAACTCAAAACTACTCAATTCTACCCTAACACAGTAACACTACCCAAAGTGGAGGGAGTGGTATCCAATCCTACTCAATTTCTTTTTTTTTCCCCATATATTTTTAATACACAAAATCACATACAATATTAAAATAAAAACATATCATTTCATTAAAAATAAAAACATTACATAATACTTAAAAAACTACAACTTAAAAAAAAAAACAGTACATAAGTTGAAATGAAAAACAAATGAAACTACAACTTAAAAATTGCAAGCTCATCCGTGTTTTCGCGCAAGTTCACGTTTTTGGGCAAGAACGAATTCCAACATAGCAGGATCGCAAATGTGATCATGCGGCTCCATAAAAAACTTTATCTCCCGTTGTGTATTCTTGAACTTCGCCCCCTCGAGTTGTGTGTAGCCAACAATGCTTTCGCCAACGCATCATTCTCGCGTTTTTCTTCCAAATATTGTGTCTTCTTTTGTGTGTAGGAATTGATTTCATCCCATAATACTTGAGACCGACGAGGAGGATGCCTTTGCTTCTTTTCATCTTTCTTGATTCAAGTGGAGGGGTGGGGTCTTCATTCATGTCGGGAATGGTATTGCTTGCCGATTCATACTCCCCCGATAACATTACCGATAACATTACATTCGGAGATTTGAATCCATGCTTTCGCCAAAGCCTCCTCTTGTGCCGGCGACCAAACTTCACGGGGCCTCCTCCCACCGAATACTTTTTTCTTCCCTCCCGCATCGACTTCTTCAACGTCCTCATCTTCGTCTTCTTCGGTTGGTGGTTGTTGTGTTTCGGCTACGAACTCGATGTCTTCGTCATTGTTTTTGAACGGGGAGAACTCGCTTGTAGGAGTGATGTTGTAGTGTTGTGGATTCATTTGAGGAAGAGCCATATTATATTGGTAATATTGATGTGGAGATGCGGGTTGTGGAACGTAAAATTGATTCGGAGATGGTTGAGAATAAAATTGGTTTGGAAAAGGAGTTTGTTGTGGTTGCGGATAAATGGGTTGAGACCGACCTTGAAGCGAGGTGGAACTTTTTTTATCTCTTCTTGGATCCATGATTTTGTGTTTTTGAGAGATGATTTTATGTTTTGGAGAGATGAGTTTGTGGGAAATGAGTTTGCATATTTTTCCCCCAACGGTCACATTTTTGCTCCTCACCACGCTCGGTTTCCCAACCTGCTCCTTTCACCGATTTGGCCTAACCGAATGGGTCGGGGCGGTGTTACCTATCTACCCAATCGGCACCGACCCCAACCCGCTTCCACTCCCTCCCCTCTAAGGCTTGCAAGTTGCAAAAATGATTAAAATTTTAGGCAAGTAGGGTCGTGCTATGTGGGGAAGAACTAAAGAAGTCCAGAAAATATATTAAAACTATTCAATTAATTATGAGGGTATAACAGGAATAACATAAATAGTTAGTTAAAATTTTGACCAATCAAATTTGTAGGTCTAATATTAAGCATATTTATTATGCCTAAAAATCATTTTTCTTTAAGTTCTTATAATCATCTTATATTCTTATTAGTATTTGTTGTTTTGATATCTTAATAAGTTTTACGATCGCTATGATGTACAACATCGAATCATGTTCTTGAGATATGTTTACTTAAACTTTAAAGAGAAAGACTATAAATACTAGCGTTTTGAAATCGGTTCGACCGACTGTTGAACCATTTTTGTTCCGAAAAATGGGCCAATATGAATTAGCTCGCATTTTGTACCAAGTCTTTTGAGTAATGTACAACACGACGGATGAAGCCTTTTTGTGTGAATTATCTCGTACCAAGTCTAGTGAGTAATGAAAGATGGACTACTTCACTTCCGTTAGTTTATGTCCTAGCTCTTTCTTAGTGTATGTCTTAAAAGAGTATTTGGCTTCCCTACTTTTGAACATTCTTGCATAAAGTGTAAAAAAATGATACAAGTTAGCAACAAACTTTTTAGATTTAGTAATGAGAATGAAGCATACTATAAACAAAGTGATATATGTTTGTATCCACCGTAAGTTGCGTTCCTATAATAAAACTATCTTTACATGTTGTCAGCCATATTTGAAATGAGGATAAAAAAAGTCATGTTTAAAAAGTATTTATGTGTAGCTTAAGTAAGCCTAAAAGAAATCTATTCCAAAAAGGGTGACGGTTGAAACCATGGTTATTAGTTTTTCTTTCAGGTGCAAGATTTGACAACTAGACCTCTTGAATGAGAACTAAAGATGATAACCAGAAAATCCAAACATCACCATGTTACCTTTGCTTTTTATATAATTTAACTATCATTTTGAAACCATATAACAAGTAAATGACAAATCCATAACTATAATTTAATAAATCCAGGATAATACCTATGAACTTGAGACATTTTTTAAAAGTGGACTAACAAACTGTTAACTGTTGGCCCCTTATTTCATAAACAAACCATTCTTGGGCAATTTTACTGTCTCAAGTTGGATTCAAAAGAGAGTCATACGAGTAATCTCTAGTCTCTATTTTATTTCCCCTTTCTTCAATTTCATTAACCAACACATATGTAGCCAAGATCGAACCAACAATGCAACCATTCTACTAATAAAAAATTGAGAATAAGATATCATACTCATTACATTGAAAAACAAACTCTTTGATAATTAAAATGACAAAAAGTTAAGTTTAGAAAGATGGACGGATGAGCCTTTTTGTGTGAATCATCTCGTACCAAGTCTAGTGAGTAATGAAAGATGGACTACATCACTCCCGTTAGTTTATGTCCTCTTTTTTGGTGTATGTCTTAAAAGGGTATTTGGCTTTCTACTTCTCAACATTCTTGCATAAAGTGTAAAAATCTGAAACGAAATCAGACTCGTGTTTGGTTTAATTGAATGGAATAGACATTGTAATAGAATGGGTGATAATTTTTACATTTAGTAATGAGAATGAAGCATAATATAAACAAAGTGATCCACCAGTAATTTACGTAACTTGTTTCTTATTTATAATATGTGACATTTTTGTCTTTTACGGGGAAAAAAATTTTCTATTAACTAAGAGGGCAAAATGTCCAAAAATTTTGCAAAATACCTGAAGAAGATGATGAATTTGAAAGTATAGTACCCACAAAAGCAAAAAATTTTGTTAAGCTACCCACAAGAGCAAATGGTGTCAAGTATAATATTTTTTTATCATTTGCCCAATAATATAATAAAGTGATCCACAAGTAATTTCGTAACTTGTTTCTTAGAGGGGAAGGTATGGTGATGGACTATCATCACTTCATCACTGCCACCTCAGCATTCCATTTCTCCACAACTAACCACAACAAACCCTCTCCCCCCCACTCATAACAAACCTCAACCTCTTCATTTCGGGCCCACCACTACCACTTTATTTTGATTTCTCAATTTATATCCGTTGAATAAAGTGTGTTTTGTCAGATGGTTAGCTCGTCGTCAGGATGGCGAGGCACCCCCGGCGAACGACGACGAAGGGTGCGGTGTGGCGGCGAAAAAGGGCGGCGAATGTCCACGTTGAACGACGGCGAACTATGACGAATCCATACCTTCCCCTCTTATTTATAAAACTATCTTTCATGTTGTCAGTTTGAAAAGAGGATAAAAAAAAGTCAACTTTAAAAAGTATTTGAAAAGAAAGTGAATTCTGTAACCAGGAGAATCAGTAGAATGACAAATCGTTAGACATCACCATGTTTTACTTTTACTTTTTATACTCCCTCCGTCATAAAATTATTGTTCACTATTAACTTTTTTAATCTTTCTTCTTCAACTTTGACAATAATTATTTTTGTTTGTGTTATATAATACTTGATGAAAAATATATGAATGTATTGGGCTTTAAATGTATTTTTCATTAGTATAATTTTCATCAAGTATTATATAACACAAATAAATATATTAATGGTCAAAGTTAAAAAAAAAAGACTAGTCAAAGTCAAACGGGACAATAAAAATAGGGACCGGAGGGTATCATTTAACTCATTTTGAAACCATATAACAAGTAGAATGACAAATCCATAACTATGATTCAACAAATCCAGGATAGTAACCAACTGTTAACTATTGGCCCCTTCTTCAATTTTACTGTCTCAAGTTGGATTTAAAAGAGAGTCATACAAGTACTCTCTAGTCTCTATTCTATTTCCCCCTTCTTCAATTTCATTAACCAACACATATGTAACCAATGACATTATCCGGTTCTTTAGACATGTTAAGCAATCGAGCCAATAATGCAACCATGTTACTAATAAGAAATTAAGAATAATGTATCGTACTAATCACATTGAAATCCAACTCTTTGATAATTAAAAACAAAAAGTTTAATTTAGAACTTATATAGTCGGATTTCAGCGATTCATGTTATTTTTCAATAAACAACATCAAACAATGCAAACCAACAATATTATACAAATCTCAACTTACATACAAAATACACATTACAATATATTAATAGGCAAATTTTTCACTCCTTTATGTGGGACTACTTGCCTAATTGAAACAAGTTGTTTTTAAAGTAAATGGCCAATATAAAAATTTGTTCTAAAAACATAATGTAACACCGAATTATTTCTTAAAATTTAATAATATTTCAAGTGACAATATAAATACATGACAAATACTAAACATGCTAAGCTTAATATAAACAATATAATAACCCGCTAATAGCCCTTTATGTAAGAATGAATTATTTCTCATAAAAGTGACGGTATAAATACATGATAAAGGACTAAGCCTAATATAAACAAACTTTCTTAATATAAAATCCTGCTAACACATAAGACCTTGTAGTTGTAGTCAAATGCTTCTTTTACACATTGTTTTATGATTTTCAAGCTATGAAAAATTCGATGCCAAACTCAAGCACAATTGTATATTGACAATGCACTCCGAGTTGGTTGATATCCTCATGATATCACCCCATAATAAGAATGATAAGTATGTGAAAGACTTGATCATGCTTTTGTTCGAGATATCATACATTACCAACTTAATATGGCATTTTTCTATCTTTAATAACTTTAACATTAGTTATGACAAACCAGAAATGCTACCATGCTTATAAGAAAGTGAGAATAAGCTACCGTACTAATTACATTAAATGACAAACACTTTCATAATCGAAGAACAAAAAAGAAGTTAAGAATTGTATGGTTCCTTAGCAGTGATCTAGGTTGTATTTTTCAATAAACAACATCAAACATTACCAACTTATTATTTTATGGCATTTTTGTATCTTTAATAACTTCAACAATAGTTATGACAAACCGGAAATGCTACTATGCTAATAAGAAAGTGAGAATAAGCTATCGTACTAATTACATTAAAAGAAAAACTCATTCCTAATCGAAGAACAAAAAATGAAGTTATGAATTAATCTGGTTCATTGGAAGTGATTTCTATTGTATTTTTCAATAAACAACATCAAACACTACCAACTAACAATATAATACCAATCTCATCTAGCAAATAAATATGCGCTGGAGTATATTAATAAGCACAATTTTCATCCTTTGATCCATGTGGGACTACTTGAAACAAGTTTAAGAAAAATGAGCGATACAAATAATTTGTTCTAAAGACATAACACCTTTGTAGCCATAATCAAATGCTTCATATTTATACACATTGTTTTATTCTTTTCAAGCTATGAAATTCGATACCAAACTCAAACATGGTTCTTTAGTTACAATGCACTTGGAGTTGGATATTCACTATGGTTAAGTCACACAACAATTCATCCCCAAGATAAGAATGACAAGTCTATGAAAGACTTGGTGATGTTTTTGTTCAAGACATCTTGTTTGCTTACACGTGGATTTAGTCTGGATGACCCGAATACGTTTCGAAACAGGATACATTGAATGCTGAGTGCGTTGATGAAGATGTATATAAGGTATGTTTACTACAAAAATGTATATAAAGTATGTTGTATAACAATAAGATATACATGCACTATTATGAGTATGAGTTACGTAACCAATGATACAATATCAATGTTAATTAGTCATAGTTTTTCTCTTAAAGTTTAAGTTTTTATAATCATCTTATTAGTACCTGTTGTTTTGATATCTTATAAGTTTTACGATCGCTATGATGTACAACATCGAATCATGTTCTTGAGACATGTTGAACGATCAAAGTGGTAATGCGACCATGTAAACTAATAAGAAATTGAGAATAAGGCATTATTCTTTTATTTTTTTCAAATATAACACTTTTGTTGTTGTAATCAAATGCTTCATCTTTTTACATATTCTTTTAATTTTTTCAAACTATGAAAATCGATGCCAAACTCACTTGGTGACAATTCACTTGGAGTTGGATATTCACCATGGTTCAGTCACATAACTGTTCATCCTCAAGATAAGACATAAGCTAGACAGAATGTTTTACCTTTTTACCAAAAGCTAATACAAGACTGGTCAATGTGTTACTTAAGAACTTGAAAATTATTTTTGGTAACCCAACGAGCCACAAGTATTTTTGGTTTAAGAACTTAAAAAGTTATAAGCAAAATCGATTTAGTAGGCAAATGATTACGCTTTTTTTTCTTTTTTTTTCACTAAAATCACCTTTTAGTGCACATGTGTGTTAAACTTACCAAAACACACGTCGACATATTCGACCTTCTTGTAGCTCATGTTACAAAGATAAATGCAAAATGTTCAATGGATAGCACAACGAACTTTAGATTGCAAGTCAAACATAGAACATCACTTGTTGCAAATTTGAACTTCTAACTGTCACCCTTGTTTTACGGTTGTAAACCCGTGTATAAACACAGGTTGTAAAAACAATTTGTTGTTTTCGAATATCTTTACTTAAACTTTAAAGAGAAAGACTATAAATACTAGCATTTTGAAATCTGGTTCGAGCCGACTGTTGAACCATTTTTGTTCGGAAAAATCGGGCTAATATGAATTATCTTGCTTTTTGTACCAAGTCTTGTGAGTAATGTCTAACACGACGGATGAAGCCTTTTTGTGTGAATCATCTCGTACTAAGTCTAGTGAGTAATGAAAGATGGACTACTTCAGTTCCGTTAGTTTATGTCCTCTTTCTTGGTGTATGTCTTAGAAGGAGGATATTTGGCTTCCTACTTTTGAACATTCTTGCATAAAGTGTACAAACTATCTTTAATGGTGTCAGCCATAGTTGGAATGAGGATAAACAAAAGTCAATTTTAAAAAGTATTTAAGTGTAGCTAAAGTAAGTTTAAAAAAAAAATATATAAAAAAATAAAAATAAAAAATAAAATCCCTTTTTAAAAAAGGAAAAGGTTGGCAAGTCTGGTTAGCATTTTCAGGTGCAAGATTTGATCACTAGACCTCTTGAATGAAAACTAAAGATGATAACCAGAGAATCCAACCATCACCATGTGTTACTATTTCTTTTTATATTATTTAACTATCATTTTGAAACCATATAACAAGTAAATGACAAATCCATAACTATAATTTAACTATCATTTTTTTGCCCACCCGACTGTTAACTGTTGGCCCCTTCTTTCATAAACAAACCATTCGTGGGCAATTTTATTGTATCAAGTTGGATTAAAAAGGAAGTCATACGAGTACCTCTATTTTATTTCCCCTTTCTTCAATTTCTTTAACCAACACATATGTAGCCAACGACATTATCCGGTTCTTGAGACATGTTAAACAATCGAGCTAATAATGCAACCATGTTCTAATAAGAAATTGAGAATAATGTATTGTACTACATTGAAATCCTACTCTTTGAAAACCAAAAAAAAAAAGTTTAATTTAGAACTTATATAGTCGGATTTCAGCGATTCATGTTATTTTTCAATAAACAACATCAAACACTGCAAACCAACAATATAATACAAATCTCAAGTTACATACAAAATAAACATCACAATATATTAATAGGCAAAATTTTCACTCCTTGACCTATGTGGGACTACTTGTCTAATTGAAACAAGTTGCTTTAAAAATAAATGGCTAATATACAAATTTGTTCTAAAAACATAATGTTATTTAATAATATTTCAAGTGACAGTATAAATACATGACAAATACTAAACAGGCTAAGCTCAATATAAACAATATAATAACCCGCTAATAGCCATTTATGTAAAACTGAATTATTTCTCCTAAAAGTGACGGTATAAATACATGATAAAGGACTAAGCCTAATATAAACAAACTTTCTTAATATAAAATCCTGCTAACACATAAGACCTGATAGTTGTAGTCAAATGCTTCTTTTACACATTGTTTTATTATTTTCAAGCTATGAAAAATTCGATGCCAAACTCAAGCACAATTGTATATTCAATGCACTCCGAGTTGGTTGATATCCCCATGACATCACCCCATAATAAGAATGATAAGTATGTGAAATACTTGATCATGTTTTTGTTCGAGATATCATACATTACCAACTTATTATAATATGGCATTTTTGTATCTTTAATAACTTTAACATTAGTTATGACAAACCGGAAATGCTACCATGCTTATAAGAAAGTGAGAATAAGCTACCGTACTAATTACAGTAAATGACAACCACTTTCATAATCGAAGAACAAAAAAGAAGTTAAGAATTATATGGTTCCTTAGCAGTGATCTAGGTTGTATGTTTCAATAAATAACAACAAACACTACCAACTTATTATTTTATGGCATTTTTGTATCTTTAATAACTTTAACATTAGTTATGACAAACCGGAAATGCTACTATGCTAATAAAAAAGTGAGAATAAGCTATCGTACTAATTACATTAAAAGAAAAACTCATTCCTAATCGAAGAACAAAAAATGAAGTTAAGAATTAATCTGGTTCCTTGGAAGTGATTTCTATTGTATTTTTCAATAAACAACATCAAACACTGCCAACTAACAATATAATACCAATCCTAACTTGCAAAGAAATATGCGCTGGAGTATATTAATAAGCACAATTTTCATCCTTTGATCCATGTGGGACTACTTGAAACAAGTTTAAGAAAAATGAGCAATACAAAATAATTTGTTCTAAAGACATAACACCTTTGTAGCCATAATCAAATGCTTCACATTTATACACATTGTTCTTTTCAAGCTATGAAATTCGATACCAAACTCAAACATGGTTCTTTAGTTACAATGCACTTGGAGTTGGATATTCACCATGGTTAAGTCACACAACAATTCATCCCCAAGATAAGAATGACAAGTATATTAAAGACTTGGTGATGTTTTTGTTCAAGACATCTTGTTTGCTTACACGTGGATTTAGCCTGGATGACCCGAATACGTTTCGAAACAGGATACATAGAATGCTGAGCGCGTTGATGAAGATGTATATAAGGTATGTTTACTACAAAAATGTTTATAAAGTATGTTGTATAACAATAAGATATACATGCACTACGTATGAGTATGAGTTACGTAACCAATGATACAATATCAATGTTAATTAGTCACAGTTTTTCTCGTAAAGTTTAAATTTTTATAATCATCTTATTAGTACATGTTGTTTTGATATCTTAATAAGCTTTACGATCGCTATGATATACAACATCGAATCATGTTCTAGAGACATTTTGAACGATCAAAGTGGTAATGCGACCATGTAAACTAATAAGAAATTGAGAATAAGGCATTATACTAATTACATTAAGAAAAGACATTCTTCAATATTTAAAAAAAGTACTATAAAAATAAAAAATTAAGGCTAAGAACTTATATGGTCAACTTGTAACAGATAGTAATATTTTTAAATAAACATCACCAAATGATACAAGCCAACATTATAATACCAACCTCAATTTGGTTAGAAAATGTACACCACAATATATTAATAAGCAAATTTTCTATACTTCAACCCATGTGGGACTAGTTGAAACAAGATTTAAAAAATGTAATCCATACAAGACAAACATAACACCTTTGTTGTCGTAATCAAATGCTTCCTCTTTTTACACATTAATTGTTTTATTCTTTTCAAGCTATGAAAATCGATACCAAACTCACTTGGTGACAATTCACTTGGAGTTGGATATTCACCATGGTTCAGTCACATAACTGTTCATCCTCAAGATAAGACATAAGCTAGACAGAATGTTTTACCTTTTTACCAAAAGCTAATACAAGACTGGTCAATGTGTTACTTAAGAACTTAAAATTATTTTTGGTAACCCAACGGGCCACAAGTATTTTTGGTTTAAGAATATAAAAAGTTATAAGCAAAAGCCAAAAACACTTGCATGAGATATTCAATACCAACTTCATCTAATTACTTTTCTTCGCAATCCAATGTGGGATGAGCAAAATCGATTTAATTAGTTATAAAACAATCTGTAAATATGTCATATTCCGCAAACCTTTTGTGAACATTGACTAGTAGGCAAATGATTACAATTTTTTTTTTGACCTTCTTGTAGTTCATGTTACAAAGATAAATGCAACAGGTTCACTGGGCAGCATAACTAACTTTAGATCGCAAGTGGAACATAGAGCATCACTTGTTGCAAATTTGAACTTCTAACTATCACCCTAGTTCTATGGTCTTACAAAATAGTTAGTTATAGAAACAATTTGGGGGATTTTTGGATATTTTTATTTAAACTTTAAAGAGAAAGACTATAAATACTAGCGTTTTGAAATCCAGTTCGACCCGGTCGGTTGAACCATTTTTGTTCGGAAAAACGGGCTAATATGAATTATCTCGCTTTCTGTACCAAGTCTTGTGAGTAATGTCTAACACGATGGATGAAGCCTTTTTGTGTAAATTACCTGGTACCAGGCCAAAGTTAGTGAGTAATGAGAGACGAACCAGTCAAAACTGGGCATGTTGAAGCGTGCCGGATTAAACCAAGCTTAAGCCATTTGATAACTGTTGACCCCTTCTTAACATGACAATACCGACGAGCTTGAGTCATTTGACCAACTGTTAACTGTTAGCCCTTCTTATATAAACAAACCATTCTTGGGCAATTTTACTGTCTCAAGTTGGGTTTAAAAAAAGTAATACGAGTATCCTCTATTTTATTTCTCCTTTCTTCGAGTTCTTTAACCAACACATATGTAGCCAATGACATTATCCGGTTCTCGAGACATGTTAAACGATCGAACCAATATTGCAACCATACTACTAATAAGAAATTGTGAATTAGATATCATACTCATTACATTGCAAAACAAACTCTTTGTTAATTAAAAAGACAAAAAGTTAAGTTTAGAACTTATATAGTAGGGTCTATAGATGTCAATCATATGTAGCCAATGACATTATCCGGTTCTCGAGACATGTTAAACGATCGAACCAATATTGCAACCATACTACAAATAAGAAATTGAGAATTAGATATCATACTCATTACATTGCAAAACAAACTCTTTAATAATTAAAAAGACAAAAAGTTAAGTTTAGAACTTATATAGTAGGGTCTATAGATGTCAATCATATTTCACAATAAACATGATCAAACACTACAAACCTACAATATAATACAAATATCAACTTGTGTAGGAAATACACATTACAATATATTAATAAGCACATTTTCCATCTTTTGAACTATGTGGGACTACTTGTCAAAGTTGTTTAAAAATAAATGGCCCATAAACAAATCTGTTCTAAAGACATGTAAGACAATTATTTCTCAAAAATTTAATAATATTTCAAGTGACGGTATAAAAACAAAGCCTTTCAGTTCAAAAACCCGTTAACAGCCTTTGATGTAAGATTGAATTATTTCTCATAACTGATTAACAGTTCAAGTGATGGTATAAATACATGATAAATAATAAACGGGCTATGCCCACTTCAAATAAACTTTCTTAACAT
The DNA here is from genome assembly GCA_910596185.1 of Chrysanthemum makinoi. Classification (NCBI taxonomy): domain Eukaryota; kingdom Viridiplantae; phylum Streptophyta; class Magnoliopsida; order Asterales; family Asteraceae; genus Chrysanthemum; species Chrysanthemum makinoi. The sequence goes on from OU343222.1 coordinate 19,162,532, forward strand.
AAAATCCCATTAACACATAAGACCTTTGTAGTCGTAGTCAAATGCTTCTTTTTAGACATTGTTTTATTATTTTCAAGTTATGAAAAATTCGATGCCAAACTCAAACACGGTTGTATAGTGACAATGCACTCCGAGTTTGCCGATATCTCCATGGTTCACTCACACAACTCACCCCAGGATAAGACGAGAAGTATGTGAAACACTTGGTCATGTTTTTGTTCGAGACACCAAACGTTACCAGCTTATTATCTTATGGTGTTTTTATTTCTTTAATAACTTTAACTTTAGTTATGACAAAACGTCAATGCTACCATGCTAATTAGAAAGTGAGAATAAGCAATTAAAAGACAAACTCTCTCGTAATCGAAGAACAAAAAATTAAGCTAAGAATTATATGGTACATTCACAGTAATTCAAGTTGTATTTTTAATAAACAACATGAAACACTACAGACTAACAATATAATACCAATCGCAACTTGTATACAAAATACACACGGAGTATATTAATAAGCAAAATTTTTATCCTTTAACCTATGTGGGACTACTTGAAACAAGTTTAAGAAAAATGACCGATACAAATATTTGTTCTAAAGACATAACACCAGCCTTTGTAGCCGTAATCAAATGCTTCCTCTTTTGAAACATTGTTTTATTCTTTTCGAGCTATGAAAATCGATACCAAACCCAGCTTGTGCGTTTAGTGACAATGCACTTAGAGTTGGATATTCCGCCATGGTTCAGTCACACAACAGTTCATCCCCAAGATAAGAGCGACAAGTATGTGAAAGACTTGGTGATCTTGTTGTTCAAGACATCTTGCTTGCTTACACCTCAATCTGGATGACCTGAAAATGTTTCGAAACATGATAAACACAAAATGCTGAGCATTGATGAAGATTTATATATGGTATGTTGTATTACAATAAGATATACATGCACTACGTATGAGTATGAGTTATGTGACCAATGATACAATATCAATGTTGTCACATATTTTCTCTTAAAGTTTAAGCTTTTATAATCATCTTATTAGTTTTTGGTGTTTTGATATCTTAATAAGTTTTACGATCGTTATGACGTAGAACATCACGTTCTTGAGACATGTTGATGAAACCAGTAATGCGACCATATGTTACTTATAAGAAATCAAGAATATGGTATCATATCGACTACTTACAAAGAAAGAGATTTCGATCGTTAAAGAGATAAATAATTAAGCTGAGAACTTATATATATGACAGATCATGGTTTTTAATGTTATTTTTTGATGAACAACATCAATTACCAAAACCGAGCATTATGATACCAAACTCAACATGCATATAAGCAATATTACATCTTTTAATCCATATAGGATTACTTGAAACGGATATTTGGTACTGTTTTTTTTTTTTTTTTTTTTTTTTTTTTGCATAATTGCCTTATTTGAAAAACTAAGCTTTCAATCCCACATGGATCAAATATCCGAATTCTTGCTAGCTTATATAACTAAGCTTTCAATCCCACATAGTAAGCTAACAAGGTAGTGCAACAATTTTTTAGTATACTTAAGCAGCTTGTTGAGATTTGATAAACCAATATGCCACAAGTAGTTTTAGTTTAAGAACTCAAAAAGTTATAAGCGAAAAGGCAAAAATACTTGCAACTTGATGATTTGAAAATTTTCTATATGTTGCATGAGACCATCACTTTCCCATTTATTATCAACTTCATCTAGCTACTTAATTTTCTTCGCAATCCGATGTGGGATGAGCAAAATCCATTTAATTAATACAGTAATAAAACAATATATTATACTGCACTCCTTCTGTCTTATATTTATTGTTCACATTTATTTTATGTTGTTACAAATTAATTGTCAACTTCCAAAAATAGATAAATTTCTTTGATCAAGTTTATCGTACTACCTCCAAGTGAGATTATTATTACAAACTTTAAAAAGTTATAGTATAAATTAATTATTTATTGGTAAAACTGTCATTTTGCAAAAAGCAAAATCGAAAAAACTTTAATAATTAGGTTTTTATTAAACTGTGTTTTTATCGATAGCCAATTATTTTAGGATGGATTTACTTTTGCTTCATACCTAAACATCCTAATAACGTAAGTAAAAACAAGAGGATTAAAATTTAAAAACAAAATGTAAATACCAAAGATAAGCAGCAGGGTTATAAGAAGTGGGGTCCAAGGGAACAAAAAGTAAATATACCAAAACGTACGGTTTATCAACCCATGTTAACTGAACTGGTTGCATAGAGTTTCCGTTTTGAATAGAGATGGACCCCACATGGATTAAGGTTCAAAGGGTGTGTGTGAAGATGATGTGGTCGTTTAATCATGCAGTTGAATTCATGGTTTGTGTGTAGTGAACTGACTGAACTGAACACAGTTGCATTGGGCCAGGTCAGTTGAAGGGTTTGGTTTAGTCGGGCCCGGGTCTATTGGCCTTTGGGCTAAGTTTAGAGAAACAGGGTCCAAACCAAATGGCGGATTTAAAATATTTTTTGCCCAAAAGTTCATATACTTTGTGGGAGGTTCGATATACAATTTAGGTGATCGTCTTATAGATTTTGTTCGAGTACACAAACATTGCGGTATTTCTTGGCTATTTTAGCACAAAATCTGAAAATTTTGCTGATTTTTTAAAGTTAAGTGTTGATATTATAATCTTTGGGTTTCGGTACACTGGTATGTTAGTCCCCAAGTAATCGTTTGTTGATTAAATTAATTACTATAATATTCAATTTGATTAGCTGTTTTTAATGATGATTTATTAGATGGTTGTTCTGTTGATTTAGGGTTTATGTTATTCTTTATATTTAAACATCGGTAACATTGCTTCTTGTTTACTATACAGATTTTCTCTCAACAATGGAGAGATCAATAATTGTAAGTCGATTATTTACATTATCATCTATCTATTTTTATTAAATTTACACGCTTTAGATGATGTGTTTTGTAATACAGGAAAATGCACTGAAGAGTAGTTTTGAAATCGTGAACTGGGTAAGAACGTATCAGGATTTCATCTCAGTAAGTCACATTATCATCTCTTGTTATTAAATTTACACCCTTAAGAAAGATGATGTGAGTGGCTTTGTTTTGTTATACAGCCTAGTTTCTCGAAAAGGAGAAACTCGAGATGGACAAGTTTTAAAGAGATAGAGTTAAAACTTATGATGGATGATCTTTTTACAAAGGAATTTCCAAATTATGTAATTGAACCTCTCCACAAGATCTAAGTCTGTTATTCACATTATCATCTTTTTTTATTAAATTTACACTCGTGTCAATGGTTTTGCTTTGTTTTGTAATACAGGAACATGAACTGTGGCTGAGGCTTAGAAAGATAATCAAGTTATTTTCCTCTAAGGATAGGGGGGGATTTAACACCCGTCCACGAGATGTAAGTCACATTATCATCTCTTTTTACACTCTTAAGAAAGATGATGTCAACGGTTTTGTTTTGTAATACAGGTTCATCAATGGCAGACTCTATATAACATGTTGAACATGTTAAGCTACTATAAGTTTGACTACACGATGAGAGAGTCTACATTTATGGCATCAACAATTGCACCCTTTACACCCTATGTAAGTCTATTATTATAATTATTATTATTAATCTACATATTATTGATCATCATGTCTTTTTCTAATATAATTTTACACTTATTGCACTACAATGGTTTTGTAATACAGGAGAAAGATAAAAAATGGCACCTTAAACCAGAAGTCTTTATACTATTTAACCTAGCACTAGAGGCTACTTTCCCTCACTTTGATGAAAAGTGTCTGATGTTTTGTTCCGCAAATGATTTCCAATGGTATATACATTTCTTGTTTCCGCGTTTTTTACTTTGCTACATTTTGTTTTTTCTTCTTACTAATGCACGATTTCCGCGTTTTTTCTTTACAGCGATAATGTTTTGAGCATATGGCCCAAAATAAAAAAAGAACGCGAGAACCATCCAGATATTGAAGGACCAAAAGATGTTGGAGAGGTAATATTCTTTTGTCAACCGTTTTTGAATATACTTCCATATGTAATCTTATGTTTCTGTGTGCTATTTTAGAGAATCAAGAACGGACTTGTGAAGCTCAATTCTCGCATGATAGAGGGAGAACCCTGCGTGTATGGTGTTGGTTTTGTAAAGATAAAGTTATCCGGGAATTGGATGGCCGAGGTATGGCTTTTTTTCTTCCTTTCCTATATCTTTTAAAATATACAGCATTACTACAATTTTCACCTACATTTTTCTTGCAGAATATTCATACCATGCTAAGAGAGGGTATGCACATATGGGCACCAAGACAACAACATGATTTCAGAAGCACAATAATTAACTCTCCGTCATGGGATCAATTCAATCTAAGGCCCATGGATGTGTTACGGCGGCAGTTGATCATAATGTCACGCATTCGTATGCTTAAGTATGTTAATCAGGCTGCTGTGACGACATCTTCGGTAAATTTTTCTGTATGTTTTTTCAAATTACATCACATTTTGCAGTTTATGAGTTGATACTTCCATTTATTTCAGGGGAATTGTATGTCTTTACCTCCGGGCAAATTCGATAAGCACTTTCGGATTGAAGAAAAAGAGGGAAAAGTGCTCATATATGTTAAAGATAAAGGAATTAAGGAACCTATTATTTCTGGGAAGAGTCGTACTAGTCATGTGGAGAGAGATGTGCGTTCCGGCTATCCGTCGGAAGATCTAGCAGCTTTGTGGTACTTTACTTGTTATCAAAACATATATATCAATTGGCTACTAAACTCCATATATAACTTCGTTAATGCATATTCAGGCATGGAATTGGAATTGAAGAAACAGATTGGATAATGTGTGTGGCTCCTTCACAACAACATGATTATATTCAAAAATGCTTTAATGTAAGTAAATTTTACACAATAGCATAACCTGATAACGTGTTCAAAAAAAGAAAGATGGAGAAATTGTATACTAATTTTATTTTTCCAGGCTGCTGAACTTGCAGGGTGGACAGCTGATAGCTTATCTGATAGCTTGTGGCCTTTCCTAACTTACATTGGATTTAAAACTTGTAGTACATCTCTCGAAGACTTGTTATCTTTCTTATTCAAAGCTCAATATCCTTGGCAAGCAGGTATACTGGATATGGTTCGTTTATTCTCTTTTTCTTAACCCATCCGAGATAAAACATGTCAGTCCATTGCTACGATTTAAAATGGCTACATTTCACATTTTCAATTGTATCAGGCGAGGCTGCTAAGGTGCTTCGGTATACTAATGCAGCAGTTTTAGATTGTTCTCTAATGTAAGATTTTCTCATGCATTTATTATAATTTTTTACCCTTATTGTGCTATCTTAATTCATAAGAGTGAAAGATGTTAATTTCGTATCCATAAGAGTGAAAGATGTTAATTTCGTATGAACTTGCTGTAATCTTTCTATTTCAACTTAACAATCTCTTCACTGGCTCATTTCCTTAATTATTAAACAAGATGCCCTGCGTTTCATACTATTTCATATTCAATGCTTTGGTTGTGCTCTCAACAGGTATACGTTTCTGAAATACCATAGGCTGGATGATTGTACATTCAGCTACAATGAAATGTTTGATGTGAAGGTAATTCAATAATCTTCCATTACTAGTGTGATGTTATGCTATTTTTTTGAAATCTTCATACGTATCTTGTTTTTGACTAAATTGATTGATAAATAGGGAGATACTTTTGTACATCTAATAACAACACAAGCTCAAATCTGTAAAATTACCAATCATTCTCGTAAAGACATTGATGACTTGAAGAAGGTAAGAATCTCTTTTCGTTTACAACTTCCTCATCTCGACCCAATTTTATTGTTTTCTTGTTCTTGAATATTATGTCAAGGGATAATGTATTTCAATGTTGTTAATTACAACTTTCTCATTTGTGCCCTAATTGTTTGTAACAGGCTTCGAAGCTAGAGCTGGAGAAAGATAAAGTAGTATGGAGTGAAGGTGTAGAACATGAGTTGGGATTGCATCTACTCATGTTTACCGAGGTAAGAAATATATCTTACTAACTTTATGCTACTACTTTGAATGTACAAAATCCTTTTTTAAGTATTTTTTTTATGGAAATAAATACTTTATTTTTTATTTCTTTACTTATGAGCACCACGCAACTAATTAGCGACTAGCTACAAACGATAAAAAATAATGATTAAATAAGAATATAAAACATGTTGACTCGACTTAAAACATGACGATAATGTTATCCCTCAAATAGCCCAATTTCCGCAACTTAATTAGGTGATAATCTTAACTTCATTCATGAAGCGACAACTTCTCGTTTATTTCTTCCTCTTTAGAGTAACGAATCATTGTGTATGTGTATTAATCCACCAGCTTGTGAACTCTAAATAAATCAAAAGCATATGTGGTCATTGAATAGCTGATCGCAAACATAATGGCATGACTGATCGAGTTCAATACAAAAGGAAATGTCTCATATCATGATTCATACATAAATGTGTTACAATTCTTGAATGAAGTGAAAAGTTTAATTTTATAAATTTCATTTAATGAGAAAAAATTTAGTGAAAAATCTGAATTTTTATAATTTTCCAATTTTTATAAATATGCTTACGTATGTTATACTGTTGTACTAATTACCTAACCTTTTTTTTTTCTTCTCAGATGTTCCAAGAGTCTTATTTATCTTTCTTGCCACATCTCGTTTGTCGATACCTACATAATTTGTCTGAGAAATTCAGCCGTTTCTATGAAAGCTACGCGTCCTTAGGGTTCAAGGTATGCTTACATATTCTTTTTTCACATAATATTGAATTTAATTTTTGCTCCTTTTAAACCATAGTTAATTTTTTATAAAAAAATTGATTTTTTAAAAGGCAAATTCTATGAATTTTTTTTCCTAATTTAGTGTAGTTTTGCTCGGTGAGTTTGATACGCCGAGGAGAAAGCAGATTGTTGATGTATTAATTACAAAATGCTTTTTCTCATATAATAATTGAATTTTTAGAAAGCCGTGATTATTCTTGTTTGGATTTAGGATAACTTTAAAAATTTTGGCAGGAGAAAACTAGATTGTTGCTCTGTGAGGCAACTGCAGTTGTAATGGAAAAAGGGTTTCAACTTTTGGGGATCACTCAGGTATGCATTATTAAGTATTTCATGGAACGGGATTTTTTAGTGGTGGAAACTAGCCAAGCTCATTAAGCACACTAGGCTCGTGCTTGTTTATTTTGTGATCGTCTACGCATAGTTATACGTATACCATAGTTGTCAATAGCGACGATAGCGGTCGCTATAGCGCGCTACGTAGCGAAGTGGTCATGTGTCGCTATTACCATTTAGCGACAGAATAGCGACAAAATTGATTTTTTTTTTTTTATTCTTTCTATTAAGTATAAAAGCAAAATTAGGGTTTATTTTATCACTTCTATTAGCCGCTATTCTACCATCAGTCCATCACATCTTCAATCTTCATCACCTCCGGCCATCACCTCCGGCACGCCGCCGCCGACGCTATTTATCGCTATTTTATCACTTCTATCAGCATATAGGTGGCTCGTCGCTATTTATCGCTATTCGCTATTGACAACTATGACGTATACACAATTTAAGTAAGCATATATTTTCAACGCTCGTTTAGATCATTCGAGCAAAACTATTTATAGTGTATGACTTTGTTATATAAAGCATTGAATGGATATTTACAAAAAAACTAGTTTAAATCACTCGAGCAGAACTATTACAGTAGTATAAAATAACAAACTTAGTCACGGTTGCACATTTTATAACTAGTTTTTACCTTCTTTTTTTGTGTAGAAACCCTCACTGCAGGCGTTATCAGCGGCCCTGGCCCTGAGTTATGTTGGTGCACCATTAGATGCTAGGGGTCCACTCAAAAATTTTAACATCCGGACCCGGTTTGAGGTGTTTGCAACTTATATCGATATTACGAGAGACCGTGACTTTAAAGATGGTGAGCTGTTTGGGTGGATTGGAGTAACAGATTATTATGGGTTACGACCAGGTAGTTGGGGGAAATTACGTTCACCTGGTCCTTTTAATGTTCGTTTACTGTCTCGTGATTGTTTACATTCCGTAAAGATAAGAAACAGTGGGCGTTTAGAGATTTGCAATCCCAGTTCTCAAAATTCAGTACCGTTCGGTTCATGCATGCGGATTGGTATATTAATATATGCTACTACCGAAAATAACGATGAATTTTTTGAAGTTTGTAATCACTCTAATCATATGGACTTCTCAGCTTTTCTAAAGGACAAGTCAATAACTAGTAGCTGCGAATATCTTGTTGCCAAAGGTGCTGACGGGCATATACGAATGCATTACATCCTATTAAAGGATACCGTAGATGCTAGCATTAAGGTAAAGCTTGATAGGGTTTCTAATAGAAGAAGAGTTTGTGGAGTGATACTTGCTTACTATGATAACTTTGATTATGGAGATGATAATTTGGTAAAGAGTTTCTACAAGGCGTTACTATATGAAGAATCTGGTTCTGTTTTAGAAGTTGGTGGTTATGTTCCCTTGACGAGATCAATATTGGCTGTACCCATCACGGGGTCCCTCATTATTGAAGCACGCTTAACCGATTTTGATTCTGGGAAAGTTGTTTTAAATGGTCATTGCGTATTTTGTTCGAATCGCAAAGAGAGCTTCAAAGACATTAAGAATGAGGATTGCACTTTGGAAGTTGAAATCAGTTGGAGCCAGGATTAATTATGTTGCGAACTTTTTTTTTTTTTTGTTTTATTTATGATTTTTAACTTGTTATAAGACCCGTGCATGTACGGGTTTAGACATGAATTTGATATTTTCTAGTGACTGTTACGCGTATAATTTGCTTTATTTGAATAGGCATTTTGAGACGATAAAATCAAGAATTTTCTTTTACATAGTTTGGAAGAATAAGCCAGATGCATCTTTCATGTTACGAGAAATCCTTGTTTGTAATACTTCACCCAGTTAGTTCAAAGTCAAGTGACATGATCCACATAGAATTTTTTTTTTTTTTTTTTTTTTTGCTTTATTTATGATTTTTAACTTGTTATAAGACCCGTGCAGGTATGGGTTTAGACATGAATTTGATATTTTCTAGTGATTTTTACGCATATAATTTGCTTTATTTGAATAGGCATTTTGAGACGATAAAATCAAGAATTTTCTTTTACTTAGTTTGGAAGAATAAGGCACATGGATCATGCTATGAGAAATCCTTGTTTGTAATACTTCACCCAGTTAGTACAAAGTCAAGTGACATATGATCAAAGTCAAGTGACATATGATCTAACATAGAATGGGAAAAAGTTACTCTTAACGTTGCCTCGATTGATACACTTGTCAAATTTACGAAATCAATCAGGTCAAAGTAATACTCCGCTCCTTTTTGTGTTTAGGATGTGGGTGTGGGGGAGTGTACTAGTGGCCCAGTGGAGTAACATTTTTAATATTATTACATTTGACCAATTGATAATTTTACCAATTGAAGTTTTCGTATTTGTATGCAATTTTTTTTTCTTTTTTTTTACCACATAGTAATATGATCACTTCTAATAAAATTTTGTTAAAACCATAGGCATTTTTATTGCAATTAGTTAGAGCTATAGTTCTTTTCAAATAATTTTTGCAATTTACAATTTTGAAAAAATAATCACGATTTTAGTTAAAATATAGTTTTACAATTTTCGGTTTTGATACACTTTTTCACTTTACAGTTTTAGTTAAATCATTTATCAAACCATGAGCACTTAATACAACTTTAACGACACTCGACATATTTTATAGACACCTAAACTTATAATTAGTGTTAATTGCATCACACTATAACACTTTTGTTGCTTTTATATAAAACCCGACCCGAATTATTTCAGATAACGTTAAAAAGTAACATTTTCGACGTTGTTTAACCCCATTTTTTTGCCTCACTGCCCCCCGTGATCATTTATCCTAGCTCCGCCACTGATGGCCTACTAACTCACTTTTTCTTCTACTGATGCAAGAACAACATAACTATGAGTTCTCAAATTTCTATTTATTTATTTATTCTTTTCATTCTGATGTTGCTACGATCGACAATATTTAAACTAATACAAAATATAATTTGATTCTCTTTGTGTCGTAACAACCTAGGCACAATAATTAAAGAGTTAATTAAGCACATATATAAAGCCAAAGAACGAAATAATTTATGTTATTTTTGGGTTTTATATCTTAAGTGAATATATTAAGCACATTAAAACCAAAAATAAAATAATAAGTGTGAGTTTATTCACCGTAATCCAAAATAAAACAAAAAGATAAAACTCTGTCAACTCGACATATAAATCTTTTGTATTTGTTTAGTTGTGGGTTTATTAACTCTACTTAAAAGAAATGATTAGTTGTTAGTTGAATCTTGAGCTTGACCGAGGTTAACGCTAGTCAATTAAAGGGTTTGGTTTGGTCAGGCCCGGGTCTATTGGCCTTTGGGCTAAGTTTAGAGAAACGGGTCCAAGTAACCAAATGGCGGCTTTAAAATATTTTTTGCCCAAAAGTACCTAAACATTCAAATAACGCAAGTAAAAAAACAAGAGGATTAAAATTTAAAAACGAAAAGTAAAAATACCAAAGATAGGCAAGAGGGTTATAAGAAGTGGGTTCCAAGGGAACAAGTGTGTATGAAGATGATGTGGTCGTTATGGTTTGGGTGTAGTGAACTTGTGAACTCAACTGAACTGAACTCAGTTAAGGGTTTGGTTTAGTCAGGCCTTTGGGTTTAGAGAAACGGGGTCCAAGTAACCAAATGACGAATTGGCGGCTTTAAAATATTTTTTCCCAAAAGTTCATACTTAACAATTTAGGTGATCGTTTATAGATTTTGAATTTTTTGCTGATTTTTTAAAGTTAAGTGTCGATATTATATCTTATGTTAGCCCCCAAGTGATTATAGGGGTGTTTGCGATTCCTTATTTTTTCAATTATTTGTGCAATTTGAAGTAACAAACAAGTATGTGGCTGGGCTGAGCTGCTTATTTTAAGTGTTTATTTTGTTGAAGTAGAATGACTTTTTAATAAACTTATACTACATAATTCGCTATTCCCCGAGAAACTAAAGAAGAGAGGATAACAAGTCTTGTACATGGTTGACGACTTGACGCCATTGATGAGTAGGCAATCGGGCAGTTGAAAGAATTTGAGTGCAAGAAGCTCGTATCTGCTACCAAGGAAGGTCTAAAACTCGATGAGAGTGAAGACGAGAAGAAAAAGAAAGAAGCTTTCAAGGAAAAATTCACAGAATGTTGTGCATTGATGATGATGTATATAAGGTATGTTGACCTGAGTGCTTTTTCTACAAAAATGTACATAAAGTATGTTGTATAACAATAAGATTAAAATTTAGGTATCAATGATACAATGATACAATATCAATGCTATCACAGATTTTCTCATAAAATTTAAGCTTTTATAATCATCTTATTAGTTTTTGTGTTTTGATATCTTAATAAGGTTTACAATAGCTATGAGGTACAACATCACGTTCTAGAGACATGTTGATCAAACCGGTAATGCGACCATATGTTACTTATAAGAAATCAAGAATATGGTATCATATCGACTACTTACAAAGAAAGACATTTCGATCGTTAAAGAGATAAATAATTAAGCTGAGAACTTATATATATGGCAGATCATGGTTTTTAATGTTATTTTTTGATGAACAACATCAATTACCAAAACCGAGCATTATACATGCATATAAGCAATATTACATCTTTTAATCCATGTAGGATTACTTGAAACGGAAATTTGGTACAGTTTTTTTTTTTTTTTGCCTAATTGCCTTTCTTGAAAAACTAAGCTTTCAATCCCACATGGATCAAATATCCGAATTCTTGCTAGCTTATATAACTTGGAGTAATGGTTCATACAAGTTGAAATAAGTATATTGTTGTTAGTGTAACATACATTGAAGTGAATGGACACTTCCATGTATGCCATGCTAACAACAAACTATGAGTGCTCAATTTTTTTTTCCTTCATGGTTGCTACAATCGACTATATGTAAAGTAATAAAGTATAGTTTGATTCTCTTTGCGTAACAACCCAAGATTTTGTCACCTTTTGTGATTTGGAACATTAATTAAAGAGTTAATTAAAGAGTTAAGCATATATAAAGCCAAAGAACAAATAGTTTATGCTATTTTCGGGTTTTAAATCTTAAGTGAATAAATTAAGCACTTAAAACCAAGAATAAAATAGTTTATAAACATCTCATCTCAATGAAACACACCATGGCTTGGTTTAGTTCATATCACCCGCAAGATAAAATGCTAATAAAAGTTTGATTAGAAATATATCGTAATTTGAGGGCAAGAAGCTAGCTCAACAATGTTGGCTAGAAGCCGATTGCTAAATGAAAAACATGCTCTGTTGCACGTCAGCAAAATAACGACATACATCATCAGCTTCATTGTCGAAACCAAAAAATCTTTTGACGATTGTTGGATCTTAATGTTTTACCACTACCATTAGATAACATATTGAAGTTAGTTTCAAACCACAATCTCATTGTTACGTTTTTAATAGTTATGTTGTATTTGTTTGAGTGTAAGTTATTCCTTTAATTATCAACTGTTCGTGAATTTAAATCGCAATTGAGACAAGCATGTGTAAACCTCCGAACATAGTGGCCATATAAAATATCAGGACTTGCTGATCAAACCAAAGCTATAAAGTATGTGACAATTAAAATACTCATAAGTTGAACCATGATCGTTTGCCCAGATTAAATATAATTGTTTAATCCAAAAACGAAACAAAAGTCATCAACTTTTTATTTGTTTTTTTTATTGCCATATTTATTCTACTAAAAAAAATACTACTTGTTAGTTGGTTCCTAAGCTTGAACAGTGATTATGATAGTCATGATCAAAACATAAGCTAGACAAAACATTTTACCTTTTTATCAAAAGCTAATACAAACAATACAAGAAAGCCTGGTCAATTGTGAGTTAAGTCATAGTAAGCTAACGAGGTAGTACATCAATTTTTTACATACTTAAGAAGCGTGTTAAGATTTGATAAACCAACTGGCCACAAGTATTTTTAGTTTAAGAACTTAAAAAGTTATAACTAAAAAGGCAAAAACACTTGCAGCCATCACTTTCCCATTCATTACCAACTTCATCTAGCTACTTACTTTTCTTCGCAATCCAATGTGAGATGAGCAAAATCCATTTAATTAATATAGTAATAAAACAATCTATTACATTGCACTTCTTCTGTCTTATATTTATTGTTCATATTTTTTTTAAGTTGTTACAAATTAGTTGTCCACTTTTAGAAATAGGTAGAAAATTTTGATCAAGTTTATCATATTACCCCAACTTGAGGTTATTATTACAAAATTTACAAAAGTTATAAAATAATTAGTTAAGGGTAAAACTGTTATTTTGCAAAAAATATAAATAAGAAAGCTATAATAGTTATGTTTTTCTTAAATTGTGTTTTTATCGGTGGACAATTAATTTGAGACGGATTTATTTTTGCTTAATACCTTAACATCCTAATAACGCAAGTAAAAAACAAGAGGATTAAAATTTAAAAACAAAAAGTAAATAGCAAAGGGTGTGTGTGAAGATGATGTGATGGTTTAATCAACTTGTGAACTCAACTGAACTGAGCTAAAGCTACATTGGTCCGGGTCAGTTGAAGGGTTTGGTTTAGGCAGGCCCGGGTCTATTGACCTTTGGGTTAAGTTTATAGAAACATGGTCCAAGTACTGGCCCAAGTTCATACTTTGCTGGAGGTGCAAAAGTGGAGAAGGGAGGTTCGATATACAATTTAGGTGATCGTCTTATCTAAAGTTAAGTGTCGATATTATAGGGGTGTTTGCGATTGCTTATTTTATTTTTTTCAATTATTTGTGCAAGTTGAAGTAACAAACAAGAATGAAAGAGGGTCAACAAGACATTTACTACATCACTGGTGAAAGCAAGAAAGCTGTTGAGAATTCACCCTTCCTGGAGAAGCTAAAGAAGAGAGGATACGAAGTCTTGTACATGGTTGACGCCATTGATGAGTATGCAGTCGGGCAGTTGAAAGAATTTGAGTGCAAGAAGCTCGTATCTGCTACCAAGGAAGGTCTAAAACTCGATGAGAGTGAAGACGAGAAGAAAAAGAAAGAAGCTTTCAAGGAAAAATTCGAGGGTCTTTGAAAGGTGATCAAGCACGTTAAATTTCTACATCTGCGTGCTCGTATCTGCTACCAAGAAAAAGAAGGAAGCCAGTTAATTGAGGTAATCGTGTTTATAACTTGACATAATTGATTCAGCAAAAAACCATTTACTTATAAATTTCTACATCTGCGTGCTACCGTGTCCTGTTCTTCTAGGCCGGATGAACGCATAGAGACTAACGAGTTAAAACCGGCCATGTTGAACCGAACCAGATTTTAACCAAGCCAAGAAAAACCGGATAATATAGACGAAATTGAGCCATTTTCCAAATAACTGCCGTCCCTCTTATTTTTATAAACAACCATTCTTGGTCAATTTAAAAAAGAGTAATACGAGTACTCTCTATTTTATCTCCCCTTTCTTCAATTTCTTTAACCAACACATATGTAGCCAATGACATTATCCGGTTCCTGAGACATGTTAAACAATCGAGCCAATAATACAACCTTGTTACTAATAAGAAATTGAGAATAATGTATCGTATTAATAACATTGAAAATTAAAAAGACTAAAAGTTAAGTTTAGAACTTATATAATGAGATTACTGCGGATGATGATATTTTTCAATAAACATCAAACACAACAAACCAACAATATAATACAAATCTCAACTTAGATAGTAAATACACATCACAATATATTAATAATCATATTTTCCATCCTCTGATCTGTGTGAGACTACTTGTCTACTTGAAACAAGTTGTTTTAGAAAAAATGGCCCATATAAAAATTGTTCTAAAGATATAATGTAAGACTGAATTATTTCTCTAAATTTAACAATATTTCAAGAGACGGTATAAATACATGACAAATACTAAACACGCCAAGCTCAATACAAACAAAGCCAAGAACCCGCTAACAACCCTTGTTGTAGGACGTACTAATTTCTCTTAACTAAATAATAGTTCAAGTGATGGTATTACTACATGATAAATACTAAACAGTCTAAGCCAAATACAAACAAACTTTCTTAATATAAAATCCCGCTAACACATAAGAGCTTTACACATTGTTTTTATTATTTTGAATCCCATCATTTCCAGGAACCAAAGTTCCAATGGATTGAATCAAGCTGACGACTTTCAACATTTTCTTTGCTAGTTCTAATGCAACAAAAGATGTCAGCATATGTGTGTACAAGTTTCTAACCGCTGTTGTCAGACTTTCTTTAATAACATTGAATCTTTTCGTGATAAATTCTGAAAAAGATTGTATCATTCGCTTCTCGTCATTTCTATTTTCATAATTCTCCTTTTCTTGTGTGTTCAAGTATGAATCATATTCATCTTTGTGGTATTTTAGTAAATGTATCATTGATTCTGCATTGCTTCTCCAACCATAAATGGGAGACAAACAACCAGCAAGAACAGATACACGATGTTTAAGAAACACTTAATTCAGTTCATGGAAACCATCAATCTTCATTCGCTCGTTATTTCAATATAAAACTATGTCTCCAAAACCATAGGTATCATACTCAAGTGAACTTCTTACAAGACTGAATAAACGTGCTGCAACTTCTTTGACTGTGCCATTTGTAGGGGCAAAAGTCAGTGTGTGGCATTTCATTTTCCAAAGGGCGAGTTGAATACAATTCACCAACCGTTTTTGTTTTTCCTGTCCCTGGTGGGTCCCATATGAGGTTTAGAGACTCCTGATGAGGACATTCTCTTGAAGTAATGCAACTCACTACCGCGGTTTGTTGGGATATATTGAGATTTAAGGTGCTCATAACTTCTTGCAAGTTGAATGAATTAGCATATTCTTTATTGCAGCATTTTGAACATCTTTCGGTACCCTGAATTGATAATTCTATGCTTAGTCTTGGATGAAACACCGGTTATTATAAGTTTTGGTTGTGTATAATGATATTCCACTGGTTGGAACACCCTGACCCCCGGGTGCCTTTTGGCACCAATGGTTTGCGTGTAGTGAACTTTTGAACTCAACTGACTGAACTCAAACTGAACTGAACTCAGCTGCATTGGACCAGGTCAGTTGAAGGTTTTGGTTTAGTCCGGCCCCGGTCTATTGGCCTTTGGGCTAAGTTTACAAAAACATGGTCCAAAAATGGCGGCTTTAAAATATTATTTTTTTGCCCAAGTTCATATTTTGCGGGAGGTGCAAAGGTAGAGGAAGGGAGGTTCGATACTCTAATCTTAGGGGGTGTTTGCGAGTTATTATTATTATTATTATTATTTTTTTCAATTATTTGTGCAATTTCAAGTAATAAGCAAGTATGGAGCTGAGCTGCTTATTTTTAAGTGGTTATTTTGTTGACGTAAAATTCCTTTCTATGAATGTATATAACCTAATTCCCTATTCAAACAAATTTGGTTGAAACTTTTTACCTAATAAAACTTTTTACCTAGAAAGGCATTGATGAAGATGTATATAAGGTATGTTTAATACAAAAATGTATATAAGGTATGCTGTATAACAATAAGATATACATGCACTACGCAAGGCCGGCTTTAGGGGAGTGCAAGAGGTGCTGCTGGGCCTCCGCTTGATGAGGGCCACCAAATTTCATGCACTTCTATTATATATATGAACACAATATGAGACTCGAGCTTAATTAATTCATGCACTACTTATATATATGTATATTATGTGTGTAGTTGAGGGCCTCTTTGTAGTAATGGCACGGGGCCACTGAAATACACGAGACGGCCCTGGCACTACGTATGAGTATCAGTTATGTGACCAATGATACGATATCAATGTTAATTAGTCACAGATTTTCTCTTAAAGTTTAAGTTTTTATAACCATCTTATTAGTATTTGTTGTTTTATATCTTAATAAGTTTTACAATTGCTATGATGTACAACATTGAATTAGGGATGGCAAAAGCACCCGAAACCGATGGGGAAAACCGAAACCCGAACCGGTTGGGTCGGGTTCACGGGTTTGGATACGGGTTCGGGTAGATATATTCTTTTCTTTTCGGATACGGGTTCTAGTAATACCCGCCCGTTTACCCGTACCCGTATCCGTACCCGTATACCCGAATTTGTAGCCATTTTTTTGGCTAATTTATATAAGGTCCTAATAAGTTTTGAGCTCTTAACCTTGTACAATTTTTTTTACTCTACTCCTTAATAGCATGTATCTTGGTAATTACAAACTATTAAATTAACACTTACGCTTGACTTTTTAATTCTCACACACATGACACATTAACTCTTTAATCTTCAAACATTACGAATATTGAAGTCGTTTTATTTAACTTCTAAAAACATTGAATATATTAGGGTGTTTTGTTTTTTTTTTAGGTTGAGTTGTACAACGATGATTTTAATTGGGGATAACCGATACCCGTAGAGAAAACCGATAACCCGATGGATAATAATAATCGTGTACTCATCGGTATTGGGGGGTTCGGGTTTGGATATTATAGCGGGTACGGGTGCGGGCTCACTAAAACCCGCTCCGAACCCGACCCGTTGCCATCCCTACATTGAATCATGTTCTTAGAGATATGTTGAACCATCAAACTGGTAATGCACCCATGTAACTAATAAGACATTGAGAACATCATACTAATTACATTAAGAAAAGAGATTCTTCAATATTTAAAAAAGTAATATAGAAATAAAAAGTCAAGGTTAAGAACTTATATGAGCGTGCATGAGATTGGTGAGAATTTTAAATAAACATCACCAAACAATTAAAGCCAACATTATAATATCAATCTCAATTTGGTTAGAAAATATACACCATAGTATATTAAGCAAATTTTCTATACTTCAACATATGTGGGACTAGTTGAAACAACTTTTCAGAAATGTGATCCATACAAGAAGTTATGCTAAAGACAAACATAACACCTTTGTTGTCATAATCAAATGCTTCCTCTTTTTACACATTGTTTTATTCTTTTCAACCTATGAAAATCGATACCAAACTCACTTGGTGACAATGCACTTGGAGTTGGATATTCACCATGATTCAGTCACACAACTGTTCATCCTTAAGAGCAAGGGGTGTCGTGGGTTCACTAATTCTCTTCATTTGGGCCCTACGTGTGCCACATCACCTCCACATTACTCCAACACACTAACTAAAAAATACCACCCAATCACAACTTACTCATTTCTCTTCATTTGGGCCCCACCCACCCTCATTTTATTTTTTTTTCATATTTTCCAAACACAATTAAATTCATTTCATTCATTTAAAATAAAAATACAACATAAAAAAAAGAGTTAATTACATAAATCGTCCTTGTGGTTTGGTCAAAATTACGGATCTGGTCCCTATACTTTTTTCAGGCGTTTGTCCTGTGGTTTACAAAACTTACGGATTTTGTCCCTGATCCGACCCAGTCCGTCAAGTGTTTTGCGCTGTTAGTCCTTCGTTAGTGCAGTCCGTTAAGTGTTTTGCGCTGTTAGTCCTTCGTTAATAAATTTTGCACCGTTAGTCCTTATTTTTTAAAATATAGTTTTTCGTAATTAGCCCCTCCGTTAATAATAGTTTTCACCCGTTTTTGTCCGTTTTTATCCGTAATTAGCCCCTCCGTTAATAAGATTTGTAAACCACAGGGACGAAACGCACTGAAAAAAAAGTATAGGGATAAGATCCGTATCATGCTAATCTAACTCCCACATCCAATAGAGACGTCATTGCTTACATCTGGATTCAGTTTGGATGACCTGAACACATTTGGAAACAGGATCACAAAATGTTGAAGCTTGGTTTGAGCATTGATGAAGACGCCGGGGATGGTGATGTCGACATGCCAGCAGTGGAAGAATCTGACATTGATGCAGAAAGCAAGATGGAGGAAGTCGATTAAGCACAACACTCTTGGTTCTTTTGCTTGATGTCTTATTTTTTTTATGAAATGCAGTATTTGATTTTAGTAGGTTTATATTTATCAAATGTGTCTATGAGTATGTCGAATCACTTCCGATGTAGTTGAATTTGGAATTTCTGAATTAAGGTCTATATTACTTTTTGGTGCCTAATCTCTTTTGTTAATTACTTAATTTTGAATGCCTAGAATTGCTATTACATGTGGAACAACATAAATTGTATGTCTACTATCAGTCCTTGGTACTTATTAATGTACATGTTTACATATTGCAATGTAATCTGCCAGCTTAACAGATGTGCAGAGATGGTTTGTCTTAAAGTGGTTATGGACTGTGAGCTTGAAGTGCGTGTTACTATGGAGCTTTGTCTCAGACTATTATATATGTTATAGAAACCGTGGAATGAGAATGAAGCATACTTTTATACTTGTATAACTTTGTGTTTCTTTCTGAAAATTTGATAGGTAAATATTGCATCAAATTACTTGAGCTAATCGTGTTTATAACTTGACATAATTGATTCAAACAACAAACCATATAGTTATTAAGTTCTACATCTGCGCGCTACCGTGTACTGTTCTTCTAGGCCGGATGAACCGCATAGAGACTAACGGGTTAAAACCGGGCATGTTGAACCGAAGCATATTTAACCGAGCTAAGAAAAACCGGATAATACAGAAGAAAAGAGAGTATCACAGTACTCTCTATTTTATTTCACCTTTCTTCATTTTCTTTATCCAACACATATGTAGCCAACGACATTATCCGGTTCTTGAGACATGTTAAACAATCGAGCCAATAATTCAACCATGTTACTAATAAGAAATTGAGAATTATGTAATTACATTGAAAATTAAAAAGACTAAAAGTTAAGTTTAGAACTTATATAATGAGATTATTGCGGATGATATGATATTTTTCAATAAACAACATCAAACACAACAAACCAACAATATAATACAAATCTCAACTTACATAAAAAAAATAATAAACATCACAATATATTAATAAGCAAAATTTCCATCTTTGACCTATATGGGACTACTTGTCTAATTGAAGATATAATGGAAGACTAAATTATTTCTCAAAATCTAATAATATTTCAAGTGACAGATCATGGCTTGTATAATTCATCAAAAAAAAATTAATAATATTAACACTACTTACAAAAAGATATTTCGATCGTTAAAGAGATAAAAGAAATTAAGTTGAGAACTTATAAATATGGCTGATCATGGTTTTTAATGTTATTTTTTGATGAACAACATCAATTAGCACAACCGAGCATTATGATACAAAACTTAACATGCATATAAAGCATATATCAAAATATATAAATAAGCAAATTTTACATCCTTTAATCTATGTAGGATTACTTGAAATGGATATTTGGTACAGTTTTTTTTTTGCCTAATTGCTTTTTTTGAAAAACTAAGTTTTCAATCCCACATGGATCAAAGATGCAAATTCTTGCTAGCTTATATACCTTGGAGTATATGGTTCATATAAGTTGAAATAAGTATATTGTTGTTAGTGCAACATATGTTGAATTGAACCAACAATTATGCTATTGTTGCTCCAACAACATAACTATGAGTTCTCAATTTTTTATTTATTTTTTATTTATTATTATTATTATTTTTTAATTTACTTATTTATTTATTTTTTTCATTCTCATGTTGCTACGATCGACTATATTTAAACTAATAAAATATATTTTGATTTTCTTTGTGTCGTAACAACCCTAGATATTGTCACCTTTTGTGACTTGGAACATTAATTAAAGAGTTAAGCGGATATAAAACCAAATAACAAAATATTTTATGGTATTTTTGGTTTTATAACTTAAGTGGATAAATTAAGCACATTAAAACCAAAAATAAAATAGTTTATAAACATCTCATCTCAATGAAACACACCATGGCATGGTTCACTCACAAATAAGTTCATATCATCCATAAGATAAAATGCTAAGAAAAATTTGATTAAAAATATATCGTAATTCGACGGCCAGAAGCTAGCTCAACAATGTTGGCGAGAAGTCAACCGTTGGATGAAAAACATGCTCTCGTGCACGTTAGCAAAACAACGACGTACATCATGAGCTTCATTGTCGCTAAAACTTAAGTGAAACCAAAAAATCTTTTGAACATCTAATGTTGTTGTAATGCTGTTAGGTTTGCCTAACAATGGCGAACTAACTCAATTTTTCTTTTTGAGTTTTGACGATTGTTGGATTTTAATGTTTTACTAATACCATTAGATAACATATTGAAGTTAGTTTCAAATCCATAATCTCAATGTTAGGTTTCTAGTAGCTACGTTGTAATTGTTTGAGTGTAAGTGATTCCTTTAATTATCAAGTGTTTGTGAATTCAAAACGCAACTGAGACAATCATGTGTAAACTCCGAACATAGTGGCTATATAAATCTCAGGACTTGCTGATCAAAACCAAAGCTATAGAGTATGTGACGATTAACATATCGTTGTTGCCAAAATAAAAATAAGTTATGGGTCTCAATATCGTTTTCCCTGAGTTTTGGGGGAGGTTGAGATGTAGTACGTCTGTTGCATTTCATATAAGTATCCAAATATTTGTATTTGACGTTAAAATATCTTTCAAAGGATACAATGTTTATCCATTAGCTATCGTCATTTGTTTGATAGCTTATTATCATCAACAACAAACCCAATCCTACCAGATAGCTTATTGTTGCTGTTTTTCACTTTTGAAAGAGATAGGCGCCGATGATACTTTTGGTTAAAATGATTAGTGGTTACAGTGAAAACATAACAAAAAAATTTCGATGATAGCGGAAAAAGAAAAACATATCGCAACGCTGACATTATAACAAATATATAGTTGATGATCTATTTGGCATACATGATGCTCGATCTTGATAATGTTTACATGGACAATTTAACTCTAGGGTTAATGTACAATTAACCCTAATGAATCATGAAGCATTATATCAGGTTGCAGGCATGATCGTGTAACATCACTTAGAAGTATTTCCCTTTAACAGTACCGTACGTTAACTAGCAAATATTTTAAGATTTTTTGATAAAGATCGAAATGATTGTTTTTTTATTCTCGAAACGGGAAGGCAAACAATACTTGATTTGTTTCCTTGTTGGCAATAACTGACCAAGCATAATATTCCAGATATATGAGCATATTACAAGCTATGAAAATCGATATCAAACTCAAAGGCGGTTGTTCCGTGACAATGCACTTGAAGTTGGATATCCACCAAGGTTCTCTCACACAACAGTTCATCCCAAGATAAAAACGGCAAGTATGTGAAAGACTTGGTGATGTTGTTGTTCAAGACATCTTGCTTCCTTACACCTGGACTTAGTCTGGATAACCCGAATACGTTTCAAAAGAAGATGCACAGAATGTGGAGCGTTGATGAAGATTTATATAAGGTATGTTTACAACAAAAATGTATATAAAGTATGTTGTATAACAATAAGATATACATGCACTACGTATGAGTATGAGTTACGCAACCAATGATACAAAATCAATGTTAATTAGTCAAAGATTTTCTCTCATAGTTTAAGTTCGAGTGTTGATATTTAGGCCTACTAATTAGACCTAATAACATGCCTAACCACATTAACTTGACACTTGTCAATATACTGAAAGTCCAGCCATTCTTTTCCATTATCCCTAACTAGCGAGGTACCCGCGGCGTTCAGCGGGGCACCATACAATTAAAATATTCAGCGAATTTTTTTTAGATCTATATTTGACAATACAATAGATATACAGACGACGATACTTTTAGTTTTGAAACCTGTTATGCAATAACAAAAATTTTCATATATAAATTGTAGATTATCCACGTGATGTGGTAACAATAATGAGTTGTTAGTAGGCATATTGTAAAGGTATGAGATAAAAGTAGTTGACAATAGCCCGTAGTCATAAGAAAATTTTAAAAATCACTTACATTATACTAAGAAAATTTAGCGCTCAAAAATTATGTTTGTTAAATTTGTCCCACATAGATGGATGATACAAGTAAAAGATTACTTATAAAGATAAAGTAAAAATAAATATTCAATAAATCATGTGGGTTACTTTAAAGAGTATAATTATTAATATTCAAATATATATATAATATTAGCACTTAGCACTTTGCACATTTGCATCATTTGCTTTGAAAAAATCATCCGATTTTTATAAAACAAAGTTTTTAGTTTTTACGGTAAGTTTTATTAAAAAAAAATTCCAAAAGGCGCATATGTTGATTCTCGAGGCACTCTTGCGATTTAATAATATTTTTTGAACATTGTATTTTTATATGCATTTTTAAACTCTATTGATTTAACAATATCGTTTTCGGACGACTTTTATGGGCTAGCCGAACCGGTGGTGACTCCGGTTCCCGGTTGAACCCGTTGGCCCGGTCCGTTTTTTAAAACCATATGTACCATGAGCTTGTTTACATATAAATTGCATGAAGATTTGTGTGTTTTTCATATTAGGGGTGTTTTAAAAATAACATTTATTAGGTATTTATTGTTATGGACGTTTTTTTTCTTATATTAAATTACTTTGTATTTTTTTATTATTTTTTTAAAAAACAAGTTTAAAAAAAGTGCTTTAAAGTGTTGCAACAAATGCTATTATAGATGTACTTATTAAAATTTTCCATTATTAGCAAGTGTTTAATCTTAATTTTTTAAGCCTTCTTTTTTAGGAATGTCCCAAATGCTTTATAATATAGTATAGATATGCCCCTTATAAATGATTTCCTGATTTTTAGATTTTAAATATTTTCCTCTTTTTAAGCTTACAAAATTGTCATTTTCGTTTAATGTAATATCGATTTTCCGACTACATAAAACAAGTTTAACAACAACAAATTACCTCATTATGCATTACATATTTTTATCAGACAAAGTACTCCCAAGTCCTACCTCGAATTGGCATGACTCGCAAGTGAAATCCATTTGAACCAATCAAATACAAAATTTGACTTCTTAATACAACACATTCGATTTTATTAATTTGTCAGATATGTTTACCATATGAGTATATGATCGACAACATTAGTATATATACTAAAAACCCATGAAAAACTACGGGGTATCCGTCTTTTAAAATTAAAAAGACGAAGGCGTATCTTAAATTTTTTAAATAATCTACGTAACAAATAATGCGACAACAAAATGATCTCAAAATAGATCAAAATTTTATAATCGAAAACTTAGATATAATATTTGCAAAATTTATATTAAAGTTACACGCGCAAATAAAAAAGTTCCGCCATGATATTAAAAAACAAACTACTACTAAGTCATGCATAAGTCAACCAAAAATAAAATTTCGTGAAACAAAAACGTATATATCATAATTAAAAAGTTGCGTGCTATTTTCTCATTAAATATACAAAGATAAACAGCATCATTATAGAAGTAACATAAAGATGATTGTTCCGATTTTAAACATAAACAAACAAACAAACCTCCTTACAAGTTACAAGTAACGAAGGGGAGGGAGTGGTACCCTAATACCTAACATTACCCAAATTGGCACATCACCTCTATCTAATAAAAATCCTTCAACTCAAAACTACTCAATTCTACCCTAACACAGTAACACTACCCAAAGTGGAGGTGGTATCAATCCTACTCAATTTCTTTTTTTTTCCCCATATATTTTTAATACACAAAATCACATACAATATTAAAATAAAAACATATCATTTCATTAAAAATAAAAACATTACATAATACTTAAAAAACTACAACTTAAAAAAAAAAACAGTACATAAGTTGAAATGAAAAACAAATGAAACTACAACTTAAAAATTGCAAGCTCATCCGTGTTTCGCCGCAAGTTCACGTTTTTGGGCAAGAACGAATTCCAACATAGCAGGATCGCAAATGTGATCATGCGGCTCCATAAAAAACTTCATCTCCCGTTGTGTATTCTTGAACTTCGCCCCCTCGAGTTGTGTAGCCAACAATGCTTTCGCCAACACATCATTCTCGCGTTTTTCTTCCAAATATTGTGTCTTCTTTTGTGTGTAGGAGTTGATTTCATCCGCAATACTTGAGACCGACGAGGAGGATGCGCCTTGCTTCTTTTTCATCTTTCTTGATTCAAGTGGAGGGGTGGGGTCTTCATTCATGTCGGGAATGGTATTGCTTGCCGATTCATACTCCCCCGATAACATTACCGATAACATTACATTCGGAGATTTGAATCCATGCTTTCGCCAAAGCCTCCTCTTTTGCCGGCGACCAAACTTCACGGGGCCTCCTCCCACCGAATACTTTTTTCTTCCCTCCCGCATCGACTTCTTCAACGTCCTCATCTTCGTCTTCTTCGGTTGGTGGTTGTTGTGTTTCGGCTACGAACTCGATGTCTTCGTCATTGTTTTTGAACGGGGAGAACTCGCTTGTAGGAGTGATGTTGTAGTGTTGTGGATTCATTTGAGGAAGAGCCATATTATATTGGTAATATTGATGTGGAGATGCGGATTGTGGAACGTAAAATTGATTCGGAGATGGTTGAGAATAAAATTGGTTTGGAAAAGGAGTTTGTTGTGGTTGCGGATAAATGGGTTGAGACCGACCTTGAAGCGAGGTGGAACTTTTTTTATCTCTTCTTGGATCCATGATTTTGTGTTTTTGAGAGATGATTTTGTGTTTTGGAGAGATGAGTTTGTGGGAAATGAGTTTGCATATTTTTCCCCCAACGGTCACATTTTTGCTCCTCACCACGCTCGGTTTCCCAACCTGCTCCTTTCACCGATTTGGCCTAACCGAATGGGTCGGGGCGGTGTTACCTATCTACCCAATCGGCACCGACCCCAACCCGCTTCCACTCCCTCCCCTCTAAGGCTTGCAAGTTGCAAAAATGATTAAAATTTTAGGCAAGTAGGGTCGTGCTATGTGGGGAAGAACTAAAGAAGTCCAGAAAATATATTAAAACTATTCAATTAATTATGAGGGTATAACAGGAATAACATAAATAGTTAGTTAAAATTTTGACCAATCAAATTTGTAGGTCTAATATTAAGCATATTTATTATGCCTAAAAATCATTTTTCTTTAAGTTCTTATAATCATCTTATATTCTTATTAGTATTTGTTGTTTTGATATCTTAATAAGTTTTACGATCGCTATGATGTACAACATCGAATCATGTTCTTGAGATATGTTTACTTAAACTTTAAAGAGAAAGACTATAAATACTAGCGTTTTGAAATCTGGTTCGACCCGACCTGTTGAACCATTTTTGTTCCGAAAAATGGGCCAATATGAATTAGCTCGCATTTTGTACCAAGTCTTTTGAGTAATGTACAACACGACGGATGAAGCCTTTTTGTGTGAATTATCTCGTACCAAGTCTAGTGAGTAATGAAAGATGGACTACTTCACTTCCGTTAGTTTATGTCCTAGCTCTTTCTTAGTGTATGTCTTAAAAGAGTATTTGGCTTCCCTACTTTTGAACATTCTTGCATAAAGTGTAAAAAAATGATACAAGTTAGCAACAAACTTTTTAGATTTAGTAATGAGAATGAAGCATACTATAAACAAAGTGATATATGTTTGTATCCACCGTAAGTTGCGTTCCTATAATAAAACTATCTTTACATGTTGTCAGCCATATTTGAAATGAGGATAAAAAAAGTCATGTTTAAAAAGTATTTATGTGTAGCTTAAGTAAGCCTAAAAGAAATCTATTCCAAAAAGGGTGACGGTTGAAACCATGGTTATTAGTTTTTCTTTCAGGTGCAAGATTTGACAACTAGACCTCTTGAATGAGAACTAAAGATGATAACCAGAAAATCCAAACATCACCATGTTACCTTTGCTTTTTATATAATTTAACTATCATTTTGAAACCATATAACAAGTAAATGACAAATCCATAACTATAATTTAATAAATCCAGGATAATACCTATGAACTTGAGACATTTTTTAAAAGTGGACTAACAAACTGTTAACTGTTGGCCCCTTATTTCATAAACAAACCATTCTTGAGCAATTTTACTGTCTCAAGTTGGATTCAAAAGACACTCACACGAGTAATCTCTAGTCTCTATTTCATTAACCAACACATATGTAGCCAAGATCGAACCAACAATGCAACCATTCTACTAATAAAAAATTGAGAATAAGATATCATACTCATTACATTGAAAAACAAACTCTTTGATAATTAAAATGACAAAAAGTTAAGTTTAGAAAGATGGACGGATGAGCCTTTTTGTGTGAATCATCTCGTACCAAGTCTAGTGAGTAATGAAAGATGGACTACATCACTCCCGTTAGTTTATGTCCTCTTTTTTGGTGTATGTCTTAAAAGGGTATTTGGCTTTCTACTTCTCAACATTCTTGCATAAAGTGTAAAAATCTGAAACGAAATCAGACTCGTGTTTGGTTTAATTGAATGGAATAGACATTGTAATAGAATGGGTGATAATTTTTACATTTAGTAATGAGAATGAAGCATAATATAAACAAAGTGATCCACCAGTAATTTACGTAACTTGTTTCTTATTTATAATATGTGACATTTTTGTCTTTCGGGAAAAAAAATTTTCTATTAACTAAGAGGGCAAAAATGTCCAAAAATTTTGCAAAATACCCTGAAGATGATGAATTTGAAAGTATAGTACCCACAAAAGCAAAAAATTTTGTTCGCTACCCACAAGAGCAAATGGTGTCAAGTATAATATTTTTTTTTTATCATTTGCCCAGCATAATATAATAAAGTGATCCACCAGTAATTTACGTAACTTGTTTCTTAGAGGGGAAGGTATGGTGATGGACTATCATCACTTCATCACTGCCACCTCAGCATTCCATTTCTCCACAACTAACCACAACAAACCCTCTCCCCCCCACTCATAACAAACCTCAACCTCTTCATTTCGGGCCCACCACTACCACTTTATTTTGATTTCTCAATTTATATCCGTTGAATAAAGTGTGTTTTGTCAGATGGTTAGCTCGTCGTCAGGATGGCGAGGCACCCCACGGCGAACGACGACGAAGGGTGCCGGTGTGGCGGCGAAGGACGGCGAATGTCCACGTTGAACGACGGCGAACTATGACGAATCCATACCTTCCCCTCTTATTTATAAAACTATCTTTCATGTTGTCAGTTTGAAAAGAGGATAAAAAAAAGTCAACTTTAAAAAGTATTTGAAAAGAAAGTGAATTCTGTAACCAGAGAATCAGTAGAATGACAAATCGTTAGACATCACCATGTTTTACTTTTACTTTTTATACTCCCTCCGTCATAAAATTATTGTTCACTATTAACTTTTTTAATCTTTCTTCTTCAACTTTGACAATAATTATTTTTGTTTGTGTTATATAATACTTGATGAAAAATATATGAATGTATTGGGCTTTAAATGTATTTTTCATTAGTATAATTTTCATCAAGTATTATATAACACAAATAAATATATTAATGGTCAAAGTTAAAAAAAAAAGACTAGTCAAAGTCAAACGGGACAATAAAAATAGGACGGAGGGAGTATCATTTAACTCTCATTTTGAAACCATATAACAAGTAGAATGACAAATCCATAACTATGATTCAACAAATCCAGGATAGTAACCAACTGTTAACTATTGGCCCCTTCTTCAATTTTACTGTCTCAAGTTGGATTTAAAAGAGAGTCATACAAGTACTCTCTAGTCTCTATTCTATTTCCCCCTTCTTCAATTTCATTAACCAACACATATGTAACCAATGACATTATCCGGTTCTTTAGACATGTTAAGCAATCGAGCCAATAATGCAACCATGTTACTAATAAGAAATTAAGAATAATGTATCGTACTAATCACATTGAAATCCAACTCTTTGATAATTAAAAACAAAAAGTTTAATTTAGAACTTATATAGTCGGATTTCAGCGATTCATGTTATTTTTCAATAAACAACATCAAACAATGCAAACCAACAATATTATACAAATCTCAACTTACATACAAAATACACATTACAATATATTAATAGGCAAATTTTTCACTCCTTTATGTGGGACTACTTGCCTAATTGAAACAAGTTGTTTTTAAAGTAAATGGCCAATATAAAAATTTGTTCTAAAAACATAATGTAACACCGAATTATTTCTTAAAATTTAATAATATTTCAAGTGACAATATAAATACATGACAAATACTAAACATGCTAAGCTTAATATAAACAATATAATAACCCGCTAATAGCCCTTTATGTAAGAATGAATTATTTCTCATAAAAGTGACGGTATAAATACATGATAAAGGACTAAGCCTAATATAAACAAACTTTCTTAATATAAAATCCTGCTAACACATAAGACCTTGTAGTTGTAGTCAAATGCTTCTTTTACACATTGTTTTATGATTTTCAAGCTATGAAAAATTCGATGCCAAACTCAAGCACAATTGTATATTGACAATGCACTCCGAGTTGGTTGATATCCTCATGATATCACCCCATAATAAGAATGATAAGTATGTGAAAGACTTGATCATGCTTTTGTTCGAGATATCATACATTACCAACTTAATATGGCATTTTTCTATCTTTAATAACTTTAACATTAGTTATGACAAACCAGAAATGCTACCATGCTTATAAGAAAGTGAGAATAAGCTACCGTACTAATTACATTAAATGACAAACACTTTCATAATCGAAGAACAAAAAAGAAGTTAAGAATTGTATGGTTCCTTAGCAGTGATCTAGGTTGTATTTTTCAATAAACAACATCAAACATTACCAACTTATTATTTTATGGCATTTTTGTATCTTTAATAACTTCAACAATAGTTATGACAAACCGGAAATGCTACTATGCTAATAAGAAAGTGAGAATAAGCTATCGTACTAATTACATTAAAAGAAAAACTCATTCCTAATCGAAGAACAAAAAATGAAGTTATGAATTAATCTGGTTCATTGGAAGTGATTTCTATTGTATTTTTCAATAAACAACATCAAACACTACCAACTAACAATATAATACCAATCTCATCTAGCAAATAAATATGCGCTGGAGTATATTAATAAGCACAATTTTCATCCTTTGATCCATGTGGGACTACTTGAAACAAGTTTAAGAAAAATGAGCGATACAAATAATTTGTTCTAAAGACATAACACCTTTGTAGCCATAATCAAATGCTTCATATTTATACACATTGTTTTATTCTTTTCAAGCTATGAAATTCGATACCAAACTCAAACATGGTTCTTTAGTTACAATGCACTTGGAGTTGGATATTCACCATGGTTAAGTCACACAACAATTCATCCCCAAGATAAGAATGACAAGTCTATGAAAGACTTGGTGATGTTTTTGTTCAAGACATCTTGTTTGCTTACACGTGGATTTAGTCTGGATGACCCGAATACGTTTCGAAACAGGATACATTGAATGCTGAGTGCGTTGATGAAGATGTATATAAGGTATGTTTACTACAAAAATGTATATAAAGTATGTTGTATAACAATAAGATATACATGCACTACGTATGAGTATGAGTTACGTAACCAATGATACAATATCAATGTTAATTAGTCATAGTTTTTCTCTTAAAGTTTAAGTTTTTATAATCATCTTATTAGTACCTGTTGTTTTGATATCTTATAAGTTTTACGATCGCTATGATGTACAACATCGAATCATGTTCTTGAGACATGTTGAACGATCAAAGTGGTAATGCGACCATGTAAACTAATAAGAAATTGAGAATAAGGCATTATTCTTTTATTTTTTTCAAATATAACACCTTTGTTGTTGTAATCAGATGCTTCATCTTTTTACATATTCTTTTAATTTTTTTCAAGCTACGAAAATCGATGCCAAACTCACTTGGTGACAATGCACTTGGAGTTGGATATTCACCATTGTTCAGTCACACAACTATTCATCCTCAAGATAAGACATAAGCTAGACAGAATGTTTTACCTTTTTACCAAAAGCTAATACAAGACTGGTCAATGTGTTACTTAAGAACTTAAAATTTATTTTTGGTAACCCAACGGGCCACAAGTATTTTTGGTTTAAGAACTTAAATAGTTATAAGCAAAATCGATTTAGTAGGCAAATGATCACGATTTTTTTTCTTTTTTTTTTCACTAAAATCACCTTTTAGTGCACATGTGTGTTAAACTTACCAAAACACACGTCGACATATTCGACCTTCTTGTAGCTCATGTTACAAAGATAAATGCAAAATGTTCAATGGACAGCACAACGAACTTTAGATTGCAAGTCAAACATAGAACATCACTTGTTGCAAATTTGAACTTCTAATTGTCACCCTTGTTTTACGGTTATAAACCCGTGCATAAACGAAGGTTGTAAAAACAATTTGTTGTTTTCGAATATCTTTACTTAAACTTTAAAGAGAAAGACCATAAATACTAGCATTTTGAAATCTGGTTTGAGCCGACCTGTTGAACCATTTTTGTTCGGAAAAATCGGGCTAATATGAATTATCTTGCTTTTTGTACCAAGTCTTGTGAGTAATGTCTAACACGACGGATGAAGCCTTTTTGTGTGAATCATCTCGTACTAAGTCTAGTGAGTAATGAAAGATGGACTACTTCAGTTCCGTTAGTTTATGTCCTCTTTCTTGGTGTATGTCTTAGAAGGAGGGTATTTGGCTTCCTACTTTTGAACATTCTTGCATAAAGTGTACAAACTATCTTTAATGGTGTCAGCCATAGTTGGAATGAGGATAAACAAAAGTCAATTTTAAAAAGTATTTAAGTGTAGCTAAAGTAAGTTTAAAAAAAAAATAAAAAAATAAAATAAAATCCTTTTTTAAAAAAGGAAAAGGTTGGCAAGTCTGGTTAGCATTTTCAGGTGCAAGATTTGATCACTAGACCTCTTGAATGAAAACTAAAGATGATAACCAGAGATCCCAACCATCACCATGTGTTACTATTTCTTTTTATATTATTTAACTATCACTTTGAAACCATATAACAAGTAAATGACAAATCCATAACTATAATTTAACTATCATTTTTTTGCCCACCCGACTGTTAACTGTTGGCCCCTTCTTTCATAAACAAACCATTCGTGGGCAATTTTATTGTATCAAGTTGGATTAAAAAGGAAGTCATACGAGTACCTCTATTTTATTTCCCCTTTCTTCAATTTCTTTAACCAACACATATGTAGCCAACGACATTATCCGGTTCTTGAGACATGTTAAACAATCGAGCTAATAATGCAACCATGTTCTAATAAGAAATTGAGAATAATGTATTGTACTACATTGAAATCCTACTCTTTGAAAACCAAAAAAAAAAAGTTTAATTTAGAACTTATATAGTCGGATTTCAGCGATTCATGTTATTTTTCAATAAACAACATCAAACACTGCAAACCAACAATATAATACAAATCTCAAGTTACATACAAAATAAACATCACAATATATTAATAGGCAAAATTTTCACTCCTTGACCTATGTGGGACTACTTGTCTAATTGAAACAAGTTGCTTTAAAAATAAATGGCTAATATACAAATTTGTTCTAAAAACATAATGTTATTTAATAATATTTCAAGTGACAGTATAAATACATGACAAATACTAAACAGGCTAAGCTCAATATAAACAATATAAAAACCCGCTAATAGCCATTTATGTAAAACTGAATTATTTCTCCTAAAAGTGACGGTATAAATACATGATAAAGGACTAAGCCTAATATAAACAAACTTTCTTAATATAAAATCCTGCTAACACATAAGACCTGATAGTTGTAGTCAAATGCTTCTTTTACACATTGTTTTATTATTTTCAAGCTATGAAAAATTCGATGCCAAACTCAAGCACAATTGTATATTCAATGCACTCCGAGTTGGTTGATATCCCCATGACATCACCCCATAATAAGAATGATAAGTATGTGAAATACTTGATCATGTTTTTGTTCGAGATATCATACATTACCAACTTATTATAATATGGCATTTTTGTATCTTTAATAACTTTAACATTAGTTATGACAAACCGGAAATGCTACCATGCTTATAAGAAAGTGAGAATAAGCTACCGTACTAATTACAGTAAATGACAACCACTTTCATAATCGAAGAACAAAAAAGAAGTTAAGAATTATATGGTTCCTTAGCAGTGATCTAGGTTGTATGTTTCAATAAATAACAACAAACACTACCAACTTATTATTTTATGGCATTTTTGTATCTTTAATAACTTTAACATTAGTTATGACAAACCGGAAATGCTACTATGCTAATAAAAAAGTGAGAATAAGCTATCGTACTAATTACATTAAAAGAAAAACTCATTCCTAATCGAAGAACAAAAAATGAAGTTAAGAATTAATCTGGTTCCTTGGAAGTGATTTCTATTGTATTTTTCAATAAACAACATCAAACACTGCCAACTAACAATATAATACCAATCCTAACTTGCAAAGAAATATGCGCTGGAGTATATTAATAAGCACAATTTTCATCCTTTGATCCATGTGGGACTACTTGAAACAAGTTTAAGAAAAATGAGCAATACAAAATAATTTGTTCTAAAGACATAACACCTTTGTAGCCATAATCAAATGCTTCACATTTATACACATTGTTCTTTTCAAGCTATGAAATTCGATACCAAACTCAAACATGGTTCTTTAGTTACAATGCACTTGGAGTTGGATATTCACCATGGTTAAGTCACACAACAATTCATCCCCAAGATAAGAATGACAAGTATATTAAAGACTTGGTGATGTTTTTGTTCAAGACATCTTGTTTGCTTACACGTGGATTTAGCCTGGATGACCCGAATACGTTTCGAAACAGGATACATAGAATGCTGAGCGCGTTGATGAAGATGTATATAAGGTATGTTTACTACAAAAATGTTTATAAAGTATGTTGTATAACAATAAGATATACATGCACTACGTATGAGTATGAGTTACGTAACCAATGATACAATATCAATGTTAATTAGTCACAGTTTTTCTCGAAAAGTTTAAATTTTTATAATCATCTTATTAGTACATGTTGTTTTGATATCTTAATAAGCTTTACGATCGCTATGATATACAACATCGAATCATGTTCTAGAGACATTTTGAACGATCAAAGTGGTAATGCGACCATGTAAACTAATAAGAAATTGAGAATAAGGCATTATACTAATTACATTAAGAAAAGACATTCTTCAATATTTAAAAAAGTACTATAAAAATAAAAAATTAAGGCTAAGAACTTATATGGTCAACTTGTAACAGATAGTAATATTTTTAAATAAACATCACCAAATGATACAAGCCAACATTATAATACCAACCTCAATTTGGTTAGAAAATGTACACCACAATATATTAATAAGCAAATTTTCTATACTTCAACCCATGTGGGACTAGTTGAAACAAGTTTTCAAAAATGTAATCCGCACAAGACAAACATAACACCTTTGTTGTCGGAATCAAATGCTTCCTCTTTTTACACATTAATTGTTTTATTCTTTTCAAGCTATGAAAATCGATACCAAACTCACTTGGTGACAATTCACTTGGAGTTGGATATTCACCATGGTTCAGTCACATAATTGTTCATCCTCGAGATAAGACATAAGCTAGACATAATGTTTTACCTTTTTACCAAAAGCTAATACAAGACTGGTCACTGTGTTACTTAAGAACTTAAAATTATTTTTGGTAACCCAACGGGCCACAAGTATTTTTGGTTTAAGAATATAAAAAGTTATAAGCAAAAGCCAAAAACACTTGCATGAGATATTCAATACCAACTTCATCTAATTACTTTTCTTCGCAATCCAATGTGGGATGAGCAAAATCGATTTAATTAGTTATAAAACAATCTGTAAATATGTCATATTCCGCAAACCTTTTGTGAACATTGACTAGTAGGCAAATGATTACAATTTTTTTTTTGACCTTCTTGTAGTTCATGTTACAAAGATAAATGCAACAGGTTCACTGGGCAGCATAACTAACTTTAGATCGCAAGTGGAACATAGAGCATCACTTGTTGCAAATTTGAACTTCTAACTATCACCCTAGTTCTATGGTCTTACAAAATAGTTAGTTATAGAAACAATTTGGGGGATTTTTGGATATTTTTATTTAAACTTTAAAGAGAAAGACTATAAATACTAGCGTTTTGAAATCCAGTTCGACCCGGTCGGTTGAACCATTTTTGTTCGGAAAAACGGGCTAATATGAATTATCTCGCTTTCTGTACCAAGTCTTGTGAGTAATGTCTAACACGATGGATGAAGCCTTTTTGTGTAAATTACCTGGTACCAGGCCAAAGTTAGTGAGTAATGAGAGACGAACCAGTCAAAACTGGGCATGTTGAAGCGTGCCGGATTAAACCAAGCTTAAGCCATTTGATAACTGTTGACCCCTTCTTAACATGACAATACCGACGAGCTTGAGTCATTTGACCAACTGTTAACTGTTAGCCCTTCTTATATAAACAAACCATTCTTGGGCAATTTTACTGTCTCAAGTTGGGTTTAAAAAAAGTAATACGAGTATCCTCTATTTTATTTCTCCTTTCTTCGAGTTCTTTAACCAACACATATGTAGCCAATGACATTATCCGGTTCTCGAGACATGTTAAACGATCGAACCAATATTGCAACCATACTACTAATAAGAAATTGAGAATTAGATATCATACTCATTACATTGCAAAACAAACTCTTTGTTAATTAAAAAGACAAAAAGTTAAGTTTAGAACTTATATAGTAGGGTCTATAGATGTCAATCATATGTAGCCAATGACATTATCCGGTTCTCGAGACATGTTAAACGATCGAACCAATATTGCAACCATACTACAAATAAGAAATTGAGAATTAGATATCATACTCATTACATTGCAAAACAAACTCTTTAATAATTAAAAAGACAAAAAGTTAAGTTTAGAACTTATATAGTAGGGTCTATAGATGTCAATCATATTTCACAATAAACATGATCAAACACTACAAACCTACAATATAATACAAATATCAACTTGTGTAGGAAATACACATTACAATATATTAATAAGCACATTTTCCATCTTTTGAACTATGTGGGACTACTTGTCAAAGTTGTTTAAAAATAAATGGCCCATAAACAAATCTGTTCTAAAGACATGTAAGACAATTATTTCTCAAAAATTTAATAATATTTCAAGTGACGGTATAAAAACAAAGCCTTTCAGTTCAAAAACCCGTTAACAGCCTTTGATGTAAGATTGAATTATTTCTCATAACTGATTAACAGTTCAAGTGATGGTATAAATACATGATAAATAATAAACGGGCTATGCCCACTTCAAATAAACTTTCTTAACATAAAATCCCATTAACACATAAGACCTTTGTAGTCGTAGTCAAATGCTTCTTTTTACACATTGTTTTATTATTTTCAAGCTATGAAAAATTCGATGCCAAACTCAAACACGGTTGTATAGTGACAATGCACTCCGAGTTTGCCGATATCTCCATGGTTCACTCACACAACTCACCCCAGGATAAGACGAGAAGTATGTGAAACACTTGGTCATGTTTTTGTTCGAGACACCAAACGTTACCAGCTTATTATCTTATGGTGTTTTTATTTCTTTAATAACTTTAACTTTAGTTATGACAAAACGTCAATGCTACCATGCTAATTAGAAAGTGAGAATAAGCAATTAAAAGACAAACTCTCTCGTAATCGAAGAACAAAAAATTAAGCTAAGAATTATATGGTACATTCACAGTAATTCAAGTTGTATTTTTAATAAACAACATGAAACACTACAGACTAACAATATAATACCAATCGCAACTTGTATACAAAATACACACCGGAGTATATTAACAAGCAAAATTTTTATCTTTTGATCTACGTGGGACTACTTGAAACAAGTTTAAGAAAAATGACCGATACAAATATTTGTTCTAAAGACATAACACCAGCCTTTGTAGCCGTAATCAAATGCTTCCTCTTTTGAAAC
The DNA here is from genome assembly GCA_910596185.1 of Chrysanthemum makinoi. Taxonomy (NCBI): domain Eukaryota; kingdom Viridiplantae; phylum Streptophyta; class Magnoliopsida; order Asterales; family Asteraceae; genus Chrysanthemum; species Chrysanthemum makinoi. The sequence continues at coordinate 19,199,585 of OU343222.1, forward strand.
ATTGTTTTATTCTTTTCGAGCTATGAAAATCGATACCAAACCCAGCTTGTCTGTTTAGTGACAATGCACTTAGAGTTGGATATTCCGCCATGGTTCAGTCACACAACAGTTCATCCCCAAGATAAGAGCGACAAGTATGTGAAAGACTTGGTGATCTTGTTGTTCAAGACATCTTGCTTGCTTACACCTCAATCTGGATGACCTGAAAATGTTTCGAAACATGATAAACACAAAATGCTGAGCATTGATGAAGATTTATATATGGTATGTTGTATTACAATAAGATATACATGCACTACCTATGAGGATGAGTTATGTGACCAATGATACAATATCAATGTTGTCACAAATTTTCTCTTAAAATTTAAGCTTTTATAATCATCTTATTAGTTTTTGATGTTTTGATATCGTAATAAGTTTTACGATAGCTATGACGTACAACATCACGTTCTTGAGACATGTTGATGAAACCAGTAATGCGACCATATGTTACTTATAAGAAATCAAGAATATGGTATCATATCGACTACTTACAAAGAAAGAGATTTCGATCGTTAAAGAGATAAATAATTAAGCTGAGAACTTATATATATGACAGATCATGGTTTTTAATGTTATTTTTTGATGAACAACATCAATTACCAAAACCGAGCATTATGATACCAAACTCAACATGCATATAAGCAATATTACATCTTTTAATCCATATAGGATTACTTGAAACGGATATTTGGTTTTTTTTTTTTTTTTTTTTTGCATAATTGCCTTATTTGAAAAACTAAGCTTTCAATCCCACATGGATCAAATATCCGAATTCTTGCTAGCTTATATAACTAAGCTTTCAATCCCACATAGTAAGCTAACAAGGTAGTGCAACAATTTTTTAGTATACTTAAGCAGCTTGTTGAGATTTGATAAACCAATATGCCACAAGTAGTTTTAGTTTAAGAACTCAAAAAGTTATAAGCGAAAAGGCAAAAATACTTGCAACTTGATGATTTGAAAATTTTCTATATGTTGCATGAGACCATCACTTTCCCATTTATTATCAACTTCATCTAGCTACTTAATTTTCTTCGCAATCCGATGTGGGATGAGCAAAATCCATTTAATTAATACAGTAATAAAACAATATATTATACTGCACTCCTTCTGTCTTATATTTATTGTTCACATTTATTTTATGTTGTTACAAATTAATTGTCAACTTCCAAAAATAGATAAATTTCTTTGATCAAGTTTATCGTACTACCTCCAAGTGAGATTATTATTACAAACTTTAAAAAGTTATAGTATAAATTAATTATTTATTGGTAAAACTGTCATTTTGCAAAAAGCAAAATCGAAAAAACTTTAATAATTAGGTTTTTATTAAACTGTGTTTTTATCGATAGCCAATTATTTTAGGATGGATTTACTTTTGCTTCATACCTAAACATCCTAATAACGTAAGTAAAAACAAGAGGATTAAAATTTAAAAACAAAATGTAAATACCAAAGATAAGCAGCAGGGTTATAAGAAGTGGGGTCCAAGGGAACAAAAAGTAAATATACCAAAACGTACGGTTTATCAACCCATGTTAACTGAACTGGTTGCATAGAGTTTCCGTTTTGAATAGAGATGGACCCCACATGGATTAAGGTTCAAAGGGTGTGTGTGAAGATGATGTGGTCGTTTAATCATGCAGTTGAATTCATGGTTTGTGTGTAGTGAACTGACTGAACTGAACACAGTTGCATTGGGCCAGGTCAGTTGAAGGGTTTGGTTTAGTCGGGCCCGGGTCTATTGGCCTTTGGGCTAAGTTTAGAGAAACAGGGTCCAAACCAAATGGCGGATTTAAAATATTTTTTGCCCAAAAGTTCATATACTTTGTGGGAGGTTCGATATACAATTTAGGTGATCGTCTTATAGATTTTGTTCGAGTACACAAACATTGCGGTATTTCTTGGCTATTTTAGCACAAAATCTGAAAATTTTGCTGATTTTTTAAAGTTAAGTGTTGATATTATAATCTTTGGGTTTCGGTACACTGGTATGTTAGTCCCCAAGTAATCGTTTGTTGATTAAATTAATTACTATAATATTCAATTTGATTAGCTGTTTTTAATGATGATTTATTAGATGGTTGTTCTGTTGATTTAGGGTTTATGTTATTCTTTATATTTAAACATCGGTAACATTGCTTCTTGTTTACTATACAGATTTTCTCTCAACAATGGAGAGATCAATAATTGTAAGTCGATTATTTACATTATCATCTATCTATTTTTATTAAATTTACACGCTTTAGATGATGTGTTTTGTAATACAGGAAAATGCACTGAAGAGTAGTTTTGAAATCGTGAACTGGGTAAGAACGTATCAGGATTTCATCTCAGTAAGTCACATTATCATCTCTTGTTATTAAATTTACACCCTTAAGAAAGATGATGTGAGTGGCTTTGTTTTGTTATACAGCCTAGTTTCTCGAAAAGGAGAAACTCGAGATGGACAAGTTTTAAAGAGATAGAGTTAAAACTTATGATGGATGATCTTTTTACAAAGGAATTTCCAAATTATGTAATTGAACCTCTCCACAAGATCTAAGTCTGTTATTCACATTATCATCTTTTTTTATTAAATTTACACTCGTGTCAATGGTTTTGCTTTGTTTTGTAATACAGGAACATGAACTGTGGCTGAGGCTTAGAAAGATAATCAAGTTATTTTCCTCTAAGGATAGGGGGGGATTTAACACCCGTCCACGAGATGTAAGTCACATTATCATCTCTTTTTACACTCTTAAGAAAGATGATGTCAACGGTTTTGTTTTGTAATACAGGTTCATCAATGGCAGACTCTATATAACATGTTGAACATGTTAAGCTACTATAAGTTTGACTACACGATGAGAGAGTCTACATTTATGGCATCAACAATTGCACCCTTTACACCCTATGTAAGTCTATTATTATAATTATTATTATTAATCTACATATTATTGATCATCATGTCTTTTTCTAATATAATTTTACACTTATTGCACTACAATGGTTTTGTAATACAGGAGAAAGATAAAAAATGGCACCTTAAACCAGAAGTCTTTATACTATTTAACCTAGCACTAGAGGCTACTTTCCCTCACTTTGATGAAAAGTGTCTGATGTTTTGTTCCGCAAATGATTTCCAATGGTATATACATTTCTTGTTTCCGCGTTTTTTACTTTGCTACATTTTGTTTTTTCTTCTTACTAATGCACGATTTCCGCGTTTTTTCTTTACAGCGATAATGTTTTGAGCATATGGCCCAAAATAAAAAAAGAACGCGAGAACCATCCAGATATTGAAGGACCAAAAGATGTTGGAGAGGTAATATTCTTTTGTCAACCGTTTTTGAATATACTTCCATATGTAATCTTATGTTTCTGTGTGCTATTTTAGAGAATCAAGAACGGACTTGTGAAGCTCAATTCTCGCATGATAGAGGGAGAACCCTGCGTGTATGGTGTTGGTTTTGTAAAGATAAAGTTATCCGGGAATTGGATGGCCGAGGTATGGCTTTTTTTCTTCCTTTCCTATATCTTTTAAAATATACAGCATTACTACAATTTTCACCTACATTTTTCTTGCAGAATATTCATACCATGCTAAGAGAGGGTATGCACATATGGGCACCAAGACAACAACATGATTTCAGAAGCACAATAATTAACTCTCCGTCATGGGATCAATTCAATCTAAGGCCCATGGATGTGTTACGGCGGCAGTTGATCATAATGTCACGCATTCGTATGCTTAAGTATGTTAATCAGGCTGCTGTGACGACATCTTCGGTAAATTTTTCTGTATGTTTTTTCAAATTACATCACATTTTGCAGTTTATGAGTTGATACTTCCATTTATTTCAGGGGAATTGTATGTCTTTACCTCCGGGCAAATTCGATAAGCACTTTCGGATTGAAGAAAAAGAGGGAAAAGTGCTCATATATGTTAAAGATAAAGGAATTAAGGAACCTATTATTTCTGGGAAGAGTCGTACTAGTCATGTGGAGAGAGATGTGCGTTCCGGCTATCCGTCGGAAGATCTAGCAGCTTTGTGGTACTTTACTTGTTATCAAAACATATATATCAATTGGCTACTAAACTCCATATATAACTTCGTTAATGCATATTCAGGCATGGAATTGGAATTGAAGAAACAGATTGGATAATGTGTGTGGCTCCTTCACAACAACATGATTATATTCAAAAATGCTTTAATGTAAGTAAATTTTACACAATAGCATAACCTGATAACGTGTTCAAAAAAAGAAAGATGGAGAAATTGTATACTAATTTTATTTTTCCAGGCTGCTGAACTTGCAGGGTGGACAGCTGATAGCTTATCTGATAGCTTGTGGCCTTTCCTAACTTACATTGGATTTAAAACTTGTAGTACATCTCTCGAAGACTTGTTATCTTTCTTATTCAAAGCTCAATATCCTTGGCAAGCAGGTATACTGGATATGGTTCGTTTATTCTCTTTTTCTTAACCCATCCGAGATAAAACATGTCAGTCCATTGCTACGATTTAAAATGGCTACATTTCACATTTTCAATTGTATCAGGCGAGGCTGCTAAGGTGCTTCGGTATACTAATGCAGCAGTTTTAGATTGTTCTCTAATGTAAGATTTTCTCATGCATTTATTATAATTTTTTACCCTTATTGTGCTATCTTAATCCATAAGAGTGAAAGATGTTAATTTCGTATCCATAAGAGTGAAAGATGTTAATTTCGTATGAACTTGCTGTAATCTTTCTATTTCAACTTAACAATCTCTTCACTGGCTCATTTCCTTAATTATTAAACAAGATGCCCTGCGTTTCATACTATTTCATATTCAATGCTTTGGTTGTGCTCTCAACAGGTATACGTTTCTGAAATACCATAGGCTGGATGATTGTACATTCAGCTACAATGAAATGTTTGATGTGAAGGTAATTCAATAATCTTCCATTACTAGTGTGATGTTATGCTATTTTTTTGAAATCTTCATACGTATCTTGTTTTTGACTAAATTGATTGATAAATAGGGAGATACTTTTGTACATCTAATAACAACACAAGCTCAAATCTGTAAAATTACCAATCATTCTCGTAAAGACATTGATGACTTGAAGAAGGTAAGAATCTCTTTTCGTTTACAACTTCCTCATCTCGACCCAATTTTATTGTTTTCTTGTTCTTGAATATTATGTCAAGGGATAATGTATTTCAATGTTGTTAATTACAACTTTCTCATTTGTGCCCTAATTGTTTGTAACAGGCTTCGAAGCTAGAGCTGGAGAAAGATAAAGTAGTATGGAGTGAAGGTGTAGAACATGAGTTGGGATTGCATCTACTCATGTTTACCGAGGTAAGAAATATATCTTACTAACTTTATGCTACTACTTTGAATGTACAAAATCCTTTTTTAAGTATTTTTTTTATGGAAATAAATACTTTATTTTTTATTTCTTTACTTATGAGCACCACGCAACTAATTAGCGACTAGCTACAAACGATAAAAAATAATGATTAAATAAGAATATAAAACATGTTGACTCGACTTAAAACATGACGATAATGTTATCCCTCAAATAGCCCAATTTCCGCAACTTAATTAGGTGATAATCTTAACTTCATTCATGAAGCGACAACTTCTCGTTTATTTCTTCCTCTTTAGAGTAACGAATCATTGTGTATGTGTATTAATCCACCAGCTTGTGAACTCTAAATAAATCAAAAGCATATGTGGTCATTGAATAGCTGATCGCAAACATAATGGCATGACTGATCGAGTTCAATACAAAAGGAAATGTCTCATATCATGATTCATACATAAATGTGTTACAATTCTTGAATGAAGTGAAAAGTTTAATTTTATAAATTTCATTTAATGAGAAAAAATTTAGTGAAAAATCTGAATTTTTATAATTTTCCAATTTTTATAAATATGCTTACGTATGTTATACTGTTGTACTAATTACCTAACCTTTTTTTTTTCTTCTCAGATGTTCCAAGAGTCTTATTTATCTTTCTTGCCACATCTCGTTTGTCGATACCTACATAATTTGTCTGAGAAATTCAGCCGTTTCTATGAAAGCTACGCGTCCTTAGGGTTCAAGGTATGCTTACATATTCTTTTTTCACATAATATTGAATTTAATTTTTGCTCCTTTTAAACCATAGTTAATTTTTATAAAAAATTGATTTTTTAAAAGGCAAATTCTATGAATTTTTTTTCCTAATTTAGTGTAGTTTTGCTCGGTGAGTTTGATACGCCGAGGAGAAAGCAGATTGTTGATGTATTAATTACAAAATGCTTTTTCTCATATAATAATTGAATTTTTAGAAAGCCGTGATTATTCTTGTTTGGATTTAGGATAACTTTAAAAATTTTGGCAGGAGAAAACTAGATTGTTGCTCTGTGAGGCAACTGCAGTTGTAATGGAAAAAGGGTTTCAACTTTTGGGGATCACTCAGGTATGCATTATTAAGTATTTCATGGAACGGGATTTTTTAGTGGTGGAAACTAGCCAAGCTCATTAAGCACACTAGGCTCGTGCTTGTTTATTTTGTGATCGTCTACGCATAGTTATACGTATACCATAGTTGTCAATAGCGACGATAGCGGTCGCTATAGCGCGCTACGTAGCGAAGTGGTCATGTGTCGCTATTACCATTTAGCGACAGAATAGTGACAAAATTGATTTTTTTTTTTTTTTTTTTTTTATTCTTTCTATTAAGTATAAAAGCAAAATTAGGGTTTATTTTATCACTTCTATCAGCTGCTATTCTACCATCAGTCCATCACATCTTCAATCTTCATCACCTCCGGCCATCACCTCCGGCACGCCGCCGCCGACGCTATTTATCGCTATTTTATCACTTCTATCAGCATATAGGTGGCTCGTCGCTATTTATCGCTATTCGCTATTGACAACTATGACGTATACACAATTTAAGTAAGCATATATTTTCAACGCTCGTTTAGATCATTCGAGCAAAACTATTTATAGTGTATGACTTTGTTATATAAAGCATTGAATGGATATTTACAAAAAAACTAGTTTAAATCACTCGAGCAGAACTATTACAGTAGTATAAAATAACAAACTTAGTCACGGTTGCACATTTTATAACTAGTTTTTACCTTCTTTTTTTGTGTAGAAACCCTCACTGCAGGCGTTATCAGCGGCCCTGGCCCTGAGTTATGTTGGTGCACCATTAGATGCTAGGGGTCCACTCAAAAATTTTAACATCCGGACCCGGTTTGAGGTGTTTGCAACTTATATCGATATTACGAGAGACCGTGACTTTAAAGATGGTGAGCTGTTTGGGTGGATTGGAGTAACAGATTATTATGGGTTACGACCAGGTAGTTGGGGGAAATTACGTTCACCTGGTCCTTTTAATGTTCGTTTACTGTCTCGTGATTGTTTACATTCCGTAAAGATAAGAAACAGTGGGCGTTTAGAGATTTGCAATCCCAGTTCTCAAAATTCAGTACCGTTCGGTTCATGCATGCGGATTGGTATATTAATATATGCTACTACCGAAAATAACGATGAATTTTTTGAAGTTTGTAATCACTCTAATCATATGGACTTCTCAGCTTTTCTAAAGGACAAGTCAATAACTAGTAGCTGCGAATATCTTGTTGCCAAAGGTGCTGACGGGCATATACGAATGCATTACATCCTATTAAAGGATACCGTAGATGCTAGCATTAAGGTAAAGCTTGATAGGGTTTCTAATAGAAGAAGAGTTTGTGGAGTGATACTTGCTTACTATGATAACTTTGATTATGGAGATGATAATTTGGTAAAGAGTTTCTACAAGGCGTTACTATATGAAGAATCTGGTTCTGTTTTAGAAGTTGGTGGTTATGTTCCCTTGACGAGATCAATATTGGCTGTACCCATCACGGGGTCCCTCATTATTGAAGCACGCTTAACCGATTTTGATTCTGGGAAAGTTGTTTTAAATGGTCATTGCGTATTTTGTTCGAATCGCAAAGAGAGCTTCAAAGACATTAAGAATGAGGATTGCACTTTGGAAGTTGAAATCAGTTGGAGCCAGGATTAATTATGTTGCGAACTTTTTTTTTTTTTTGTTTTATTTATGATTTTTAACTTGTTATAAGACCCGTGCATGTACGGGTTTAGACATGAATTTGATATTTTCTAGTGACTGTTACGCGTATAATTTGCTTTATTTGAATAGGCATTTTGAGACGATAAAATCAAGAATTTTCTTTTACATAGTTTGGAAGAATAAGCCAGATGCATCTTTCATGTTACGAGAAATCCTTGTTTGTAATACTTCACCCAGTTAGTTCAAAGTCAAGTGACATGATCCACATAGAATTTTTTTTTTTTTTTTTTTTTTGCTTTATTTATGATTTTTAACTTGTTATAAGACCCGTGCAGGTATGGGTTTAGACATGAATTTGATATTTTCTAGTGATTTTTACGCATATAATTTGCTTTATTTGAATAGGCATTTTGAGACGATAAAATCAAGAATTTTCTTTTACTTAGTTTGGAAGAATAAGGCACATGGATCATGCTATGAGAAATCCTTGTTTGTAATACTTCACCCAGTTAGTACAAAGTCAAGTGACATATGATCAAAGTCAAGTGACATATGATCTAACATAGAATGGGAAAAAGTTACTCTTAACGTTGCCTCGATTGATACACTTGTCAAATTTACGAAATCAATCAGGTCAAAGTAATACTCCGCTCCTTTTTGTGTTTAGGATGTGGGTGTGGGGGAGTGTACTAGTGGCCCAGTGGAGTAACATTTTTAATATTATTACATTTGACCAATTGATAATTTTACCAATTGAAGTTTTCGTATTTGTATGCAATTTTTTTTTCTTTTTTTTTACCACATAGTAATATGATCACTTCTAATAAAATTTTGTTAAAACCATAGGCATTTTTATTGCAATTAGTTAGAGCTATAGTTCTTTTCAAATAATTTTTGCAATTTACAATTTTGAAAAAATAATCACGATTTTAGTTAAAATATAGTTTTACAATTTTCGGTTTTGATACACTTTTTCACTTTACAGTTTTAGTTAAATCATTTATCAAACCATGAGCACTTAATACAACTTTAACGACACTCGACATATTTTATAGACACCTAAACTTATAATTAGTGTTAATTGCATCACACTATAACACTTTTGTTGCTTTTATATAAAACCCGACTCGAATTATTTCAAATTACGTTAAAAGTAATATTTTTTGACGTTGTTTAACCCCTCTTTTGCCTCACTGCCCCCCGTGATCATTTATCCTAGCTCCGCCACTGATGGCCTACTAACTCACTTTTTCTTCTACTGATGCAAGAACAACATAACTATGAGTTCTCAAATTTCTATTTATTTATTTATTCTTTTCATTCTGATGTTGCTACGATCGACAATATTTAAACTAATACAAAATATAATTTGATTCTCTTTGTGTCGTAACAACCTAGGCACAATAATTAAAGAGTTAATTAAGCACATATATAAAGCCAAAGAACGAAATAATTTATGTTATTTTTGGGTTTTATATCTTAAGTGAATATATTAAGCACATTAAAACCAAAAATAAAATAATAAGTGTGAGTTTATTCACCGTAATCCAAAATAAAACAAAAAGATAAAACTCTGTCAACTCGACATATAAATCTTTTGTATTTGTTTAGTTGTGGGTTTATTAACTCTACTTAAAAGAAATGATTAGTTGTTAGTTGAATCTTGAGCGTGACCGAGGTTAACGCTAGTCAATTAAAGGGTTGGTTAACTTGGTTTGGTCAGGCTCGGGTGGCCTTTGGGCTAAGTTTACAGAAATAGGGTCCAAGTAACCAAATGGCGGATTTACTTTTGCTTAATACCTAAACATTATAATAACGCAAGTAAAAAAAACAAGAGGATTAAAATTTAAAAACGAAAAGTAAATACCAAAGATAGGCTGGAGGGTTATAAGAAGTGGGGTCCAAGGGAACAAGTTCTTTATCATCGCATGACACACACATGGTTTAAGGTTCAAAGGGTGTGTATGAAGATGATGTGGTCGTTATGGTTTGGGTGTAGTGAACTTGTGAACTCAACTGAACTGAACTCAGTTAAGGGTTTGGTTTAGTCAGGCCTTTGGGTTTAGAGAAACGGGGTCCAAGTAACCAAATGACGAATTGGCGGCTTTAAAATATTTTTTCCCAAAAGTTCATACTTAACAATTTAGGTGATCGTTTATAGATTTTGAATTTTTTGCTGATTTTTTAAAGTTAAGTGTCGATATTATATCTTATGTTAGCCCCCAAGTGATTATAGGGGTGTTTGCGATTCCTTATTTTTTCAATTATTTGTGCAATTTGAAGTAACAAACAAGTATGTGGCTGGGCTGAGCTGCTTATTTTAAGTGTTTATTTTGTTGAAGTAGAATGACTTTTTAATAAACTTATACTACATAATTCGCTATTCCCCGAGAAACTAAAGAAGAGAGGATAACAAGTCTTGTACATGGTTGACGACTTGACGCCATTGATGAGTAGGCAATCGGGCAGTTGAAAGAATTTGAGTGCAAGAAGCTCGTATCTGCTACCAAGGAAGGTCTAAAACTCGATGAGAGTGAAGACGAGAAGAAAAAGAAAGAAGCTTTCAAGGAAAAATTCACAGAATGTTGTGCATTGATGATGATGTATATAAGGTATGTTGACCTGAGTGCTTTTTCTACAAAAATGTACATAAAGTATGTTGTATAACAATAAGATTAAAATTTAGGTATCAATGATACAATGATACAATATCAATGCTATCACAGATTTTCTCATAAAATTTAAGCTTTTATAATCATCTTATTAGTTTTTGTGTTTTGATATCTTAATAAGGTTTACAATAGCTATGAGGTACAACATCACGTTCTAGAGACATGTTGATCAAACCGGTAATGCGACCATATGTTACTTATAAGAAATCAAGAATATGGTATCATATCGACTACTTACAAAGAAAGACATTTCGATCGTTAAAGAGATAAATAATTAAGCTGAGAACTTATATATATGGCAGATCATGGTTTTTAATGTTATTTTTTGATGAACAACATCAATTACCAAAACCGAGCATTATACATGCATATAAGCAATATTACATCTTTTAATCCATGTAGGATTACTTGAAACGGAAATTTGGTACAGTTTTTTTTTTTTTTTGCCTAATTGCCTTTCTTGAAAAACTAAGCTTTCAATCCCACATGGATCAAATATCCGAATTCTTGCTAGCTTATATAACTTGGAGTAATGGTTCATACAAGTTGAAATAAGTATATTGTTGTTAGTGTAACATACATTGAAGTGAATGGACACTTCCATGTATGCCATGCTAACAACAAACTATGAGTGCTCAATTTTTTTTTCCTTCATGGTTGCTACAATCGACTATATGTAAAGTAATAAAGTATAGTTTGATTCTCTTTGCGTAACAACCCAAGATTTTGTCACCTTTTGTGATTTGGAACATTAATTAAAGAGTTAATTAAAGAGTTAAGCATATATAAAGCCAAAGAACAAATAGTTTATGCTATTTTCGGGTTTTAAATCTTAAGTGAATAAATTAAGCACTTAAAACCAAGAATAAAATAGTTTATAAACATCTCATCTCAATGAAACACACCATGGCTTGGTTTAGTTCATATCACCCGCAAGATAAAATGCTAATAAAAGTTTGATTAGAAATATATCGTAATTTGAGGGCAAGAAGCTAGCTCAACAATGTTGGCTAGAAGCCGATTGCTAAATGAAAAACATGCTCTGTTGCACGTCAGCAAAATAACGACATACATCATCAGCTTCATTGTCGAAACCAAAAAATCTTTTGACGATTGTTGGATCTTAATGTTTTACCACTACCATTAGATAACATATTGAAGTTAGTTTCAAACCACAATCTCATTGTTACGTTTTTAATAGTTATGTTGTATTTGTTTGAGTGTAAGTGATTCCTTTAATTAACAAGTGTTTGTGAATTTAAATCGCAATTGAGACAAGCATATGTGTAAACTCCGAACATAGTGGCCATATAAATCTTAGGACTTGCTAATCAAAACCAAAGCTATAGAGTATGTAACGATTAACATAGTCATAAGTCGAACCATGATCGTTTGCCCAGATTAAATATAATTGTTTAATCCAAAAACGAAACAAAAGTCATCAACTTTTTATTTGTTTTTTTTATTGCCATATTTATTCTACTAAAAAAAATACTACTTGTTAGTTGGTTCCTAAGCTTGAACAGTGATTATGATAGTCATGATCAAAACATAAGCTAGACAAAACATTTTACCTTTTTATCAAAAGCTAATACAAACAATACAAGAAAGCCTGGTCAATTGTGAGTTAAGTCATAGTAAGCTAACGAGGTAGTACATCAATTTTTTACATACTTAAGAAGCGTGTTAAGATTTGGTAAACCAACTGGCCACAAGTATTTTTAGTTTAAGAACTTAAAAAGTTATAACTAAAAAGGCAAAAACACTTGCAGCCATCACTTTCCCATTCATTACCAACTTCATCTAGCTACTTACTTTTCTTCGCAATCCAATGTGAGATGAGCAAAATCCATTTAATTAATATAGTAATAAAACAATCTATTACATTGCACTTCTTCTGTCTTATATTTATTGTTCATATTTTTTTTAAGTTGTTACAAATTAGTTGTCCACTTTTAGAAATAGGTAGAAAATTTTGATCAAGTTTATCATATTACCCCAACTTGAGGTTATTATTACAAAATTTACAAAAGTTATAAAATAATTAGTTAAGGGTAAAACTGTTATTTTGCAAAAAATATAAATAAGAAAGCTATAATAGTTATGTTTTTCTTAAATTGTGTTTTTATCGGTGGACAATTAATTTGAGACGGATTTATTTTTGCTTAATACCTTAACATCCTAATAACGCAAGTAAAAAACAAGAGGATTAAAATTTAAAAACAAAAAGTAAATAGCAAAGGGTGTGTGTGAAGATGATGTGATGGTTTAATCAACTTGTGAACTCAACTGAACTGAGCTAAAGCTACATTGGTCCGGGTCAGTTGAAGGGTTTGGTTTAGGCAGGCCCGGGTCTATTGACCTTTGGGTTAAGTTTATAGAAACATGGTCCAAGTACTGGCCCAAGTTCATACTTTGCTGGAGGTGCAAAAGTGGAGAAGGGAGGTTCGATATACAATTTAGGTGATCGTCTTATCTAAAGTTAAGTGTCGATATTATAGGGGTGTTTGCGATTGCTTATTTTATTTTTTTCAATTATTTGTGCAAGTTGAAGTAACAAACAAGAATGAAAGAGGGTCAACAAGACATTTACTACATCACTGGTGAAAGCAAGAAAGCTGTTGAGAATTCACCCTTCCTGGAGAAGCTAAAGAAGAGAGGATACGAAGTCTTGTACATGGTTGACGCCATTGATGAGTATGCAGTCGGGCAGTTGAAAGAATTTGAGTGCAAGAAGCTCGTATCTGCTACCAAGGAAGGTCTAAAACTCGATGAGAGTGAAGACGAGAAGAAAAAGAAAGAAGCTTTCAAGGAAAATTTCGAGGGTCTTTGAAAGGTGATCAAGGACGTTAAATTTCTACATCTGCGTGCTCGTATCTGCTACCAAGAAAAAGAAGGAAGCCAGTTAATTGAGGTAATCGTGTTTATAACTTGACATAATTGATTCAGCAAAAAACCATTTACTTATAAATTTCTACATCTGCGTGCTACCGTGTCCTGTTCTTCTAGGCCGGATGAACCGCATAGAGACTAACGGATTAAAACCGGGCATGTTGAACCGAACCAGATTTAACCGAGCCAAGTAAAACCGGATAATATAGACGAAATTGAGCCATTTTCCAAATAACTGCCGTCCCTCTTATTTTTATAAACAACCATTCTTGGTCAATTTAAAAAAGAGTAATACGAGTACTCTCTATTTTATCTCCCCTTTCTTCAATTTCTTTAACCAACACATATGTAGCCAATGACATTATCCGGTTCCTGAGACATGTTAAACAATCGAGCCAATAATACAACCTTGTTACTAATAAGAAATTGAGAATAATGTATCGTATTAATAACATTGAAAATTAAAAAGACTAAAAGTTAAGTTTAGAACTTATATAATGAGATTACTGCGGATGATGATATTTTTCAATAAACATCAAACACAACAAACCAACAATATAATACAAATCTCAACTTAGATAGTAAATACACATCACAATATATTAATAATCATATTTTCCATCCTCTGATCTGTGTGAGACTACTTGTCTACTTGAAACAAGTTGTTTTAGAAAAAAATGGCCCATATAAAAATTGTTCTAAAGATATAATGTAAGACTGAATTATTTCTCTAAATTTAACAATATTTCAAGAGACGGTATAAATACATGACAAATACTAAACACGCCAAGCTCAATACAAACAAAGCCAAGAACCCGCTAACAACCCTTGTTGTAGGACGTACTAATTTCTCTTAACTAAATAATAGTTCAAGTGATGGTATTACTACATGATAAATACTAAACTGGCTAAAGCCCAATACAAACAAACTTTCTTAATATAAAATCCCGCTAACACATAAGAGCTTTACACATTGTTTTTATTATTTTGAATCCCATCATTTCCAGGAACCAAAGTTCCAATGGATTGAATCAAGCTGACGACTTTCAACATTTTCTTTGCTAGTTCTAATGCAACAAAAGATGTCAGCATATGTGTGTACAAGTTTCTAACCGCTGTTGTCAGACTTTCTTTAATAACATTGAATCTTTTCGTGATAAATTCTGAAAAAGATTGTATCATTCGCTTCTCGTCATTTCTATTTTCATAATTCTCCTTTTCTTGTGTGTTCAAGTATGAATCATATTCATCTTTGTGGTATTTTAGTAAATGTATCATTGATTCTGCATTGCTTCTCCAACCATAAATGGGAGACAAACAACCAGCAAGAACAGATACACGATGTTTAAGAAACACTTAATTCAGTTCATGGAAACCATCAATCTTCATTCGCTCGTTATTTCAATATAAAACTATGTCTCCAAAACCATAGGTATCATACTCAAGTGAACTTCTTACAAGACTGAATAAACGTGCTGCAACTTCTTTGACTGTGCCATTTGTAGGGGCAAAAGTCAGTGTGTGGCATTTCATTTTCCAAAGGGCGAGTTGAATACAATTCACCAACCGTTTTTGTTTTTCCTGTCCCTGGTGGGTCCCATATGAGGTTTAGAGACTCCTGATGAGGACATTCTCTTGAAGTAATGCAACTCACTACCGCGGTTTGTTGGGATATATTGAGATTTAAGGTGCTCATAACTTCTTGCAAGTTGAATGAATTAGCATATTCTTTATTGCAGCATTTTGAACATCTTTCGGTACCCTGAATTGATAATTCTATGCTTAGTCTTGGATGAAACACCGGTTATTATAAGTTTTGGTTGTGTATAATGATATTCCACTGGTTGGAACACCCTGACCCCCGGGTGCCTTTTGGCACCAATGGTTTGCGTGTAGTGAACTTTTGAACTCAACTGACTGAACTCAAACTGAACTGAACTCAGCTGCATTGGACCAGGTCAGTTGAAGGTTTTGGTTTAGTCCGGCCCCGGTCTATTGGCCTTTGGGCTAAGTTTACAAAAACATGGTCCAAAAATGGCGGCTTTAAAATATTATTTTTTTGCCCAAGTTCATATTTTGCGGGAGGTGCAAAGGTAGAGGAAGGGAGGTTCGATACTCTAATCTTAGGGGGTGTTTGCGAGTTATTATTATTATTATTATTATTTTTTTCAATTATTTGTGCAATTTCAAGTAATAAGCAAGTATGGAGCTGAGCTGCTTATTTTTAAGTGGTTATTTTGTTGACGTAAAATTCCTTTCTATGAATGTATATAACCTAATTCCCTATTCAAACAAATTTGGTTGAAACTTTTTACCTAATAAAACTTTTTACCTAGAAAGGCATTGATGAAGATGTATATAAGGTATGTTTAATACAAAAATGTATATAAGGTATGCTGTATAACAATAAGATATACATGCACTACGCAAGGCCGGCTTTAGGGGAGTGCAAGAGGTGCGACTGCACTGGGCCTCCGCTTGATGAGGGCCACCAAATTTCATGCACTTCTATTATATATATGAACACAATATGAGACTCGAGCTTAATTAATTCATGCACTACTTATATATATGTATATTATGTGTGTAGTTGAGGGCCTCTTTGTAGTAATGGCACGGGGCCACTGAAATACACGAGACGGCCCTGGCACTACGTATGAGTATCAGTTATGTGACCAATGATACGATATCAATGTTAATTAGTCACAGATTTTCTCTTAAAGTTTAAGTTTTTATAACCATCTTATTAGTATTTGTTGTTTTATATCTTAATAAGTTTTACAATTGCTATGATGTACAACATTGAATTAGGGATGGCAAAAGCACCCGAAACCGATGGGGAAAACCGAAACCCGAACCGGTTGGGTCGGGTTCACGGGTTTGGATACGGGTTCGGGTAGATATATTCTTTTCTTTTCGGATACGGGTTCTAGTAATACCCGCCCGTTTACCCGTACCCGTATCCGTACCCGTATACCCGAATTTGTAGCCATTTTTTTGGCTAATTTATATAAGGTCCTAATAAGTTTTGAGCTCTTAACCTTGTACAATTTTTTTTACTCTACTCCTTAATAGCATGTATCTTGGTAATTACAAACTATTAAATTAACACTTACGCTTGACTTTTTAATTCTCACACACATGACACATTAACTCTTTAATCTTCAAACATTACGAATATTGAAGTCGTTTTATTTAACTTCTAAAAACATTGAATATATTAGGGTGTTTTGTTTTTTTTTTAGGTTGAGTTGTACAACGATGATTTTAATTGGGGATAACCGATACCCGTAGAGAAAACCGATAACCCGATGGATAATAATAATCGTGTACTCATCGGGTATTGGGGCGGGTTCGGGTTTGGATATTATAAACGGGTACGGGTACGGGCTCACTAAAACCCGCTCCGAACCCGACCCGTTGCCATCCCTACATTGAATCATGTTCTTAGAGATATGTTGAACCATCAAACTGGTAATGCACCCATGTAACTAATAAGACATTGAGAACATCATACTAATTACATTAAGAAAAGAGATTCTTCAATATTTAAAAAAGTAATATAGAAATAAAAAGTCAAGGTTAAGAACTTATATGAGCGTGCATGAGATTGGTGAGAATTTTAAATAAACATCACCAAACAATTAAAGCCAACATTATAATATCAATCTCAATTTGGTTAGAAAATATACACCATAGTATATTAAGCAAATTTTCTATACTTCAACATATGTGGGACTAGTTGAAACAACTTTTCAGAAATGTGATCCATACAAGAAGTTATGCTAAAGACAAACATAACACTTTTGTTGTCATAATCAAATGCTTCCTCTTTTTACACATTGTTTTATTCTTTTCAACCTATGAAAATCGATACCAAACTCACTTGGTGACAATGCACTTGGAGTTGGATATTCACCATGATTCAGTCACACAACATTCATCCTTAAGAGCAAGGGGTGTCGTGGGTTCACTAATTCTCTTCATTTTGGGCCCTACGTGTGTGCATCACCTCCACATTACTCCAACACACTAACTAAAAAATACCACCCAATCACAACTTACTCATTTCTCTTCATTTGGGCCCCACCCACCCTCATTTTATTTTTTTTCCATATTTTCCAAACACAATTAAATTCATTTCATTCATTTAAAATAAAAATACAACATAAAAAAAAGAGTTAATTACATAAATCGTCCTTGTGGTTTGGTCAAAATTACGGATCTTGTCCCTATACTTTTTTTTCAGTGCGTTTCGTCCCTGTGGTTTACAAAACTTACGGATTTTGTCCCTGATCCGACCCAGTCCGTCAAGTGTTTTGCGCTGTTAGTCCTTCGTTAGTGCAGTCCGTTAAGTGTTTTGCGCTGTTAGTCCTTCGTTAATAAATTTTGCACCGTTAGTCCTTATTTTTTAAAATATAGTTTTTCGTAATTAGCCCCTCCGTTAATAATAGTTTTCACCCGTTTTTGTCCGTTTTTATCCGTTTTCGTTCTTTTTTTATCCGTTTCCCCCCGTTTTTTTTCGTTTTTCGTCCGTTTTCTTTCGTTTTTTTATAGTTTTTGTCCATTTTTCTTACGTTTTTATCGGTTTTCATCCGTTTTTGTCCGTTTTTCCTACGTTTTTCTTAAATTTTTGTCCATTTTTCTTATGTTTTTCGTACGTTTTTAACGGTTTTTCTTACGTTTTTGTCCGTTTTAAATAAAAAATTGAATAAAAAATTTCAAACAAAAAAATTTTGAATAAAAAAAATATTTTTCAAATATATATATATTTTTTAAAATATGTCCGTTTTTTTTCAATATTTTTCGGAAAATTTTTAAGATTTTTTAAAAAAAAATATTTGAAAAAAAATATTTTTCGGAAATTTTTTTCAATATGTCCGTTTTTTTTTTTTTAAATATTTGAAAAAAAAAATTTGTTAAATTTTTTGAAATTTTGTATTCAATTTTTAAATTTGATATTTTTTTTTTCAAAATGTAAGAAAACAGACAAAAGCGTAAACAACGGGAAAGCAGGTAAAAAGCGAAACGGAAAAACAGTAAAAAACGGTTAAACAGAAAAAACGAAAAAGCGGATAAGCGGACAAAAGCGTAAAACAACGGAAGCATATAAAACCAGGAGCGAAAAAGGATCGCGTAAGCGGACGAAAAAGCAGCGAGGAAACTCATAAAACAAAGCAACGGATAAAGCGGACAACGTAAAAATCGGCGATAACTATTATAACGGAGGGACTAATTGGGAAAACTATATTTTAAAAAATAAGACTAACGTTAAAATTTATTAACGAAGGACTAACGCGCATAAAAACTTAACGGTTTGCACTAACGAAGGACTAACAGCCCATTAAAACACGACAAATTGGGTGGGATCGAGAGACAAAATCTGTAAGATTGTAAACCACAGGGACAAACTTAGCGAAAAAAAAGTATAGGGATAAGATCCGTAATTTTGACCAAACCACAAGGACGATTTATGTAATTAACTCTAAAAAAAATACACTGCGAAATAAAAAAAACATACGAAATTTAAAATACATAGCGAAATAAATAAACATACGAAATTTAAACTAATCTTGTTGTTGTTGATGTAGTTGCCAAACATGCTCAATGATATTTCAGTTGAAGTCTTGCGTCGCGTTGCTTTTATCCACGCAGTTCTTTGGCATTCTTTCGTTGTACATCGCATCGCTCAATCCATGCCCGTTGTATATTTGCTTTCATGGACAAACATAAATATCGTTCATTTGGATATCGCAAACTTTTGATCTTTCAAAATCATGTTATGCAATATGATGCACGTGTACATGACTCTTCTTAGCTTGTTGATAGTCCAAGCACGCGCCGGTTGGCTTATAATATGCCAACGTTCTTGAAGGATCCGGCTCTTTCAACGTCTTTGCGAGCACTTTCTTGTTTTTGTTTAAACAAGGCATTTTTCTTCGAATATGCAGTCGAGAATGATTTGACAAAAGATGACCAAGTTGGGTAAATCCCGTCATCTAGGTAATACCCGAGTTCAAATGTTGCACCGTTTACTTGAAACGGAACCTTGGGGGCGATGTCATCAAGAAGGTCGTCTAATAACGGTGAATTATTCAAAACAGTTAAATCATTATTCGCACCCGCTACCCCAAAAAATGCATGCCAAATTCATAAATCGTATGATGCAACGGCTTCAAGCATAATAGTTGGATATTTTTTTATTACCTCTATGAAATTGCCCTTGCCACTCAATAGGAAAGTTTTTCCATTCCCAGTGCATACAATCAATGCTCCCAAGCATTCCCAGAAACCCATGGATCGTGTTATGTGCGTTATATAAATTTTGAATGTCACCCAAATTAGGCTTTCTTAAAAACTCGGGCATAAACAATTCAATTACACACATAGTAAAAAAATCTAGACAATCGCGTGCCGTGTGTGACCCCATTTGCAAATATTCATCAAATGCATCAAGTGCGGTGCCGTAGGCCAATTGACGTACGGCAGATGTGAATTTCATAATTACACTCATACTCATTACACCACCGCATCGAGGTAGGACTCTAAAATAATCAAAATGCGGTGGAAGAGGATCAACAGTTTGAATATAATTTTCAATACCTTGTACTATTTGTAAGAATAGTTCACGGCTCATACTGTCGCGCCTAAAATAGTACTCCGGATATTTTGGACAATCAGAAAAATAGTCTGATATCAGACGTTTTTCAGCAATTTCACGGTCACGGTAGATGTAATTACGGTTGCGTGAACTTTCAACTTCATCTTCTGGAGACGATTGCCCATAACCTGCAACTTTCAGAATCATCTTGATATCTAGTAAATCATCAAGATCGGAATCCGAATTTGAACTACTCATGTTTTTTTTGTTTAAGATGTAAAGAGTTGAAAGAGTAGTGTGTGAATGATTTGAAAGAAAAGAGTGTGAATGATTTTATGAAAATGAGGTATTATTTATAAGAGGGTGGGTAAAGTTTTTATTTTAAAAATAAAAAGTTTTTTTTTTTAAATCATACCGTTTGAAATATTGCAACGGATATATTCGAATTAGACCTTGTCGTTTTGTGTGTCGTTGGACCGGCGAAACACCAAGTGGCGAAGCCACCTGGTGTCGTGGCGAGCCACGAAATCAAACGGCGAGCTTCCACATCGGATTCGGCGAGAAGCAATATCTTCCACACCCCATGCTTAATACATAAGCTAAACAAAACATTTTACCTTTTTTATCAAAAGCTTATACAAACGCAACAAGAAAGACTAGTCAATCACTATGTTTACTTGTCTACTTTTCAGAAAAAATGACCTATATAGAAATTTGTTCTAAAGACATAATGGAAGATTGAATTATTTCTCAAAACTTGATAATATTTCACGTGACACTATAATTACATGTCAAATACTTCTTTCATAATAATAACCCGCTAACAGCGTTTGATGTAAGACTGAATTGTTTCTCATCACTATATGATAGTTCAAGTGACGGTATAAATACATGATAAATACGTACTAAACAGGCTAAGCCCAATGCAAACAAACTTTCTTAATATAAATAATAGGCCCGATGTAAGACTAGTCAATCACTATGTTTACTTGTCTACTTTCGAATATCTTTACTTAAACTTTAAAGAGAAATACTATAAATAATAGCGTTTTGAAATCTGGTTCGACCCGGCCAGTGAAACTATTTTTGTTTGGAAAAAACGGGCCAATATGAATTGTCTCGCTTTTTGTACCAAGTCTTGTGAGTAATGTCTAACACGACGGATGAAGCCTTTTTGTGTGAATCATCTCGTACCAAGTCTAGTGAGTAATGAAAGATGGACTACATCACTCCCGTTAGTTTATGTCCTCTTTTTTGGTGTATGTCTTAAAAGGGTATTTGGCTTTCTACTTCTCAACATTCTTGCATAAAGTGTAAAAATCTGAAACGAAATCAGACCCGTGTTTGGTTTAATTGAATGGAATAGACATTGTAATAGAATGGGTGATAATTTTTAGATTTACAGTAATGAGAATTAAGCATAATATAAACAAAGTGATCCACCAGTAATTTAGGTAACTTGTTTCTTATTTATAAAACTATCTTTCATGTTGTCAGCTAGGGGTGTGCACGGTCGGAAAACCGGACCGGACCGGCCAAGACCGGACCGGACCGAAAACCGAGTTCGGCGAAAAGCCAAGACCGAGACCGGACCGAATGTGGGCGGTCCGGTCTCGGTCGGTCGTCCTTGGTCGGTCGGTCCAACAAGGCCAAATTCGTCGGTTTTGGTCGGACGGACGACGGACCGAGGACCAATTTGCCAAAAAGCCGAGACCGCGGACCGGACCGAATGTGGTCGGTCCGGTCTCGGTCCGTGTCGGTCCGGTCGGTCATTCGGTCGGTCCGGTCCGGCCGGTCCGTTTGCTCACCCTTATTGTCAGCCATAGTTGAAAAGAGGATAAAAAAAGTCAACTTTAAAAAGTTTTTTGAAAAAAGGTGAATTATGTAAATTCTGATTATTAGCATTTTTTCAGGTGCAAGATTTGATCACTAGACCTCTTGAATGACAAATCGTCATTTTGAAATCATATAACAAGTAGAATGACAAATCCATAACTATCATTCAACAAATCCAGGATAGTAACCAACTGTTAACTATTGGCTCCTTCAATTTTACTGTCTCAAGTTGGATTTAAAAGAGAGTCATACGAGTAATCTCTAGTCTCTATTTTATTTCCCCCTTCTTCAATTTCATTAACCAACACATATGTAACCAATGACACTATCCGGTTCTTGAGACATGTTAAGCAATCGAGCCAATAATGCAACCATGTTACTAATAAGAAATTAAGAATAATGTATCGTACTAATCACATTGAAATCCAACTCTTTGATAATTAAAAACAAAAAGTTTAATTTAGAACTTATATAGTCGGATTTCAGCGATTCATGTTATTTTTCAATAAACAACATCAAACAATGCAAACCAACAATATAATACAAATCTTAATTTACATACAAAATACACATCACAATATATTAATAGGCAAAATTTTCACTCCTTGACCAATGTGGGACTACTTGCCTAATTGAAACAAGTTGTTTTTAAAGTAAATGGCCAATATAAAAATTTCTTCTAATAACATAATATAACACCGAATTATTTCTTAAAATTTAATAATATTTCAAGTGACAGTATAAATACATGACAAATACTAAACATGCTAAGCTTAATATAAACAATATAATAACCCGCTAATAGCCCTTTATGTAAGACTGAATTATTTCTCATAAAAGTGACGGTATAAATACATGATAAAGGACTAAGCCTAATATAAACAAACTTTTTTAATATAAAATCCTGCTAACACATAAGACCTTGTAGTTGTAGTCAAATGCTTCTTTTACACATTGTTTAATGATTTTCAAGCTATGAAAAATTCGATGCCAAACTCAAGCACAATTGTATATTGACAATGCACTCCGAGTTGGTTGATATCCCCATGATATCACCCCATAATAAGAATGATAAGTATGTGAAAGACTTGATCATGTTTTTGTTCGAGATATCATACATTACGAACTTAATATGGCATTTTTGTATCTTTAATAACTTTAACATTAGTTATGACAAACCAGAAATGCTACCATGCTTATAAGAAAGTGAGAATAAGCTACCGTACTAATTACATTAAATGACAAACACTTTCATAATCGAAGAACAAAAAAGAAGTTAAGAATTATATGGTTCCTTAGCAGTGATCTAGGTTGTATTTTTCAATAAACAACATCAAACATTACCAACTTATTATTTTATGGCATTTTTGTATCTTTAATAACTTTAACAATAGTTATGACAAACCGGAAATGCTACTATGCTAATAAGAAAGTGAGAATAAGCTATCGTACTAATTACATTAAAAGATAAACTCTTTCATAACTCATTCCTAATCGAAGAACAAAAAATGAAGTTATGAATTAATCTGGTTCATTGAAAGTGATTTCTATTGTATTTTTCAATAAACAACATCAAACACTACCAACTAACAATATAATACCAATCTCATCTAGCAAATAAATATGCGCTGGAGTATATTAATAAGCACAATTTTCATCCTTTGATCCATGTGGGACTACTTGAAACAAGTTTAAGAAAAATGAGCGATACAAATAATTTGTTCTAAAGACATAACACCTTTGTAGCCATAATCAAATGCTTCACATTTATACACATTGTTCTTTTCAAGCTATGAAATTCGATACCAAACTCAAACATGGTTCTTTAGTTACAATGCACTTGGAGTTGGATATTCACCACGGTTAAGTCACACAACAATTCATCCCCAAGATAAGAATGACAAGTATATGAAAGACTTGGTGATGTTTTTGTTCAAGACATCTTGTTTGCTTACACGTGGATTTAGCCTGGATGACCGAATACGTTTCAAACAGGATACATAGAATCTTGGCTGAGCGTTGATGAAGATGTATATAAGGTATGTTTACTACAAAAATGTTTATAAAGTATGTTGTATAACAATAAGATATACATGCACTACGTATGAGTATGAGTTACGTAACCAATGATACAATATCAATGTTAATTAGTCACAGTTTTTCTCGAAAAGTTTAAATTTTTATAATCATCTTATTAGTACATGTTGTTTTGATATCTTAATAAGCTTTACGATCGCTATGATATACAACATCGAATCATGTTCTAGAGACATTTTGAACGATCAAAGTGGTAATGCGACCATGTAAACTAATAAGAAATTGAGAATAAGGCATTATACTAATTACATTAAGAAAAGACATTCTTCAATATTTAAAAAAAGTACTATAAAATAAAAATTAAGGTTAAGAACTTATATGGTCAACTTGTAACAGATAATAATATTTTTAAATAAACATCACAAATGATACAAGCCAACATTATAATACCAACCTCAATTTGGTTAGAAAATATACACCACAATATATTAATAAGCAAATTTTCTATACTTCAACCCATGTGGGACTAGTTGAAACAAGATTTAAAAAATGTAATCCATACAAGACAAACATAACACCTTTGTTGTCGTAATCAAATGCTTCCTCTTTTTACACATTAATTGTTTTATTCTTTTCAAGCTATGAAAATCGATACCAAACTCACTTGGTGACAATTCACTTGGAGTTGGATATTCACCATGGTTGAGTCACATAACTGCATGTTCATCCTCAAGATAAGACATAAGCTAGACAAAACATTTTACCTTTTTATCAAAAGCTAATACAAGACTGGTCACTGTGTTACTTAAGAACTTCAAAATTATTTTTGGCAAACCAATGTGCCACGAGTATTTTTGGTTTAAGAACATAAAAAGTTATAAGCAAAAGCCAAAAACACTTGCATGAGATATCTATAACCAACTTGATCGATCGACTTACTTTTCTTCGCAATCCAATGTGGGATGAGCAAAATCGATTTAATTAGTTATAAAAAATCTGCACTACTAGAAAAAGTGCCAATAGCAACTAAAAATTTGCAACAACCAGCAAGTCGTTGCTAAATTCACACATTAGCAACGAATATAGCAACGAAATTCAGCAAAAGTGAAAACTTCGATTAGCAACGAATTTTAGTTGCTAAATTCGTTGCTATCTTCTCAATATTTGGGGGGAACATTCCCTCTCATTTTTAGCAACGACTTTCTCCAAAATTTTCGTTGCAAAAAAATTAGCAACGAAGTTTTAATGCCAATCAAACATCCCTTATTAGCAACGAAATTAAAAAATATAGCAACGAAACATTTCTTGCAAAAATTATTGGCAAAAAATTTTGAACATTTTTCTTGCTAAATATATTCATGCATTTACTCGCATCGCAAGTGTTTGACTTGCGTAAAAAACTAAACTTTTCGGTGACTTGACTTGTGACGGAATGAGGTGAAAATTTAGATTTTGACTCCAAAAGCATAATTGTAGATATCTCTCTCGGTTTCATGGCTTCTTCAAACATCAAAAGGGGAGTTCGTATGAAAGAATTATGAGCAAAACGATGTAACTGTGTCAACACTCATATGATATGTTATCATTAATTCTTCATTTGTTATTCGTTTCTTCACTTGATTTTTTTCTCGATCCCTCTTTTATCAACTTTTAATCATTTAATCATCATTCCTCGAGCATTTATCACACGCCACCTCCAATGGAGCTATAATCTTAAAGTTTTATCTAAATTCATTCAACATGCAGTAATTGAGGGAAAATAGTGATCTTGAGTTTGTTAACCTATGTTAAGGAACCCTAAGTCACGGCCGAATATTGGAGAGCTAGGAGGTGATAGATTTCGTGATATGGTTGATAACGCTTAAAATGAACATGTTTTTAGTAGCGTTATTGTTGGTTTTGTGCATGACAATCAGCTATATTTACTCATAACTGTTGCAAAAGTGCAAAAGATGCGTATTGTGTATGTATATGTAGCCAGGTATCACAAATGATGAAGAAATGAAGTTTTTATGCACGTTTGGAGAATTCTCAAGGAAGGAAGTCGAGAAAGGAAGCTTTTGGACTCAATGGTTAGGAAGCGCAATGATTTCTAAGTATCTACAGCAAGGAAAGATCAAGTTTTGTCTTGGAAATCATCAGCTAGAACAAAGAAAGAGGTGCAAATCAAGAAAGTTAAAACTGAGGTATCCAACCGTTCGGTTGGAGCCCGCAACCGATTCGGTTGGGCGATGGTCAAAACGCAACCGATCCGGTTGCATGGACTGGAGTTACACAAAAACGCATTTAATGTTGCCTTAACTCCCCATAATCATTGGAGGCCGATCATTTCTTGTTATTAACTTGTTGGGAACGTTTTTGGCCAGTTAGTAAAGTCTCTTTGGAAATATATTGAACCTAGACTTAGTATTCTAGTTGTGACACAACCCAAAGTGTGATAGTTTACACAAAAACTATTACCAAACATTTTATTCATCCCAAAAGTTTAGTATTGTCCAGGAGGTTGGAGAAAGCAATTCTCATCCATTGTTTTGGTTATTCGGAGTTATACGGTTAAGCTAGGTGATTGGAGGCGTGTGGTTGCTATAAGCCACGATTTCTAGTTTTTGTAATCGCAAAAGTTTAGGTATGAACTTTGTTATGGATTTCTATTCTCTTGAGTTATTGGAATTACTTTGTTATTTCTTGTGTTTTGTTATTATAATCTTGGAGTAGTTTTTGAATATACTTGTGTGTAAGGATGTAGGAAATCATACTAGTGTTCTCATATGTGATGCATGTATATATGATCTTTTTTAAATGAGTTTGTTGGAAAAATACTAGTCTTGTTTAATTTGTCGGTAAAACATGTTTTAATAAAAAGGACCGAAAGGATTTCTCTTGAGTTTTATTCCAAAAAGTTAAGTGACAAACTAGTATGGGGATATGGTGATTGACAACCACCATGTTTACTTATTAAAACAAGACTATAAACATTTTCATCACGAAAGGTCGAAAGATTCGTAGGAACGAGTTTAATAAGAACATTTTACAAACAAATGGATTTTCTAAAGGATAATCATTAGGATAAAGACCGAAAGGATTACCTATATGTTTTTGTTCTTAGAATGATTTTTGCAAACATAAACCATGGTTGGAAATCATTTGCTTATGATTTGTGCATTACATCAAGAGTTTACACCAAGCCTTCGTGAACACTTACTATGATTGCCTATAGACTACACACAAGTATATATATTTTTTTATATTGAATTTCACTAAAAACATCACAAGTATATATTTTTTATCCAAGCTCGAGTCGAATTCAAGCTTTATCACGTCGAGCATAACCTTTCCTAAAGAAAGCTCATTAAGCGAACACAAAATTGTCGAGTCGATCCTTATCAAAGGTCGACTTGATTTAACTTGTTTATATCGGTACTCTAGTCATTATAATTTTCAAATACTAGATTATCACTTTTGAAGTTTAAAGTACACAATTATTACTTTTTAGTTATAAAAATTATACTTACAAACTAATCATCATTGTTTTGAAACGCGGGTCGACCTGGCCGGGTTAACCGGTCGAACCGGTTCCGGCCAAAAAATGGGTTAAAATCGGGAAAAAGGGTTAACAGGTTAGACCCGTCGGGTTTTAAGTGACCCGGGTCAACCCGATTCTCAAAACCCGGTTGGGTTTGGATTTTTTCATTTTTTTAATAGAAAACCAGATTGACCCGGTTGAAAAAAAATAGTTTTTTTTATAAAAAACTGTGTTGATCTGGCTGTCGAACCAGTTAAACCGGTAACCCGATGATTCGACCGGGTCGATTAAAAACCCGATTTATAAAACATTGATTAACATACTAATGATTTTACAAAGTTTATTATTTAAAACAAAAAGTAAAAATGAAAATTTAGGAGCGGGAAGCTGAAAAGAGAGGGCGGGATAAAGAGCGGGTCAAAAGTCAATGGGTATATCAAAGTAACCCTATCTTATCCCCAAATTATACTCATCCTTGCTGCTCGTGCTCTTTTCTTCACTTTGAGGTATACTATAAATTCATTTTTTTTCTTGATTATATGGTTGTGTCGTGTTCAATCAAACTCCAATCTCATATGTTTGTTCTTTTTGCTTGTTAATTGCATTATCAATCTCACTGTTTATTTTTTATGGTTATTTATGTGCTAGATCTCAATTGTTGTCACATTTATTGGTCAATGATGTTTGTATTTTGTATGCGTGATTTCATTTGATTGTTAGATTTATTTTTATGGTAGATCTCAGTAGCCGGATACTTTTTACTTGATATTGTGTTTTGTATACTAAGTTTTATTTGTTCTTCAATTATATGGTCGATTTCATGTTCAATCTCATTTGTTGTTTGGTATTTTTGTCACACCTTAAATGCTTGATATATTTTTTTGTCTTAAGCATAATTGTTTTTGTTATTGTTGCTAAAAGGAATGGTTATATGCTCTCGCTGTTCTTGCTTAATTTATATCTATGCTACTATACTCAATTTCTATAAATATGTCTTTTAATTGGATGCTAAAATAAAAATCAAAATGCTTTACTTGTATGCTTGATATATCTTTTTTGTTATTGTAGCTAAAAGGTTGGTACCTGATTCAACAATGCCGGTAACCCCACCTTCCACGTTGTCGGTTCCTCATTCCTCCTCACCGGTGCCAGATACATTGTCTCCAACTCCGGTGGAATTCCAAACACTTGTTGCACCCACCGAGGGAATTTCTGGCACTAGCACAAGTATGTTTCTTACACTTTGTCATGGTTTAGGCTAATTTTTTGTGTGTCTTAACATTATATGTAAATTACTGTTTTTACACAGATGACACATCTACTCAAAAAAGGGGACCAAGAGGAGAATACTTGAACAAAAATATTCCTAAGGACCCATCTGAAAAAAAACTAATCCATATTATTGGTCCCTCGGAGTAAGTATAACTCACATGGTTATTTATCTTGTTATGATCTGGTAATTAATACATGAATCATCTGTTGTGCAGGTATCTTGAATCATGTGTTGCAATCTCAATTACGAAAGACTTCAAGGCACATTTCCGTGGGACACAAACTCAGTGGAGTCAACTTGATGATGATTTCGTGGATCTATTGTACTAGTACTTTCTGGTAGTTATTTACATTATGTTTTTGCGTTCATTAAGGTTTTTAAAACTTGATCTTAAAACTTATACTATGCTGTAGTGTTGAGTTACCATTTGATAACATAATGCTTTAATATCTGTCATGATTTATGTAGGATCGATATAAGTACGAGGAAACAATGGATCCAAAAGAGGCTAGAAAGGTTTGGGTAAGGAGATCGATGGAGAGATGTCGAGGTACATGGGCTATGGTTAGGAAAAAATGTGAAAAGGACTCTGGAAGTAGTAACAAAGCTGACTGGAGGAACTTTCGTCCTGAATTTGTGAACGTCGCTGCTGATTGGGATTGTATTATTGAGTCATGGATGAAACTGGAATGGATGAGGCGATCAAAGGTGGGTGCCGAGAACAGAAAAAAGGTTCCCGGGGATGTGGAAGGTACGAGCTCCTACGTTAGACATACCGGCGGGTCTAAAAGCTTTTGCGCACATAGTCACGAATGGGTAAGCACTTTGTTTGAATACTTTTGGATACGTAATGAGTAAGCACTTTAGTTTAAGACTTTTTAAATGTTATTAAGAGTTTGAATTCTTGCAAAACTGTTTGGTTACAAACTACTGGACACATTATATTTGCGGGTAGTGATATGAGCTCTTTTTCCAGCTTAAGGATTGGTACTAATACTTTGCTTAAGGAATATTCAGACAATATAGGAGTGTTGATATTGAATGATTTAAAGTATTGTTTGCTTCTCCGTCTGAAATACTTTTAGTAGTTTAATGCATTTTTTTTAGCAATATCGGCCTTTTAAGGACTGCTCCACCCAATCATCTTATGTAAAGCCTGAAGTATTTGATTTATGTTTAACTAATTTTACAGGAGAAAAAAACAGGAAAACGAGCATCAAAAGTTGATATGTTTGAGAGGTTGCACAAGAGAAACAAAGGTAAAGGTGTTTGGTGTGATACAAGGTTTGAAAAAGTTTTGACGACTTATAAAGAGTTTGTCCAAGCTGTCGAAGGTGTTGATTTGGATTCATCAGATGGTGCTGGTTTGGATTCGTCATCTAGTATTCCTTTTGACTCTGAAGCGTGGGAAAAAGCTGTCGGCGATCCAAAGAAGAAGAACTTTTATGGGCACGGAATTACTCAAGATCCTGAGATTATGCATGGCCATGGAACTTCATCCTATTCAACGTTGGTCGACAATGAGGCCAACATTCAAGCACAAGTAAATGCTAGAGTTGAAAGCCAGCTTGAAGCTGTGAGGGAAGAAATGAGGGCTGAGATGAGAAAAATGTTTAGTGATCAACAAAAGGCCATGTCTTCTAACAAGTGAGTTCGTGATGTCTAACCCTTTATCGGTATATAAGCTTTAAACTTTTAGGTAGCTAATTTTGTAATGATGTTGTGAATTCATAACTGTAGCCGCCCTTACTGATTTTTGATGGGTTATTTTGAACGAATAGTTGATGGATCTTGTTTAGCTTTATATATTGCAGTGTTGGAATGAATATCTTTTGTCTATAGGTTATAAATGGTTTGTAATGAAACAAACCAATTTGTGTATTTCTGTAAAGCATTTGTGTAGCAACAACTTCATGTGGTTGCTACTATAACCAAAATTACCAACAACTTTAGTTGCTATTCCAAAAACTGAAAGTTGCTGATTAGTGATTTAGTTGCAAATTTAGCAACGAGTGAAAAGTCGTTACTAATATCATCAATAAGAATTTCGATGCTATCTTTTGATTTAGCAACGAATTGTCCATATCCCAAAATTAGCAACGACTTCGAATGTCGTTGCCAAATAGCAACGGACTGAGCCATTTAGCAACGATATGTGGTTTAGCAACGGGCAATATAGCAACGAACCTATTTCGTTGGTAATATCGTTGCTAACAGCATTTAGCAACGAATTTAGGCCATATAGCAACGACTTTGGGCCGTTGCTATTGACACTTTTTCTAGTAGTGCTGTAAATATGTCATATTCCGCAAACCTTTTGTGAACATTGACTAGTAGGCAAATGATTACAATTTTTTTCTTTTTCTTTTTGACCTTCTTGTAGCTCATGTTACAAAGATAAATGCAACAGGTTCACTGGGCAGCATAACTAACTTTATATCGCAAGTGGAACATAGAGCATCACTTGTTGCAAATTTGAACTTCTAACTATCACCCTAGTTCTATGGTCTTACAAAATAGTTAGTTATAAACCCGCGTATAAACACATGTTGTAAAAACAATTTGGGGGATTTTTGGTTATTTTTACTAAAACTATTTAAAGAGAAAGACTATAAATACTAGCATTTTGAAATCTGGCTCGACCCGGTCGGTTGAACCATTTTTGTTCGGAAAAACGGGCTAATATGAATTATCTCGCTTTCTGTATAGTACCAAGTCTTGTGAGTAATGTCTAACACGACGGATGAAGCCTTTTTGTGTAAATTACCTGGTACCAGGCCAAAGTTAGTGAGTAATGAGAGACGAACCAGTCAAAACTGGGCATGTTGAAGCGTGCCGGATTAAACCAAGCTTAAGCCATTTGATAACTGTTGACCCCTTCTTAACATGATAATACCGACGAGCTTGAGTCATTTGACCAACTGTTAACTGTTACCCCTTCTTATATAAACAAACCATTCTTGGGCAATTTTACTGTCTCAAGTTGGGTTTAAAAAAGAGTAATACGAGTACCCTCTATTTTATTTCTCCTTTCTTCGAGTTCTTTAACCAACACATGCATATGTAGCCAATGACATTATCCGATTCTCGAGACATGTTAAACGATCGAACCAATATTGCAACCATACTACTAATAAGAAATTGAGAATTAGATAACATTGCAAAACAAACTCTTTGATAATTAAAAAGACAAAAACTTAAGTTTAGAACTTATATAGTAGGACCATAGATGATGATCATATTTTTCAATAAACATGATCAAACACTACAAACCTACAATATAATACAAATATCAACTTATTAATAAGCAAATTTTTCATCCTTTGAACTATGTGGGACTACTTGTATACTTGAAACAAGTTGTTTTAGAATAAATGATCCATAAAAAATTTTGTTCTAAAGACATGTAAGACAAAATTATTTCTCAAAATTTAATAATATTTCAAGTGACGGTATAAATATAAGACAAATACTAAACAAGCTAAACTCAATACAATCAAAGCCTTTCAGTACATGATAAATACTAAACGGGTTAAGCCCAATACATAGAAACTTTCTTAACATACGCTGACACATAAGACCTTTGTAGTCGTAGTCAAATGCTTCTATTTGACATAGTTCAATTATTTTCAAGCTATGAAAAATTCGATGCCAAACTCAAACACGGCTAGTGACAATGCACTCCGGGTTGACCGATATCTCCACAGTTCACTTACACAACTCACCCTAGGATAAGACGATAAGTATGTGAAAGACTCTGTCATGTTTTTGTTCGAGACATCAAACGTTACGAACTTATTATTTTATGGTGTTTTTGTATCTTTAATAACTTTAATATTAGTTATGACAAACCGGTATATAATTACATTAAAAGACAAACTTTTTTTAATCGAAGAACAAAAAATGAAGTTAAGAATTATATGGTACATTGGAGAGAATCAAGTTGTATTTTTTAATAAACAACATGAAACACTACCAACTAACAATATAATACCAATCACAACTTTTATAAGAAATATACGTCGCCGGAGTATATTAACAAGCAAAAATTTCATCTTTTGACCCATGTGGGATTACTTAAATAATACCAATCCAAAGATATAACACCTTTGTTTCCAAGATCGAATACTTGTTTTAACACATTGTTTTATTCTTTTCAAGCTTTGATACCATATTCAAACACGGTTGTATGCAGACAATGCAATTGAAGTTGGATATCCACCATGGTTAATTCACAATGTTTATCCCCAAGGTAAGAACAAGTCTGTGAAAGACTTGGTGATGTTGTTCGAGACATCGTTGCTTACATATGGTTTCAGTATGGAAACAAGATTCACATAATGCTGAAGCTTGGTCAGGGCATTCAATGTGTGGTTTGCTCTAAATAAAATAATAGTAACAACGTACTAGCAAATAAAATCACTAAGTAATTTGTAATGTTGCTCAAAAAATGAACTAAAGTTAACAAATGAATTAACTTTGACTTTGACTAACAACTTTAACTTCAAGTTTTAACTCTCAAACACTACATTCATTGACTAACAAATCACATAGCATTCTACAATTATACTTTTAAACTCAAGTGAGAACTTATTTTTAAATAAATGCATATAATCGTCTTATATGATAGAGTGCTCGAAAATTAAAAAAGACACATATATTGATAATTAATTAAGAAGTGACAAAAATTAAGTTAAGAGCTTATATGATAGATTGTGTTGTTAACGTAATTTATTACAATGAACTACATCAACTACCACAAACGAGCATTGTAATACCAAACTCAAAATGCATATAAAGCATACATGAGAGTATATAAATAAGCAAATTTTACATCCTTTCACCCATGTGGGACTACTTGAAACAATTTTTTAGATAAGTAACAATACACATGGACATGGAGTAAGTTCATATAACTTTAATTGGCATGTGTAAAATATGGAGTACTGAATGACATCATATTTCCATAACACCCATCATTTTTTTTGAACTATTAACACCCAACCCAACATGCTACATGAAGTTTGATGGGGCATTAGTAGGGGTGTTGATCGGTTCGGTTATCGGGTTGTTCGGTTATTTCGGTTCGGTTAATTCGGTTAAAATTTTTTTTAGGTCAATCCAAGAACCGAACCAAACCAAATTCAAATTCGGTTTTCGGTTCGGTTCGATTGAATTCTAATTCGGTTTGGTTCTTGAGTTGACCCGAATAACCCGAATTTCACTATTTTTAAAAAAAAAATTAATAATTACATATATATTTAGCAAAAAAATATATTTCAAGCATAAAAAGTGTTTTATTATATTATGATAACTTTTTAATCGCATTTATTTATATATAAATATATATAAAAAGTATATAAATGTATATATAAATATATAAAAAATATATATATTTATATGAATTCGGTTTTCGGTTCAAACTGTCAAACCCATATTCAAGCCAAGAACCGAATTAGTAGTTCGGTTCGGTTCGGTTTAAGCAAATTCGGTTCGGTTATTTTCGGTTCGTTTTCGGGTTATTCGGTCTTTTCGGTTTTCTCGCTCACCCTTAGGCGTTAGTGAGTTCGGGGGGCTACGGGCCCATTGTTTAGACTTGGCACAATTTGAGCCCAATTGGTAAGTTGTTGAATGGCAAGTCAAAAATTAGTACTGCTTTAGTTGTTGTAAATGATGTTAGGTTTGCTTAACAAATGGCCTACAAACTCACTTTTTCTTTTTGTGTCTTGACGATTGTTGGATTTTAATGTTTTACTAATACCATTAGATAGCATATTGAAGTTAGTTTCGAATCCGTAGTCTCACTGCTACGATTCTAGTAGGTTTGTTTTTGGGTAAAGGGTAACGTTTCTGGTAGTTACGTTGTTATTTGTTTTAGTGTAAGTGATTGATTCTCTATTTATCAAGTGTTCGTGAATTCAAATCGCAACTGAGACAAGCATGTGTAATGTCCGAACATAGTGGCCATATAAATTATAAACAATTTGTTACGCTATATGTTTTTACTTTTGCTTAATACCTAAACACACGTCGACTTATTCAACCTTCTTGTAGCTCATGTTACAAAGATAAATGGACACAAGTCAAACACAGTGCATCACTTTTTCCATATCAAACCTGATTTATGCTCTAACAAGTCAACCCAGTTCACCAAAGCAGGTCATGGGTAATATTTGTATTTTATTTTAGTTTTATTTTATAAAATATATATGATATAGTTCTGATTGATCGTGGAGATGGGTAATGTTGTTTTTTAGTTTAAAACTTGTATTCTCGTTGTATTGTATGTGCTTTATAAACCAAAAATGTGATATAATCAAATAAAAATACAAATTCGTAAAAGGAATAAAAAAAAATCTTTCTAAGAAAAGCTCTCGAAAAATTCTACAAAATCGGGTATGTTGGTGCGTAAAAAAGTCGTGAAGGAAGTTATTCTAAAAGTGGATATTTTTGCCAAAACAAAATTATGGAAAAAAAAAATAACGTTTGTGCATTTAATCATTTTTTTTTTGGTATCAAAAATCTGTTTTTGGACCCAACTTTTTTTGATATTTTGCATCAAAATAAATTGCACATCAAACTAAAATAAGTTAATAAGTTTGTTCATCATAATTTTTTTGCGCATCAAAAATCGTTTTTCGTGCTTTAAAAAAAATATAAAAATCAAAATTAGAAAAGCTTCTTTCACAAAAGTTTTATGCATCAATATACCCGATCTTATGAAATTTTTCGAGATTTCTTTTTTTAAAATTTCCTTTTTATCCTTTTTACAGATATATGTCTTTTTATATTAACTTTACCCATGTGTGTGGTATTATATAATAAACGAAAACACGGGTTGACCCCATGGTCCATTGACCCAATGACACGTTGACTCGACCGGGTTGATTCGATAACCGATTTTTAAAACATTGATAATACTTGTTACTAGTCGTTGCATTATTTCAAACAAGTTTAAGAAAAATGACTAATACAAATATTTTTTCTAAAGACATAACACCTTTGTAGCCGTAATCAAATGCTTCCTCTTTTTACACATTGTTTTATTCTTTTCAAGCACTGCAAATCGATACCAAACTCAAACACAATTGTTTAGTAACAACGCACTTAGAGTTGGATATTCACCATTGTTCAGTAACACAACAGTTCATCCCCAAGATAATAACAATAAGTATGTGAAAGACTTGGTGATGTTGTTGTTCAAGGCATCAGTTACACCTGGATTCAGTCTATGTTCCGAAGCAAGATACACATAATATTGAGCATTGATGAAGATGTATATAAGATATATTGACTACAAATATGTATATAAAGTTACCTAAGTGTCGTTGTTTACTACAATAATGTATATAAGGTATGTTATATAACAGTAAGATATACATGCACTACGTATGCTTATGAGTTAGGTAACCAATGATACAATATCAATGTTGTCACATACTTTCTTTTAAAATTTAAGCTTTTATAATCATCTTATTAGTTTTTGGTGTTTTGATATCTTAATAAGTTTTACGATAGCTATGACGTACAAAATCACGTTCTTGAAACATGTTGATCAAACCAGTAATGCGACCATATGTTACTTATAAGAAATCAAGAATATGGTAGATTGTTGCCTTTCTAAAAAAAAAAGATTTCGATCGTTAAAAAGATAAAAAAAATTAAGCTGAGAACTTAGATATATGGCGGATCATGGTTTTTAATGTTATTTTTTGATGAACAACATCAATTACCAAAACCAAGCATTATGCTACCAAACTCAATATGCATATATCAGAGTATACAAATAAGCAAATTTTACATCCTTTACTCCATGTAGGCTGTAGGATTACTTGAAATGGATAGTTGGTACAGTTTTTTTTTTTCTAATTGCCTTTTTCGAAAACTAAGTTTCAATCCCACATAGATCAAAGAAGCAAATTCTTGCTAGCTTATATACCTTGGAGTATATGGTTCATATAATTTGAAATAAGTATATTGTTGTTAGTGCATCATATGTTGAAGTGAATAATGGACATTTCTTCTACTGATGCAAGAACAACATAACTATGAGTTCTCAAATTTTTATTTATTTATTTATTTCATTCTCATGTTGCTATGATCGACTATATTTAAACTAATAAAATATAATTTGATTTTCTTTGTGTCGTAACAACCCAAGATGTTGTCACCTTTTGTGACTAGGAACAATAATTAAAGAGTTAATTAAGCACAAATATAAAGCCAAAGAATGAAATAGTTTATGTTATTTTTGGGTTTTATATCAATGAATATATTAAGCACACTAAAACCAAAAATAAAATAGTAAGTGTGAGTTTATTCACCGTAATCCAAAATAAAACAAAAAGATAAAACTCTGTCAACTTGACATATGAATCTTTTGTATTTGTTTAGTTGTGGCTACTATTTAAAAGAAATACTAATTAGTTGTTAGTTGAATCTTGAGCTTGACCGAGGTTAACGCTAGTCAATTAAAGGGTTGGTTTGGTCAGGCCCGGGTCTATTGGCCTTTGCGCTAAGTTTACAGAAGCAGGGTCCAAGTAACCAAATGGCGGATTTACTTTTGCTTAATACCTAAACATTATAATAACGCAAGTAAAAAACAAGAGGATTAAAATTTAAAAACGAAAATACCAAAGATAGGCTGGAGGGTTATAAGAAGTGGGGTCCAAGGGAACAAGTTCTATATCATCGCATGGAGACACGCACATGGTTTAAGGTTCAAAGGGTGTGTATGAAGATGATGTGGTCCTATAATCATGGAGTTGAATTCATGGTTTGGGTGTAGTGAACTTGTGAACTCAACTGAAACTGAACTCAGCTACAATGGGCCGGAGGTTCCATATACAATTTAGTTGATTAAGTATGTGGCTGAGCTGCTTATTTTTAAGTGTTTATTGTGTATTCTTACATTTCATACCAAATAAAGCAAAAAGAAAAGTGAGATTTTTGTTTTAATGAAAAAACAAAAAGTGAAAGAGGGTCAACAGAACATTTACTACATCACTGGTGAAAGCAATAAAGCTGTCGAGAATTCACCCTTCCTCCAGAAGCTAAAGAAGAGAGGATACGAAGTCTTGTACATGGTTAACGCCATTCATGAGTATGCAGTCGGGCAATATGTAAATCAAATACTTTTCTACTTCTACAACTTTGAGTATTCACCAGTAATTTACAATAAAATGAAGGAGTTATTCAATGCGAGATCTAAAAACATATCTTTCACCGGTACTAAGAAGTCTATGGTTTGGTTCTTTGGCACAAAACTATCTTTCATGTGTTGTCAGCCATAGTTGAAATGAGGATAAAAAAAAGTCAATTGAGCTTAAAAAAATCCTTTTAAAAAAAATGATATCTTGCTGCGTGGTTATTAGCATTTTTCAAGTGATGCGATTTGATCACTGAACCTCTTAAATGAAAGTAAAGATGATAACCAACAAAGCAAGCCATCACCATGTGTTACTTTTACTTTTTATATTATTTAAGTATCATTTTGTTAACTGTTGGTCCCTTCTTTTATAAACAAACCATTGTTGGGCAATTTTACTGTCTCAAGTTGGATTTAAAAGAGTCATACGAGTACTGATTTCATGATTATGGATTTTTTGTTTGTTCTTTCAAAATATTAGTAGTTTATTTCATTGTCTTGTACTCTCGTTGGTTATGACTACAAGCATGAATGGAAGTATGTTGTTGAGCAATAGTAAGATATAACTTATGATCATTATGCAGCCAATGTTACATATCAGTGTTAGTCATGGATTTTTTTCTTAAATTTTGAGTTCGATGGTCACCTATTATTTCTTGGTCAGTTTTATTCGAGTTATGACAACATCTTGTTCTTGAGACATGTTGAACAATCGAACCGATAATGCAACCATGTTACTAATAAGAAATTAAGAATCATGTGTAATTACATTGAAAAACCAACTCTTTGATAATTAAAAATACAAAAAGTTAAGTAAAGAACTTATATAGTCGGCTTATTGTGGATTTTGAGTTCGATGGTCACCTATTATTTCTTGGTCAGTTTTATTCGAGTTATGACAACATCTTGTTCTTGAGACATGTTGAACAATCGAACCGATAATGCAACCATGTTACTAATAAGAAATTAAGAATCATGTGTAATTACATTGAAAAACCAACTCTTTGATAATTAAAAATACAAAAAGTTAAGTAAAGAACTTATATAGTCGGCTTATTGTGGATTTTATTATTTTTCAATAAACAACATCAAACACAACAAACCAACAATATAATACAAATCTCAACTTTTATTAAAAATACACATCACAATATATTAATAAGCAAAATTTTTATTCTTTGACCCATGTGGGACTATTCTTCTACTTGAAACAAGTGGTTTCTGGAAAAATGGCTCATATAAAAATTTGTAGCAAAGAAAAACTAAATTATTTCTCATTTCAAGTGATAGGATAAATATATGACAAACACAAAACAAGCTAAGCTCGATACAAAGAAACTCTTTCAGTATATAATACGATGGACACAGGATAACAGCTTCTCTGATGAGAATTGAAATGATAGAAGGACAAAAGCAAAAGCCTACAATCCGGGTTACCCACTAATCACTAAGCACAAACGCATATTGCAATGTAAACAGCCTCTTGAATGACTTTGATGTTGTGACCCACTCCTACTCAACTCCGTTTAAAATATTTGAACAAAAAGGTCGATCGGAATACCAAATATTAATGATTAAACTGCTTGAATGGAATGTTTATAAAATACCTGTTGTAATAGGATTGCCTCCTGTGGACAAGTAGGAAATTGCATCAAACCAACACCAACCATTAATAGGCCATAGCATCCTAGCGACACAATGAAGTACAGAGGCATCTGTGAAAACAAAAGTATCAAGCACGAGGAACAATTGTTAGATATGCATAAAAAATAAAAATAGGTGATTTCGATTAAAAGTACTAAAAAACATTCAAAATGGATACTACAAAAAAAAAATCACAATCTCACATGATACACACAACAATTTGAGACCACTTTGTCTAAATACAAACACTCCATTTAATCTAATCGATAAACATGATATTGCATAATACAAACCTCGACAACAGGAAAACAAAGAATCTGAACAATTTTTTTTTTTTTTTTTTTTTTTTTTTTTTTTATAAAAAAGAACAAGTAAGCTCACTATCGGTACATTCATAACAAACAAAACACAGTTTTAAAATTTTGATTTCAAACGTAAACAGTACAGATCCTAGGAACCCCTGTGACAGTTTAGGTTCATGATATTCATTGTCAAACACATTACATTAAAAGATAAACTCTTTCATAACTAAAGAACTAAAAATGAAGTTAAAAATTACATGGTTTGTTAACAGTAATCTGCTTTTTATTTTTGAATAAACAACATCGAACACTACCAAGTAGCAATATAATACCAATCCCAATTTGAATAAGAAATATATAGCGGACTATATTAATAAGCAAAATTTTCATTATTTGATCCATGTGGGACTACTTGAAACAAGTTTAAGTAAAATTAAATGATCAATACAAATATTTGTTCTAAAGATATAACAACTTTGTAGCCGTAATCAAAAGCTTCTGATTTTTACACATTGTTTTATTCATTTCAAGCTATGAATCGACACCAAACTCAAACGCGGTTTTTTAGTGATAATGCAATGGATATCCGCCATGGTTCTCTCGCACAATAAGTATGTGAAAGACTTGGTGATGTTTTTGTTCAAAACACCTTGCTTGCTTACACTTGTATTTAGTCTGGATGACCCGAATACGTTTCGAAACAGGATACATAGAATGTATATAAGGTAAGGTATGTTGTATAAC
The DNA here is from genome assembly GCA_910596185.1 of Chrysanthemum makinoi. NCBI lineage: Eukaryota > Viridiplantae > Streptophyta > Magnoliopsida > Asterales > Asteraceae > Chrysanthemum > Chrysanthemum makinoi. The sequence continues at coordinate 19,240,357 of OU343222.1, forward strand.
AATAAAATATACATGCAATATGTATGTATGAGTATGAGTTACATAATCAATGATACAATATCAATGTTAATTAGTCATAGATTTTCTCATAAAGTTTAAGTTTTTATATTCATCTTATAAGTATTTGTTGTTTTGATATCTTAATAAGTTTTTACGATCACTATGATGTACAACATCGAATCATGTTCTTGAGACATGTTGAACCATCAAACTGGTAATGCGACCATGTAACTAATAAGAAACTGAGAATAAGGCATCATACTAATTAAAGAAAAGAGATTCTTCAAAATTAAAAAAAGTACTATAGAAATAAAAAGTCAAGGTTAAGAACTTATGTGAGCTGTGTTTGAGTTTGATGAGATTTTTAGATAAACATCACGAAACAATACAAGCCAACATTATAATACCAACCTAAATTTGGTTAGAAAATATACACCACAGTATATTAATAAGCAAATTTTCTATACTTCAACCTATGTGGGACTAGTTGAAACAAGTTTTCAGAAATGTAATCCATACAAAAAGTTATGCTAAACACAAACATAACACCTTTGTTGTCGTAATCAAATGCTTCCTCTTTTTACATATCTATGAAAATCGATACCAAACTCACTTAGTGACAATGCACTTGGCGTTGGATATTCACCATGGTTCAGTCACACAAATGGTCATCCTCAAGATAAGACATAAGCTAGATAAAACGTTTTGCGTTTTTATCAAAAGCTGATACAAATGCAACAAGAAAGACTAGTCGATCACTTTGTTACTTAAGAACTTTAATATTATTTTTGGTAAACCAACGTGCCACAAGTATTTTTGGTTTAAGAACTTAAAAAGTTATAAGCAAAATCGATTTAATTAGTTATAAAACAATTTGTAAAGACGTCATATTCCCAAAACCTTTTGTAAGCAGTAGGCAAATAATTACCCTTTTTTTTTTTTTTTTTGGGCACTAAATCACCTTTAGGTGCACATGTGTGTTAAACTTACTAAAACACACGTCGACATATTCGACCTTCTTGTAGCTCATGTTACAAAGATAAATGCAAAATGTTCACTGGGCAGCACAACGAACTTTAGATCGCAAGTCAAACATAGAGCAGTAAGAGCACCACTTTTTGCAAATTTGAACTTCTAACTATCGCCCTTGTTTTATGGTCTAACCAAATTGTTAGTTATAAACCCGCGTATAGACGCAGGTTGTAAAAACAATATGTTGTTTTCGAATATCTTTACTTAAACTTTAAAGAGAAATACTATAAATAATACAGTAAGTTTTGGAATCTGGTTCGACCCGGCCGTTTGAACCATTTTTTTTGGGAAAAATCGGGCTAATATGAATTATCTTGCTTTTTGTACCAAGTCTTGTGAGTAATGTCTAACACGACGGATGAAGCCTTTTTGTGTGAATCATCTCGTACTAAGTGTAGTGAGTAATGAAAGATGGACTACTTCAGTTCCGTTAGTTTATGTCCTCTTTCTTGGTGTATGTCTTAGAAGGAGGATATTTGGCTTCCTACTTTTGAACATTCTTGCATAAAGTGTACAAACTATCTTTAATGGTGTCAGCCATAGTTGGAATGAGGATAAACAAAAGTCAATTTTAAAAAGTATTTAAGTGTAGCTAAAGTAAGTTTAAAAAATAAAAAAATAAAAATAAAATAAAATCCTTTTTTAAAAAAGGAAAAGGTTGGCAAGTCTGGTTAGCATTTTCAGGTGCAAGATTTGATCAGTAGACCTCTTGAATGAAACTAAAGATGATAACCAGAGAATCCAACCATCACCATGTGTTACTATTTCTTTTTATATTATTTAACTATCATTTTGAAACCATATAACAAGTAAATGACAAATCCATAACTATAATTTAACTATCATTTTTTTGCCCACCCGACTGTTAACTGTTGGCCCCTTCTTTCATAAACAAACCATTCGTGGGCAATTTTATTGTATCAAGTTGGATTAAAAAGGAAGTCATACGAGTACCTCTATTTTATTTCCCCTTTCTTCAATTTCTTTAACCAACACATATGTAGCCAACGACATTATCCGGTTCTTGAGACATGTTAAACAATCGAGCTAATAATGCAACCGTGTTACTAATAAGAAATTAAGAATAATGTATTGTACTAATCACATTGAAATCCAACTCTTTGATAATTAAAAGACAAAAAGTTTATTTTAGAACTTATATAGTGGGATTTCAGCGATTTATGTTATTTTTCAATAAACAATATCAAACATTGCAAACCAACAATATAATACAAATCTCAAATTCACAATATATTAATAGGCAATTTTTTCACTCCGTAATCTATGTGGGACTAGATGTCTAATTGAAACAAGTTGTTTTAAAAAAAATGGTCCATATAAATTTTTTTCCGAAGACATATTGGAAGACTAAATTATTTCTCAAAATCTAGTAATATTTCAAGTGACAGTATAAATACATGACAATACTAAACAGGCTAGGCAGAAAACAAACAAAGCCTTTCAGTATAATAACCCGCCATCAGCTCTTGATTTAGGACTAAAATATTTCTCATAACTGAATAATAGTTCAAGTGACACGATAAATATTTACGGGCTAAGCCCAATATAAACAAACTTTCTTTATATAAAATCCCGTAAACACATAAGACCTTTGTAGTCTTAGTCAGATGCTACTTTTTACATATTGTTTTATTATTTTGAAGCTATAAGAAATTTGATGCCAAACTCCTATACAATTGTATAGTGACAATGCACTCCGAGTTGCATTGGCTCATATCCCCATGGTTCACTCACACAACTCACCCCAGGATAAGAACGATAAGTATGTGAAAGACTTGGTTATGTTTTTGTTTGAGACATCAAACAGTACCATCTTATTATTTTTTTGGTGTTTTTATATCTTTAATAACTTTAACATAGGTTATGACAAACCCGCAATGCTACCATGCTAATAAGAAAGTGAGAATAAGTATCGTACTAATTACATTAAAAGACAAACCCTTTGATAATCTAAAAGCAAAAAAATTAAGTTAAGAATTATATGGTTCGTCACAAATGATACATGTTGTATTTTTCAATAAAGAACATCAAACACTACCAACTAACTTTATAATACCAATCTCATCTTGTAAAAGAAATATATGCCTGAGTATTAATAAGTAAAATTTTCATACTTTGATTCATGTGGGACTACTTGAAACAAGTTTATGAAAAATGACCGATACAAATATTTGTTCTAAATACATAACACCTTTGTCGCTGAGATCAAATACTTGTTTTAACACATTGTTTTATTCTTTTCAAGCTATGAAAATCGATAGCAAACTCAAACATCGTTGTTTAGTGACAGTGCATTTGGAGTTGGATATTCACCATGGTTCAGTCACACGACAGTTCATCCCAAAGATAAGAACGACAAGTATATGAAATGCTTGGTGATGTTGTTTTTGAAGACATCTTGCTTACACCGAAACAGAATACACAGAATGATCAACAATGATGAAGATGTATATACGGTATGTTGACTACAAACATGTATATAAAGTCACCTGAGAGTTTTTTACTACAAAAATGTATATAAGGTATGTTATATAACAATAACATATGCATGCACTACGTATGAGTATGAGTTATGTGACCAATGATACAATATCAATGTTGTCACAGATTTTCTCTTAAAGTTTAAGCTTTTATAATTATTTTATTAGTTTTTGGTGTTTCGACATCTTAATAAGTTTTATGATCGCTATGACGTACAACATCACGCTCTTGAGAGTTTAAGCTTTTATAATTATTTTATTAGTTTTTGGTGTTTCGATATCTTAATAAGTTTTACGATTGCTATGACGTACAACACCACGCTCTTGAGACATGTCGATCAAATCGGTATCCATATGTTACTTTAAAGAAATCAAGAATATGGTGTTGTATCACGTTGTATTATTCAATAAACAACGTCAAACACTACCAACTAACAATATAATATCAATCCCAAATTGTATAAGAAATATATGTCTGAGTATATTAACTAGCATAATTTTCATCTATTGACCAATGTGGGACTACTTGAAACATGTTTAAGAAAAACGACCCATACAAATATTTGTTCTAGAGAAACATCTTTGTTGCCGAGATCAAATACATACTTATTGTTTTATTCTTTTCAAGATGTGAAAACTTTGATACCATACTCAAACATGGTTGTATACAAACAATGCATTTGGAGTTGGATATCCATCATGGTTAATTCACAATGTTTATCCACAAGGTAAGAACAAGTCTGTGAAAGACTTGGTGATGTTGTTTGAGACATCGTTGCTTACATCTGGTTTCAGTTTGGTTGACTCGAATACATTTGGAAACAAGATTCCCATAATGCTAAAGCTTGTTTGAGCATTCAGTGTGTGGTTTGTTCTAAATAAAAGTAGCAAATAAAATCAAAAAGTAATTTGTTATGTCACTCAAAAATGAACTAAAGTTAACAAATGAGTCAAAATTACAACTTTTACTTTGACTTATAACTTTGACTACAAGTTTTAACTCTCAACGCTAGATTCGGTGACTAACGAATCATGTACCATCTTATTATTTTCTTATGTTTTGATATTTTTCATAAGTTGAACCATCAAATCGGACATCTTATTATTTTATGGTGTTTCGATAATTTTGATAAGTTATACATTTGTTATGACATTATTTGGTTCTTGAGACATGTTCAACCATCAAACAGGTAAAGAAATGAAACTATGTTACTAATTATTAAAAAACAAAATGTTAGACAAACACTTCACTGATTATTAAAAAGTTAAAATGTTAGTATAGAACTATATTATATCCTCTCAAAAGCTAATGATAAACATCATCAGACAATAGGAAAGTACAATATAATATTAACTCAGCTTGTGTAGAAATAAATTACGAGACTTTAATAATAAACAAATTTTTTAATCTTTTGATCCATGTGGGATTAATTGAAACGAGTTTTCATAAATTTGACTTCACACAAAAAGTTGTTTTGATGGCGAAACCAAATATTTGTGTTTACGTATTGCTTTATTCCTTTTAAGCTATGAATAAATCGATGCCAAACTTATAACGGTTGTAAGAAATGCGCTTGAAGTTGGATATCCACCATGGTTAAACAGTTTATTCCTGATATAAAATGCTGAGAAAAATTTGATTAAAAATATATTGTAATTTGCTGGCAAGAAGCTCGTTTCTGCTACTAAAGTTCCGAAACTCAAACACGGGCTATTCTTCGATTATTTTATACATAATAATTCTAAGAACAAAAAATGAAGTTTAGAATTATATGGTTCATTGATACCGAATTACATTGTCTATTTTAATAAACAACATCAAACAGTACCAACTAACAATATAGTACCAATCCCAACTTGCATAAGGAATATACGCCGGAATATATTACTAAGCAAAATTTTCATCATTTGACCAATGTGGGACTACTTGAAACATGTTTAAGAAAATTACCCATACAAATATTTGTTCTAAAGACATAATATATTTGTTGCCGAAATCAAATACTTATTTTGAGACATTGTTTTATTCTTTTCAAGATATGAAAACTTTGATACCATACTCAAACACAGATGTATACAAACAATGCACTTGGAGTTGGATATCCACTATGGTTAATTTTCTGTGTTATCTCCAAGATTAGAACAAGTATGTGAAAGACTTGGTGATGCTGTTGTTCGAGACATCGTTGCTTACATTTGGTTTCAATTTGGTTGACCCAAGTACGTTTGGAAACAAGATTCACATAATGCTGAAGCTTGGTTTGGGCATTCAATGCATGGTTTGCTCTAAATAAAATAACCATAACAACATGCTAGCAAATAAAATCAAAAAGTAAGTTGTTATGTCATTCAAAAATGAATTAAAGTTGGCAAATAAACCTAAATAACAACTTTAACTTCGACTTTAACTACTAACTTTGACTTCAAGTTTTAACTGAGACAAGCATGTGTAAAGTCCGAACATAGTGGCCATATAAATTATAAACAATTTGTTACGCTATATGTTTTTACTTTTGCTTAATACCTAAACACACGTCGACTTATTCAACCTTATTGTAGCTCATGTTACAAAGATAAATGGACACAAGTCAAACTCAGAGCATCACTTTTTCCTAATCACCCCTGATTTATGCTCTAACAAGTCAACCTGATTCACCAAAGCAGGTCATGGGTAATATTTTTATTTTATTTAGTTTTATTTTATAAAAAATATATGATATAGTTTTGATTTATTATGGAGATGGATAATGTTGTTTTTAAGTTTAAAACTTGTATTCTTGTTGAATTGTATGTGCTTTATAAACCAAATATGTGATATAATCAAATAAAAAGACAAATTCGTAAAAAGAATAAAAATATTTTTTTAAGAAAAGCTCTCGAAAAATTCTACAAAATCAGGTATGTTGGTGCATAAAAAAGTTATGAAAGTAGTTTTTCTAAAAGTGGATAGTTTTGCCAAAAAAACAATTACGAAAAAAAACGTTTGTGCATTAAATCGTTTTTTTGTGTATCAAAGATCCGTTTTTGGACCCAATTTTTTTTTAAGATTTTGCATCAAAATAACATTGCACATCAAACTAAAATAAGTTAATAATTTTGTGCATCAAAATTTTTTTGTGCATCAAAATTCATTTTTAGTGCTTTAAAAAAAAGTATAAAAAATCAAAATTAGAAAAGCTTCTTTCACAAAAATTTTATAAACCAACATACCTGATCTTGTGAAAATTTTTGAGATTTTTTTTTTAAATTTCCTTTCTCTCATTTTTACGGATATATGTCTTTTTATTTTAACTTTACCAATGTGGGTGGTATTGTATAATAAATGAAAAACCGGGTTGACCCCGCGGTCGATTGACCCAATGACCCGTTGACTCGACCGGATTGATTCGAAACCCGATTTTTAAAACATTGATAAATACGTGTAACTAGTTGTTGCATTATTTGAAAAAAGTTGAAGAAAAATGACTAGTACAAATATTTGTTCTAAAGACATAACACCTTTGTAGCCGTAATCAAATGCTTCCTCTTTTTACACATTGTTTTATTCTTTTCAAGCTCTTACAAATCGATACCAAACTCAAACACAATTGTTTAGTGACAATGCACTTAGAGTTGGATATTCACCATTGTTCAGTAACACAACAGTTCATCCCCAAGATAAGAACGACAAGTATATGAAAGACTTGGTGATGTTGTTGTTCTAGACATCAGTTACACCTGGATTCATTCTATGTTTCGAAACAGGATACACAGAATGTTGAGCATTGATGAAGATGTATATAAGGTATGTTGACTACAAACATGTATATAAAGTCACCTAAGTGTCGTTGTTTACTTCAATAATGTATATAAGGTATGTTATATATAACAGTAAGATATACATGCACTACGTATGCATATGAGTTAGGTAATCAATGATACAATATCAATGTTGTCACGTATTTTCTTTTAAAATTTAAGCTTTTATAATCATCTTATTAGTTTTTGGTGTTTTGATATCTTAATAAGTTTTACGATAGCTATGACGTACAACATCACATTCTTGAAACATGTTGATCAAACCAGTAATGCGACCATATGTTACTTATAAGAAATCAAGGATATGGTAGATTGTTGCCTTTCTAAAAAAAAACATTTCGATCGTTAAAAAGATAAAAAAAATTAAGCCGATAAATATATATGGCGGATCATGGTTTTTAATGTTATTTTTTGATGAACAACATCAATTACCAAAACCAAGCATTATGCTACCAAACTCAACATGCATATATCAGAGTATACAAATAAGCAAATTTTACATCCTTTACTCCATGTAGGCTGTAGGATTACTTGAAATCAATAGTTGGTACAGTTTTTTTTTTTTTTTTTTTTTTTTTTTTTAATTGCTTTTTTCGAAAACTAAGTTTTCAATCCCACATAGATCAAAGAAGCAAATTATTGCTAGCTTATATACCTTGGAGTATATGGTACATATAATTTGAAATAAGTATATTGTTGTTAGTGCAACGTATGTTGAAGTGAATGAACACTTCTTCTACTGTTGCAAGAACAACATAACTATGAGTTCTCAAATTTTTATTTATTTTTGCAAGAACAACATAACGTATGTTGAAGTGAATGTCGAGAATTCACCCTTCCTCCAGAAGCTAAAGAAGAGAGGATACGAAGTCTTGTATATGGTTGACGCCATTGATGAGTATGCATTCGGGCAATATGTAAATCAAATACTTTTCTACTTCTACAACTTTGAGTATCCACCAGTAATTTACAATAAAATGAAGGAGTTATTCAACGTGAGATCTAAAAACATATCTTTCACCGGTACTAAGAAGTCTATGGTTTGGTTCTTTGGCACAAAACTATCTTTCATGTGTTGTCAGCCATAGTTGAAATGAGGATAAAACAAAGTCAATTTTGAAAAGTATTTAAACATAGCTGAATTGAGCCTAAAAAAATCCTTTTAAAAAAAATGATATCTAGCTGTGTGGTTATTAGCATTTTTTCAAGTGATGCGAGATTTGATCACTAGACCTCTTGAAAGAGAAGTAAAGATGATAACCAACAAAGCCAGCCATCACCATTTGTTACTTTTACTTTTTATATCATGTAACCAATAAATCCTTGATAATACAGACTAACTAAAGAAATTTTATAAAAGTGAAGTAACCAAATGTTAACTGTTGGCCCCTTCTTTTATAAACAAACCGTTGTTGGGCAATTTTACTGTCTCAAGTTGGATTTAAAAGAGAGTCATACGAGTACTCATTATTTTTTTTCTCCCTTTCTTCAACTGCTTTAATCAGCACATATATTAAGATAAACTGATTTCAGGATTATGGTTTTTTTATTTGTTTGTTCTTTCAAAATATTACTGTAGTAGTTTGTTTCATTGTCTTGTACTCTCGTTGGTTATGACTACAAGCATGTATGAAAGCATGTCATGACTACAAGATATAGTAGTGAGACACACAACTTATGATCATTTGCAGCCAATGTTACATATCAGTGTTACTCATGGATTTTTTCCCTTAAATTTCGAGTTTTGATGATCATCTTTTTTAATAGTTATGACGTCATCTGGTTCTTGAGACATGTTGAACGATTGAGCCAATAGCGCAACCATGTTACTAATAAGAAATTGATAATAGTGTATCGTACTTATTATTACATTCAAAAACCAACTCTTTGATAATTAAGAAGACAAAAAAAAGTTAAGTTTAGAACTTATATAAGGATCCATCGATTTTGATGTTATTTTTCAATAAACAACATCAAACACAACAAACTAACAATATAATACAAATCTCAACTTGAATAACAAATACACACCACAATATATTAATAAGCAAAATTTCCATCTCTGATCTATGTGGGACTACTTGTCTAAATGAAACAAGTTGTTTTTAAAAAAGTCGCCCATATAAAAAAAAAAAAATCTTAGAGCGAACGGTATAATAACGCAGGCAAGCGTTAATGGGTAACGCCCCGGCGTTATTGCCCGTTACCCACACCAAAGGCAGCGTTAAAACTGTGTTAAACATGGCACGTTAACGTGATAACGTGTGTTAGAGCCAAGGTTTAATAATAATAAAAATATATAAAACATAAAAAATTCACTTTACCCCCCTCCCCCCCGCCCTTTTTAAACGGCTACTTTGAATTAAAAAAAATAAAAAATCAAAACCATTTTTTTACTACTATGAATACCTAAATAAAACACTATTTTTTTTTTCTTCACATTATCATAATTCAAATTCAAGTTTATATATTTCCTCACACATTTCCATAATTCAAATTCAAGTTCATTCACAATGGATCCGAATCAAATTGATGAATTACCTCAGCAATGATAAGACGTTGATGACGAAACTGACTTCGAATTTATGATGACCCTGTCACGTCGATATCAGCAACAATTGGAACAAGAAAAGCGTCTCAACCTAAGCAACTTCGTACCCATATATATCGTGAATGTGAGCTTTCAGAAGAACGTTTGCGTAACGACTATTTCATTGAAGGTTGTAAGTATTGAGCAGAATTTTTAGAAGATTTTGTATGAGCCAAAAACTATTTCTGCAAATAGTCGAAGGTTTTGAATCTTATACATCCGAAAATATTCCAAATCATTTTAACTTCTTTAGCCAATCACCCGATTGTACAGATCGAATGAGTTTAAGTGTTCTTATGAAATGTACGTCTGCCCATAAGCCAATTGGCGTCTGACACCTCACCCGATGCGTTTGATGAATATTTGCAAATGGGTGAGCATACTTCGCGTGATTGTCTCGATAATTTTAACAAATGCCATAAAGGCATGTGGCTTGATCATCGCCGTCATGCCGCCACGACGCCTTATGGCACATGTTTTTGTAAACTCGATATATATAAATTATAATATAAATATATAAATATTTTCATACTTTCTGCGTATATGTTACGCTTTATAAGCATAAAAGCTTAGCCTTAGCTGCAAAGGCGTAATGTTTGGTAATCAGCACCACCCTTACGCGCATCACACTATTTATAACCTTGGTTTAAACAAAGTGATCTATTATCAACTACTTTTCTACTTCTACAACTTTGAGTATCCACCATAATTTACAATAAAATGAAGGAGTTATTCAACGCGAGATCTAAAAACATATATTTCACGGGTACTAAGAAGTCACTGTGGTTTGGTTCTTTGGCACAAAACTATCTTTCATGTGTTGTCAGCCATAGTTGGAATGAGGGTAAAGAAAAGTCAATTTTGAAAAGTATTTAAACATAGCTGAATTGAGCTTAAAGAAAATCCTTTTCAAAAAAGATGATGTGTCTAGCTTGGTGGTTATTAGCATTTTTCACGCGATGAGAGATTTGATCACTAGACCTCTTGAATGAGAAGTAAAGATGATAACCAACAAAGCCAGCCATCACCATGTGTTACTTTTACTTTTTATATCATGTAACCAATAAATCCTTGATAATACAGACTAACTAAAGAAATTTTATAAAAGTGAAGTAACCAATTGTTAACTGTTGGCCCCTTCTTTTATAAACAAACCGTTGTTGAGCAATTTTACTGTCTCAAGTTGGATTTAAAAGAGTCATACGACTACTCATTATTTTTTTTCTCCCTTTCTTCAACTTCTTTAACCAACATATACATTAAGATAAAGTGATAAACTGATTTCATGATTATTGTTTTTTTTTTTGTTTGTTTGTTCTGTCAAAATATTAGTAGTTTATTTCATTGTCTTGTACTCTCGTTGGTTATGACTACAAGCATGAATGGAAGTATGGTGTTGAGCAATAGTAAGATATAACTTATGATCATTGTGCAGCCAATGTTACATATCAGTGTTAGTCATGGATTTTTTTCCTTAAATTTTGAGTTTCGATGGTCATCTATTATTTTTTGGTCAGTTTTATGCGAGTTATGACAACATCTTGTTCTTGAGACATGTTGAACAATCGAACCGATAATGCAACCATGTTACTAATAAGAAATTAAGAATAATGTGTAATTACATTGAAAAACCAACTCTTTGATAATTAAAAAGACAAAAAGTTAAGTAAAGAACTTACATAGTCGGCTTATTGTGGATTTTATTATTTTTCAATAAACAACATCAAACACAACATACCAACAATATAATACAAATCTCAACTTACGTAGAAAATACGCATCACAATATATTAATAAGCAAAATTTTCATTCTTTGACCCATGTGGGACTATTCTTCTACTTGAAACAAGTGGTTTCAGGAAAAATGGCTCATATAAATATTTGTTGCAAAGAAAAACTAAATTATTTCTCAAAACCTAATAATATTTCAAGTGATAGGATAAATATATAACAAACACAAAACAAGCTAAGCTCGATATAAAGAAACTCTTTCGGTAACAACCCTTGATGTAAGACTGGATTATTTCTCATAACTAAATAATAGTTCAAGTCATGGTATAAATACATGATAAATGATAAACGGGCTAAGCCCAATATAAGAAGGATAAGTATGTGAAAGACTTTAATCATGTTTTTGTTTGAGACATCAAACATTACTAACTTATTATTTTATGGTGTTTCTGTATCTTTAATAACTTTAACATTAGTTGTGACAAACCGGCAATACTACCATGCTAATAAGAAAGTGGGAATAAGCTATCGTACTAATTACATTAAAAGACAAACCCTTTGATAATCTAAAAGCAAACAATTCAGTTAAGAATTATATGGCTCATTGGTGCTAATTCACGTTGTATTTTTCAATAAACAACGTCAGACACTACCAACTAACAATGTAACACCAATCTTGTATAAGAAATATATGCCTGAGTATATTAACTAGCATAATTTTCATCTTTTGACCAATGTGGAACTACTTGAAACATGTTTAAGAAAAATGACCTATACAAATATTTTTTCTAAAGACATATCACCTTTGTTGCCGAAATCAAATACTTATTTTGAGACACTGTTTTATTCTTTTTAAGCTATGAATTCTTTGATACCATACTCAAGCACGGTTGTATACCGACAATGGACTTGGAGTTGGATGTCCACCATGGTATTGTTTATCCCCAATATAAGAATGACAAATATGTGAAAGACTTGGTGATGTTGTTGTGTGAGACATCGTTGCTTACATCTTGTTTCAATTTGGTTGACCCAAGTACGTTTGGAAACAAGATTCACATAATGCTGAAGCTTGGTTTGGGCATTCAATGTGTGGTTTGCTCTAAATAAAATAACTATAACAACATGTTAGCAAATAAAATCAAAAAGTAAGTTAAATGAATTAAAGTTAACAAATGAGTCAAATAACAACACTTTAACTTTGACTTTAAGTTTTAACTCTCAAACTCTAGATTCATTGACTAACAAATCACAACTTTTAATAAGTTATACATTCTTTATGACATTTTTTGGTTCTTGAAGCATGTTCAACCACCAAACCGATAATGAATTGAAGCCATGTTACTAATTATTAAAAAAAAATGTTTTACTGATAATAACTCAAGAATAGAGCATCGTATCAATTACAATGAAAGACAAACACTTCACTATTAAAAGTTAAAATGATAGTATAGAACTATATTGTATGTTCTCCTAAATCCTAATGATATTTTTAGTCAACAACGGACACTAGAAGGGAACAATATAATATTACTTGAAAAAAGATTTCATAAAATTGACCTCACACAAAAAGTTATTTTATTCTTTTTAAGCTATAGATAAATTGTTGATACCAAACTTCAACACACGGTTGTAAGCAATCCACTTCAAGTAGGATATAACAAAATATATTGTAAATTGAGGGCAAGAAGCTCGTTTCTGCTACTAAAGGTCTGAAGCTCGATGAGAGTGAAGACGAGAAGAAAAAGAAGTAACAAAACTATGGAGATCAACCTTGAGAACCCGATTAAGGAGGAGCTTAAGAGAAGAGGTGCAAATAAGAAAGACAAGTCTGTGAAAGCTTGGTGACGATGCTGTTTGCGACATCATAGTAAGATAATATGATCGAATGATTTGATTGATTGATTGATTACAATTACATCGTCTCTATAAATAACACTAGACGGAATATTCTTGACTCGGGCTTGGGCCCGTTACATAATACAGGCTAACACTCCATCGCAGTTCGAGCAGCGAAATCGCAAAAGCTCGGACTAGAGTAGCAAAACTAGAAAAGAAAAACAAAACATTAACATAATAAAAGCATAACTTTAGTCGACTCGTAACAAAACCGTACCAACGGTCGACTTTAATCGACTGGTACCAACGGTCGGCTAAGTCAACTGTTACAAAACCGTACTAACAGACGACATTAGGGACTGGTACCAACGGTCAACTTTAGTCGACTGGTAACAAAGCCGTACGAACAATCGACTGACAAATAAACAAATATTTTTTTTAAAACAAAACAGAAAGATGAGAAACCGGAAGTTGGTTTTAAAACTTCAACCCCCCAAAGAACCTTCCAAACAAACGGGGCGTGTTTTTCTCTAAAAAACATAAAGATCTACCATTTTGTTTAAGATTCGAACAATGCCGAATCAAACCACTACAAGTAAATGACAGCAAAACAAATATAATATACTTGTAAACGAATTCCTCAAATTAAGATATACACCAAACAAGATTTGCTAATCGCCCCAGTGACTCATTGTACCAATCAAATCCTCTTCTTGCATATTATTTATTTAGATGGCCAAATGGAGAAAATAAATATTATGTTTTCTTCGGAAGGAATTAATTCATATATAGTGATGACAAGAGACAAGACGAAGCAAACATATTAATGGTATGGTTTATATGCTCAGTCGAAGGAACTAGTTTTTGACAAAGGTTAAGGCTTCAAGGAAGCCCTCCGAACCTCCGGCGTGTAGCCGGCGGCCGAAAGCGACGGCTGGAGATTAGACTCGGGCGGAAGTTTAGGGTTTATTGGGATCGGTATGTTTTAGGGTCTTGATACCATGTAAGATAATATGATTGAATGATTTGATTGATTGATTAAAATTACATCGTCTCTATAAATAGCACTAAACGGAATATTCTGAACTCCGGCTTGGACCCGTTATATAATTCAGGCTAACAATCATTGCTTACATGCATCTCGATTCAGTTGAAAACAGGATTATCATTGTCTTGTAATTGGTTGTGACTCCACGCATGTATGAAGGCATGTTGTTAAAAATAGGATATACATGCACAACGTATGAATTATGTAACCAATGATACAATATTAATGTCGATCGCATATTTTTTTCTTTAAGTTTTAGTTTTTATGCTCATCTTACTCTTTTTAGGTGTTTTGATATGGTAAATATGTTTTACGTTCGTTATGACATCATCTGATTCTTGAGACATGTTGAACCATCAAATCGATAATGCGACCAAGTTAGTACTAAAAAAATTAAGAATAAGCTATCATACTAATTACATTAACAAAATAGAGTCTTCAATATTTAAAAAAGTACTATAAAAAAAAAGTCAACTCGCAACACCTGTTCATATTTTTAAATAAACATCATCAAACATTACAAGTCAACATTATAATACCAACCACAATTTGGTTAGAAGATGTACACCACGGTATATTAATAACCAAATTTTTATATTTCATCCATGTGGGACTAGTTAAAACAAGTTTTCAGAAATGTAACCCATACAAGAAGTTGCGCTAATGACATACATAGCACCTTTGTTGCCAAAATTAAATACCTATTTTTATGCATTGTTATTCTTTTTAAGATATGGAAAAATTGATACCAAACTCAAACATATAGTGACAATGCATTTGGAGTAGGATATCCACAGTGGTTCATTCACACAACAGTTGGTCTCCAAGATAAAATGTGGTGAAAATAATTATTCAAAAAATTGATATCCGCCATATATGGTTGATTCGAGGGCAAGAAGCTCGTTTCTTCTACAAAAGAAAATGTCTGAAACTCGATGAAAGTGAAGACGAGAAGAAAAATAAGGAAGCTTTGAAGGAAATTCGAGGGTCTATGCAAGGTGATCAAGGATGTCTTGGTTTGTAATTATAATTTTTTTCTCCCTCTCTTCAATTTCTTTAACCAATACACACCTTTAGATAATTTGATTTTGTAATTATAATTTTTTTTGTTTGTTTGTTCTTTCAATGTCGTGTTGGTTGTGACTTGTGAATACATACACTACGTTTGATTATAATCTTTTTCTTGTAACTTAAGTATATTTTTTACCATCTTATTATTTTATGGTGTTTTTATATCTTTAATTATTTTAATATAAAAGACAAACTCTTTGATAAACAGTACATACTTTATGGTGTTTTTATATCCTACCATACTAATAACAAAGCCAGAATAAGCTATCCTACTAATAAAAAGCGAAAAATTAAGTTAAGAATTTTATGAAGGAGGTAAGCATTGATATTTTATCTAACGATATTTATTAAGAAAAAAAACCAAACACTCCCTAGCAATATAATACCAATCCATACTGGAATATTAATAAGCAAAATTTCCATCCTTTGACCCATGCGGGACTACTTGAAACAGATGTACATGTTTACATATTGCAATGTAATCTGCACGCTTAAGGCTTGTGTTAAAAGTGGTTATGGACTGTGAGCTTGAAGTCCGTGTTACTAGGGAGCTTTGTCTCAGGCTATCAGGTCGTAGAAACTGTGGAAAATAGGCCTACATGGTCCAAGTCATGTTGGCCTGCAATCGGGCTTTCTGTATTAGTGTAAAGAATCAAAAGGGATGTTTGGATGGCATATTAACGATAGATTTCTAAAACGATGGATGAAGACTTTCTGTGCGAATTACCTCGTACCAAGTCTAGTGAGTAATGAAAGATGGAAATGTAGATCACCGTCCCTTGGTTAATAACTTGTGGGTTCTCTTGATGTCATGCCGGTTCTTGAGACATGTTAAACGATCGAACCAGTATAGCTGGATACAGCAGATGATTTTATTTTTCAATAAAAAACATCAAACACTGCAAACCAACAATATAATACAATCTCAACTTAGATAGAGAATTACCTCGTACCAAGTCTAGTGAGTAATGAAAGATGGAAATGTAGATCACCGTCCCTTGGTTAATAACTTGTGGGTTCTCTTGATGTCATGCCGGTTCTTGAGACATGTTAAACGATCGAACCAGTATAGCTGGATACAGCAGATGATTTTATTTTTCAATAAAAAACATCAAACACTGCAAACCAACAATATAATACAATCTCAACTTAGATAGAGAATACACATCACAATATATTAATAAGTAAATTTGACATCATTTGAACTATGTGGGACTACTTGTATACTTGAAACAAGTTGTTTTAGAATAAATGATCCATAAAATTTTTTGTTCAAAAGACATGTAAGACAAAATTATTTCCCAAAATTTAATAATATTTCAAGTGACGGTATAAATACACGAAAAATACTAAACGGGCTAAGCCCAATACATAGAAACTTTCTTAACATACAATGACACATAAGACCTTTGTAGTCGTAGTCAAATGCTTCTATTTGACATGGTTATATTATTTTCAAGCTACGGAAAATTTGATGCCGAACACAAACACGGTTAGTGACAATGCACTCCGAGTTGGCCGACATCTCCACGGTTCACTTACACAACTCACCCAGGATAAGACGATAAGTATGTGAAAGACTTGGTTATGTTTTTGTTCGAGACATCAAACGTTACCAACTTATTATCTTATGGTGTTTTTATATCTTTAATAACTTTAACTTTAGTTATGACAAACCAGCAATGCTACCATGCGAATAAGAAAGTGAGAATAAGCAATTAAAAGAAAACCTCTTTCGTAATCGAAGAACAAAAAATTAAGCTAAGAATTATATGGTGCATTCGCATGTATTCAAGTTGTCTTTTTTAATAAAAAACATGAAATAATGCAAACTAACAATATAATATCAATCGCAACTTGTATACAAAATACACACCGGAGTATATTAACAAGCAAAATTTTCATCTTTTGATCTATGTGGGACTACTTAAAACAAGTTTAAGAAAATGACCGAAACAAATATTTGTTCTAAAGACATAATTTGTAGCCGTAATTAAATGCTTCCTCTTTTAAAACATTGTTTTATTCTTTCCGAGCTATGAAATTCGATACCAAACTCGGACAAGGTTGTTTAGTGACAATGCACTTAGAGTTGGATATTCCACCATGGTTCAGTCACACAACAGTACAGTTCATCCCCAATATAAGAGCGACAAGTATGTGAAAGACTTGGTGATGTTGCTTGCTTACACCTGGATTCTATCTGGATGACCTGAAAACGTTTCAAAACAGGATACACACATAATGCTGAGCATTAACGAAGATGTATAGAAGGTATGTTGTATTACAATAAGATATACATGCACTACCTATGAGGATATGTGACCAATGATACAATATCAATGTTGTCACAAATTTTCTCTTAAAATTAAAGCTTTTATGAGCATCTTATTAGTTTTTGGTGTTTTGATATCGTAATAAGTTTTACGATAGCTATGACGTACAACATCACGTTCTCGAGACATGTTGATCAAATCGGTAATGCGACCATATGTTACTTATAAGAAATCAAGAATATGGTATCGTATCGACTACTTACAAAGAAATACATTTCGATCGTTAAAGTGATAAAAAATTAAGCTGAGAACTTATGTATATGGCGGATCATGGTTTTTAATGTTATTTTTTGATGAACAACATCAATTACCAAAACAGAGCATTATGCTACCAAACTCAACGTGCATGTAAAGCATATATCAGAGTATACAAATAAGCGAATTTTACATCCTTTAATCCATGTAGGATTACTTGAAACGGATATTTGGTATGCGTTTTTTGCCTAATTGCCTTTTTTGAATCACTAAGTTTTCAATCCCATATGGATCAAAGATGCAAATTCTTGCTAGCTTATATACCTTGGAGCATATGGTTCATATAGGTTGAAATGAGTATGTTGTTGTTAGTGCAACATACGTTGAAGTGAATAGACACTTCTTGTCTCGTTGCGCTAACAACATAATTATGAGTTCTCAACTTTTTTTTTTTTTTTTTTTAATGTTGCTACGATCGAGTATATTTAAACTAATAAAATATAGTTTGATTTTCTTTGTGTCATAAGATGTTGTCACCTTTTGTGACTTGAAACATTAATTAAAGAATTAAGCAGATATAAAGCCAACGAACAAAATAGTTTATGTTTATTTTGGGTTTTATATCTTAAGTGAATAAATTAAGCACATTAAAACCAAGAATAAAATAGTTTTTAAACATCTCATCTCAATGAAACACACCATGGCTTGGTTCAGTTCATATAATCCGCAAGATAAAATGCAAAGAAAAAATTGATTATAAATATATCATAATTCGAGGGTAAGAAGCTAACTCAACAATGTTGGCCAGAAGCCGATCTCTATTGCATGTCAGCAAAACAACGACGTACATCATCAGCTTCATTGTCGAAATCAAAAAATCTTTTCAACATCTAATGTTGTTGAAATGGTGTTAGGTGTGCCTGACAATGGCGAAGTGACTCAATTTTTATTTGAGTTTTGACGATTGTTGGATTTTAATATTTTACTAATACCATTAGATAACATATTGAACTTAGTTTCAAACCATAATCTCAATGAAACCAAGAATAAAATAGTTTATAAACATCTCATCTCAATGAAACACACCATGGCTTGGTTCAGTTCATATAATCCGCAAGATAAAATTCTAAGAAAAAATTGATTAGAAATATATCGTAATTCGAGGGCAAGAAGCTAGCTAAACAATGTTGGCCAGAAGCCGATCTCTAGTGCACGTTAGCAAAACAACGACGTACATCATCAGCTTCATTGTCGAAATCAAAAAATCTTTTCAACATCTAATGTTGTTGAAATGCTGTTAGGTGTGCCTGACAAGGGGCTTTTGCATATATATCCTCCCGAAAATACAAAATTGCATATATATCCAAAGCATGCATAAAAACCATTGTATTATATGCATAAAAAACTTGTACAAAGGATATATATGCAATTATTCACTTTGGGAGGGATATATATGCATTTTTGCCGCCTGACAATGGCGAAGTGACTCAATTTTTATTTGAGTTTTGACGATTGTCGGATTTTAATATTTTACTAATACCATTAGATAACATATTGAAGTTAGTTTCAAACCATAATATCATTGTTACGTTTCTAGTAGTTATGTTGTATTTGTTTGAGTGTAAGTGATTTCTTTAATTATTAATTGTTTGTGAATTTAAATCGCAACTGAGATAAGCATGTGTAAACTCCAAACATAGTGGCTATATAAATCTTAGGACTTGCTAATCACAGCCAAAGCTATAGAGTATGTGAATCTTGTTATTTTTTATTTATTGCCATATTAATTCAACTAAGAAAATGACTGCTTGTTAGTCAGATCCTAAGCTTGAACAATGATCATAATAGTCATGATCGAAACATAAGCTAGCCAAAACATTTTACCTTTTTATCAAAAGCTAATACAAACACAAGAAAGCCTGATCACTTGTGAGTTAATTCATTGTAAGCTAACGAGGCAGTGCAACAAATTTTTATATACAGCAGCTTGTTGAGATATGATAAACCAACAGGCCACAAGTATTTTTAGTTTAAGAACTTAAAAAGTTATAAGCAAAAGGCAAAAACACTTGCAACTTGATGATATGGAAATTTTCAATATGTTGCATGAGACCATCACTTTCCCATTTATTACCAACTTCATCTAGCTACTTACTTTTCTTCGCAATCCGATGTGGGATGAGCAAAATCCATTTAATTAATACAGTAATGAAACAATCTGTTACACTGCACTCCTTCCATCTTGTATTCTTTGTTCACATTTTCTTAAGTTGTTACAAATTAATTGTCCATTTTTAAAACAGAATAAATTACATAAATGGTCTTTATGGTTTGTTCATTTTTTCACATTTAGTCACTGAACTTTTTTTTTTACATACATAGTCACTGAAGTTCCAAATCGTTATAGATTCAGTCAAGGTTTCAATTTCGTTACATAAATGCTCGTTGTGGTTTGAAACTTCAGTGACCATTTATGTAATGAAATGGACTGAATCTATAACGATTTAAAACTTCAGTGACCATGTATGTCAAAAAAATGGTTCAGTGACTAAATGTGAAAACATTGACAAACAATAGTGACCATTTATGTAATTTACTCTTCAAAATAAATATAGAATTTTGATCAAGTTTATCATATTACCCTCACTTGAAGTTATTATTACAAACTTTAAAAAGGTTATAAATTGTAATTAGTTAAGGGTAAAACTTTCATTTTGCAAAAAATAAGAACGAAAAAGCTATAATAAGACGATAAGTATGTGAAAGACTTGGTTATGTTTTTGTTCGAGACATCAAACGTTACCAACTTATTATCTTATGGTGTTTTTATATCTTTAATAACTTTAACTTTAGTTATGACAAACCGGCAATACTTCCATGCTAATAAGAAAGTGAGAATAAGCAATTAAAAGACAAACTCTTTCGTAATTGAAGAACAAAAATTAAGCTAAGAATTATGTGGTGCATTCGCATGTATTCAAGTTGTCTTTTTTAATAAAAAACATGAAATACTGCAAACTAACAATATAATATCTATCGCAACTTGTATACAAAATACACACTGGAGTATATTATCAAGCAAAATTTTCATCTTTTGATGTAGGTGGGACTACTTAAAACAAGTTTAAGCAAAATGACCGATACAAATATTTGTTCTAAAGACATAACACCAGCCTTTGTAGCCGTAATCAAATGCTTCCTCTTTTAAAACATCGTTTTATTCTTTTCGAGCTATGAAATTCGATACCAAACTCGGACAAGGTTGTTTAGTGACAATGCACTTAGAGTTGGATATTCCGCCATGGTTCAGTCACACAAGAATATAGTTCATCCCCAAGATAAGAGCGACAAGTATGTGAAAGACTTGGTGATGTTGCTTGCTTACACCTGGATTCAATCTGGATGACCTGAAAACGTTTCGAAACAGGATACACACAGAATGCTGAGCATTTATGAAGATGTATATAAGGTTTGTTGTATTCCTATAAGATATTCATGCACCACCTATTAGGATGAGTTATGTGACCAATGATACAATATCAATGTTGTCACAAATTTTCTCTTAAAATTTAAGCTTTTATAATCATCTTATTAGGTTTTGGTGTTTTGATATCGTAATAAGTTTTACGATAGCTATGACGTACAACATCACGTTCTCGAGACATGTTGATCAAACCGGTAATGCGACCATATGTTACTTATAAGAAATCAAGAATATGGTATCGAAAAGAAAGACATTTCGATCGTTAAAGTGATAAAAAGTTAAGCTGAGAACTTATGTATATGGCGGATCATGGTTTTTAATGTTATTTTTTGATGAACAACATCAATTACCAAAACCGAGCATTACGCTACCAAACTCAACGTGCATATAAAGCATATATCAGAGTATACAAACAAGAAAATTTAACATCCTTTAATCCATGTTGGATTACTTGAAACGGATATTTGGTACGAGATTTTTTTTTTTTTTTTTTTTTTGCCGCCTAATTGCCTATTTTGAAAAACTAAGTTTTCAATCCCACATGGATCAAAGATGCAAATTCTTGCTAGCTTATATAACTTGAAGTATATGGTTCATATAAGTTGAAATAAGTATATTGTTGTTAGTGCAACATATGTTGAAGTGAATAGGCACTTCGTCTTCCGTTGCGCCAACAACATAACTATGAGTTCTCAACTTTTTTTTTTCTTTTTTTTTTTTTTTTTTTTTTTTTTTTCATTTCATGTTGCTACGATCGAATATATTTAAACTAACAAAATATAGTTTGATTTTCTTTGTGTCATAAGATGTTGTCACCTTTTGTGACTTGGCACATTAATTAAAGAGTTAAGCAGATATAAAGACAAAGAACAAAATAGTTTATGTTTATTTTGGGTTTTATATCTTAAGTGAATAAATTAAGCACATTAAAACCAAAAATAAAATAGTTTATAAACATCTCATCTCAATGAAACACACCATGTCTTGGTTCAGTTCATATCATCCGCAAGATAAAATCCTAAGAAAAATTTGATTAGAAATATATCGTAATTCGGGGGTAAGAAGCTAGCTCAACAATGTTGGCCAGAAGCCGATTGCTGGATGAAAAACATGCTCTGGTGCACGTCAGCAAAACAACGACGTACATCATCAGCTTCATTGTCGAAACCAAAAAATCTTTTCAACATCTAATGTTGTTGTAATGCTGTTAGGTGTGCCTGACAATGGCGAAGTGACTCAATTTTTCTTTGAGTTTTGACGATTGTTGGATTTTAATGTTTTACTAATACCATTAGATAACATATTGAAGTTAGTTTCAAACCATAATCTCATTGTTACGTTTCTAGTAGTTATGTTGTATTTGTTTGAGTGTAAGTGATTTCTTTAATTATTAAGTGTTTGTGAATTTAAATCGCAACTGAGATAAGCATGTGTAAACTCCAAACATAGTGGCTATATAAATCTTAGGACTTGCTAATCAAAACCAAAGCTATAGAGTATGTGAATCTTGTTATTGTTTTATTTTTTTATTGCCATATTAATTCAACTAAGAAAATGACGGCTTGTTAGTCGGATCCTAAGCTTGAACAATGATCATAATAGTCATGATCGAAACATAAGCTAGCCAAAACATTTTACCTTTTTATCAAAAGCTAATACAAACACAAGAAAGACACTTGTGATTTAATTCATTGTAAGCTAACGAGGCCGTGCAACAAATTTTTATATACTTAAGCAGCTTGTTGAGATTTGATAAACCAACAGGTCACAAGTATTTTTAGTTTAAGTACTTGAAAAGTTATAAGTAAAAAGGCAAGAACACTTGCAGCTTGATGATTTGGAAAATTTGAATATGTTGCATGAGACCATCACTTTCCCATTTATTACCAACTTCATCTAACTAATTTTCTTCGCAATCCGATGTGAGATGAGCAAAATCCATTTAATTAATACAGTAATAAAAAAAATTGTTACACTGAACTCCTTCCGTTTTATATTTATTATATTGTTCACATATTTTTCTAAAAATAATTACAAATTAATTGTCCAATTCTGAAAATAAATAGAAAATTTTGATCAAATTTATCATATTACCCTCATTTGAATTTATTATTACAAACTTTTAAAATGTTATAAAATAATTAGTTAAAAATAAAACTGTCATTTTGCAGAAACAAAAAATCTGAATAATAATATATTTTTTTTAAACTGTTTTTATTGGTAGACAAGTATTTTTAGATGGATTTACTTTTGCTTAATACCTAAACATTAAAAACAAAAAGTAAATGCCAAGAGGTGGGGTCGAAGAGAACAAGTTCTTTAGGCGGGTCAAGAAACGATAGACCCCACATGGTTGAAGGTTCAACGGGTGTGTGTGTGAAGATGATGTGGTCGGTTTAACTTGTGAACTCAACTGACTGATTTGAACTGAACTCAGTTGCATTGGGCCGAGTCAATTGAAGGGTTTTGTTTAGTCAGGCCCGGGTCTATTGGCCTTTGGGCTAAGCTTAGAGAAATAGGGTCCAAGTAACCGAATGGCGGCTTTAAATATTTTTTGCCCAAAAGTTCATACTTTGCGGGAGGTGCAAAAGTGGAGGAAGGGAGGTTCGATATACAATTTAGTTGATCGTCTTATAGATTTTGTTCGAGTACACAAACAAAGTATTAGCATTTTCTTAAACCGTGTGTTTTTTGTCGCTGAACAATTATTTTGAGATGGAGCTAGTATATATTTTCGAACTAAAATCCTCAATATTTTCAGCTATCATCATACGAACACCTATTCATCCATCCAGTTGAACTAGAATACCAAAGCTACCGTTTGATTAATGGGGACATCCAACTAAGGGTTCGTTTGGTACCAGGGGTTAGGCTCTTTGGATTTGACTTATAGTTAAAATTTAATGTTTGGTTGCATATTTGTACTATTCAGTTTAGACTCAAAGCCAAATAATTGGTCATCTAAAAAAATAGTACCCACCGGTGGGTTTAGACGAATTTGTTGGTTTTGTATTTTCAAGTGGGCCCTTATATTACATGAACCACTAATTTACCTTTTTATTATTGTTTTAGAAATTATTTTTAATTTTTAATTATAAATTTTTATTTTAATAACTTATTTATTTTGTACTCCCTCCGTCCCCAGTTTGATTTTTTTAAAGTCTTTTCTTTCCTACTTTGACCTTAATTATTTTTTTTCGTGTTATATAATACTTGATGAAAAGTATATCAATGAAAAAACATTTAAAACACAAGTCCATTTATATATTTTGCGTCAAGTATTATATAACATTAAGAAAAATAATTAAGGTCAAAGTTGATATAAAATGACTTTAAAAAAGTCAAACTGGACTTATAATTTGGGACGGAGGGAGTATTATATTTTCTCTTTCCTACATCAAATTCAAACTCAAATCCTAATCCTAATCTAAACCCATCTACAAACCAAACGCGCCCTAACTATTTTTTGTTTTGAGTTCGACAATTGTTAGATTTTGATGTTTTATTAATACCATAAGATATCAAGATAACCTCACTGTTATGTTAAATATAAATTGAGACAAGCATGTGTAAAAGAATTTGCCCGTCATCTCTAGATGTAATTCGTAAAGATGTCATATTCCGCAAACCTTTTGCGAACATTCATCAGTAGGCAAATGACTTCGAAATTTCTTTTGGGACTAAATCATCTTAACTACTTAGCTTGCTTATTTGTTTGGGTGCACATGTGTGTTAAACTTACCAAAACACACGTCGACATATTCGACCTTCTTGTAGCTCATGTTACAATGATAAACGCAAAAGGTTCAGTAGACAGCATAACGAAACAAACTTTAGACCGCAAGTCAGACATAGAGCATCAATCTTTCCAAATTTGAACTTCTAACTATCATCCTTATTTTATGCACTAACAAAATTGTTAGTTATATACACCAACATATAAACACATGTTGAAAAAATAATATTATGTTTTAAAATGTCATTACTTAAAACTTTAAACTTTAAAGAGAAAGACAATAAATACTTGTTACTAGTCGTTGCATTATAATCTCTTGTAAATATTATTCTTAGAGACCTGTTAAAAACATGCATGAAAATTTTAAATAGTACTTCGTAAATTACTAAACATTTTTTTTTTTTTTTTTTTTTTTATCTCAACGCTTAAACAACTATGTTTCCGACAAACAACTAAGAAGCACTTATCTTAGCTAAAGCGGCTCAAACCAAGTTCTTTAGATTACATAATTATAGCAGGGATTGTTTAACGGGTGCTCTTACGGCAAAGGTTGAGATGAATATAAAAGAATGCTTCGAATTAATTAATTTGAAAATCACATGCAGGGGTGGAGCTAGTAATTTGTAATAAAGGGGGCAAAGGTTGAGATGAATATGTATGCCGTTTGATGAAAACTTTCTGTGTGAATTACTCCGTACCAAGCCTAGTGAGTAATGAAAGATGGACTACTTAATAACAGTCGATGGAAATGTAGTTCATTGTCCCTTAGTTTATCAATGGACGTGTTGGTTCACTTGGTTGTAAAAGTAAAACAATGCCATGTCTTCGGTTTATGGCTTCTTTCTTAGCTCAACATTCTTGCATAAAGTGTAAAACTTTGAAACAAGTTAGCAACGAGTCGTTTTTGGTCATAGATACACAAAATGTTGAGCATTGATGAAGATGCATATAAGGTATGTGGTATAACAATTAAGATATACATGCACTACATATATGAGTTATGTAACCAATGATACAATATCAATGTTAGTCATAGATTTTCTCTTAAAGTTTTTATAATCATCTTATTATTTTTCGGTGTTTTGATATCTTAATAAGCTTTACGATCGCTATGACGTACAACATTGAATCATGTTCTTGAGACATATTGAACCGTCAAACCAGTAATGCGACCATATGTTACTAAAAAATCAAGAATATGGTATCGTATCTACTACTTACAAAGAAAGACATTACGATCGTTAAAGAGATAAAATGTTAAATTGAGGACTTATATGGTAGGATAATAGCATCTAATAATATTTTTCAAAAAAGAACATCAAACACTACAAACCAACAATATAATACTAATCTCTAACTTGTATATTTGTTATGAAATCATCCTGATCTTAAGACATGTTAAACCATATATCAAACCAGTCGTGCAACCATGTTCCTAACAAGAAATTGAGAATAAGGTTTGGTACTAATTACATTGAACTCGTAATGCAACCATGTAAGAAGTTGAGTATTGAACTGAAAATAAGTCATTGTACTAATTACATTATAAGATAGGAGTCTGGTTCAATAAAGATCAAAGAAAAATAAAGATCAAATAAACCATTCTCAATCATTCATTTTTACATCAAAACAATAAAATAAACTTTCACATTCATTTTTAAAAATAAATATCTCACAAACCATTGATCGTTAGACGAAACTAATCATCCATCAAAAGCATAAAATTACCTTTAATTTGATATCCCAAATATCTTTCGACAATTTTTTCTGACTTTTTTGTGGGTTTAGGGTTTACGGGTAGGGTTTAGGTGTTTAGGGTTTAGAGGATTGACTTTTTTGGGTTAAGCTTTTTAGGGGTTAAGGGTTTAGGTTTCTTACGGTTTAGCGGATATGGTTTAGGTTTTTTTGGTTTAGCGGTTCGGGTTTTAGGGGTTTAGGGTATTTAGGGGTTTAAGGTTTTAGAGGTCTAGGGTTTAGGGGTTAGGGTTGTTTAGGGTTTAGGGGTTAGGGTTTTTAGGGTTTAGGGTTTGTAGTTTAGGGGTTGTGTTAACACAAAAGAGTATTTTTAAAATTTTCATTTATAGTGCAATATATCGAAACCTGCAAAAAACAATAAAAAATAAGTTCGCCGAAAGTATACAATATTGAATCTCTATAGAAAGATAATTTTATTTTTGTCGCAATGGTATAATTAGTTTTATCTAACTATTAACGGTTTGTGAGATATTTAATTTTTAAATATAAGGGTTAAAGTGAATTTAATTAATTTGATAAAAAATGGACGGTTGAGATTGATCAATTTGATTTTTAGTTTTTATGTGATCTTTATTGATCTCACCCCTATAAGATAGAGTGCTCGAAAATTAAAAAAAAAAATCACATATATCGGTAACTAATTAAGAAATTAAGCTGAGAACTCATATGGCATATAGTGGCCGGATTATTAATATTATATTTTAATGAAAAACATTAATTACCACAACCCAGCATTATAGAAACAAACTCAACATTCATAGACAACATACATAAGAAAATATAAATTAGCAAATTTTACATCCTTTCATCCATGTGGGATTACTTGAAACAATTTTTTAGAAAAGTAAGAATGCACATGCATGGAGTGGGATATTTGGTTCACTCACACATGACATGAGTTCATATCACTTGAATTGGTGTGCGTAAATTATGGAGTACAAAATGACATCATATTTCCATAACACCCAACATGGTCCATGGACTAGTTTCAGTTTTTATTTTACAAGATTGCCAAATAACTTGAAATAAGAAATGACATAGAACTCGAACACAAATACAATTCCACTCTTGTCGTTGATCATGTTAGCTAAAACAAGAAACATGTTTCGGTGAAAAACTTTATTGTTAACTGTTAGCATTTCCCTTATAGGCCCACATGAAGTTGATTGGTCATTGGTTAGTTTGGTGGGCTATGGGTCCAGGGTTTAGACTTTGTACAATTGTAGCCCAATTGGTAAGTTGTTGAATGGCAAGTCAAAAATTAGTCCTGGTTTGCTTAACAATGGCCTACTAACTGACCTTTTCTTTTTGAATTTTAACGATTGTTGGATTTTAATGTTTTACTAATACCATTAGCTAGCATATTGAAGTTAGTTTCAAATCCATAATCTCATTGAGACAATAACATAGTTATAAGTCGAACCATTGTTTAATCCAAAAACGAAACAAAAGTCATCAACTTGACATGTGAATCTTTGTTATTTGATTTCTTTATTGCCATATTAGTTCTATACTAAGAAACTGACTACTTGTTAGTTAGATCAAAGCATAAGCTAGCCAAAGCATTTTACCTTTATATCAAAAGCTAATACAAAAACAAGAAGAAAGCCTGGTCTCTTATGAGTTAATTCATTGTAAGCTAACAAGGTGGTGCAACAATTTTTTATATACTTAAGCAGCGTGTTGAGATTTTATAAACCATCAGGCAAGAATTTTTAGTTTAAGAACTTCATAAGTTATAAGCTAAAAGTCAAAAATACTTGCAACTTGATGATTTGGAAATTTTCAACTAAGCCTATGTTGCATGAAACCATCACAATCCGATGTGGGAAGAGCTAAAATTCATTTAATAAATTATAAAACAATTTGTTACACAATACGGAGTATATGTTTTTACTTTTGCTTAATGACATAGGATCAAATGAGAAGAAACTTTAAAATGAGAAGGATGAGAAATAACAATAACTTCACATTATAGATGCATCGATTTGAATTTGGTGCATCCTTAATCGTTTAAATACACTATAATATATTTTCTAGCAAAAAATTAGATGCTTATAAAGATATTAGATGCATTTCATCAAGTTAAAAGAACCTTATGTATTTTTCATGCTTTGCGGGTCAAATTTGTTGCTAGTACTACTTTGCATCTTTTTCACTTCAAAATCACTTTTGAAATTAATTGGGATGCATATAAATGAATAAAGATGCACAAAATTCAAGTCGATGCATCTCAAATATATAATTATAGTTATTTCTCATTTTTCTCATTTCAAGTTTTCTTCTCACTGGATCGTTACTCTTTGCTTAATACCTAAACATACGTCGACTTATTCAACCTTCCAAATTTGAACATAGAGCATCATTTTTTACAAATTTGAACTTGTAACTATCACCCTTGTTTTTATGTTCTAACAAAATTATTAGTTATAAACCCGGGTATAAACGCCGGTTGTAAAAATAATATATTGTTTTTGAATATCTTTACTTAATCTTTAAAGAAAAGGGGCAATTGCATATATACCCACTAAAACTTGCATATTTGCATATATACCCAAAACATGCTTAACTTGCATTGTAAATCATGCATTGAAAACTTGTATTTTGGGGAAATATGCAAGTTTTTAAGTTTTAGTGGGTATATATGCAATTCTCCCTAAAGAAAAAGATAATAAATGCTATTGTTTTGAAACCTCATTCGACTAGGTCGGTTGAACCATCTTTGTTAAAAAAAGGGGCCAAAATGAACTGTTTTTTCGAGGCTTGAAAACCGATTTTGACATGCTGATTGTCATGCGACTTGAGTCAACCCGGTTCACCAAAGCAGATCATGGAGATGGATAATGTTATTTTTTAGTTTAAAACTTGTATTCTCATTGAATTGTATGTGTTTGATAATGTATAATATATGTTTTTATACCTATTATGTTGTATGTATGTTTGGTATTGTATGATAGATGGAAAACCGGGTTGATCTAGCGATCTAATCGGTGACTCAATGACTTGTTGACTTGATAGTGTCGATTCGAGACCCACCCTTTAGAACATTGATAAATACTTTTTACTAGTCGTTGCATTTGATGTATATTTTAATCCTACATACATGTTATAAATATACGTGAAAATTTCAAATAGTACTTCGTAAATTACTAAAGGCATGCTTGGTTGGAGTTATTAGAGGGTGAGGAATGAGAAAGATAATCATTAGTTATGTTTGGTTTACTATTATGCAATGCACCATTACCCCAAACAATATATTGGAGCATTACCCTACAAATTAGGGGTTATGGAATTTATTACCCATGTAACCGCCAACCCACCTCCCTCGATCCATTTTTTTTTTCAATTTTTTTTTGTTCCACCGTTTTCAAAATTTTACTACCCTACAATTGTTTCTTGTGGATGTGTCGCTTTTTTTTTTTGAATTTTGTAGAACCAAGCGAAATCAATGACTAATGCAATACTCATTTCTTTAGCATTCTTTTTACCTTTCTCATGCATATTCCTCAATTTGAACCAAACGCCCCCTAAATAATGTTTTACATGATTCTCTTCCGATAAACAAACTGAAGAGATACTTATCTTAGTTAAAGGCTTAAAGCGGCTCAAACCAAGCTATTTCGGTTTAACTTATTTTATGGAATTAAAGACGTGTTTAAGTCTACTAAAGGCAACAATATTGAGTTCCTTGGCTCATGAATAACATCTATATGTCATCTACTAAAGGTTAAGATTTTCTATTATTTGAACTTCACAAGTTGAATTCAGCCCTCCTTCCTATTTATAGTCATGAGTGTCTACCTACTTTGTTTCTCAGTGCAATGTGGGATGCTCAAAACCCAATTGTATTTCTGCAATTTGTCATACACTTATGTGGTTTGAAATTAACTTACTACATACTACATGTGTAAGTAAACACTAATTAATATATGCATTATGTTATATTTGCGTTAGCTTTATTTTTCATGGTCTTTAATTGTTCTTAATAATATCTAAGTAACTGGTAACATTTATAAAACATAAGTTACAAAAATAAGTTGATAGTTCGTATTGTGATTTGTGAGGTACAAAACTACACACCAAGTCATGAATAATACAAGAAGTTTGAAAATTTGTATAGGCATGAGAAAGTGCTATGAGTGTAATAATCACAAACATTAAATTTGTAGAATTTTATGTTTTTCTTTCTTTCCGTCCTTTTTTAAAGCCATGTATTCTGCATAGCCCAATAATAACCTAAGTATATCTTTTTATACTTTATTTTCATCTTACTAGTGTTTTAGTTGTAAATATAAATGTCACGACTTGATGAGTGTGATGATTAACATACTCATGAGTTCATCGTTGCCAAGATTACTTTTATAAGTGTTTAATCCAAAATAAAACAAAAAGATAAAACTCGTCAACTCGACTTATGAACATTTTGTATTTGTTTATTTGTGGCCATATTAGCTCTACTTGGAATAAATGATTAGTTGTTAGTTGAATCTTGAGCTTGAACAAGGATAACACTAGTCATGGTTGAACCACAGGCCAGTTAAAACTCCACCTTTTTATATGAAAAGCTAGTTAGTGGGAGTGTATTCACCATAAGCCAAGGATGTAAGGATATTGCTTTATACTATAATTGACAAACTTGCTATAAATTGAACTTCGCTAACTTGAATTCAG
Source organism: Chrysanthemum makinoi (assembly GCA_910596185.1). Classification (NCBI taxonomy): domain Eukaryota; kingdom Viridiplantae; phylum Streptophyta; class Magnoliopsida; order Asterales; family Asteraceae; genus Chrysanthemum; species Chrysanthemum makinoi. The sequence continues at coordinate 19,272,144 of OU343222.1, forward strand.
TCATTCCCTCCTATTTATAGTCATGAGTGTCCACCTACTTTCCTTCATAGTGCAATGTGGGATGCTAACTTGAATTTGTTACACACTTATGTGGTTTGAAATTAACTTTACTTCATACTACATGTACAAATAAACACTAATTAATACATGGTTATACTTGCGTTAGCTTTATTTTCATGGTTTTTGATTGTTTTTAGTAAATTCTAAGCAACTGGTAACATTTTAAAAAATAAGTTACAAAAGTTGATAGTCCTTATTGTGATATTTGAGGTACAAAACTACACACCAAGTCATGAATAATATAAGAAGTTTGAAAATTTGTATAGGCATGAGAAAGTGCTATGAGTGTAATCACAAACATTATTTTTGTAGAATTTTATTATTTTCTTTCCTTCCGTTCTTTTTTTTAAAACCATATATTATGTGATGCTTAACATACTCATGAGTTCATCGTTGCCAAGATTACTTTTATAAGTGTTTAATCCAAAATAAAACAAAAAGATAAAACTCGTCAACTCGACTTATGAACATTTTGTATTTGTTTATTTGTGGCCATATTAGCTCTACTTGGAATAAATGATTAGTTGTTAGTTGAATCTTGAGCTTGAACAAGGATAACGCTAGTCATGGTTGAACGATAGGGCGTAAGATAGTTAAAAGGGAAAATTGTCTGAAAAGGCATCGAAGTTGCCACTTTTTCTTTTTCTAGGCATCGAACTTTTTTTTTCTTCTATTGTAGCCCTAAACTTGCCTAATTTTCCTTTTGTAGCACTGAGTCACACAAAATCACACTTAAACCCACTAAAACCCGTTTTAGGTGTGATTTTGTGTCACAATAGGAAAAAAAAAAGGCATCGAAGTTGCCACCTTTTCATTTTCTGGGCATCGAACTTTTTTTTCTTCCTATTGTAGCCCTAAACTTGCCTAATTTTCCTTTTGTGACACAAAAAAATAAGGGGTAAAAGCATCAGTTTGCCACTTTTCTTCTGGCATCGAACTTTTTTTTTTTCCTATAGTAGCACTAAACTTGCCTAATTTTCCTTTTGTGACACAAAATCACACTTATAGTGTAATTAACCACATTAAACCCGTTTTAAGTGTGACTCAGTGCTACAAAAGGAAAATTAGGCAAGTTTAGGGCTACAATAGGAAAAAAAAAGTTCGATGCCCAGAAAAGAAAAATGTGGCAACTTCGATGCCTTTTTAGATAATTTGCCCTAGTTAAAACTCCACATTTTTATATGAAAAGCTAGTTAGTGTGAGTTTATTCACCATAAGCCAAAGATGTAATGATATTGCTTTATACTATAATTGAGAAACTTGGTTAAAAGTTGTTAAACAAGCTAAAAGAAGTTAGGCTTAAAAACTTAAAAAAGTTTTAAGCATCTTCTGATAGCTTGTTTAAAATATTTAAACCAAGTCTATCTTGTGCTACACCATCCCCTTCCTATTTATAACCAACTTACTTTAGTTACTTTTCTTCACTCTCCGATGTGGGATACTTTAAAACCATTTCTTACAACATATTTCCTTCGAGTGAAACTAAGGCTGATCATTCCGACCGGACCGACTGACAAAACCGACCGGCCGAACAAACCGACCGACGAAGGACCGATACCGGTCCCGATTTTTACCTTATTTCGGTCTCGGTCCGGTCCGGTCCGTTCTGGTTCGACCAAAAAACCGAAAATCTTGTCTATTTGGACCGGACTGACGGAAGACCGGCCCGGATCGGACCGGACCGACCACATTGAGTCTCGGTCCCGGTTTTTACCTTAATTCGGTCTTCGGTTTTGTCGGTCCCAATCCGGTCCCGGTCCGGTTCCGAATCGATGCTCACCCTTAAGTGAAACTGTGAAAGTTTATTACAGCGCCAGTTACTACGTAACATATTTAACCATGTTTTGTTACAATTGATTACTCGTTTTTTATTCTGACTATTTTGCATTAAATGATCATTTTTAACATGCACATGTTAATGCGACTAAAATGTGGATTATTGGGAGATGTTGTGTTGTTGATATGAATATTGTTTTGATTTTTGTTGCAGTGTTGCTTCAACAATAAATGTTGTCTTATAGTCACATTCTAGACTTGCTGATTAAAACCAAAGCTATAGAGTATGTGACGATTGACATACTCATAAGTCGAACCACGTTCGTTGTTGCCAAAATTAAAAATAAGTGTTTAATCCAAAAACGAAACAAAATTCATCAACTTGACACGTGAATCTTTGTTATTATTATTATTATTATTTTTTTTTATTGCCATATTAATTCTACTAAGAAAATGACAACTTGTTCTAAGTCGATCATGATAGTCATGATCGAAACATAAGCTAGACAAAACACTTTACCTTTTATCAAAAGCTAATACAAACACAACAAGAAAGCCTAGTCACTCGTGAGTTAATTCATTGAAAGCTATCGAGGTAGTGCAACATTTTTCTATAAAATTAAGCAGCGTGTTGTGATTTGATAAATCAAGAGGCTACAAAAAAATTTAGTTTAAGAACTTAAAAAGTTAAAAGAAAAAACACTTGTTGCTTGATGATTTGGAAAATTTCAATTGTATGAGACGATCACCTTCCTATTTATTACCAACTTCATCTAGCAACCTTTCTTCACACTCCGATGTGAGATGAGCAAAATCCATTCAATTAATTACTCTGATAAAACAATTTGTTACACTATACGTTTTTACTTTTGCTTAATACCTAAACACACGTCGACATATTCAACCTTCTTGTAGCTCATATTACAAATCTCTTTCGGTTAACTTATTTCATGGAATTGAAGACATGTTTACGTCTACAGAATGCAACAATATTGAGTTCCTTGGCTCATGAAGAGTACTTATAGGCCATCTAGTAAAGGTTTTTATTTTTTACAATTTGAACTTCATTAACTTGAATTCAGTCCTTCCCTCCTATTTATAGTCATGAGTGTCCACCTATTTTCCTTCACAGTGCAACGTGGGATGCTCAAAATCCAACTTTATTTATGCAATTTGTTAAACACTTATGTGGTTGAAATTAACTTTACTACATACTACATGTTAAAATAAACACTAATTAATTTATGCATTCTTATACTTGTGTTAGCTTTATATTTCATGGTTTTTGATTGTTCTTAATAATATCTAAGTAACTGGTAACATTTTAAAACATAAGTTACAAAAATAAGTTGATATCTTATTGTGAGGTACAAAACTACACACCAAGTCATGAACAATACAAGAAGTTTGAAAAATTGTATAGGCATGAAAAAGTGCTATTAGTGTAATACTCACAAACATTAATTTTGTAGAATTTTACGTTTTTCTTTCTTTCCGTCCTTTTTTAAGGCAATATATTCTCAATAGCCGATAATGACCCGAGTATATATTTGTGTACTTTATTTCCATCTGACTAGAGTTTAGTTGTAAATATAAATGTCGGGACTTGCATATCAACACCAAAGATGTAAAAAGTGTGATGCATGCATAGTTCTTTGGTAGTCACCCCTGGTTCAGTAGTTTTGAATGGCGGTAGAGGCCAATTGCCTAGGAGATATGACCAACTGACCCTAGGTGAGCGGACTGAGACGGGAAGGGTAAGATATGACCAACTGACGACCCTTTCTACTTGTGCGATTTGACCAACTGATCACCTATCGTTTGGATGAACTTAAGAATTGGAGGGTGTAGTGTCTAAGTTCCTAACGATCGGGCACTCACTATTTAGAATCTAGCATGTAGCGGTACGTAATGACTTGGGTTAGGGGACCAGGAACAACGGGACTTATGACGGTTAGCGCTCATTTCTCTGTGGTGGCATCTTTGCGATAGGTTAGGCGAATTGACCAAATGATGTCCTCTCGAATTTGACCCCACCAAGTAATTGGAAGTAGTGGACGTGAGACATAACTAGTTAGGAGGATTAACTAGGTTAGCACCACTATTCCTCTATTGATTTCCTTTCTACCATTTAATTGCTTTTATATTCTCCATTAGTAGTTTAATTAATTAAAACCCTATCAAACCATTTATATCTCGTGACAATTAGACTTAGTAATTATCCGACACACATAGCTCTTGGGACGACCTCGGCTTTACCATTTACTACACTACACACGACCGGGTACACTGCCCGTTAGTGCATTAGGGTAGACCATAGGTATAGCGAGACACTATAAATATTAAGACTTGGTCAAAACGCATCAAGATTTTTAGCCGCCATTTAGGGCTATATTAGGATTAATTTTAAGTCTTTCATTTCATATTTAAACTTTTCTCACGATCATATTTCTAGTTTTCAGGTACCATGAAAGTGTTTAACATCGATGACCTCACTCTTGAGGAATACTTGGCGTTGATTAGAGCTGATCAAGGGCCGGTCTCGTAGAAAGACCGCAATCGGAGCGGATGTTACGTTTGAGATTAAAGACCAATTTATGAGGGAGCTTCGTGCTAACCCTTTTTCAGGAAACAGGACGAAAGGCGCATATGAGCACGTTGAAAATGTCCTATACATCGCTAGCCTTTTCAACATTAGGGCGTGTCTTATGATCTTTGTTATGCTCGAGGTCTTCCTATGACTCTAACTGGAGCAAAGCAAGAAGATGGATCGAAAGATTGCCCGTCAGGCGATTAATACTTTGGCACTACTTAAGAAACACTTTATCCAAGGATATTGCCCACCATCAAAGATTTCTAATCAACTCTTGAGATCCCAATTTCAAACAAAAGACTGAAACTCGTATCAAGCTTGGGACAGATACAACTATCTTCCTTACAAATGTCCTACCAATGACCTTAATAACCACAGGAAGGTCAATATTTTCTACAAAGGAATAAATGTAACTACAAGACAAATGCTGGATTATCAAGGACCTATCCCGAATATGACTCCTACGACTGCAATAGAAACCATTCAAAAATGGCGGACCATTCTCAAAAATGGCACGACGGTGGAAGTAAAAGAAACCTAGGCGGAAGTTTCGACGGAATTGCAACGATTGCTAGTAAACTTGAAAATCTTGGAAGAGATATGCTAAAAATCAAAGAAACTGTTCATGTCATCCAAGTCGGTCAGCTAAAACGTGGTAGGACATTTGACTAAAAGCGTCCTAATAACGACAAGAAAGATACGATCGAGGAAGCTAAATCACGGGGAGAATAGGCCCTCTAGGGGATAATCGTAATAGGTTTCGTGGAGGACCCCCACCGTATTATGAGCGTAATGAGAGAAGAGCTAACTTGGAAGGGATTATCAACAAGTACCTTGTAGACACTACCAAGAGGCAAAAGGAGCAAGAAGAATGGCTTAAGAATTTCCAAGATAACAAACACAAAAACCTCACGTCCCCAGAAACATCACTTAAGAACTTGGAAACTCTAATGGAAAGCTTGGCACGAGGTTCAAAGAAGGAACGAAGAACAAAAGAGCAACTCTACTATATGTAAGGCTGTATTCTCTGACAACAACAAGTGCTCTAATGAGTCGGATACCAATGGCGAAAGTGAGTTCGCCAGAATCACAGTCGTACTATGGCATAACCCAAATTCTAGCAAAGACACAAACAACAACCCCATAAGAAGGAATCATTGGTGTAAAAGTATTGCAATCGATGACGGAGAATGCTACGATCAGGGCCTCATGTGATCCTCGAAAACCTGCGATGGTGGTGTTGATAAGAAAAGGATAGAGAACGGCGATACAGATGGACTACTCTGAATGACGAAGAAAAGGTAGCCAGTTCTCAATTAACGAAGCTGGAAGGGCCACCCATCAAGCATCAAGCAAACCCTTACTCATCATTGAAAATGAGATCACTAACGCTTGGCCTACGTGCAATCCTTTTCGTGATTATTGCAACGGAGGAGAGAATGTGAAAACGAAGTATGGATATGCCCAAACGAGTCCGCGAACCGACGTTGATTTTGGAAATCTATCATTCGGTGATTGGTATTCCATTAGGTTCGGGGGCCGATAATTAATTCAACTCGCTCAGAATTTGGAATCTGAAATATGAGAAACACTTTCTTCGAGGAAAAACCATTAAACCCCTCGATGATATTCCTTCTGAAGATGACTATGACAAAGGAATTAGGAATCATTGGTGCGAACAAATTAAAACCAAAGAGCAGGAAAGTTTGGGCTTCTGCAACCCTTTGGAGTATGAATGTGATGGAGGAAGCATCGAGAGAGCTGGGGAAGGCAATTCCTGGAATTCGACTAATGATTCTGAAAACGAACTGCCTTGGCCGATGATCTCGGATTCGACAAGTGGATCAAAATCAAATACGGAAAAATTGACACATTTACCAAAAAGAAAATCTCAGGTTGTATGAGTAAAAATCAACCAAACAACGAAGTTCCTGATAAAGAACCAGTTGATGACACCAAAGACTCTGTAAACAATGAAGAATGCAGACATATTCTCAACCAACTTGAAGATACCGATACCGATTCCGATAATGATTTCGATTATCTCGAGTTGCAAGGCGAAGACGGTTTCATCGACCCAAATGATGAGATACACGAGAAACGAAGATGCAAGCTTCTTGGCATCCCATTTAAAAGGACACCTCCTATTATAGCTCGAAAATTTTGAGCCCGATACTATTTGGGGCATGAAGAAAAATTTTGCAAGATACGGAAAATTGAAACCAAAGAATACCGCTGACCGCAACAAATGTCGGATGGGTTAGGCGCAACTTAATGAAAGACGTGAATGAAGTGGGACAAGCTCAAAGGCCCCCATAGGATTCTCACGGCTCTGAGTCTAACTTAAAGACTTCGTTAATAAAGAAAAGTGCTCTTCGGGAGACAACCCAATTATCCTGTTCCTTTCTGTTGGGTTTTGTGTTTTCTAACCATTTTGCGAGAGACAATGGAGTAACTTAGCCGTCGGGCTGCGATGATCTGAATAGATTACTAGGGCGTAACTCATTTTGGTGATTACCGTAACCAACATTTTAGTAGAATTCTTGGCGATTACCAACTCACGGCGTAATACCATCTCAATGGTTCGCCAGTAACCATTCGCTTCTCGCTCATACCAGTTTTGAAAGTTGACGTAACTCTCTTATGGAGTTCGACGTAACTCTCCTCTCGCTTTAATTCTTTCATTTTAAAACACAGATAACCTTGTATTAGTTTTAAATGAACTTTGTGGGTGTGTTCCCTGTAAACCCTCACGAGACTTCACTCGTACACTTGGGACACCAAGTGGTTTAAAAGGCTTGTTGCATTCGCTAAATGCAACCGTGATTCCTACGAAAGTGAGTTAGGTTTGTTTCTCATTTTATTTTTTATTTTTAGAATTATGCTTGTCGGTATTGTGATTTCAGGGATTGAAGTTTGCTCATGACGCTTTAACGAAGGCACGATCCTTTCTCGTGGGCCTTCTTATTTTTTGGAGCAAATTCCCGGAAGTTCTCGTTCTAATTCTACCTTCTCTTCACCTTTATTTTAAATGCCTAGTACAAAAGGGACTTTGTACAATTCTAGTGGGGGACGGGAGTAGAATTATCTCTTGAACTTTATTTAGCCCTCATTTTTCTAGTTTATTTTGAAAAATTATGCCATTTTTTATATTTTGACATGTTTTTCCGAACCTAACTAGATTAGACCTTAGCCGAGCACATACAACCCTTGATATTACATGGTGAGATTAGCCTTATCCGTTTCCTATATTTTACCCAAATCCACCAAATTATGAGTGTGCCGGTAGCTTGTAAACTTTAGAACTTGGCCTTTGCATCATTTCGAGACCATAGACGAGGTATGTTGAGTTAGCTCGATGTATTTGGACTTTTCAGTTTTAGAAGGCGGTATTATAGGATTATCACCCAAACAGCCTACCATTGTGAGTCTATCGGTTAGTCACCTCGACTTTTCGACCCCCATGTGAAACCCTTTTGTTGCACTCCCTTTAGTGCAAGATACCCCTAGATACACCTCCTACGAGCCATTCCTTTCATTTTGTCACCCCAATATATTGTTTCGTTACACCTTACACCTTAGCCTACCCTGTAGTCTTTATTTGTAATTGGGAAGTCATCATTTGCCTAAGTTCAAGGTTTGAGTGGAAAGGTTTGGAAATCACGCTTTCATCGACAACAATTATGAAGATCATTGAAGACCCCCGAATTCCCATTGTTCATCTCAAGTGGAGGGGATGTTATGTTATCGATTATGATTCAAAAAAAATAGTTGATTAGGCTTATGACTTTGTAAAGTGCGATGTTATAAGCACTGTAGTATGAGCTTTATTGTTTAGTATCGAGAGGCCACCTGGTCACATTTGAAGATTAGAGTTGGAGTAATACCAATCGAAGAAGAAAAGGTAGTGTGCCCATCACGGCGTCCTCTAATGACACATCTACATTCGTTTCATGATCCGGTCTCTAGACTTCTAAGCTTGAACTTTGGGCGGTGATGGTGAGACTTAGTTATAGATATAGACTACCTACTTGTTTTTTATTTTACACCAATTATACATCTCATGTCTTATCCTACCCTTTAGTCATTAAGCATGTCTAGGTGATGCACGGCGAGCAATCTTTGGTGTCTTGGCCATGGATTTGGTCATGTATCATTGATTTTTGTCCACTTCGTGACATGTTTAGTAATGACAGTCACCCCCTTAACCTTGTCGTGTCACCCATATTGCTTTGAGAATTGTTTAGCCCTTAACTCCAGTGGTGGAGATTTGTGTAACCGCCAAGCTTATGATAGAATACATGCTATGACTGTGCGATTGAGTGATCACCCGAGAATTGACACTTAGAATAGTTGAGATTTTGAGTGTTTGTTCCTCTTTCGCGAGGTGTTCGGCTTTGTTTTATTCTAGCATAAGGGATTTGTAAATTCATATTTTCTAGGTTTTGGAAGATATCTTTTTAGGAATCTATCTAATAAGGTTTACTTGAGGGCAAGTAGAGTTCAAGTGGGGGAATATTTGATAACATTAAATAGTCCCAATATTAAGTGTCAATTTCTCCCGTTAATGCTCGTTATTTATATCATTTATATGGATTTACGCTTGTTTTCCTTTGTTTTACACTTTCGGAGTAAATTGCGAGCATTGGAGCTAAAGAGACGGAAATGGAAACGTTACTAAGGATTTATCCAAGATGCTTATTTTGAAGAGGTTACGGCGTAACTCGCTCTCACATTACCGCAAGTAACTATTGCGTGACCCTCAAGTCCAACTCATCAAGAGGTTACGGCGTAACTCCTTCCAAAGATTACGACGTAACTCCATTAGGTCAAAAGAGGTTCCACGCCGCTGATACTTACGCCGTAATCATCGCATCACTACGACGTAACGGGGTTTATTGAAGACTACGGCGTAACCACTTATAAGGTTATGCCGTAACTAGCAGATCTAGTGCTTTTACGGACGAATAGAAGGTTACGGCGAATCATCTATTGGGCGTAACCAAGACCTGGCCTATAAATACCCCCACGAATTCGGCATTTCTAATCATCATTCCACACACAATACTGAGCGTGGGAAAATACTCAAGGAAGGTCTAGGGAAGCATCTGAGGCTGTTTCCAAGGAGAAGTCACACCATTACGATAAGCTTTAGCGTTTATTATTTCTTTTACTTTCAATTCATGTATTCGTACATTTGAATATTGAATTGATGTGCATGATTAATATGGCGCTAAGCACCCTTTGGTGCTAGCCTAGTTATGATTCCTTAATTGTTTTGTTTGCTTTTACCTTTACTTCCGTATAATTATTTCTAAGTGTATGCATGCATAGTTCTTTGGTAGTCACCCCTGTTCGGTAGTTTTGAATGGCGGTAGAGGCCAATTGCCTAGGAGATATGACAACTGACCCTAGGTGGCCGGATGAGGCGGAAAGGGTAAGATATGACCAACTGACGACCCTTTCTACTTGTGCGATTTGACCAACTGATCACCTATCGTTTGGATGAACTTAAGAATTGGGGGTGTAGTGTCTAAGTTCCTAACGGTCGGGCACTCACTATTTAGAATCTAGCATGTAGCGGTACTTAATGACTTCGGCTTAGGGACCAGGGAACAACAGGACTTATGACGGTGCTTTGATTTCTCCTGTGGTGGCATCTTTGCCTGATAGGTTAGGCGAATTGACCAAATCATCTCAATTTGACCCCACGAAGTTATTGGAAGTAGGTAGACGTAGACATAACTAGTTAAGAGGATTAACTAGGTTAACACCACTATTCTTCTATTGATTTCCTTTCTACCATTTAATTGCTTTTATATTATGCATTAGTAGTTTAATTAATTAAAACCCTATCAAACCATTTATATTCTGTGACAATTAGACTTAGTAATTATCCGACACACATAGCTCTTGGACGACCTCGGCTTTACCATTTACTACACTACACACGACCGGTACACTGCCCGTTAGTGCATTAGGGTAGACCATAGGTATAACGAGACACTATAAATATTAAGACCTGGTCAGTAAAACCTGCATCACTCAACTTATAAAAATTATCCGTACACATCAATGAATTTCCATAAATGAATATTTATGGAAGTACTTTTTTTGTACGTTAAGGTGAACAAATAATAGTTATGTAATGTAACTGAACAAAAACGCAAATTCTAGTAAAAATACATGAAATATACTAAACGGGCTAAGCCCAGTACAAACTAACTTTCTTAATATAAAATCCCGCTAACGCACATGACATTTGTAGTCTTTGTCAAATGCTTCTTGTTACACATTGTTTTATTATTTTCAAACGATGAAAAAATTGATGCCAGAGTCAAACATAGATGTATAGTGACAATGCACTCCGAGTTGGCCGATATCCCCATGGTTCACTCGCACAACTCACCTCAGGATAAGAACGATAAGTATGTGAAACACTTCGTGAAGTTTTTGTTCGAGACATCAAACATTACCAACTTATTATTTTATGGTGTGTTTTTGTATCTTTAATAGCTTTAATATTAGTTATGACAAACCAGCAATGCTATAATGCTAACCTTTCTATTAGTAAGGTTGTTGTATCGATCAAGGCGAAACTTTAGTTTGATTGCAGGGCGTGCGTTAGCGCTTTACTAATAAGATATAAGGGGCAGGTACCATGGGCATGCCTGTTGGGGCTTTGAAAAACTTATTGTTGTACCTTATTATTAGAAAGAAAGCGAGAATAAGCTATCGTAGGAATTACATTAAAAATAATTAAAGAAAGAAAAAGAAGTTAAGAACTATAATGGTCCGTTGTTAGAGAGTGACGCCGTGTTTTTAAATAAACAACATCAAACACTACCAACTAACAATATAATACCAATCCCAACCTGCATAAAAAATATACACATGAGTATATTAATAAGCAAAATTTTCATCCTTAGATCCATGTGGGATGACAACTTGAAACAAGTTTAAGAAAAATGACCGATACAATATTTGTTCTATAGACATAACACCTTTGTAGCGTAATCAAATTCTTCCTCTCTTTACACATTGTTTTATTGGTTTCAATCTATGAAAATCAATACCAAACTCAAACACGGTTGTTTAGTGATAGTGCATTTGGAGTTGGATATTCACCATAGTTCAGTTATACAAAGATTCATCCCCAAGATATGAACGACAAGTTTGTGAAAGACTTGACGATCTTGATGTTCAAGACATGTTGCTTACACCTGGATTGTGTCTGGGTGACCCGAATATGTTTCGAAATAGAATACACTAAATATTGAACATTAATGAAGATGTAAATAAGCTGTGTTGACTGCAAACATGTACGGGCATATAAAGTCACGTGAGTGTTGTTTACTACAAAAATGTATATAAGGTACTACTTTGTTGTATAACAATAAGATATACATACACTACGAGTATGACTTTATGAGTTATGTAACCAATGATATAATATCAGTTTTTGTCACAAATTTTCTCTTAAAATTAAAGTTTTTATACTCATCTTATTATCTTTTGGTGTTTTATATATAAGGTACTACTTTGTTGTATAACAAACCACAACAAATGAAAAATCCCATCTTTATCAAGATTACAAACGAAAAACAAAAAAAAGAGAAAGATCTCGGATTTGTTTTCAAAATAATTAAAGATCTTTAAAGATCCAACACAACCCGTCATCGATCTATGAAAATAACCAAAATCTCACAAGAACATACCAAAAACTCATTTCGAACATAAACCTACCTAGTTCGAAGCCCAAATAAAACATTTCATCAACTTTGTAAAAGGTCGACTATTGTCACAGATTGTTTAGGAGTGTTTTTTTTCCTTCAACCTTGTGTTTGGATTTATAGTATTCTTTTTTCAATGTAGTATGCAGAGGAAAAACTAATATAATTGTTTGGATCTCAAAATTTATTCAAAAAATAACCCATTTTGTATTCCAATACCAACCGGAATCTCTTGTTTTTATGGATAAGGATCTCTCATGTTCATTTGAATAATGTTGTGATTTAAGTGATTGTACATTTAAATTAAAATAAAATAAATGTTTTGCAATAATGACTATGTACAATTACTTACTGGGATGTACTATTCATACCCTCCCTATTAGGGAGGGTTTGTACTTTATATTCCTTTTGTCCCCCATTTATTTCAATATAACACAGTTTTCTATCGGTTTTATTGTCGATTTACGATTTGACATTTTAGGCGTTTGACTTATTAAACTTTATATTTCCGGTTCCACATTTTCAGGTTTATAATTTTTTGATATAAACAAAATTATAAAAATAAAAAATAAAATTAAAAAAAATTAAAAAAAAAAATTCAAGAAAGTAGAGGGGGTGGGAATATAAAAAGTAGGGAGGGTAGGAATATCTTGTCCCTTACTTAAAACATAACATTATCTCTCATGTTCATGAGATGATCCTTATCCTGTTTTTATCTGTGCCATTTTTAAAAGTACAACTTTTTTCCCACTTTAATTCTATAATGCTGGTACCGTACCGTGTAATGGAAACCAGTACCAGTTTGATACAAAAATTCAGGTCGAAATTTGCATCATTAGCTTTATTATACTATAATTGAGAAAGAAAAATGATAGATAGGCCTAAAGATGGACCTAAAGATGGACCTAATGCTTAAATGACTTGTACAATTATGCAATTGTACAAGTCATTTAAGCATTAGGTCCATCTTTAGGTCTATTTATTAGGCCCATGTATCATTGCTCATTGAGAAACTTGGAAAAAAGTTTTTAAATAATCTTATAAATAATACAATCTTAAAAACTTAATAAAAGTTTTAACCTTGAATTTTAGATGATTGTTTAAAAGATGTTCCACCCTCCCTTTCTATTTATAACCAACTTACTCTAGTTACTTTTCTTCACAGTCCGATGTGGGATGCTTTTAAAACCATTTCTTACAACACTTTACTTAGGGGTTGTTTGGAAAAAATGAATGACTTAACACTGAATGATTCAAAAAACGATGTGATTTAGTGACTCTCTATGAACTTGGTTCTCAATGAAATTGTAGCGTTTGACAATTTTTGGGAAGTTAGTACTATTGATTTTTTGATATGTTTATTCATCGAAGAACAAAAAAGAAGTTAAGAATTATATGGTTCCTTAGCAGTGATCTAGGTTGTATTTTTCAATAAACAACATCAAACATTACCAACTTATTATTTTATGGCATTTTTGTATCTTTAATAACTTTAACAATAGTTATGACAAACCGGAAATGCTACTATGCTAATAAGAAAGTGAGAATAAGCTATCGTACTAATTACATTAAAAGAAAAACTCATTCCTAATCGAGACCATCACTTGTTGCCTGATGATTTGGAAAATTTCAATAGCATGAGACCATCACCTTCCGACTTCATCTAGCAACCTTTCTTCACACTCCGATGTGAGATGAGCAAAATCCATTCAATTAATTACTCTTATAAAACAATTTGTTCCACTATATGTTTTTACTTTTGCTTAATACGTAAACACACGTCGACATATTCAACCTTCCTGTAGCTCATGTTACAAAGCTCTTTCGGTTAACTTATTTTATGGAATTAATAATCTAGTAAAGGTTTTTATTTTTTACAATTTGAACTTCATTAACTTGAATTTAGTCCTTCCCTCCTATTTATAGTCATGAGTGTCCACATACTTTCCTTCACATTGCAATGTGGGATGCTCAAAATCCAACTGTATTTATGCAATTTGTTACACACTTATGTGGTTTGGAATTAAATTTACTACATACTACATGTTTGAATAAACACTAATTAATTTATGCATTCTTATACTTGTGTTAGATTTATATTTCATGGTTTTTGATTGTTCTTAGTAATATCCAAGTAACTAGTAACATTTTAAAACATAGGTTAGAAAATAAGTTGATAGTTCATATTGTGAGGTACAAAACTACACACCAAGTCATGAATAATACAAGAAATTTGAAAAATTGTATAGGCATGAAAAAGTGCTATTAGTGTAATAAAAACAAACATTATTTTTGTAGAATTTTATGTTTTTCTTTCTTTCCGTCCTTTTTTTAAAGCAATATATTCTCAATAGCCGTTAATGACTTGGGTATATATTTGTGTATTTATTTCCATCTTACTAGTGTTTAGTTGAATATAAATGTCGGGACTTGGTGATCAACACCAAAGTAGTAGAGAGTGTGACGATTAACGTAACATACTCATGAGTTCATCGCCGACATGATTACTTGTATACAGTGTTGTAAAAATCGGCCATGGCGGCCGATATGGCGGCGCCATGGCGGTTGGCGGTGGTCCACCGCCACGTTATTTACCATATCGGTCTAATTTATCGTTTTGGTCAAAATCGGCTTAGGCGGCGGACAGGTCAACGGCGGTCAACTTCAGATCTAGGGTTTTTTTTTTTTTTCAAATTCACGGTGGTATACTTTTATTTTATTGATTTTGAGCTAGTTTTTAAAATTAATATTGCTAACATTTATTTTTTAGATAAATTCTTTTATAATTTATGGCCTCCGCCATGGCGCTTAGCGGGGATCAACCGCCACGATACCGCAGAGCGATTTTTACAACCTTGGTTGTATATAAGTGTTTAATCCAAAACAAAACAAAAGATAAAACTTTTATCAACTTGACATATGAATCTTTTGTGCTTGTTTATTTGTGGCCATAATCTACCAAAAAGAAATGATTAGTTGTCAGTTGAATCTTGAGCTTGAACCAAGATCACGCTAGTCATGGTTCAACCATAAGCTAGTTAAAAGTTAAAACTCTTCACTTGTTTATACATGAAAAAGACAATATTGCCTTATGCTATAATTGAGAAACTTAGTCTAAAGTTTTTTAGTAAACGTGAAAAAAATATATCTTAAAGACTTAAAAAAAAGTTTAAGACCAAAATCTTCTCATGCTTATTTAAAAGATTTAAACTAAGCCTATATTGTATCACAACCTCCCCTTCCTATTTATAACCAACTTACTCTAGTTACTTTTTTCATACTCTTGTGTGGGATACTTTTAAACCATTTCATGGTTTTTTTATTTGTTCTTAATAATATCTAAGTAGCTGGTAACATTTTAAAACATAAGTTACAAAAATAAAGACGCGGGTATCTCTTGTGTACTTTATTTCCATCTTACTTTATTTACAAAAATAAACACTTTTTACTAGTGTTTTAGTTGTTAATATAAATGTCAGGACTTGTTGATCGACACCAAAGCTGTAAAAAGTGTGATGATTAACATACTCATGAGTTCATCGTTGCCAAGATTACTTGTATAAAGGAGAGTTATTTTATTGATAGGGATCCTCTAATGTTCATTTGAACATTAGAGGTAATGTTATACTTCTTGTGATTGTACCGGTAAATTAAAATAAAATAAATGTGTTGCAATAATGACAATGTACAATCACAAGAAGCATAACATTACCTCTAATGTTCAAAAGAACATTAGAGAATCCCTATCCTTATTTTATATACCAAATTTTTTTTACATACCAAGGGATTTATCTCCACCATATATCTAAAAAGAAATCAATTGATGAGATTAAAATAATTTATTACTTCACCTATTTTTTATAATTTAAATATCTCTTAAACCGTTAATCGTTAAGCAAAAATAATTGCACCATCGCGACGAGCATTTAATTATCTTTCTATAGATGGACACTTTGATATACTTTCGAAAAGAGGAAAAAAAATTGTTTTTTTTTCACGTTTTTTCGTTTTTCTTCGAAACTGAAATTTGCATGAAATATCATATATGATATGTAATATCATATGTGATACTAGTGTTAAATCATATATGATAAATCACATATGATATACATATCATATATGATTTAACACTAATATCACATGTGGTATTCAAATTATTGTTAAATCATATATGATTTTTTTATGCAAATTTCAATAATGTAAAAAAACGAAACAAAACTTTAAAAAAAGGTGAAAAACAAGGAAAAAAATCTTGTCGAAAGTATATCAAAGTACCTATGTATAGAAATATAATTAAATACTCGTCGTAATGGTATATTTTTTTTGACGATTAACGGTTTGAAATAAATTTATATTTGAAAAAAAAATGATGAAAGTGGGTTTTTTTTAATTGTTGGGATTAATCTCATCCATTAGATCTAATAAAAATGGAGGGTGGATATTGATCCCTTGGTATGTAAAAAAGTTTTTGTCCTCAAATGATCTTAAATCCATTTGTATAAGTGTTTAATCCAAAATAAAACAAATACATGCGAACCTTTTGTATTTGTTTATTTGGTGCTTATAAAAAATGGTTGGTTGTTAGTTGAATCTTAAGCCTGAACGAGGATCACGGTAGTCACCTTAAGCCAAGGATGTAAAATATTGACTTGTACTATAAATTGAGAAACTTTGTAAAAAGTTTTTAAACAAGCTTACTGAAAAAATTTGGCTTAAAACTTAAAAAGCTTTTAAGTAAAAAAAAACTCAAATAAGCTTGTTTGAAAGACTTAAACTAAGCATATCTTGTGATACACTCTCCCCTTCCTATGTATAACCAACTTACTCTAGTTACTTTTCTTCATACTCCGATGTGGGATACTTTAAAACCATTTATTACAACACTTTACTTTGACTTAAAACCTAAACGCACTATCATTCATATTTCCATTGAGTGAAAAGAAAGCGTACAAGTAGGGATGGCAAAAGCACCCGAAACATATGGGAAAAACCGAAACCCGAACCTGAACCAGTTGGGTCGGGTTCGGGGGCGGGTTCGCGGGTTTGGATACGAGTTCGGGTTAGCGGTTATTCCGTCCAAGAACTAGTTAGATTTGGCAAAGAACCGACTATTTCGGCCTAGAACCAGTTAGATCCGGCTATTCCGGCCTAAAACCAGTTAGTCATATATTTTCTCTTAAAGTTTAACTTTTTATAATTATCTTATTATTTTTTGGTGTTTTGATATCTTAATAATTAGTTTTACGATCGCTATGACGTAAAACATCTTGTTCTTTAGACATGTTGAACCATCAAACCGTAATGCACCATGTTAATAAGGCATCATACTAATGACATTAAGAAAGAGATTCTTCAAGACTTTAAAAGTACTATAAAAATAAAAAGTCAAGTTAAGAACTTATATCGCTCGCCAGCAGATCTAATGATATTTTTAAATAAACATCATCAAACACTACAAGCAAACATTATAATACCAACCTCAATTTGGTTAGTAAATATACACCACAATATATTAATAAGCAAATTTTCTATACTTCAACCCATGTGGGACTAGTTGAAATAATGGTGTTTAAGTTTAGTGTATATATCATTTTTTTCGTAGCTTGATATTAAAAGCATAGTTGCATGCAAGGGATGATATGCAGAGAAAAGGAAATAGTAATTAAATTACTGTAGTAACTTCCCATATTTAATTTGCTTGACCAAAAGAATGGAAATGTGGGGTTTAAGTTTTCCATTTTGATTTGCTAAAAAAAAAAAAAGTTTTTTTTATTTTGATACTCTGAAAAAAGTGAATAGATTAAGCAAAGATGAGTATATGTACACCTTACCAGGTGCATATCAAAGGGGATGTTTGGATGGAATATTAAGGATAGATGTCTAACACGATGAATGAAGCCTTTTTGTGTAAATTACCTCGTACCAGGCCTAGTGAGTAATGAGAGACGAACCACATAGAGACGAACCTATCAAAACCAGGCATGTTGAAGCATGCCGGATTAAACCGAGCCAAGAAAAACAGGATAATACTGACGAGCCTGAGCCATTCTCCAAAAATGGAGTAACTAACTGTTAAATGTTGGCCCTTTTCCTTATATAAACAACCATTCTTGGCCAATTTTACTGTTTCAAGCTGGATTTAAAAGAGAGTAATATGAGTATTCTAGCTTTTTCCCCTTTTTTCGATTTCTTTAACTAATACATACTTCAAGATAACCTGATTTCGTAATTATAATCTTTTATTATTATTATTTTTTGTTTGCTCTTAAAAAATAAATTGATTATGTCGAATCACTTCCTTTGTAGTTTGTTTCATTGTCTTGTATTCTTATTGGTTGAGCAATAGTAAGATAAGGATTTTTTTTCTTAAATTTTGAGTTTCGGTGATCATCTTATTATTTTTTGGTGTTTTTGACATTTTTGAAAAGTTTTATGCGAGTTATGACATTATCCAGTTCTTAACACATATTGAACGATTGAGCCAATAATGCAATGTTACTAATAAGAAATTGAGAATAATGTATTGTTCTAATTTCCATTGGAAAACCAACTCTTTGACAATTAAAAAGACAAAAAGTTAAGTTTAGGACTTATATAAGGGGTCATTGCATTGAATGATGTTACTTTTCAATAAACATCATCAAACACAACAAACCAATAAGATAATACAAATCTCAACTTGCATAGAAAAAACTCATCACAATATATTAATTAGCAAATTTTCGATCTTTTTACCTATGTGGGACTACTTGTCTATTTGAAACAAGTGGTTTAACAAAAAATGTCCCATATAAAAATTTGTTTTAAAGACATAATGTAAGACTGAATTATTTCTCGAAATTGAATAATATTTCAAACGATAGCATAAATGCATGACAAATACTAAACATGCTAAAATCAGTACAAACAAGCGCCAATAACTTAAATAGATCAATTTTTTATCCATTGCACAGACAATGATCTATGTTTAAAAACAAAAATCACATATATACCGCTCGACAACGCACGACCTTTTTTTTGCTCGACTCCACTTTTATTTTTTTCTCGAATTCATTATAATTTTTCTCGAATCCACTATTAGAAAAAAGGTCTAGCGTTTAAAAGTTGAAAATCATTTTTTTTTGTCTATATAAGTAATTATAATAAACCACTAACAACCATTGATATAAGACCGGATTATTGCTCATAACTAAATAATAGTTCAAGTGACGGTACACGTACATGATAGATACTAAGCGGGCTAAGCCCAATACAAACAAACTTTCTTAATATAAAATCCAGCTAAAACATAATACCTTTTTAGCCGTAGTCAAATGCTTCTTCTTACACATTGTTTTATTATTTCAAGCTATTGAAAATTCGATGCCAAACCCAAACACGGTTGTATAGTGACAATGCACTTCGAGTTGGTTGATATCGTCATGGTTCACTCACACAACTCAACGCAAGTAAAGAACGACAAGTATGTGAAAGACTTAGGCATGTTTTTGTTCAAGACATCAAACATTACCAAATTATTTTTTACGGGTATTTTTGTATCTTTAATAACTTTAACATTAGTTATAAAAAAACTGACAATGCTACCATGCTAATAAGAAAGTGAGAATAAACTATCGTACTAATTACATTAAAAGATAAACTCTTTCATAACAAAAGAACTAAAAATGAAGTGAAAAATTATATGGTTCGTTAAAAGTATTTTGCGTTGTATTTTTGAATAAACAACATCGAACATTACCAAATAGAAATATAATACCGATCCCAATTTGAGTAAGAAATATATAGCGGAGTATATTAATAAGCAAATTTTTCATCATTTGATCCATGTGGGACTACTTGCAACAAGTTTAAGTAAAATGATCGATACAAATATTTGTTCTAAAGATATAACAACTTTGTAGCCGTAATCAAAAGCTTCCGATTTTTACACATTTTTTTATTCTTTTCAAGCTATGACAATCGACACCAAACTCAAACGCGGTTGTTTAGTGATAATGCACTTGGAGATGGATATCCACCATGGTTCTCTCGCACAACAGTTCATCCCCAAAATAAGAACGATAATTATGTGAAAGACTTGGTGATGTTTTTGTTCAAGACACCTTGCTTGCTTACACCTGCATTTAGTCTGGATGACCCGAATATGTTTCGAAACATTATACATAGAATGTATATAAGGTAAGGTATGTTGTATAACAATAAAATATACATGCACTATGTATGTATGAGTATGAGTTACATAATCAATGTTAATTAGTCAGAGATTTTCTCATAAAGTTTAAGTTTTTATATTCATCTTATTAGTATTTGTTGTTTTGATATCTTAATAAGTTTACGATCACTATGATGTACAACATCGAATCATGTTCTTGAGACATGTTTGAACCATCAAACTGGTAATGCGACCATGTAACTAATAAGAAATTGAGAATAAGGTATCATACTAATTACATTAAGCAAAGAAATTCTTCAATATTTAAAAAAGTAATATAGAAATAAAAAGTTAAGGTTAAGAACTTATATAAGCGTGCACGAGTTTAGTGAGATTTTTAAATAAACATCACCAAACAATACAAGCCAACATTATAATACCAACCTAAATTTGGTCAAAAAATATACACCACAATATATTAATAAGCAAATTTTCCATACTTCAACCTATGTGGGACTAGTTGAAACAAGTTTTCATAAATGTAATCCATACAAGAAGTTATATTAAAGACAAACATAACACCTTTATTGTCGTAATCAAATGCTTCCTCTTTTTACACATTGTTGTATTCTCTTCAAGCTATGAAAATCGATACCAAACTCACTTGGTGACAATGCACTTGGCGTTGGATATTCACCATGGTTTAGTCACACAACTATTCATCCTCAAGATAAGACATAAGCTAGACAAAACATTTTACCTTCTTATCAAAAGCTAATACAAACACAACAAGTAAGACTGGTCATTGTGTTACTTAAGAACTTAAAAAATATTTTTGGTAAACCAACGTGCCACAAGTCTTATTTTTGGTTTAAGAACTTAAAAAGTTATAAGAAAAATCGATTTTAATTAGTTATAAAACAATTTGTAAAGATGTCATATCCCCAAAACCTTTTGTGAACATTGATTAGTAGGCAAATGATTACGATTTTTTTTTTCACTAAATCACCTTTTGGTGCACATGTGTGTTAAACTTACCAAAACACACGTCGACATATTCGACCTTCTTGTAGCTCATGTTACAAAGATAAATGCAAAATGTTCAATGGACAGCACAACAAACTTTAGATCGCAAGTCAAACATAGAGCATCACTTGTTGCAAATTTGAACTTCTAACTATCACCCTTGTTTTATGGTCTAACAAAATTGTTAGTTATAAACCGCGTATAAACGCAGGTTGTAAAAACAATTTGTTGTTTTCGAATATCTTTACTTAAACTTTAAAGTGAAATACTATAAATAATACAGTAACGTTTTGAAATCTGGTTCAACCCGGCCGGTTGAACCATTTTTGTTCAGAAAAATCGGGCTAATATGAATTATCTCGCTTTTTGTACCAAGTCTTGTGAGTAATGTCTAACACGACGGATGAGCCTTTTTGTGTGAATCATCTCGTACCAAGTCTAGTGAGTAATGAAAGATGGACTACATCACTCCCGTTAGTTTATGTCCTCTTTTTTGGTGTATGTCTTAAAAGGGTATTTGGCTTTCTACTTCTCAATATTCTTGCATAAAGTGTAAAAATCTGAAACGAAATCAGACTCGTGTTTGGTTTAATTGAATGGAATAGACATTGTAATAGAATGGGTGATAATTTTTACATTTAGTAATGAGAATGAAGCATAATATAAACAAAGTGATCCACCAGAATTTACGAACTTGTTTCTTATTTATAATATGTGACATTTTGCCTTTCGGAAAAAAAAAATTTTCTATTAACTAAGAGGGGCAAAAATGTCCAAAAATTTTGCAAAATACCCTGAAGAGGATGAATTTGAAAGTATAGTACCCACAAAAGCAAAAATTTTTGTTCGCTACCCACAAGAGCAAATGGTGTCAAGTATAATACTTTTTTTTTTATCATTTGCCCAACATAATATAATAAAGTGATCCACCAGTAATTTACGTAACTTGTTTCTTAGAGGGGAAGGTATGGTGATGGACTATCATCACTTCATCACTGCCACCTCAGCATTCCATTTCTCCACAACTAACCACAACAAACCCTCTCCCCCCCACTCATAACAAACCTCAACCTCTTCATTTCGGGCCCACCACTACCACTTTATTTTGATTTCTCAATTTATATCCGTTGAATAAAGTGTGTTTTGTCAGATGGTTAGCTCGTCGTCAGATGGCAGGCACCCCACGCGAAACGACGGGTGCCGTGTGGCGGCGACGGCGAATGTCCACGCTTGAACGACGCGAACTATGACGAATCCATACCTTCCCCTCTTATTTATAAAACTATCTTTCATGTTGTCAGCCATAGTTGAAAAGAGGATAAAAAAAAGTCAACTTTAAAAAGTCTTTGAAAAGAAAGTGAATTCTGTAACCAGAGAATCACTAGAATGACAAATCGTTAGACATCACCATGTTTTACTTTTACTTTTTATACTCCCTTCGTCCCAAAATTATTGTTCACTATTGACTTTTTTAGTCTTTCTTCTTCAACTTTGACAATAATTATTTTTGTTTGTGTTATATAATACTTGATGAAAATTATATGAATGTATTGGGCTTTAAATGTATTTTTCATTAGTATAATTTTCATTAAGTATTATATAACAAAAATAAATATATTAATGGTCAAAGTTAAAAAAGAAAGACTAGTCAAAGTCAAACGGGACAATAAAAATGGGACGGAGGGAGTATCATTTAACTCTCATTTTGAAACCATATAACAAGTAGAATGACAAATCCATAACTATCATTCAACAAATCCAGGATAGTAACCAACGGTTAACTATTGGCCCCTTCTTCAATTTTACTGTCTCAAGTTGGATTTAAAAGAGAGTCATACAAGTACTCTCTAGTCTCTATTCTATTTCCCCTTCTTCAATTTCATTAACCAACACATATGTAACCAATGACATTATCCGGTTCTTGAGACATGTTAAGCAATCGAGCCAATAATGCAACCATGTTACTAATAAGAAATTAAGAATAATGTATCATACAAATCACATTGAAATCCAACTCTTTGATAATTAAAAAACAAAAAGTTTAATTTAGAACTTATATAGTCGGATTTCAGCGATTCATGTTATTTTTCAATAAACAACATCAAACAATGCAAACCAACAATATTATACAAATCAAAACTTACATACAAAATACACATTACAATATATTAATAGGCAAAATTTTCACTCCTTTATGTGGGACTACTTGCCTAATTGAAACAAGTTGTTTTTAAAGTAAATGGCCTATATAAAAATTTGTTCTAAAAACATAATGTAACACCGAATTATTTCTTAAAATTTAATAATATTTCAAGTGACAATATAAATACATGACAAATACTAAACATGCTAAGCTTAATATAAACAATATAATAACCCGCTAATAGCCCTTTATGTAAGAATGAATTATTTCTCATAAAAGTGACGGTATAAATACATGATAAAGGACTAAGCCTAATATAAACAAACTTTCTTAATATAAAATCCTGCTAACACATAAGACCTTGTAGTTGTAGTCAAATTCTTCTTTTACACATTGTTTTATGATTTTCAAGCTATGAAAAATTCGATGC
Source organism: Chrysanthemum makinoi (assembly GCA_910596185.1). Classification (NCBI taxonomy): domain Eukaryota; kingdom Viridiplantae; phylum Streptophyta; class Magnoliopsida; order Asterales; family Asteraceae; genus Chrysanthemum; species Chrysanthemum makinoi. Next base: position 19,296,057 of record OU343222.1, read on the forward strand.
CAAACTCAAGCACAATTGTATATTGACAATGCACTCCGAGTTGGTTGATATCCTCATGATATCACCCCATAATAAGAATGATAAGTATGTGAAAGACTTGATCATGTTTTTGTTCGAGATATCATACATTACCAACTTAATATGGCATTTTTCTATCTTTAATAACTTTAACATTAGTTATGACAAACCAGAAATGCTACCATGCTTATAAGAAAGTGAGAATAGGCTACCGTACTAATTACATTAAATGACAAACACTTTCATAATCGAAGAACAAAAAAGAAGTTAAGAATTATATGGTTCCTTAGCAGTGATCTAGGTTGTATTGTTCAATAAACAACATCAAACATTACCAACTTATTATTTTATGGCATTTTTGTATCTTTAATAACTTTAACAATAGTTATGACAAACCGGAAATGCTACTATGCTAATAAGAAAGTGAGAATAAGCTATCGTACTAATTACATTAAAAGAAAAACTCATTCCTAATCGAAGAACAAAAAATGAAGTTATGAATTAATTTGGTTCATTGGAAGTGATTTCTATTGTATTTTTCAATAAACAACATCAAACACTACCAACTAACAATATAATACCAATCTCATCTAGCAAATAAATATGTGCTGGAGTATATTAATAAGCACAATTTTCATCCTTTGATCCATGTGGGACTACTTGAAACAAGTTTAAGAAAAATGAGCGATACAAATAATTTGTTCTAAAGACATAACACCTTTGTAGCCATAATCAAATGCTTCATATTTATACACATTGTTTTATTCTTTTCAAGCTATGAAATTCGATACCAAACTCAAACATGGTTCTTTAGTTACAATGCACTTGGAGTTGGATATTCACCATGGTTAAGTCACACAAAAATTCATCCCCAAGATAAGAATGACAAGTCTATGAAAGACTTGGTGATGTTTTTGTTCAAGACATCCTGTTTGCTTACACGTGGATTTAGTCTGGATGACGCGAATACGTTTCGAAACAGGATACATGATGCTCGGATTTGCAGCGAAGGGCAGTTTTAAAATTTGTATTCCCGATTAAGAATTAATCACTACTTGAGGACAAGTAATAATCAACCTTCCGGATGTCGTATTCCTAGGCGAGAGATGAATTGAATTTTATGTATTTGTTTGTTCGTTTAAAATGATGCTTGATTATCGTTTTAGTTTTTGTTTGGTTTTGTAGGCTAATTTTTAAAACTTTTTATACTAATAAATAAAGAAACTATTATAAGTGAGATAAAAATCGAACTAATAGCAAATAATACCGACTAACAATATATGATAAAAAGCTATGCTTGTCAAGTGTGGTGAAAAGTTCATTAAGTGTGGATTTTTCCTTAAAAGCACTTATGCAATTAATACCCGTCGAAACAAATTATTTCCTCACAACATTGGCTTATATTGAAAACAATTATTTTTCGAGGTAAAAATTAGTAGACTTTAAATAATTAATTATACCAACGGCTTTTGCCCGTTAAAATAACCAACTACTCAAATCATAGATTATCCGAAAATTATTAATTAACAACCTTTAATTATCCGTTTAAAAAGTAGATTTTCTCACAACGTTGGTTTATATTGAAAATTCTACTTTTTATCTAGATAAAATCTACTTGGTTAAATAGTTAAAATCCTTAACGGCTTTTGCCCGCTAAAGTTTCTAAAAATCAAACCAAGTAAACCAAAGGCTACCAATTAATAATCTCTAATATTCCACACTAAATTTCACAATTCACCAATCACTTAACAAGCATAATAAAAATCTACTCACTAATAGTCATAAGTAAACCAACAAAGATAATAATAATAAGCTCAACAAACATCATTTTTCCACAAGCTAAAAGAGAAAGTAAGGAAAATAGAACCCGATCTACAATACGAGATGAATAAAACCACCCGATTTTAAAAACTTATCAAACCCTAAAATTTACTTCTTTATAAGCTTTAATAAGACCAAATATTTAATAAAGTTAGTGACTTTATTAACTAAATAGCTTATTAAGACTAAAAAACTTTAAACTTTAGTTAATAAGAAAGCTTATAAAACCTTTAAGCTCCTCGCCTTAGGATGAAAATGATGAGAAACTAAGCAAGATCACAACTTTATCAAAGGTTAGAGAATAAGCAATATTATGGATCAAATAAGCTATGGAAAAACTTATTGATCTAAAAAGTACTAAACTTTAAACAAAATAAGCAAAGAAAAAGCTTAAAGATTAGATCCAATATCCACCCAAAACTAAGAGGTTCAAATCCGAAGATTAAACGTGAGTTGGGTATATTTAAGGACTAGATCTAAATAAATAAGCTAAAGATAAGTTAAAAAGATTAAAACTTTTTTTTTGATTTTTTTTTTTTTTTTTTTAAAGAAGTTGTAAAAGAAAATAAATCTAAGTAAATAAAAGAGTTTTTGAAAAGAAACTAAAGATAAAAAGTGCTTATTGAATTAGCTATATGAAAAGCTTACCAAAAAAGCTAGTCTTTTATATCTAAAAATAAGCTATAAGGAAGAGCTTATTCAAGATAAAAAGATATGTAAAAAGCTTAAAGTGAAAAAGCTATAAGAGAGCTTATCACTAAAAAGCTAATCTAATAAGCTACAATAAGCTAATAAGCTAATATAGATTATTAGATAAGAAAAAGAAAAGAAAAGAAAGAAAGAGATGAAGAAAATAAGCACTTAAGTAAACTCTATAAACATCATTATCATTAATAAGCAAAAAAGATTTGAGTACAATAAGATCTTAAAAATAAGCTACTACAATAAGCACTAAAAATATTAAGCTAAAAACTAAACAAAAATAAATAAAGAGTGTGTGTAAAATTAATGTGTGTCATTTGATGTCTCGTGATCACTTCTTATACTCACACATCAATTCTCGAATGTTCCCAAGGCACTATCCTCGTATACCCTTATAGATGGCCACGTGTCTCGAGTGAATGGCTGGATCATTGTTGGTGGAGCGAGTGGGAGAAAGGAGCCAAGCACAATTACTATTTTGAATTAATTTAGGAGCGTGGATAACACACTCTTTGGACATACTACACTTAAAATTTGCATGTTAACTTTCATCAATCTTTCAACTCTGCTGGGCATATAGAGCTTTTGGGCCTGTTCTACTTGGACTTGGGTTTCTTTGGATCATTTCGTAGCTGGGCTTGGGCATTGGCTGGTCTGCTTGGGCCTACTCGTGGGCTGCAATATTGTTTGGGCCTGCTATATTAAATAACAAAAATTATATGCCACTAGTGGGAATTGAACCCAAGACCTCTTGCTTGATAATCATGCACCCAACCACTAGACCAAGAGATCTTTTGTGTTAAATCTTTGCATTTAATTCTTTTTAGCCTTCTTTTCCTTGATCCAATTTTAGCCATTATCTTTAAAATAATCTTCGTTCAAGCTCCGTTTGATCCTTCAATTTTTCTTCTCTTCCTTGATGCTCCAAATAAAATAATCATTTGACTCGAATTATCGTGATCTTTCCAATGGTGTGCTCGGATAATTTTTGCGACTTCGTTCGAACTTCGAAAAACATGAAAATATCGTCGACTCTCATCCGAAAATCACCGTTTTTGATTTGTTTTTAAACCCTTGTACCTGCAAGACATAATAACACATATCCAACATATTTGCAATATAATTTGACCTATTTAATGGTTATTAGTCCGATTTGGCATATTTTTAGATATAAAATGATGTGTGTTTTAGCACTCATCAAAATACCCCACACTAAAACCATTGCTGGTCCCACACGCAATGTTAATTACACACGTAGTGAAAGAAAATCTTTTAAACCCCCTTAACTAATAATCCTTCACAACAAACAAGAACAGAAAGATGTTCATCAAGAGGTACAAAAATCTTTATCTTTGAAAAACTCGCTTTAAACCATTTTATTTTATATATAGATATATCATTAAGCACTTCCTTATTGCGTGACGGTTTGTTGAACTTTCATGTCCATCAATAACTCCAACATTTTTCAAACGACACGTTAGGATCACGGAGTAGGAAACACATCACAGCGTGAAGTGACCATACGGATAGAATACATCGTCCATGATTTTTCACAAGTCCCCAAACTAAGCGTAAAATCGAAATCATTGTTAAATATGATTTTAGATGCTAACACTACCCATGGAAGTTACTCGTGTAATTACCTTTTGCTCCCATTTTCCTATTTTCCTCTAGATTTTATTTTTGGTGAGAAATGAATTTCTTCATGTTTCTCGTTTCGATAATTTTTATTCCGATAAAGATATGAAGCTAAGTCGATAATTAGTTATCCACCTTCCCTCGAAAACCGTTGCGCACAAGAATGAGGTCCACATCAAGGTCCTAATTTCACACGATTTAGGGAGAATATCCTTTTTATGGCGACCGAGACAACTCATCTACGAGTCCCGAGACAGAGGCTTTATTTAGACATCTCCCGGATTCAAAGTTTGGCTTAACACTTATTTCAGCACATTTGCATTTTTTGCAATTTAGGCCCTTGGTCTTTTAAACTACTAACTCAATGGGATTACCGCTTTATCTAAGTCTTATTATGACTTTAGATTTTCCTCAACCTTTTTAGAAGTCCATGACAACGCGGGTACCGTCGGACATAGAAAACTTTTATGGCTTTGGATTTTTCAACTTTAATACATTTGGGCTTTATTTCATGTTAATTTTGTGCCAAACTCCAAACCCTACGGCTTTTATAACAATAGAAACAATAGCAAAGAACTATCGTGAATCAGTTGTCTATTACACCAACACCGACAAGCATCTTGATGTGTACCCAACTCTCATGGGCAAGGATTCTCTAAAGAAGAATAAAGAACTAACTATCGCCAAAAACTCAATATCTCTAATTATTTATTCACAGATATGGGGTGAAACAATTTTGTGGGAACAAAAGCCATAAGTACCTTCGATGGGCTCTAAAGAGAACCAACTACTCCACGCTTAGCATCTAAACTCGTAAATAACTCTATCATTCCCATCTCCAAATTTAAAATCCCAAATAATGAGATCCGCGGATGCTTAGCCGATAATTAAATTATCTATGGTTAAGGGAACATGCTAGGGCTCAACACTCCCCAAGTCGTAATTCTATTCCTACCCTCACCAGCGGAAAGTCAACAAGGTGTCAAAACGTATATTAATTTAGCAAATGCTTCGTCTAATGAAATCAAGTTATGCATATTTAAAGTCACTCAAGGAAACTTGCAAATCCTTGGCCTTGTGAGCTAGAATTCGCTTTTTATAGCTTCTTGTCTAAGAGACTAGCAAAACTTTTCAATCAAAAAGACTAGCAAAAGCTTCAAATTTTTTTGATTTTTTGATTTTTTGATTTTTTTTTTTGATAAAACGGTTAAAAACGGGGTTGCATGGGGACCATACAAAAGCAGGAAAAGTCATATTTCGATAGAAATCCACCCCACACTTAAAACTTAACATTGTCCTCAATGTTTAAAAATTACGGGTGTTAACCCCACCCTTAGAATTGAAAAAGGTGAATGTTTTAAAAAAAATTCTAAGTGTGAAAGGTGAAAAATCATTTTTAATTATGACAAAGGGTTATCCCAAGATATAACATATAAATGATCAAAGACCGAGTGTTGGAGGGTTTGAAAACAAGCACGGAGGTCTTCTCGATCATAGGGATTCTTCAAGCAAAACGGGAACCTGCAAACACACATGGAAAGAAACACAACCCCACACTAATCTACAACACACTTATTAGAAGAAAATTAAATATAGATAGATAGATAACACGGTTGCCTCCCCGAAGCGCTTGTTTATTAACGAAGTCACGAGCTTGACTCGCCCAATTAGTTGTCCATGGGGAAAGATGGAGATCCGGATATCCATGGTAGGAATTTCCTCCATGGTAGTGCTTGATCCGATGCCCGCTTATCTTAAAGTTTGGACCATCGGGTTGGGATAACTCGACGGTCCCATAAGGAAATACTTCAGTAATAGTAAATGGGCCGGACCAGCGGGATTTCAACTTGCCCGAGAAAATCTTCAATCTAGAATTAAAAAGAAGAACACGATCACCGACAAGGAATTCTCGGTTTTTGATTTTTTCATCGTGTATCTTCTTTGTCTTTTCCTTATAGATCAAAGAATTCTCGTAGGCTTGATCACGAAGTTCATTTAATTCATTCAATTGAATCTTTCGGTGATCACCCGCAGTTCTGAGATCAAAATTTGTCCATTTCTGTTGGGAATTCTGTGAAACAGTGATTCTGCTGATCTAGAAACAATAGATTCTGCTGAAGAAGAGTTTCTGCTGAAGTACTATAAACATACAAAGTAGGAACTATGCTGAAGTAGTGAAGCAGTTGAAGTACCGGCGTGGAATCTGGCATCAAGCGCGTGAAATCTCATCTGGGTAGTGAAGCGCTCGGCGCAATGGAATCGGTCAAGTAATGCGAACCAAGTCGGAATCTACTGAAGTAGTGAAGTACCGGCAATCAAGAATCGAGTGGATTCGCCGGGTTATATTTATGTCAAGTAGTAAAGCGAAATCGTGATTCACTGATAGTGTGAATCCACGTAAGAAAGGCAGGCCGTATTATTTATATATTAGCCCATCTTTATTATTGTACGCCCAAGGTAGCATGGGCATGTGTGGGACAAAACAATGCTTAGTTGCATGCTTGTCTAGGTGCATGCGTAGTCTATATGTGTTTGCATTTATTTATTTGCATGCTTCTTCTTTTCCCAAGAAAGGGAATAGTGTTCCTTGTCTATAAAAGGAACTTAGGTCTATTGTATTGGGATAACTTTTGATGAAAAACATTCAAGTAAAACCTCTTTAGAGAGAGGGTAAAAATCCATAGAGGATCATTAGTTATATTTGAAAACCTTGCGGTAACTTTGATTGTGTTCTTATTATTCCGCTGTGCATGTTCAATCATTGTTATTATACACTCTAGTTGAGTCCGGATTTTGGTTTCAGCAATTGGTATCAGAGCGGGTGGCTCTCGATCTTGAGTTTACAAGGTTTTTCGAAGAAAAGATTTAAAACTCGAAGTTGTTAGCAATTTTCGTAGTGTCTCTGCTGGGCTGTTTTTAGAACAGCGATAACTTTTTCTTGAGCCGTTGGATCGAGCTACAATTTTTTCTGGTGCATCTCTATATTGTAATCTAAAGTTTCACCGGAGGGATTGTCAATCAGAGGTTCCAATCAAAAGCTATAAGCTGTCAAAGTCTGCTGAAAAAGTTCCGTAAGGTTTCTTCAGCACTGTTTTGAAACAGTCATATCTTCTTCGTTAACCGTTGGATCGGCATAAAATTTGAACTGGAAGTTCTTGGTATACCAAGGAAGGTTTCCACCGAAGGGATCGTTGATCGGAGCATCTGACAGAAAGATATAAGGTTTAGAAAACTGCTGCAGACACACTTTCTGTGAGTTTTTCTTTGGTCTATTATCTTTATTCGTACATTGAATTGATATTAATATGTACTAGCTTCATTTGCACGAGAGTTTGTATCATTCATGGTGGGGCTAGGTATTCACACTTGATTGGCTAACGTGATTCATGTAATTTGGTATATTTTTTGATAATCACGTGTTTTGTTTCCACTGATCATTTCTGCTGAAACTCAAGATTGGGTAAAATATTTCATTTGAGTCGTCCTTTACTTTTGTGATCTAGTGAGATAATATTTGACTGTCATCTTGGTACTGCTGGTCCCAACACATATAATTATTATTCTGATTGGGTGTTGGTTCTAGTGGTATTTACTTTGGTTGCTGCTATCTAATAACTTATTAAATGGCTATATTTGATAATCAATGGGATGATGGTACGTTTCCTTATTTAATGGATGATGAGTACGAAGTCTGGGTTAAGAAGATGGAACACTGGATCAAGAATAATGATATGAATATCTGGAAGGTGATCCAAAATGGCAACAGCTTTTAAAAGGGTTGGAAATGATCGTGATGGTAACTTCATTATTCGCCCTCCAACGATCGCGATGAACACATTGTCTGCACAAAGAGAGTCAAAGGCCGCAACTATCTTGCTTAAATCTATTCCTGCTGATCATGTAGCAGATTTTCGCCATATGGATGATGGAAATCTTATATGGAATGCTATCAAAGCAAGGTTTGGTGAAAAGGCTGATTTCAAGAAGATGATCAAGGAAGTTGATGCAAGGTTATGTCAAGGATTTGCTAGTCCGCCATTTGTTTTCATGGGCATCTCGTCGTACATACTTGTGATTATAGTTGTAAAGAGAGATATAATGAACTAAAAGAAGCATATGATGATATGAAACCTAAGTTTAATGCATGCTATGTTGACAATGAAGCTTATAAACATGCTTTAAAAACCTTAGAAAGACAAAAGGTGTGGTTTCAAAAGAATCAAGTGGCTTATGATGAAAAGATTAGGGTGCTAGAAAGTGATCTAGAATTTGCTATAATTGATTTAAAGCGACCGAGAAAGAAAAGGCTACTGTAGTCTCTGAAAACCTAGTGCTAAAAGAGAAACTAGATGAAGAAATTACTAGGCATAAAGAATGGTTGTTGAATGGAAACAAGTTAGCTAGTCACATCTATGCTAGTCAAAATCCTAATACTCCTATAGGCTTAGGCTTTAAGAAATATGTAGGAATAGAAGCTAGGGATGACACTCAAAATCTACAACCGCAGGATTAGCTAATTTTGTAAAAGAAGGTTATTGCATGTCAGACGTGGACCTATTAGAGGTGAATTCATGCCTATTGACCGGCCCATTCCGCATGACTTTGATGGATCACACCATTTATATAGCAAAAAGTCAAGTGACTTGCCAGTCCTTAGTAGCAAAACTAATGAATCTGTCTCTTGTTCTACAAGTGACAAGTCATCAGACCTAAAGTCCACTGACTATGCCTCATGTGATTCAAGTGAGAAGTCTGACTCACCTAAGCACACACCCATGACCACACCCAAGTCCATAGTAGCTGACGATGAGCTCAAAACAAAGCCGCATTGCTTATTCTCATAAACACAATTTTGCTTCTAGATCTATTTTTGATAAGTTTAAATGTAATAAACAAAGTTGTGTTAAGAATAAGTCATTTAAGAAGAAATCTTGTTTTGTGTGTGGTAGTAAACTCCATCTTATTATAGATTGTGATTATCATGAGAAAAAGATGAGTGTTTCCTCCGGCCATAAGACTTCTAGACCCACATGGACTAATGTTGCTAGTATTCCTCCATTTGTTCCCAAACTGCACATATGAAGAGGTAAACCAGCTCCTACCGTAAACCAAAGGTGTATGCATCATTCTCAACGCTTCATAGGCCTTTTCCGCCCTCTGGTGGAGGATATTCTTCACCAATGACTACCTGGTTGGTGGAACAGAAGGCTAGGCTTATGCCTTATAGACCTAAAAGTTCTTATTTTCACCATATACACCTTATGTATCTCATATGACCAAGGCACATGGTGGAGTTAGTGTGGCAAATGTTGTTAAGCCCTCAACATGTTATTCTAGGAAAACTCAAAGGAAACGTTCATTCTGGGTACCCAAGAACAAAAGTCCAGGTCGTGCATTGATTAGGGGAGGCATAAGCCAATGGGAGGCTTATTGTTGTAATTTTTTAGTCTAACCATTTTGCACTGCTTGGATCCTCATACCGAGGGAGGCTTAGTGTTTCACGACACTACAATTGTCTTTGGTTTCAGCCGCTTGTTGGTATCTTGTACATGTCTTGGTTATTTTTATTCTTTCTTAATTTTATATTAAAAAAAAAAAAAAAAAAAACTCTAACCCCGCCTGTGTTCAGCTTCTTCTCTTGCTTGTGTTTGGTGTTGGTTCATTACTACACCACTCATGGTTTTCATCTCACCATGTCTTTCTGACACAAGCGTTGGCTAGCCCACAAGATTATGGCTTGTGGTAAAGGCTGCTGAAATCCATAAATGGTAATCAACTCACCATGATGATGACGGCATTCCATCAAAGAGTTGGCTAGTCCTGAGCAAACGGCTACTGTAAAGACACATCAAATCCGCTTTATATGGTTGCCGGTTTGCTAATAAATCGATGGTTATCAGTACCATGGTTTTCGAACTTAAACATTTGGCTACTCCAATAGTGATGGCTATTGGTAAAGAGATATCAAATCCATTATTTTCGATGATTCACCTCTCACGTGAGTTAACACACCGATGTGATGAGAATAGTTTGAAACTGATATGTATTGATGTACATTATGTCATTTGTTGCTACAACGATCTGGTGTTTCAAAATTTGTGTCATCATAGAGATGTAATTATTTTGTTTCATTGCTGCTGATGTTCGAGTACAATCCTCTAGTTCTGAAGTGTTAAAGATTGTTGGGAAATTTTTGTCATTTGTTGGTACAATCCTCTAGTTCTCAACTTTTAAAGATCCTCGAAACTGAACTTAAATGATACAATCCTCTTGATTCTACAATCACCTCATTTAAATTCCAGCTTAGGGGAGGATTGTTGGGAATTATGTGAAACAGGATTCACCGATCTAGAAACAATAGATTCTCTTTGAAGAAGAGTTCATCAAGTACTATAAACATACAAAGTAGGAACTATGCCGGCAGTGAATGAAGTAATCAAGCAGGAATCACCAAATCTTGGCAAATGAAATCTACCGAAGTAGTGAAGCAACTGAAGCGGGCGTTGAATCACCGGCACCGGAATTCTCAAGTAGTGAAGTACCGGCATCAAGTACGAGGGATTCTCGCCGAAGTTATATTTATGCCGAAGTAGTAAGCGTAAATCGTGATTCTCACGATAGTGTGAATCCACGTAAGAAAGGCGGTACCGATTATTTATATATTAGCCCATCTTATTATTGCACGCCCAAGGTAGCATGGGCATGTGTGTGGGACAAAACAAATGCTTAGTTGCATGCTTGTCTAGGTGCATGCGTAGTCTATATGTGTTTGCATTTATTTATTTGCATGCTTCTTCTTTTCCCAAGAAAGGGAATAGTGTTCCTTGTCTATAAAAGGAACTTAGGTCTATTGTATTGGGATAACTTTTGATGAAAAACATTCAAGTAAAACCTCTTTAGAGAGAGGGTAAAAATCCATAGAGGATCATTAGTTATATTTGAAAAACCTTGTTGGTAACTTTGATTGTGTTCTTATTATTCCGCTGTGCATGTTCAATCATTGTTATTATTTACTCTAGTTGAGTCCGATTTTGTTTCAATAATTTCAAAGCCCAAGAGGCTTTGTGCTCGAAGCTCAATGGGGAGATGACAAGTTTTCCGCATTACACGAGCCTATAAGGTGTACACCGATGGGGTCTTAAAAGCTGCACGAAAGCCCATAAAGCGCCATCTAATTTGTCCCCATTTAGCTCGATGCTCACCTACGGTACGTTCAAGAATTTTTTAAGCCACGATTGACACCTCCACTTGACCACTTGTTTGAGGGTGATACGAGGTAGAAAGCTTATGTTTTACACCATATTTTTCCATAACTTTAGAAAATTGATCATTGCAAAAATGAGTACCTCGATCACCGATTATGGCCCAGGAGTTCCAAATCGAAGAATAATTGTTTCAAGAATTTTACCAAAACTCGGGCGCCATTCGCGTTGGTAAGCTTTGGCTTCCACCCATTTTGACACATAATCGACGGCCACGAGTATATACTTGTTCCCTCGTGAAGACGGGAACGCCCCATAAAGTCTATGCCCCAAACGTCAAAGATTTCACAAATTTGGATGGAATTTTGAGGCATTTCATCCCTTTGTGATATTTTTCCTTGGCATTGACATGAGTCACAATTTTTGACCATGTCATGGGCATCAATGATAGATCGGGCCAAAAGAAGCCGTAATCAAAGACTTTCATGTAGTTCGGGCCATGATGTCCTCCGGTGGGACCATGGTGACAAGCTTCAAGAATATCCATAGCTTTTTCCCCGCCCACACACCGCCTAATAATTTGATCAGCACATATTCTAAACAAATAGGGGTCATCCCAGAAATAATGTTTAATATCTTTGAAGAGTTTTTTCTTTTGTTGGGATGGCAACCCTTTAACAAGCACATTACCCGCTAAGTAGTTTGCATGATATCGCAAACCACGGGGTTCATTTTCATTTTTAATAGAAATCATATTGGGACTCGTGGAAAATTATCGCTCATTTCCATATCGAGATCCCCTTTATGAGGATTTTCGAGTCTACTTAAATGATCACCGCTAGGTTCTTGCTCCTTTTTTATCGCGAATCTTGATATTAAATTCTTGGAGGAGGAGAACCCATCGGATCAATCTCGCTTAGCCTTGTTTAGCAAATAGATACTTTAAAGCCGAGGTGGATCCGTATACACTATTGTCTTAGACAAGACAAGGTAAGATACTCCTTTAGAGAACATAAAAGGAGTATCTTTTTCTAATAGATGGGTCATAGGCCGGGCTATTTTAGAAAAATCTTTTATGAATCTACGATAAAAACCGGCATGACCCAAGAAACTTCTAATTCCTTTGACCGTGGTAGGAGGTGGTAATTTGGCAATAACATCTACCTTAGCACGATCCACCTCGATACCATTCTTAGAAATCTTATGGCCGAGGACGATACCCTCTTTAACCATAAAGTGACATTTCTCCCAATTTAGAACAAGATTGGTGTCTTCGCGACCTTTGAGCATCATGTCTAAATGGGAGAGGCAAGAAGAGAATGAATCCCCAACGACCAAAAAATCATCCATGAAAACTTCCATGGTTTTCTCAATCATGTCATGAAAAATCGCCACCATACACCTTTGAAAAGTACCCGAGGCATTGCAAAGACCGGGGGCATCCACGATAAGCAAATGTACCATAAGGGCGTGTGAAGGTGGTCTTTCTTGGTCTTGGGGATCAATGGGAATTTGAAAGTATCCAGAAAATCCATCAAGAAAGCAATAGAACTCATTTCCCGCTAATCGTTCTAACATTTGGTCCATAAAAGAAAGAGGAAAATGGTCTTTCGGTGGCCTCATTCAACTTCCTATAATCAATACAAACTCGCCAACCCGTAACTAGCCTAGTAGGTATCAACTCATTATTATCATTCTTAATCACCGCCATACCTCCCTTTGGGTACGACGAACGACTAACCCAAGGACTATCCGAGATAGGGTAAATCAATCCGGCATATAGAAGTTTGATAACTTTTGCTTTAATGACTTCATGAATTTTTTCCGATGTTGGACAAGCAGGTTTAAAGTCATCTTCCATCAATATTTTATGAGTGCAAAATTTGGATTAATGCCTCTCGATGTCGAATTTTCCAAGCGTTATTGCTCGCTTATGAGACTTTAAAACCTTGATGAGCTTGTCCTTTTCTTCACTCTCCAAGTCTTTAGCCATAATTACAGGTAACTTAGACGTACCCTCTAAAACGCTGCACTCGAGTGAGAAGGTAAGTCCTTGAGTTCTAGCTCAGAGGTTCTTCAATTGAAGTTTTGGTCTTTCGGGCCAACGCTTTTAAGTTCTTTTGGAGGGGATCTTTGGTAACATCATCATTCAATAATTGTTCAAGAAAAAGAATATCCCCATCGTAATCGTGAATACCATTATCAACTCGTGAAATTGAGTCATCGAGCAAGAAACGCGCTCTGCCTTCCAAGAGAAAATCACTATCCCTCGAAGGGGTTAGAGATGGGGAGAGTAGCGACACGGTAGCATCAAAAGAGGGAGTGGGATCGCCACCATGGGTTAATGGATCCTTGTACGCTCAACACCTCATGAAAATGCCCTCCAAGAAGTGTCAATGACATCCATCGATTGACGGATTCTTCTCCTGCTTAAGAGATATTTCGGTTGAGCAATACTTAACACCGCTTTTCATCCCCGACTCTAATAGTCACTCTCTTCTTCCACATCGATTAGAACACGAGCCGCTTTTAAGAAAGGTCGCCCCAAGATGAGGGGACGCGAGGATCGACATCATAATCAACAATAAAAATCGCGGGAAGGTAACCTCCCTACTTGTACGAAGACATCCCGCCTATACCGAATGGTATGCAACTGTTCGTTAGCTAACTCAATCGCCATACAAGTGGGAGTAAGATCTGTAATGATAGCTTTTCCACGTAAAGAGGTATTAGGTTGATGCCGCTCCTAGATCGGCTAGGGCCATGCATCTCTATCTCACTAAAATCGCGAATGAGGAATCGCCGTGGTCTCCAAGTTTCTGCAACTTTTTGAGGAGGACCGCTGAGCAATTCTCATTGAGAGGAGTATTCACCAATTCAAGAAGTTTCTCTTTGTTAGTTAAGAGATCTTTTAAAATTTTAGAATATTTTGGCATTTGAGCTAAAGCTTCAAGAAAACGATATTGATGTGAAGTTTCTTGAACATTTGCAAGAACTTGTGGATTTGAATATCAGATTTGTCTTGAAGCTTATCCTTGTTCAACCTCGATGGATAAGGAATTGGTGGTTGATGAGGATTACCAGAATCTCATTCATTTAGGAGAAGGAGTAGTGGTGGACAACCGGAGGGACTCGCAGCGGTACTTCCGGACATGAATCGCACCTGTCCATGGTAGTCTGGGGTCTCTCGCTCCACCTCCTTAGAAGAAGAATTAGGAGGAGGAGGTGAAGGAGATGAGGGTCCAGCCAAAGTAATACCACTTCGTGTTGTTATAGCTTTCATTTCTTCCCTTGGATTTGGTATGGTGTTGCTAGGAAGCCCACCTTGATTTCCAATGGAAAGTAATTTAGCCATTTGGCCCATTTGTTCTTGCATTAATTTCATTGTAGCCTCGTGATTTCGATTTAATGCTTCTTGATTTCAGGTTTGAGTTTCTTGTTTCAAGATTAATTGTCTCAACAATTCATCCGTGGAAGATTGAATTGGAGCTTGATTTGCATTTTGAGGTTGAAACTGATTTTGATTAAAACCTGGTCCTTGATTTTGATAAAATCCTTGGTTTTGATTATAATTGTTTCCTGATTAAAATTCGCCCACGGTTGTTTTGATTATAACCTTGATTTTGACGATTTTGGTATTGATTTTGGGTATTCTTGTTTTGATTATTTTGATTGTTCTGATTCAATTGATTTTGATTTTGATTGTTCGGTTGATTGAAATCGGGTGGTCCAAGGTAATTGTTAGAACGATAGCTTAAGATATTTCGGTTTCCTTGATTAAAGGTCCCTCAAAGTAGCATATACGCCCTCTTGAGCCAAAGCACGCAGTGCTTGACACTCGTAATATGGATGTGGACCACCACAAGTCTCAGCTTTGATTCACTCGCATGAACGGGATGAGAAGGTTTTGCATATTAGCAATTTGTTTTCCCATAGCTTTATTTGTTTGGTAAGAGCATTAGGGTATTACATTTTGAGATGAACTACCACTAGCACTCGAAGCTTGGGGTGTGTTCCTTGAAGTACGAACATTTGCTTTGTTTTCTAATATTGTTAATGCTTCTTGGGTGTTTCTCATCAACAAATTTCCACCGCGCAATTGAATTGAGTGAATCTTGATCACTTTGATTCAACTCATTGTAGAAAGTATCAATTTGATGAAGGGTGAAAACCGTGATGAGGACATTTAGCTAGAAGCTCCTTGAAACGATCCCAAGCCTCACTAAATGTCTCCCCAAAGTTTTGATGAAAATTTGTGATGGCATTTCGAAGATTTGTTGTTTTTGAAGGAGGAAAGAAACGATTCACGAACTTGGAGACTAAGTCCTCCCAAGTTGTGATGGAGCCAGGAGGTTCCTTTTCAAGCCAAGTCCGGGCAGCTCCCTCAAGAGAAAAGGGGAAGAGAATCAATTTTATCACATTATGAGGAACTTGATTAATCTTTAAAGTTTGTTTGATTTTTGTGAATCTTTTATGTGTGAGTGTGGATCATCATTCTCAAAACCATGGAATGAGATGCTTGTTATTAGATTTAACAAGTCGATTTTAATCTCAAATTGGTTTGCGAGAATGGCGGGCACGACGATAGCATCTCCAACACCTTCGATAGGTGCTTGGAGAAGCTCCTCCATCGGGCGGAGTTCATGACCCGCATTTTGATGAATGGGACCCGCAGGAGGCGGTTCCTGATTGATGTTTTGATTATTATTAACCATATTAAGTTCTTCAAAATTAAATAAATGTGAAGGATCACAAAGATTTCTATTACGAATTAATCTTTCGGGATTAGTTAAAGGAGAATTTAATTGTTTGAAGAAGATCGAGTGCTCATGCACTAAAAAGAAAGTGAATTGAAAAATATTTTGGCTTTTTTGAAAATATTTTTGAAAAAGGAAAATATTTTTGTGTTTTTGTAAAAGTTTAATTAAAAAATATTTTTGTATTTTTAAGATTTTTAATTTTTTTTGGATTTTTGAAAATTTGCAAAATTAACTTTTGGGGAGAAAAGGTTCTTCAAGGCACCAAACTTAAAACAAAACAAAAAAAATCGTAACACCTCTCCGCAATGCGCCCAAAAACTGATGCTCGATTTTGCAATGAAGGGCGTTTTAAAATTTTGTATTTCCCGATTAAGAATTAATCACTACTTGAGGACAAGTAATAATCAACCTTCTGGATGTCGTATTCCTAGGCGAGAGATGAATTGAATTTTATGTATATGTTTGTTCGTTTAAAATGATGCTTGATTATCGTTTTAGTTTTTGTTTGGTTTTGTAGGCTAATTTTAAAACTTTTTATACTAATAAATAAAGAAACTATTATAAGTGAGATAAAAATTGAACTAATAGCAAATAATACCGACTAACAATATATGATAAAAAGCTATGCTTGTCAAGTGTGGTGAAAAGTTCATTAAGTGTAGATTTTTCTTTAAAAGCACTTATGCAATTAATACCACGAAACAAATTATTTCCTCACAACATTGGCTTATATTGAAAACAATTATTTTTGAGGTAAAATTAGTAGACTTTAAATAATTAATTATACCAACGGCTTTTGCCCGTTAAAATAACCAACTACTCAAATCATCAATTATCCGAAAATTATTAATTAACAACCTTTAATTATCAGTTTAAAAGTAGATTTTTCTCACAACGTTGGTTTATATTGAAAATCCTACTTTTTATCTAGATAAAATCTACTTGGTTAAATAGTTAAAATCCTTAACGGTTTTTGCCCGTTAAAGTTTCTAAAAATCAAACCAAGTAAACCAAAGGCTACCAATTAATAATCTCTAATATTCCACACTAAATTTCACAATTCACCAATCACTTAACAAGCATAATAAAAATCTACTCACTAATAGTCATAAGTAAACCAACAAAGATAATAATAATAAGCACAACAAACATCATTTTTCCACAAGCTAAAAGAGAAAGTAAGGAAAATAGAACCCGATCTACAATACGAGACGAATAAAACCACCCGATTTTATAAACTTATCAAACCCTAAAGTTTATTTCTTTATAAGCTTTAATAAGACCAAATATTTAATAAAGTTAGTGACTTTATTAACTAAATAGCTTATTAAGACTAAAAAACTTTAAACTTTAGTTAATAAGAAAGCTTATAAAACCCTTAAGCTCATCGCCTTAGGATGAAAATGATGAGAAACTAAGCAAGATCACAACTTTATCAAAGGTTAGAGAATAAGCAATATTATGGATCAAATAAGCTATGGAAAAGTTTATTGATCTAAAAAGTACTAAACTTTAAACAAAATAAGCAAAGAAAAAGCTTAAAGATTAGATCCAATATCCACCCAAAACTAAGAGGTTCAAATCCGAAGATTAAACGTGAGTTGGGTATATTTAAGGACTAGATCTAAATAAATAAGCTAAAGATAAGTTAAAAGGATTAAAACTTTTTTGATTTTTTTTAAAGAAGTTGTAAAAGAAAATAAATCTAAGTAAATAAAAGAGTTTTTGAAAAGAAACTAAAGATAAAAAGTGCTTATTGAATAAGCTATATGAAAAGCTTACCTAAAAAAAGCTAGTCTTTTATATCTAAAAATAAGCTATAAGGAAGAGCTTATTCAAGATAAAAAGATATGTAAAAAGCTTAAAGTGAAAAAGCTATAAGAGAGCTTATTACTAAAAAGCTAATCTAATAAGCTACAATAAGCTAATAAGCTAATATAGATTATTAGATAAGAAAAAGAAAAGAAAAGAAAGAAAGAGATGAAGAAAATAAGCACTTAAGTAAACTCCATAAACATCATTATCATTAATAAGCAAAAAAGATTTGAGTACAATAAGATCTTAAAAATAAGCTACTACAATAAGCACTAAAAATATTAAGCTAAAAACTAAACAAAAATAAATAAATAGTGTGTCAAATTAATGTGTGTCATTTGATGTCTCGGATCAGCTGCTTCTTATACTCACACATCAATTCTCGAATGTTCCCAAGGCACTATCCTCGTATACCCTTATAGATGGCCACGTGTCTCGAGTGAATGGCTGGATCATTGTTGGTGGAGCGAGTGGGAGAAAGGAGCCAAGCACAATTACTATTTTGAATTAATTTAGGAGCGTGGATAACACACTCTTTGGACATACTACACTTAAAATTTGCATGTTAACTTTCATCAATCTTTCAACTCTGCTGGGCATATAGAGCTTTTGGGCCTGTTCTACTTGGACTTGGGTTTCTTTGGATCATTTCCAGTGGGCTTGGGCATTGCCGGGCTGCTGCTTGGGCCTGCCGTGGGTGCAATATTGTTTGGGCCGCTATATTAAATAACAAAATTATATGCCACTAGTGGGAATTGAACTCAAGACTTCTTGCTTGATAATCATGCACCCAACCACTAGACCAAGAGATCTTTTGTGTTAAATCTTTGCATTTAATTCTTTTTAGCCTTCTTTTCCTTGATCCTATTTTAGCCATTATCTTTAAAATAATCTTCATTCAAGCTCCGTTTGATCCTTCAATTTTTCTTCTCTTCCTTGATGCTCCAAATAAAATAATCATTTGACTCGAATTATCGTGATCTTTCCAATGGTGTGCTCGGATAATTTTTGCGACTTCGTTCGAACTTCGAAAAACATGAAAATATCGTCGACTCTCATCCGAAAATCACCGTTTTTGCTTTGTTTTTAAACCCTTGTACCTGCAAGACATAATAACACATATCCAACATATTTGCAATATAATTTGACCTATTTAATGGTTATTAGTCCGATTTGGCATATTTTTAGATATAAAATGATGTGTGTTTTAGCACTCATCAATACATTGAATGTTGAGTGCGTTGATGAAGATGTATATAAGTTATGTTTACTACAAAAATGTATATAAAGTATGTTGTATAACAATAAGATATACATGCACTACGTATGAGTATGAGTTACGTAACCAATGATACAATATCAGTGTTAATTAGTCATAGTTTTTCTCTTAAAGTTTAAGTTTTTATAATCATCTTATTAGTACCTGTTGTTTTGATATCTTATAAGTTTTACGATCGCTATGATGTACAACATCGAATCATGTTCTTGAGACATGTTGAACGATCAAAGTGGTAATGTACCATGTAAACTAATAAGAAATTGAGAATAAGGCATTTTCTTTTATTTTTTCAAATATAACACCTTTGTTGTTGTAATCAGATGCTTCATCTTTTTACATATTCTTTTAATTTTTTCAAGTTTGAAAATCGATGCTAAACTCACTTGGTGACAATGCACTTGAGTTGGATATTCACCATTGTTCGGCCACACAACTATTCATCCTCAAGATAAGACATAAGCTAGACAGAATGTTTTACCTTTTTACCAAAAGCTAATACAAGACTGGTCAATGTGTTACTTAAGAACTTAAAATTTATTTTTGGTAACCCAACGGGCCACAAGTATTTTTGGTTTAAGAACTTAAATAGTTATAAGCAAAATCGATTTAGTAGGCAAATGATCACGATTTTTTTTTTTCACTAAATCACCTTTTTAGTGCACATGTGTGTTAAACTTACCAAACACACGTCGACATAATTCGACCTTCTATTATTGATCTTCAAAGCTCATGTTACAAGATAAATGCAAAATGTTCAATGGACAGATTACTTGAACTTTAGATTGCAAGTCAAACATAGAACATCACTTGTTGCAAATTTGAACTTCTAACTGTCACCCTTGTTTTACGGTTGTAAACCCGTGTATAAACACAGGTTGTAAAAACAATTTGTTGTTTTCGAATATCTTTACTTAAACTTTAAAGAGAAAGACTATAAATACTAGCATTTTGAAATCTGGTTCGAGCTGACCTGTTGAACCATTTTTGTTCGGAAAAATCGGGCTAATATGAATTATCTTGCTTTTTGTACCAAGTCTTGTGAGTAATGTCTAACACGACGGATGAAGCCTTTTTGTGTGAATCATCTCGTACTAAGTCTAGTGAGTAATGAAAGATGGACTACTTCATTTAGTTAGTTTATGTCCTCTTTCTTGGTGTATGTCTTAGAAGGAGGATATTTGGCTTCCTACTTTTGAACATTCTTGCATAAAGTGTACAAACTATCTTTAATGGTGTCAGCCATAGTTGGAATGAGGATAAACAAAAGTCAATTTTAAAAAGTATTTAAGTGTAGCTAAAGTAAGTTTAAAAAAAAAATAAAAAAATAAAATAAAATCCTTTTTTAAAAAAGGAAAAGGTTGGCAAGTCTGGTTAGCATTTTCAGGTGCAAGATTTGATCACATGCACTCTTGAATGAAAACTAAAGATGATAACCGAGAATCCAACCATCACCATGTGTTAATTCAAGTTTTTTTATATTATTTAACTATCATTTTGAAACCATATAACAAATAACAAGTAAATGACAAATCCATAACTATAATTTAACTATCATTTTTTTGCCCACCCGACTGTTAACTGTTGGCCCCTTCTTTCATAAACAAACCATTCGTGGGCAATCTTATTGTATCAAGTTGGATTAAAAAGGAAGTCATACGAGTACCTCTATTTTATTTCCCCTTTCTTCAATTTCTTTAACCAACACATATGTAGCCAACGACATTATCCGGTTCTTGAGACATGTTAAACAATCGAGCAATAATGCAACCATGTTCTAATAAGAAATTGAGAATAATGTATCGTACTACATTGAAATCCTACTCTTTGAAAACCAAAAAAAAAAAGTTTAATTTAGAACTTATATAGTCGGATTTTGATTCATGTTATTTTCAATAAACAACATCAAACACTGCAAACCAACAATATAATACAAATCTCAAGTTACATACAAAATAAACATCACAATATATTAATAGGCAAAATTTTTACTCCTTGACCTATGTGGGACTACTTGTCTAATTGAAACAAGTTGCTTTAAAAATAAATGGCTAATATACAAATTTGTTCTAAAAACATAATGTTATTTAATAATATTTCAAGTGACAGTATAAATACATGACAAATACTAAACAGGCTAAGCTCAATATAAACAATATAATAACCCGCTAATAGCCATTTATGTAAAACTGAATTATTTCTCCTAAAAGTGACGGTATAAATACATGATAAAGGACTAAGCCTAATATAAACAAACTTTCTTAATATAAAATCCTGCTAACACATAAGACCTGGTAGTTGTAGTCAAATGCTTCTTTTACACATTGTTTTATTATTTTCAAGCTATGAAAATTGATGCCAAACTCAAGCACAATTGTATATTCAATGCACTCCGAGTTGGTTGATATCCCCATGATATCACCCCATAATAAGAATGATAAGTATGTGATGGACTTGGTCATGTTTTTGTTTGTGACATCAAACATGACCAACTTAATATTTTATAATGTTTTTGTATCTTTAATAACTTTAACATTAGTTATGACAAACCGGAAATGCTACCATGCTTATAAGAAAGTGAGAATAAGCTACCGTACTAATTACAGTAAATGACAACCACTTTCATAATCGAAGAACAAAACGGTTAAGAATTATATGGTTCCTTAGCAGTGATCTAGGTTGTATGTTTCAATAAATAACAACAAACACTACCAACTTATTATTTTATGGCATTTTTGTATCTTTAATAACTTTAACATTAGTTATGACAAACCGGAAATGCTACTATGCTAATAAAAAAGTGAGAATAAGCTATCGTACTAATTACATTAAAAGAAAAACTCATTCCTAATCGAAGAACAAAAAATGAAGTTAAGAATTAATCTGGTTCCTTGGAAGTGATTTCTATTGTATTTTTCAATAAACAACATCAAACACTGCCAACTAACAATATAATACCAATCCCAACTTGCAAAGAAATATGCGCTGGAGTATATTAATAAGCACAATTTTCATCCTTTGATCCATGTGGGACTACTTGAAATAAGTTTAAGAAAAATGAGCAATACAAAATAATTTGTTCTAAAGACATAACACCTTTGTAGCCATAATCAAATGCTTCACATTTATACACATTGTTCTTTTCAAGCTATGAAATTCGATACCAAACTCAAACACGGTTGTTTAGTGATAATGCACTTGGAGTTGGATATTCACCATGGTTACACAACAAATTTTCCCCAAGATAAGAACGACAAGTATTTTGAAAGATTTGGTGATGTTGATGTTCAATACATCTTGCTTACACCTGGATTCAGTTTGGATGACCAATACGCTTCAAAGGATACATAGAATGCTGAGCGCTTGATGAAGATGTGTATATAAGGTATGTTTACTACAAAAATGTTTATAAAATATGTTGTATAACAATAAGATATTCATGCACTATGTATGAGTATATATGAGTTCGTAACCAATGATACAATATCAATGTTAATTAGTCACAGTTTTTCTCGTAAAGTTTAAATTTTTATAATCATCTTATTAGTACATGTTGTTTTGATATCTTAATAAGCTTTACGATCGCTATGATATACAACATCGAATCATGTTCTAGAGACATTTTGAACGATCAAAGTGGTAATGCGACCATGTAAACTAATAAGAAATTGAGAATAAGGCATTATACTAATTACATTAAGAAAAGACATTCTTCAATATTTAAAAAAGTACTATAAAAATAAAAAATTAAGGTTAAGAACTTATATGGTCAACTTGTTACAGATAATAATATTTTTAAATAAACATCACAAATGATACAAGCCAACATTATAATACCAACCTCAATTTGGTTAGAAAATATAAACCACAATATATTAATAAGCAAATTTCCTATACTTCAACCTAGGGCTGAGCATCGGGCCAGAACCGAACCGAACCGACCCAAACCGACAAAACCGAAAACCGAAAATCATGAAAAGCCTAAACCGAAACCGAACCGACGGGCCGTCGGTCCGGTTCGGTTTTGTGTCGGGCTGTCGGTTCGGTTCGGTTTTCAATGTATTTAGGTGTGTTTTGTCGGTTTTGGGTCGAACCGAACCGAATCGAACCGAACCGAAACCGAAAACACGAAACATGAAAATAAAACGAACCGACGGCGCTGTCGGTTCGCCGCTCGTTTTTGTCGGTTCGGTCGGTTTTGTCGGTCCGGTTCGGTTTTGGACCTTTGATGCTCAGCCCTACTTCAACCCATGTGGGACTAGTTGAAACAAGATTTAAAAAATGTAATCCATACAAGACAAACATTACACCTTTGTTGTCGTAATCAAATGCTTCCTCTTTTTACACATTAATTGTTTTATTCTTTTCAAGCTATGAAAATCGATACCAAACTCACTTGATGACAATTCACTTGGAGTTGGATATTCACCATGGTTCAGTCACATAAATGCATGTTCATCCTCAAGATAAGACATAAGCTAGACAAAACATTTTACCTTTTTATCAAAAGCTAATACAAGACTGGTCAGCGTGTTACTTAAGAACTTCAAAATTATTTTTGGCAAACAAATGTGCCACGAGTATTTTTGGTTTAAGAAAAGCTATAAATTCATAACGTACTTTACAGAAAAACTCATTATGCTCTCTCTATTTCATTTATAAACATTATATATCGTTATTTTATTTCGTTATTTTCAGTAAATTGCCATGATGCCATTTTATCGTTTTATTTTAATATGTCCGTATAAAACAGATAAAACGGATAAAACCGTTTTGACATGGATAATAAAAGGGTTTTAATCCGCTTTTATCCGCTTTTATCCATGCATTAAAATAAAAACGGATAAAATGGACGATTTACGAAAAAACGGATATAAAACGGACAGAAAATAACCGAATAAAATGAAAACGGTTATGTATAATGATATCGACTGGAAACAACATTAAGTATAATGACAATAAAAAAAGTTGAGAAAGCACAATGAGTTATTTTGATAAAGTACATTAAGCATTTATAGCTTTTTTCCTAAAAAGTTATAAGCAAAAGCCAAAAACACTTGCATGAGATATCTATTACCAACTTGATCGATCGACTTACTTTTCTTCGCAATCCAATGCGGGATGAGCAAAATCGATTTAATTAGTTATAAAACAATCTGTACATATGTCATATTCCGCAAACCTTTTGTGAACATTGACTAGTAGGCAAATGATTACAATTTTTTTTTTTTTTTTGACCTTCTTGTAGTTCATGTTACAAAGATAAATGCAAGTGGAAGAGCATCACTTGTTGCAAATTTCAACTTCTAACTATCACCCTAGTTCTATGGTCTTACAAAATAGTTAGTTATAAACCCGCGTATAAATACATGTTGTAAAAACAATTTGGGGGATTTTTGTATATTTTTACTTAAACTTTAAATAGAAAGACTATGAGTATGTTTGGCAAAACTAGCTGTACAGCTGTAAACTACAAAGCTGTTAACATGAGCTACAAGCTGCATCTTTTTTTTACTAAAAATGTTTGGTAAATTAGCTATTAAATGTAATTATAAGATGTAAAATGACATAAAAGGACAAATCTATAATTATAAACAAATGTTTGGAGGGTATATTAGTAATTTAAAGTTTTAACATAGACATTTAAAGCCTTCACGAATCACTTTTCATTTGGAGCTATTTGTTTGAAATAAAAGCTTGTAGCTAATGCATCCAAACGAAGCTACTTAGTTTATAGGAGATTATTTTGTAACAAAAAGCTAATAACTCCTTCAAAAAGCCCCTGCCAAACAGGCCCTATAAATACCAGCGTTTTGAAATCTGGTTCGACCCGTTCGGTTGAACCATCTGTGCTCGGAAAAAACGGGCTAATATGATTATCTCGCTTTCTGTACCAAGTCTTGTGAGTAATTTCTAACACGACGGATGAAGCCTTTTGGGTGAATTATCTCGTACCAAGTCTAGTGAGTAATGAAAGATGGACAACTTAACTTCCGTTAGTTTATGTCCTCTTTCTTGGTGTATGTCTTAAAAGGAGGGTATTTGGCTTCGTACATTCTTGCATAAAGTGTACAAACTATCTTTATAGTTGGAATGAGGATAAACAAAAGTCAATTTTAAAAAGTACTACGTATTTAATTGTAGCTGAGGTAAGTTTAAAAATAAAATAATAAATCCTTTTTTAAAATGATTGGATATCTGGTTATTAGCATTTTTTCAAGTGCAAGATTTGATCACAAGACCTCTTGAATCCAACCATCCCCATGCATTACTTTTGCTTTTTATATCATTTAACTATCATTTTGGAACCATATATTCTTCATTAAGGTTTAGTATGGTGTATGTGTATGAATAAAGAGAATGGATTTGTAGCGTGTGATTTCTTTAGAAGTTTATAATTTCACCTAAAACTATTAAAGTTAGCATATCAGGTACATGTGTTTCTTTCAATTTTTTTGGGAATACACTAAAAGAACGAATTTTAATAAACTTTGGCCAAATTAGGATATATTTAAGGTTTTTAGATACAAAATCTATTGAATAAAAAAAAAAAAAAAAAAATTATTATCAAATAAGGTATGAATTGATTTTTTTGAAATGAAAAATTCTCACAAAGGGTTTTGTTTTATTATATAAAAAGATAACTTTAACATTGGTTGTGACAAACCGGCAATGCTTCCATGCTAATAAGAAAGTGAGAATAAGTATCGTACTAATTACGTTAAAAGACAAACTCTTTCATAATCGGAGAACAAAAAATGAAGTTAAGAATTATATGATTCGTTAGTCATGGGTGATGTTATATTTTCAATAAACAACATCAAACACTACCAACTAACAAGATAATACCAATCCCAAATTGCATAAGAAATATATGCCCGAGTATATTAATAAGCAAAATTTTCATCCTTTGATCTATGTGGGATACTAGAAACAATTAACAAAAATGACCGATACAAACATTTGTTCTAAAGACATAACACCTTTGTTGCCGCGATCAAATACTTGTTTTAATAATAATCGCTTATTCGTTTCAAGCTATATGAAATCTTTGATACCATACTCAAACATGGTTGTATACGGACAATCCACTTGGATTTGGATATTCAACATGGTTAATTCACAATGTTTATCCCCAAAATAAGAAAAATTTTGTGAAAGACTTGGGGTATGTTTGGCGCAATGGGCTGGGACTTGGGCTTGGGCTTGGGCTTGGGATTGGGCTTGGGCTTGGGCTGGGGCTTTTATTATAAGCCGAAGTTGAAATTTGTATTTTTGTAGACTTGTTTGGCAAATGGGCTGGGGCTGAGGCTTATTATTGCAAAATTACTAAAAAGGACACAACTAAATGAGTTTTATGGTATATGTTAGATATTTTTGTGAGTACATATATTATTTCTAGTTCATGAGCCCCATGCTAAAGTTTTTAGCCCCTTTATGGGGTTGGGGCTTATAGAGGCTTATGACTTCATAAGCCCGCATGACAAACGGGGCTTATTTTATAAGTCGACTTATTTTAAAAGCCCAAGCACCAATAAGCCACCAAAGCCCCTCTCCAAACACACCCTTGGTGATGCAAGTTGTTCGAAACATCGTTACTTACATCCGCTCACCTGGATGACCGAATACATATGGAAACAAGTTTTTTAAATATCAGTGCAGGGCTTATAAAGGCTTATGACTTCTTTAGCCCGTGTGACAAACGGGGCTTATTTTATAAGCCGAATTATTTTAAAAGCCCAAGCCTCAATAAGCTCCTGTAAGCCCCTTCCCAAACACACCAGTGGTGATGCTGTTGTTCGAGACATCGTACTTATAATCGGTTTCAATTTGGATGACCCGAATACATATGGAAACAAGTTTCACATAATGCTGAAGCTTGGTTTGAGCATTCAATGCGTGGTTTGCTATAAATAAAATAACAACTTTAACTTTGACTTTGACTTCGACTAACAACTTTGACTTCAAATACTTTTTAGATTTTGTAATGAGAATGAAGCATAATATAAACAAAGTGAACTATGTTTGTAAATCAAATAATTTTTTACTTCTATAACTTTGTGTATCCACCAGTGTGTTAGTGTGTTTCTTCCTGAAAATTTGATAGGTAAATATTGCATCAAATTAATTGAGCTAATCGTGTTTATAACTTAACAATTGACATAACTGATTCGCAAATTGCATATAGTTATACAATTCTACGCCTATGCGCCACCGTGTTATGTTCATGTAGGCGAGGATAAAGAAGTGCATAGACTAACGGGTCAAAACTGGGTATGTTAAATCGAACCAGATTTAACCGATCCAGGAAAAACGGGATAATACCTACAAACTTGAGCCATTTTCTATAAGTGGAGTATCTAACAGTTAACTATTGATGTTAGGATTTAGAAAATCCAGTTATTAAAGTGTCGGTCACCTCAAGTATATGTAATCGTAAGAAAGCTCGTAGTCGTAGTTATTTAAAGTTAAGTAGTATTTAGTTAAGTAACACCGTGGAGGACGGACGGGTCTTTACCCACTGTATGCGTGATCCACAGCTCATAGGTGGCGTTTTATGTACATAGTTAAGATAATATGATTTCATAGCTTTATCTTTATCTTGTCGGTTGTGACTCCAAGCATGTATAAAGTTATGTTGTTAAGAAATAAGATATACATGCACGACGTATGAGTTATGTAGCCAATTATAGAATATATATTAATGTTGGTCACATATTATTTTGAGACCGTTATTATCAATTTGATACCGTTAATATGTTTTACGTTTGTTATGACATCATACGGTTCTTGAGACATGTTGAACCATCAAATTGATAATACGACCATGTTACTAACAAAAAGTCAAGGTTAAGAAAAGAGATTCTTCGATATTTAAAAAATAACTATAAAAAAAATAAAAAATCAAGGTTAAGAAGTTATATGGTAAACTTGTAAAAGCTGGCAATATTTTTAAATAAACATCACCGAACACTACAAGTCGACGCTATAATACCAACCTCAATTTGGGTATTATATGTTTTACGTTAATATGTTTTACGTTTGTTATGACATCATACGGTTCTTGAGACATGTTGAACCATCAAATTGATAATACGACCATGTTACTAACAAAAAGTCAAGGTTAAGAAAAGAGATTCTTCGATATTTAAAAAATAACTATAAAAAAAATAAAAAATCAAGGTTAAGAAGTTATATGGTAAACTTGTAAAAGCTGGCAATATTTTTAAATAAACATCACCGAACACTACAAGTCGACGCTATAATACCAACCTCAATTTGGGTAGAAAATATAAACCACGGTATATTAATCTGCAAAATTTGTATACTTCAACCCATGTGGGACTAGTTAAAACAAGTTTTCAGAAATGTAATCCATACAAGAAGTTGTGCTAATGACATACATATATAGCACCTTTGTTGCCGAAATTAAATACTTATTTTTACGCATTGTTAAATTCTTTTCAAGATATGTAAAAATTGATACCAGACTCAAACATATAGTGACAATGCACTTATGAGTTGGATATCCAACATAGTTAAGTCATCCCGAAGATGAAATGCTTTTTGTAATTCAAGGGTAAGAAGCTCGGTTTTGCTTTCCGTATATAGTGGCAATGAGTGGGTACCCAGCTAGTATAATGTATCATACTAATTATATATTAAAAGACATGCTATTCGATGATTAAAACAACGTGAAGTTGGGTTGAGTTAAGAACCTATATTGTACTCGTACCCTAAACCAACAATTGAAGCTTTACATTAGTTATGACATCATCTGATGCAACAATTGTTATTTTGGGTATAAGTCAAGTTGTATATTGCAAATATACATTAGATATATAGATAAGCAAAATTTTCATTTTTTGACCCATGTGGGACTACTCGAAACAAGATTCCAAACATAACACCTTTGTTGCCGAAATCAAATGCTTATTTCTACACTTTGTTTTATTCTTTTCTTTTTGGTAAAGGCCTTCCACCCGGTAACATAATTGTTTTATTCTTTTCAAGCTATGAAAGAAGTGATATACTAAACTCAAACACGGTTATATAGTGACAATGCCCATGGAGTAGGATATTTACCATGGTTCCTCACACATCAATTTGATCATCTAAAGATTAAATAATGCTTGGAAAAATTTGATTATAAAGGGCAAGAAGCTCATTTTGCTACAAAATAACGTCGAACTTCGATGAAGTGAATTGAGAGGAAAAAGACCTAAGCGACTATGGAGATCGACGACCTTGAGAACCTGATTATGGAGGAACTTAGGAAAATAGTTGAGGCAGATAAGAACGATAAGTATGTGAAAGAGTTACCGTGGAAAATAGGCCGACATAATCAAAGTCATGGAACTGATGCATGTTGGCCTACAATCGGGCTTTCTGTATTAATGTGAAGAATACAAGGGGATGTTTGGATGGGTATTAAGGATTGATTTCTAACACGATGGATGAAAACTTTGTATGTGAATTACCTCGTACCAAGTCTAGTGAGTAACGAAGGTGGTCTACTTAACTTCCATAAGTTGGGTTTTTGTTAAAAACGGCCGATGGAAATGTAGTTCATTGTCCCTTAGTGTAAAACGATATTACTACTTCAGTTTATGTCCTCTTTCTTGGTGTGGTTCGACATATATGCAGAGATGGTTTGTCTTAAAAGGGTGTTTTGGCTTCCTACTTCTAAACATTCTTGCATAAAGTGCAAAATTTTTGAAACAAGTTACTATCGAATTTAGAAACTATGTTTGGTTGAACTGAATACAATAGACAATGCAACAGAATGGGTGATTACATTTCTACATCTGCGCGCTACCGTGTCATATTCTTCTAGGCCGAATGAACCGCTTAGAGACGAACGGGTCAAAACCGTGCATGTTGAGCCATTTTCCAAAAGTGGAGTAACTAACGGTCAATGGTTCTAAACAACTCTTTAATAATAAAAAATACAAAAAAGTTAAGTTTAGGACTTATATAGAAGGTTGTTGTGAATAATGTCATTTTTCAATAAACAACATCAAGCACAACAACCAACAATATATTACTAATCTCAACTTACATAGAAAATACACATCATAATATATTAACAAGCAAACTTTTCATTCTTTAACCTATGTGGGACTATTCTTCTAGTTGAAACAAGTTGTTTTAGAAAAATTGGCCCATATAGAAATTTGTTCTAAAGATATAATGTAAGACTAAATTATTCTCAAAATTTAATAACATTTCAAATGACATTATAAATACATGACAATATAAATACCTGATAAATACCAAATAGGCTAAGCCCAATACAAACAAAATTTCTTAATATAAAATCCCGCTAACACTTAAGACATTTATAGTCGTAGCCAAATGCTTCGTTTATACACTGTTTTATTATTTTCAAGCTATGAAAAAATTCGATGGCAAACTCAAACACGGTTGTATAGTGACAATACTCCGAGCTGGAAAATATCCCCATGGTTCACTCGCGCAACTCACCCCAGGATAATAACGATAAGTATGTGAAAGACTTGGTCATATTTTTGTTCGAGACACCAAACGTCACCAACTTATTATCTTATGGTGTTTTTATATCTTTAATAACTTTAACTTCAGTTATGAAAAACCGGCAATGCTACCATGCTAATAAAAAAAGTGAGAATAAGCTATTAAAGGCACAATTTCTTTCATAATCGAAGAACAAAAAATTAAGCTAAGAATTATATGGTACATTTGCAAGCATTCAAGTTGTATTTTTAATAAACAACATGAAACTCTGCAAACTAATAATATAATATCAATCGCAACCTGTATAATAAATACACAATGGAGTATATTACCAAGCAAAATTTTTATCTTTTGATCTATGTGGGACTACTTGAAACACGTTTAATAAAAATGACCGATACATATATTTGTTCTTAAGACATAACACCGGCCTTTGTAGCCGTTATCAAATGCTTCCTTCTTTAAAACATTGTTTTACTCTTTTCAAGCTATGAAAATCGATACCAATCTCAAACACGGTTGTTTAGTGACAATGCACTTAGAGTGGGATATTCCACCATGGTTCAGTCACACAACAGTTCCTCCCTAAGATAAGAGCGACAAGTATGTGAAAGACTTGGTGATGTTGTTGTTCAAGACATCTTGCTTGCTTACACCTGATTCAGTATGGATGACCCGAATACGTTTCAAAACCAGATACACAAAATGTTGAGGGGGAGCATCTATCTTAAACCTATGATTTGAAACGTGATCATTTATCTCAATGTGCAGGTTCCCTCTAGTATGTGTAAAACTCTTTTCAAACCTAGAAGCACATATTGAGGGGGAGCAAAATCATGAAAACCTCATCCTTCCCCAAAATGCTTTATCTACTTGATTCGATTAGGGAATTGATGTTGATATCTTTAGAAAATGGTAATCAAAGAAGTTAATTCTTTCTCTTGCCTCCGTGTGCAAAACATTTTCAAATACTTGATGCACATGTTGAGGGGGAGTTTTCGTTCTAAAAATATCAAAAACAATTCAGGTACAAAATGCTTTGATAATATATCACAAGTATCTTGATTGATTTTCAAATGGTTTTCAATTGGTTCCAACGGCAGATGAACAATACCAAATAGACCGACCAACTTTACTTTATGTACGGTGATATAAGGATGATAAGGTTAGGTTTTTGTTCCCAAGATCCGCCAGAACCGGAGGGATCTACCCAGGAACTATCCACTAGTTAGTGTAGAGTTCTTAGGTATGATAATAAAAGGAGAAAAATTAGGAATGGGAAGAGTGTGCAGAGAGGACGAGCTAGTCGGAATAAACCCAACAAGGTTCTAGTAATGAAGTCTCGGTAAGCACTGAAGGGGTTGAAGAATAAAAAGAATTGAATGAGAAAAGGGTGAAAACAAATAGCCCTCCATTTATTCAACCTTAGGGCAGAAACCGGGTTCAATTCATATGCTACTGATGGTAACATCGGTATTGAAGACAAGACGTCATGGACCCAGTGACGCACTGCACTTCAACTTTCCAAACCACTCAAGTTCCTCTTAAAAGGACTTGTTTCATTCTCACGGGGAACCGACATTATCTATCGACTTTCTCTTAGAGATTGTTGATATTGAAGAAGGAGACCCTCTCCCTAGTCTCCGGCACAGGATCCAAATATGCACAAATTGAGTCTAGAGCCACGAGATCATCAATAAATCTCATTAGGACACTTTCAATGAAGACTCTCTGTTTCACACAATGTGGAAAGAGAGATTATATCTTGAGTCCTACGCATTATCCTTGTGGTATTGCCAGAACATCTGAGTGATGTGTTTACATATTCACAATGAAGATGGAAAGCCTTCTGGAGCCAACATCTAACAAGCTCCTGGTAGGTGGCATGTGAGATCTATTATATAGATCAACCATGTGACAACTGAACAGAAACAATGGGGCGATTCAATCTTTTGAATCAATCCTGGTTCAGGTTATGGATTGACGGATACCTTTGAAAAACCGGTCTTTGTGCTTTAAAACTCTTTTCTTTAGCACGTCGACCGTGTACTAATTTTTCAAATCAAAAGGTGTTTTATGATTGATAATTGATTTTCATTAAAACCTTCGTTATATTGCAAAAACAATTTCTATTGAGCAATACACGACTGTTTTTCAAATCTCTTTTCATCAATCAGTGGACGTAAATTCGCTGGTTCACTCACTCCGTGTTGTCTTCTTTGAGACGTTCCGGTTTGAGAACAGCTAGAGCAGCTGCGAAACCCTGTCAAGGAAATTCTTCGGAATTATACCTGATCACAGGCAGTACTTGTCTGATCAACGGGGAACCGTGGGCCGTGTACCTCAATTCAACGAAAGTGATCAAAGACACTTTCGTGCAGTTTATTGCTAACTGTTGTATGCAGGTACGCCCGACGTTTGCAGCTGATCCGAATGAAGCGGTCAATCCATAGCCGCATGCTCACCTAACACATTCATCTCAAAAGAAATCATGATTAGTGCATCAATTACTCTGATATTTTCACTCCCATTCTTGCTACGCTGCTGCCAATATCATGATTCAACAAATGCTTCCGCTACTCTGATGAGAAGATATCATGATCAGAATGTGAGCATGTCGGTCCGAATGTCACAACATCACATAATACCAACACCACAATGGATGTATCAGAGATTTTCTAATTGCTGATGATCTCAAAGCTGGCTCAAATTATTATCACGTGGATCAGTAAAAGACCTCCACTTGAAGTAACCAAACATGCAATGTGAAGAATCAATGACTACGAGCTTCGAAGCAAAGTACTACATCAAGAATGCAAGATCAATTGTTAATGTATATCTGTTTGTATTCAATGTAATTTTAGTACATGATTGAGGTGACCTCCCTTAGGGGAGATTGTTAGGAATTAGAAATTCCGGGTATTAAAGAGTCGGTCACCTCAAGTATATGTAATCATTAGAAAGCTCGTAGTCGTAGTTATTTTAAGTTAAGTAGTATTTAGTTAAGTAACACCGTGGAGGACGGACGGGTCTTTACCCACTGTATGCCTGATCCACAGCCCGTTGTGTGGCGATTTATGTAAGACTATAAATACTCTCTACCTCCCAAGGTAGAGAGTTGGAGCTCATAATAATATCTTTCACTTTCTCTCACTAAGTTCCCTAAACCTCTAACTTTCTCTCTCTAGAATTCCATCTATATGCTACTTTGTGTTATGGTTTGATGTGTATGTGAAAAGTTATATCTTACACATCCTCACCCTCTTGGTTGTCAATGGTGTGGTGGTCCTTATAATGGTGGCAATTGCCCCAGTTGTAGCATGGTGGAATCAGGGAACGGGTCGTTGTTATAACCAGGAATCCCTATTCCTACCATTAACACAATTTGAATATTCCATCAGCTAAAACCACACGTGAGACTCAGCAGTTTTACTGTTGGAGTACTGTGGTGGTTCACATACAGTTTGATTGTCAATCAGGAAACACGTTGTCTATAGCATTCCTGGTAACAAGTATGACTACCACACAATAACTCCGCTACATCATTTTACTGTTGTGAGATGTGGAGGTCCCACTCTGCTCTGATTGTCAAACACAGACTCCATTTTTGTAACAATTACGACTCTTCGTTATCATGACCAACTCCACCGTACCAAATGGAACAGGCACACCTCAGCCTGAACCACTTCCTCAAAATCTTTCCTTGCTTTTGGATTTAGTGAAAGATTTGAGGAAGTAAACACTCCCAAGATAATCCAAATCAAAAATCCATGGAAGTTTTGTTAGCTGAAGAGCGGGCTGCTAAATTAAATTCCAAAATTGCCTTGAAAAAATCTTAGGAATCAATTGCAAAAGGAAAAAAGCAGGGCCAAATCTAGCCTCAATTCCGTTTCATTCCTGATGACAGTGATGATGAAGATATCCTTGATATTCTACAATTTTATAACGGTTCATCAAGTTCATCAGTTGAAATTCCTTCATGAAAAATCAGGAGACAGACTATGAGAATTACTGCGGAAGAACAAATGGAAAAGTATAAAACATATGTATGCTAGTTCTCTCAACTCCCTCAGTGTTGTTATAACACCGAATTCCCATCACTCTCTGAACATGGGGGACGAGCATCTTGACACTGTCCTGAAAAGGAATCGGGACGAATCATAAAGTCTAGTGTGAGGACCTTGTCCCAATCCCGAGAAAGTCACAGAGAACTTCTGATCATATGTGTGATTCTCTTTCCCCTCTTGAGTGTT
The DNA here is from genome assembly GCA_910596185.1 of Chrysanthemum makinoi. NCBI lineage: Eukaryota > Viridiplantae > Streptophyta > Magnoliopsida > Asterales > Asteraceae > Chrysanthemum > Chrysanthemum makinoi. The sequence goes on from OU343222.1 coordinate 19,331,038, forward strand.
CAAAAATCATTTCGAAACTTTCTCCGATTTAGCGATGATTGTAAATATGAGGAGACATTGAGTATGTTGAGGCACTCACTCCCCAGTCTGATCCTTTCTTGAGGAGTCACGATGAACTCACTCACATTAGTCCACTTTATAGAAAGTGGACGATGATCTCTTTGATTTCGAAGCCGACCTAGGAGAAATTGAAAGTCTCTTTGATAATGATCGTTCACTCACTTCTACCCTAACAGTCCAATAGAGAATGTAATCCTTGTTCCCGAACATTCAAGCTACTTCACCAATCCTAGATTGAATTCGAATCTGAATTCACTTTAATTTCTGAGATCACTCTTTGATACTCAGATTGACGATAGTGATGAGTCTACAGTGGAACAAGAGTTCACAGACTTACATCACATGAATGATTCTCTTACGAGGAGTCTCTTTGAACTCACTCATATCATATCTCTACTAGAGTATGATAACTTCCACTTTGATCTAGACAAAAATGATCTTTGTGTTCCGGCGGGAAATGTTCTCAATCTGAGAACTTGTTGATATCAAAATCCCAGCCCTCCCACCCAGAATATGTCTAGATCAAATGAGCTTAAATAATGAGATTCATGATCCAGAAATTATGAATTCTCCTTCTGATAATGATGAGTTAGTCATGATTTTTATCATAATTTTCTTTCTCTTCTTCACACTATCCCGTGCCTTCTCCTGTCTTCCTACTTCGGGAAATGAAGACATGATCTTTGACCGGCATTTTCATTTATCATTTTTGAGCCGGTTCTATGTATATCTCATCGGTGTGGAAATTTCACGTATTCAATGGTTATACAAACATCTGAATGAAAGTCGATGGAGATTGTCTCTTCACTTACTTTCCCCATGAACCAATGAATGCGGGGTCGAGTCAAGCTAGTAACTCGGTAATCAAAAACAGTAGTTAAACATGGGTTTTCACCCGGGTGACCCACCTATTTTGTGGGGGAGATGCCCCACATGTTGTATATAGATCTAAAAAATGAATGAAAATTGTAAATATTAAAAAAAAATAAAAAAAAATAATTGTTGTGTTTTCTACAATGCTAGTAAGTTATCTTTTTACGGCATAACAGCGGGACTTTGAAATTGAGGACAATATTCATTTCTAAGTGTGGGGGGGAAATTCTGGCGAATTGTATCATAAATGTACCCTTTTAGTCCTTTTTCCCCCATGGCCAAATTTTAAAAAATTTGTAGTGAAGTACTAGTACTAAACACACAAATGGTAATCAGTCCACATGTCAAACCCACAAAAGGATTGTCTAATCCAGGAGCAAACGGCTCTTGGTAAAGATTTATCAAATCCGTTGATATGGCTTGCAATTTGCCCAAAATTGTTGGTTGTTCAGCTCACCATATCTTTAATAGTGAAAGTTGGCTAGCCCGCAGTTATGGCTGTGGTAAGGCAGTTGGAAAAGATAATTGGTAATCGACTCACCAAAGATAATATTGATAATTTATCTAAGAGTTGGCTAGTCCAGAATCAAACGACTTCTGGTAAAGACAAATCAAACCGTTGAACTGGGATTTGCTCAAAATCATTTGGTTATCATTGTGCCAAGGTTCTTACTTGAACTGCAACAATTGGCTACTCCCAGAAGTAATGGTTGGTAAAGAGATGAAATCCATTAATTTTCATAAAAGATTGCTAGGGACTAGCAAATCTTAGTGGGGGGATTGATGAGTGTCTAAATACTCATCATTTTGTACCATTTAAACTGCAAACAACTCTGAAAACACTCAGAAAATGCATCAAAATGATAAAAATATCACAAATAAGTGTTTTATGTGTTTTAAATGCAAAATATCAAAATCAGATGAAAAACGTATCAAGTTTGCAAAATTGGCAGTTTTAGTCCCCCAAGTTACAAAAGTTGTCAAAATTAGTCCCTGGTAATTCAAAAACTTGTAAATATCATTCCAGGTCTTGAATATTCTAAATTGTTCAAAAAAGGTCCTTGAATGAATCTTTGGGCAAATGACAGAAAAGGTCCTCAACTTTGGAAAAAAAAATGTCAAAAATTAGTTCTTGGGTGTTCAAAATGGAAATTATTTAAAATACACCCTTGTACTATTCAAATGTGGCATAATTGGTCCTTATGGTGAACTTTAGAGAAATTACATGTTGTCCCTCAGTTTCAAAAATGACATATTACCTTGGACGTATAAAAATTTGGAATTAGCATTTATGGTCTTTGGAAAAATGAAACTTGGCAAGTTTTTAACCCTTGTATGAGCTTTGGAATGTTACAGGTTCAGTCTCAAGTTTACAAATACAACTATGGTCCTTGTGTTTAATCTATACCAAACAGGACCCTTATTAATCCAAAACCAAATCCCTTAACCCAGCTAGCCCAATCTCTAACCCAAGCCCAAATCCCACGATTTTAAACCTCGGTCAAATAGTCAAAAGCGCGCCCAACCAGTCACATGTTCACTCTCCTCTCCGATCTCTGCAAACCAAAACCAGGGGTGGTTTTTCCACCTTTTCACCTTTACACCTCACCTCCCCAGCTGTTTAACAACCCCCTCCAACCTCACATCTATCCAAAAGCATTAATTGAAGAAACCTGCTCATGACTTTTGGCGCCAAAACTCCAAATGGACGAATATGATTAAATATGAAGATCAATGGTCAAGTGAGGTGGGAAAAGTTCAGAGATGTCGACTAAGCTTAATGAGATCTTTAAAAAAAAAGTTTGGTGCAAGGAAGAAAACTAAGTAGTGTAATTTTAATTTTCATATGTCGTTTTAAAAATTCTAAGCTTTCCAGTGTTTGTTCAAGTTTTAAAATACTTTGTAATCATATTTCAGTGCAAAAGGAAATTGTTTTTAGTTTCAATTTCGTTTTATTACTAATTCAGGTTATGTGATTTTTATGTCAAGAATCTCAAGATATGCAAATGTTGTTATCAGTTGTAGTTCAGGGATTTTAAGCTCTTTATAAGCTACTGAACAGTATAGCTCTTAGAAACCTTAGAAACCAGTTTTATTTAACAATTCTTAAAAACAAAAAAATAGGATTAAAATAGTTATAAAATCAAAAATCATTGGAATATGGAGAGGAAGTGAAGCAAGGTAATCTTTGGATTGATTTTGGTTTAGAAGCTTTGTGGAAAGCTATTAGGAGTGATTTTAATCATGGTTCATAGTCTTGGCTGGAAAGCAATTTGTAAGCCATATCCTTAAATTTGCCATTCTTAGTTCAAGTGTTTAAATATTTAATTCCAGTTCAAACCTTGTTTTATATAGTTAATTAAAGATAATAAATAGATTTCTTAGTTTAAAAACTGTTTTAGTATAAAAAAGCTTCAAAACAGTTATAATAAGTGGTGTTGGATTGTTGTTAAAACTGGTTTAAGGTGTTAATGTCATTGGTTTGCTTGTAATGTTAACTTTGTCTAAATAGCTCAGATAAACACAAAATAGTCCTATTTGTCAAAAAGTCAAAATAGCTCTAATCCTAATTTGCAGTTTACTGTTAAGATTTTGAATTACAAATGTCATCAAGTAGTAGAAACTTGATAATATAGCTTAAAATTATCTATTATAGCTTATACAATAATCAGTCCATAGAATTGATTCAAAGTTCATAATAGTCAACTAGTTCATTTCCTTTAAAAGTCAAAATTTTTCATACCAGTTTTTGAATAACTTATGAATTTAGGTGTGAGTTTATATAAGTTTTAGCTTATAATATTCTAGGATATTAAAATTTAGCTGCTTAACTTAATTAGAAAAATATTAGATTATATATAATTAGCTTATAAAGTGCTTATTATTTAGCTTCTTTTGAATACCTTTTCTGAAAAGTGCCCTGTGCACAGTTTCATAAGCCTATTTCACAATCTCACAGAGTATAATGAACCTTATTTGTGTATTTTGTCTTTTTAGAAAGCCAACCTAACTGTGTCTCTAATCCAGTGCTTAATTTCACATTTCTAGCTTATTTATTAGGTCTGCTCATTGATTTTTGTTTGTTCCATTTCATATAGTAACCTGTACAAACAGATAGACTTGGCTTATTTAAAAGTTGTTTAAATGCTTATTCTTAGTAATCTTCTTATTCAGTGTTATAAGTTATAAACAATCACTTAGCTTATTTTCAGTTAGCTTGTGCTTATTCACTAGCTTAATAGCATGTTAGCTTAATCCTTGTGTTATTCAATTTTCGGTTCAATGTTAAGAAAAACATAAGCTAAAATCTGAGCTATTGGTGATTTTGTAAAAAGTTGAGTTATAAAACTACTTATCTTACTGTGCTTAAAAGTTTGTAAAGGAAAAATCCAAAAATAAAATATTTTGCAAAAAGGGAGTTGCTGGGATTCGAACCATGGCCACCCAGCTCACACCACACAGCACCCTACCAATCTGCCCTGGGTCTTTGACTGGTAGTTTTTGCACCATTTAATATATACATCTTGTTTCCATATAAGCTTATACGTATTATTTAGTTATTCTAGCTTATTAGAAATAAGTGTTACATGTTTGTATTTTCTTGCCTTGTATTGATATAAAGTATTTTATAAAAAAGTTTCAGATTTTTCTAAATAGTTTTAGTATTTTTAATCATTTAATAGTTAAAATAGTATTGAATTCATAATAAAAAAATATAAAAGTCAAAAAAAAAAATCTTTTTTCTAAAATTTTTCTTTTGTATATAGTAAGTAAGGAAAATTGTTTTTACACTTGTAGGACTTTTATTCACAAATTTTACGTTTTTACTTGGAACTCGCGTAATTTTTATACATAACGCACGTTTTCATTCTAGCTCACTTTTTTAGATAATTTAAGTTTAACTTTTATTAAAATAGTATTAAGTTATTTTGTTTTAAAATCAAGAAAAATCAATTTTAAAAATAGTGATAGCATGTATTTAATATACTTTTCATTAAATTTTCTTTAATTTGCATTAGCCCCGTAATTTACAAACTTTTTCTTTAGGTATAATTATTCAAAATCATCACCTTTTCCCATTCAATATCACTCGATCACAGATTCGTTGTACTACAGTGTTCACACCTCGTTGGGACTTAACGACCTGGGGAAACACTAAACTTCTCTGGATTTAATTGCATTTCGTTTTCAGACTGTTTGGACTTTTATTACGGTTGACCATTCACAAGTGGTTAGCTTGTGTGATAAAACTTGACGGTTCAGACGGAATCATAAATCATTACCAGACCACATTGAGATCGCATTCGTGTGATATAAGTGTATTCGTGTGATAAAGAGGCAACCTTAGGAATAAAACCAAATGGCCTTCCGTTTACATCAAATGATATATTAGCTAACAGTTGGTTAGGTTAAACTACCCACCATGGAACCATTTGTAACGCTCATCTTTAGCGCTAGATACCCTAGTACACCCTCTGAGTCATTCCTTTTCGTTTTTGTAAATCCAGGAAAATACAAAATTATTTTACACTTTAACCTTAGCCTACCCTTGTTCAATGTCTAAATGGTTGGTTGCTAGTGGTTGGTATGATTGGATTGTTTTTTATTATTATGAGTTAGCCGCACTTTGCCATTTGTGTGTGCCATTCCGACAAAGATGAAGGTGCGCAACTTCATATTTGTATTTTTGTTCGTGTGTGCTTATACGAAGTGTGGGGGAGATGTGATGTATGTGAAAAAAATATATAGGAAAAAAAAATGTGAAAAAAAAAGAAAAAAAGAATAAGTCATCGAAAAAAAAATGAAAAAAAATGTATGTGATGACAATTATCGTCAATGGGCTATATTATTATGAAGATGAAGTATGTGAGTTATCGATAGCCAATGTGCTAAGAACTGAATTATCTATTTGGTGATCGATTGAAGAGAAGATTGTAACTTAATATTATGGGTTGCGCGGATTGTTCGGTAACTAGCAAATGGTATTAGACTTGACTTTATTTTCTTTTAAACCAAATTAAATAAATAATCCAAGCCCTATCCCTAACCTTATTCACACGAAATATCGTTATAACCCGAATAAAACGCCATCTGAGATGTTTACACTTGGTGTACGCACGTCGGTGGAGTTGTTTTGTTATGTACAAGCTTATGATAATATTAGCTCAGACTGAGAATAGAGTGTACTATTCCTAATATATCCATCACTACTGAATGAGTGTTGAGTGGCAGTATACATTCTGTTCCTTTTCGTGAGGTGCTTAGCATGTTTCAAGCAAGAGAATCCATGAGGTATGTCAAAATCTCGATTTTCACCTTGAAGCTAAAAACGATGAATCTATCTTGGAATTTACTGGTAGATTTGCTCACATTTGTTTAATCATCTTTCCATGCACCATGTGGGAGTGCTTTCTTAATTTTAGATTTGTGAGGGCAAGCAAAAACCTAGTGTGGGGGCGTTTGCGCTCATTTTTCGCTTATTTTTTATTGTTCTGATAAAAAAAAAATAAAAAATATAAAACAACCAAAAATATTTCAAATTTTTAATATTTTATTTTAGTTTGCATTTAGGTGTAGTAAATTTTTCTGTTTATATTGCTTGAGGGCAAGCAAAGTTTAAGTGTGGGGGAATTGATAACGCTAAATTGTGCATGTTTTAGTAGCGTTTAGTGTGCTTTTATGTATGTTATTTGGTTATAATCATATGATTTTGTTACTTAATCGTATCAAAATGTGTTTCTAGTTCATTGTAGCCAAGTACAGGAAAGTGGAGAAAAGCCGGAAAAAGAAGTAACATATGAAGATGTTCCATGTATGAAGAATTCCCGACAAAAGAAAGACTTGCGAGGTATATCGAGAAGATAAAGTCATCAAGATAGTGGTCTAAAGACTCAAGAATAAAGTTCAAGAAGGAAAATGGGAGAAAGAATGAAGAAAAGAAGTTTAAATGAAGATCTATGGAAGACTCGTTGTTACGACATACCTTCACCATTTTGCCATAACTTTTGGCATAAGTACTACGTTGACCCGGGTCACGGCTACAGAAAGCAAGCGAAAGATCTACAACTTTGGTGTTGTCACTTTCTGTCAAAAGGCTCAAACGTTCGGTCGAGCCCGCAACCGGATCTGGTGGGAGAATGGTCAAGGAAAACCACCGAAACGGTTGGAGCTTAACCGATTCGGTTGGAGGGCCCGGTGTCAGCCATTTCTTAATCATAAGGATACAAAACTTGTTCCAACGATCTAGGTCCTTCGACATGTATTATAGGTCCTCTAAGCTCCTTGGAGGGCAAGTGAGCATTAAACACCATAGGGCTTGAGAGTAGTATAATTAGCACTCATTTGTGCTTG
>OU343222.1:19338421-19439795 GCA_910596185.1 Chrysanthemum makinoi
AAAAGATACTATCAATTTTTCCTGCTCTTTTCGACTCTATAAGATATTAGATCTTTGTTGTTACTAGTGCTGTTTAATTTTCTTATGTTTTCTTTTTTTTTTTTTTTTTTTGGGTAAAGGGGAGTAGTCCTGCACCCCGGCAATATCTATTAACAAAAGTAACGTTTCAAGTCAATGGATATGAGTGAAATCCCATATCTCAGCCCCTTTACATAGGCATAAAGCTTACATAACAAGACTACTTCAATCTCTAACAAGAAACAAACCACTACTCAATTGCTAACATATGACATAACAAAATAAAATTACTTCCTAGGACCTTGAAACTTTGTGCCATACATGGCATTAAAGGTATCCAAATTTCCCGGAAGATCACGAACCTGTTTCGCATAGTCGTCAAAGTCATAGTCATCATACTCATCTTCAAAAAATCGTGTCACCACCCAATATTAACAGACTCATCAAATGGGTTAGCAACAACCTCATCTTCAGAATCAGACACCACAATCTCTCCTACATTAGAAAAAGGGTTGGTCTCTTAGTGAGAAGAGGTAGCGGAATAAGTTGACCATCATCATCCACAAGAGTAGCTTTCCCAGCAATAAGTAGTTTTTCAATCTTACCAATTTTCTCAATAATGGGAGTAGAACCAACATCCATTTTTCCCATTGAATCACTCACAAGCGGAACATGTGATGTAGAACCAGTCTTATTTAACACATCCTCATTATTAACCTCCATTGTAATACGAACTTCATCCATATTGCTTCTTAGAACAACCAAGTAGAATCCCCAATCACGCTCCTCCCGTATTAGAATCAACCACAGGACTTTGAATGCCCGTGTCCTCATGCACCTCAAGTGTCCCAAAAGAGTTAAAAGTAGTAACAGGAGTACCGTAGCATTAGCAGTGTAACGTCCGGCGTTTTCTTCTTTGGGATATAAACCTGCTTCCTAGGAGCAAATTTAGGACCCTTACCCATATTAATACCACTAGACAACCGGACCTTGGGGTTTGGCTTTCGATCTGCACACCTTAAAACCATCATCATTCACATCCAAGGTCGAGGTAGTGGTGCAGCATCAGATGATGCTCCTTAGGAGACTTAGGACAACAAGCATTATCATGCCCAAACACTTTACATTCCATGCAATGTGGAGGTTTCCATTCATATTCAACCTTGATATAGCCGTGTAAACCACTATCATCCTTCTTAGGGATAGCCATAGTTACCACATGTTTAGTCAGCTTCCGATGATAACTCAACAAGGAGCACGAGAAAAACTAATACGACCCATGAGTCAACGCACATGGAGCTAGTGAATGCATCTAACATGATCGGCTTACCCACCTGAGTAGCAATAAGGCTCAACCCGTCTTCCAAATATGCAAGTAATGGCACATTATGCAATTTAATCCACACAGGCACTTTGGTAACCTCACTTTTGGACAATAGCACGTCAGGGGTCCATTTAGTGAGAATGATAGGAGAATTACGAATTATCCAAGGTCCTCGTTGAAGAACATTCTCAACACCCTCTTTAGAATCAAATTTAAAGAGAAATACACCATCATCATTCTTCATAAGTTTCTTTAAACCAAACTTACCCCATGTATTGGTGACATAATTCTTGACCAACTGAAATGCAATATTCTTGCCGACAAAGAAGCCAACAAGAGTATTATCATAGCGGTTAAACACACCCTCCATAGCAGCCTTAGGAAGAACTGTATCATGATTATCAATTCGATTCTCATTCACCAATGAACGGAAGTTAACTTTCCTAGAGACACGTTCCGAGTTTAACACATTAGCAAACGACCTCACTTCATTGTGTATACTATCACTGACATTAAGACCAGAAGCGAAGCATTCTTACCATCCATCGAAGCATTAAGATCGAAGTAACACTATGATTAGTCATACATTTGGGATTGCATAGCCACATCAAAACTCGACGCAGGAGTATTTGCGAATAAACTTTAGTATCATTAATACCACTCGAGTTGTTCACATCAGAAGATGAAGCCATCTTAGCAATATCACTGTTAATTTTATTCATGGCTGCATCAAATTTTGATGCGCATTGCAATCAACTGCTCCACATTAGGCTGTTTTGAGGCCAATCGTCAAGGTGTATATCATGACTAGGCTTGAATCAAGTGAAAACCGCTCCACTTGTCCATCAGTCCAACAAAGAGGTGTACCTTTGTGGAACGCAGCAAAACAATCGTAATCCATACCACCAATAGTACCAGTAGACTGCGCAATCTGCTCCACACCCAAATTATTGTCAACCAAACCAATAACCGGCATAGGTTCCTTAAGAGACCCAACTTGATCGGCCAAGTTGGTGGCTCGACTTCACTTTCTTCGACGGCATTCCTTGTTGAAAACCCTTTCTCCATGAACGAAAACCCCACACACAATCACACAAACCCACGTAAATATGACAAACCCGGAAGCACCATTAAACACCAAAATAAATTAGAGAGAAAACCCTAACAGATGTTAGGGTTTAAGCGATAATCCCACAAAAGATAAACCGGCTCCATGTTAAGATGATACACACAATCAAATAATCATGTATATACTATCCAGTGAACGAATAAAGACCAGAAAAGAAAACAAAAAACGAAACCCTAACAAACGAAGAACCCTAACTCCTAAGCGATCACAGAAATCTGAAATAATTAAGCAAATCACATAAGTAATTGCATAAGAATAACAGATTAGAGTAAAGGATTAAGAGAAAAGAGCAGAGGATTGTTTGCAGAAGTAAGGGTTTCGGTTTTCCTTTTGGTCGCCAGAGAGAAAAATCGACTTAGGGTTTACAAACCTTGATTTTAATTTTCTTATACAACCATAGTACGAGAAGCTTGGTGAAGGAACACATGGTGTGGTCTACAAAGCTCGGGACAAAGTTACCAATGAAATAGTTGCTTTGAAAAAATATGGAGTACAAAATGAAATCATATTTCCATAACACCCAACATGGTCCATGGACTAGTTTGAGTTTTTTATTTTATAAGATTGTCAAAAGTTTTGTATTAAATTTATACTTTTCAGTTAACTATAAATGAAAGAGTTGTAAAAATATATCAAAAAAAAAAAAAACATCAAATTACTGTTTCAGTTACTTTCAAGTTAATTTATTTGAGGTTTGTGTTAGTTTTATGGATATAAATTAGTAGACGTGAGTTAGGATCGAACTCGAGACTATGGGATTGCACACTTTACGTATGAGAATTTAAAGTTAATAATTAAATATAAATGTTATATTTATTTATTTATTAAACGAAATAACTAACGGACGTTAAGTAATTAATGTAATGGACTAACTGTCGTTAAATGTTTATGGAAAAGGACTAAATTGCAAAAGTTGGGAAGGTTCCGAAATCCCTTTGGGGACTCCTTAACCGACGGCCTAGGACAAAACAAGGAAAGAACACCAACTTGTTCACCAAGTTTGCTTGGGTATATAAACAAGGACGGGTTTATTTTCCATCTCTTGTGCTCATAAGCTAAACCCTAAAATTGTTTTGTGTGTGTTTTCTAGTCCAAAACCGGTCGAACACCTTATTGGTGTCGATCCATTCTTTTTCCACAAACAAAGTTATTTGTTTAATAAAAACTAGCATTACTTTAATTCGGTTTGTATGCGTGTGTACAAGAACATAGTAATAACACACTATTGTTATTATCTTGGATTGAATTACAAACGGTAAGGGGTAATTCACATAATCCTAACTAAATCAAATTAGGGTTCATCCGTTGCTAGTTTGTGGATTTGATTCTTGTTCGGCTATAATCAAGAAAAGGTACGCATATTCTTTTATGTTAATTAATTGTTCATTAATAAATCATATACGCTTCCGCTTGATTGCTTTGATGTTTTGTGATTATTTATTTGAATGTCTTGATATATAATTCCAACAGTGGCATCACGAGTCATTGGTTTTAATGAGTAATTAATTACATAAACGCGTAATAAAACAAATACTTGTATGTTGTTTGCTATGTTTTTCTAGGGTTTATGCTTAATTTATGTTTGGGCGATTTTTATTAATGGGGCGTTCCCTAATTTTTTAGTTGACACATGTATAAATTTTAGGTTTTGAAAATTGTTGCTAATCTTATTAAAACCTAGAATTAATATTGATTACGTGATTAATTCGTGAATAATTTGTTATGTGTTATGGAATTTTTATATGCGATCTTGTGACTTATGTGTATAATTGTTATGATATCCATGATTATACATGCATGTTAGTCATGGATAAGTTGCTTTGATAATTGTTTAATTGTTAAGACATATTTAATTACTTATAAATCTTGAATGGGGAAGACTCCAATTATGTATAATTAATGAATAAATTATGTGCAATTTGGTATATTATTAATTATGGGTTTAAGCAATCGATTCGTCGATGTATGTGGCTCACTTTCTATCGCTGGAGTGAAAGCCCTAATTAATATATACATTATATTTAACCTAGATATTGATTATTAATAGGGTTTTATCGAATAAGTTGCATGTGGCTACTTGTTTACACGTATAAATTGTTTATTATGTGCGCATTGTTTTTTAGTAGTTTATTTTTTATTGGTATTACTTGTTTGTTTATTATGCATATTTCCTTCTGGTGAAAAATTCACATTATCATTCATGCATATTTCCTTCTGGTGAAAAGAAAGCATAAGACCTTTGTAGTTGTAGTTAAATGTTTCTTTTTACACATTGTTTTATTATTTCAAGTTATGAAAAATTCGATGCCAAACTCAGACACGCTTGTATAGTGACAATGCACACCGAGTTGACTGATATCCCTATGGTTCACTTAGACAACTCACCCCAAGATCAGAACAATAAGTATGTGAAAGACTTGGTCATGTGTTTGTTCAAGACATCAAATATTACCAACTTATTTTTTTACGGTGTTTTTGTATCTTTAATAACTTTAACATTTAGGGTGCGCTTGGTTCAAAGTGGGGAATGGGAAAGGGAATGCAAAGGAATGGAATGGTGATTATCATTATCTTTGATAGTGTTTGTTTTAAGAAAAACACATTAACCTCCAAAGTGGTGGTGGTGGTGGTGGATGATGGTGGTGGTGGTTGCTTTTGGTGGTGGTGGTGGTGGCTGGTAGGTGGCGGTGGTGGTGGCTGGTGGTAGGTGGTGGTGGCTGGTAGGTGGTGGTGGTGGTGATGGCTGGTAGGTGGCGGTGGTAGGTGGTGATGGTGGCTGGTGGTGGTGGTGGTGGTGGCTGCCGGTGGTGGTGGCTGGTGGCTGGTAGGTGGTGGTGGTGGTGGTGATGCTGGCTGGTATGTGGTGGTGGTAGGTGGTTGTGGTGGTGGTGGCTGGTGGTGATGGTGGTGTGGCTGGTGGTGGGGGCGCGGGTGGTGGTGATTGCGGTGGTGGTGGTGGGGTGGTTGGCGTGGTGGCGGTGGCTGGTGGGCTAATGGTAGTGGGCTAATTTGGTTGTGGTCTGGTGGGCCGGTGGTGGGTAATCATTACCATACCTCCCAATTTACTGGGTAATGCTCCATTACCTAATACTAAACAATGATTGCATTCCCTAGTCTTAACCAGACATGTTTAATCATTACCTTTCCCATTCCCCACCCCCCATTACCCCCAACCAAGCACCCCCTTAGTTCTGCTAAACCGGCAATGCTACCATGCTAATAAGAAAGTGAGAATAACCTATCGTACTAATTACATTAAAAGACAAACTCTTTCATAATCGAAGAACAAAAAATGAAGTTAAGAATTATATGGCTCGTTTGTATTAGATGGCGTTATATTCTTCAATAAACAACATCAACCACTACCAACTAACAATATAATACCAAACCCAACTTGCATAAGAAATATATGCATGCGTATATTAATAAGTGAATTTTTCATCCTTGGATTCATGTGGGACTACTTGAAACAAGTTTACGAAAATGACCGTTATAAATATTTGTTATAAATGACCGTTATAAATATTTGTTCTAATATGATAACTTGTTGCATTAACACTTATTTCAAAAATAAGAAAATAAATAAAAATAAAAGTTTTAAATGTACATTTCGTATAAAATTAAAAACAAATAAACGTAAGAAAGTCAACTTTATTTGCTATATAGTCATAGATAGGTTGAATAATATAAAATTATAAATCAATAAAATCCAACTACTCATATACTCTCACAAGATTCACATGTTCCCCTTTATATATTATCTTTCCTCGATTTTTACGTCTTCTTCTTCACATAAAAACCTGCAACTTTTTCTTGAAAAAGACTACACCCATGAAAAAAAAAAAAAAAAAAGCAAGAGTGTAGCACATCGATGAAGTTATAATGATCAAGGAGGTAGCAAGAGTTAGAGGCAGTAAGATAACCTATGCACCTCTTTCTCAGTAAGATCTTGTTAGTTCTGACCGCGTCTGACCAAGAAGAGAAAAACAAACAGTCTAACATCTGACTCAGTAAGAGTTAAGAGACGGTAAGATGCTTTTTTTTTTAAAACAAACATCACTTTATATACAAGTAATCATGTCAACGATGAACTCATGAGTTTGTTAATCGACACACTCTATGTTGGTGTTTAACTCCCATAATAGGGTTAAGATAATCAATGTCAACAGAAACTAGTACCAATTCAGCAGAAACAAATACCACTAGGTGGTTACCGGATATCACTTGGAATCGTGTTATCACTTTCCAAAGTAAACTATTCGACCCTAATGAATGCGTTACACGAATATCTACTTGGGATAAGACCAAATGTAGTTATAGAATTAGGCACAATTCAATAACCCTTTTGCTTATAAGTGTTTATCGTTTTCTGTGTGTCTTTCATGCATAATCAGATTTCCTATTTATAGGAGGTTACTCTTAGCTAGTCAAATGGAATTATGAGTATTAATCGGCCAATTAATAGCCTCATAATTATCCCCATTATAGCCGTTGGTGGTTACATGACCAATTAAACGTGGTCATTATGCAGTTGTAACAGCCACTTGAATAGGTCAAAGCCCGTTAGAAGCAGTACTTTCATCAGTACCTTCATAGCACCAGCAGTGGAGACACTGCTTCAGTGAAAACACCACGCTCAGTGGAAACACTACTCGTGGAAACACGTATATGTGGAACCACAACGGTACTTTCCACTAGCACTACCAATACAAAACACTATTAGAGTCGTGGTGTTCATGGACCTTATGGGTGTACACTCCGCACCTCCTAACCCATTACAAGGTGTGAACTAATCCCACAAGTGCACTAAATTTTCCAACAATCCTCCCCAAATTTAGTTCACTTCTTTTGCATGAAAACAAACATTAATCAAAACATGTGCATAAACGAAAATGTCCTGAGGATTGAATTTTCATCTTAGTAAATTACACGCTCAAATATTCGAGAATCAGGGTGTTCTAAGAATTGAACCTTTCAACCCATTTGAATACATGAAGATAAAATACACACAAGTTTTCAAGCACTTATCAGCCCGACACTATACAAGCCATGTGTCCATATCCAAATTCATAAATGTTGTAAAAGCTAAAAGTCCAAAAGCTCCCTGAAACGGCAAAACTTCAACATTTACATAGGTGGTTCCTCTTATTCATGCTCCTCGCTAAGCACTTTTTCAAAGAAAATTAACCATTAAGAAGTAAAGACTTCATCCTCCTTTCAGAGGTTCTCGAGCACAACCTTGGGATGTAAATAAAACATGTGCTCCAGTCCACTGAATGTTCAGCTTTCCACATTGAACTCAGCTCCCAAGTTTCTTCAGGAGGGAGTTGGGTGTCTAGCATTCAAGTGACTAAGTTGGACTTAAAACCATCCCTTTAGCGCTTTATAACCAAGTCTCTAGCTAATCCATTCGCCAAGTGATCAGCTAAGTTCTTTTGAGATCTAACAAACTCTATAGATACCACCCCATTCATGATAAGCTCACGAATCATGCTATGTCCGACACCTAAGTGTCTAGACTTACCATTGTACATCTGGCTATAAGCCTTAGCCAAGTAGTCTGCACTATCACAACGGATAGAAATAGGTGCTATAGGTTTAGGCCACAATGGAATTTCAAGAAGCAAGTTTTTCAACCATTCAGCTTCTTTACCAACAGCTGCTAAGGCCACAAATTCAGATTCCATTGTTGAACTGGTGATGCAAGTTTGCTTCTTGGATGCCCAAGAAATTGCACCTCCACCAAGTAGGAATACCCAACCACTAGTAGACGAATTGTCTTCAGTGTTACCGATCCAACTTGCAACAGTGTATCCTTCCAACACTGATGGGTAACCAGTATATGAGAGACTATAATCCATAGTTCTCTTCAAATAATTCAGTACCCTTTGACTCGCTTGCCGTGATGAGCACTAGATTACTAGTATACCTGCTCAATTTTCCCCACTGCAAAACCAATATCAGGTCTTGTACAAGTCATGGCATACATCAAGCAACCAATTACCCTAGAATACTCAAGTTGAGATACAGCTTTGCCATTATTAGGCATCACTTTCACAAGTATCCACAGGTGTACTCACTAGAGTACAATCAAAGTAATTGAATTTCCTCAACACCTTCTCAATATAATGAGACTGAGATATAGAAATTCTTTTACTTTCATGTTTAATCCTTATACGAAGGATAACATCAGCCTCCCCCATATCCTTCATGGAGAACCTTGATGACAAAAATTCCTTTGTCAGGTCAACCTGATTTTGGTCAGTGCCAAAGATCAACATGTCATCAACATATAGACAAATGATGACTCCTTTACCAGATTCATCAAATTTTCTATATGCACATTTTTCAGCTTGGTTAAGAACATAACCACTAGACAAAATCACTTCATCAAATTTTTGATGTCATTGCTTAGGTGCCTGCTTTAGTCCATAAAGAGACTTAATCAGTTTACACACCTTGTTTTCATTGTCAGGCATGATGAAGCCCTGAGGTTGGTTCATATAAACCTCCTCTTCCAATTCATCATTCAAGAAAGTTGTCTTCACATCCATCGATGAATAATCGATTGTGAATAGATGCCAAAGCAATCAGCAGTCTTATGGTAATGATACGAGCCACAGGGGCATAAGTATCAAAAATACTCTATCCATGACTTTGTTTAATGCCCGAATGACTAGTCTAGCCTTGAACTTTTCAATAGTTCCATCTACCTTCATTTTCCTTTTGAAAATCCATTTGCAACGCAAAGGTTTACAACAGTGGTAGATCAACCAACACCCAAGTGTTGTTGCCCATGATGGAGTCCATATCATCATTGATTGCTTCTTTCCAGAAAGCAATATTTTGGGACTTCATTGCTTCTTCAAATGTCTTGGGATCATCCTCAACAATGAAGCAATAGGAGTATGGTCGAGACCTCATCCCTTGTTCCTTCAACTAAATACAGTTGAAACTCAGGTCCAAATGACTTTGGAGTCCTGACCCTTTTGCTCTTTCTAAGCATAGGTTCAGATTGTTGAACCACAACCTCATCAGGGACCACTGATGGTTCATCATCGGGACCTCTGATGATTCACACCAGTGTCATGAGTTCCATTAGGAATCCTCATACTTGGTCTAGGGACCGATGAGAATCTATTCTCATCAAAGTTTGCATCCCTTGATTCAATTATGGAGTTAACAGAAACATATTCATTAGGTTCAATAACATAGAACCTAAAAGCCTTGAAATGCTCAGCATATCCAACAAAGATGCAATCAATGCCTCTTTCACCCAAAGTTTTCAATTTTGGATCAGGGAGTCTTACAACAGCCCTACAACCCCAAACCTTGAGATAGTTCAGGTTGGGTTTCCATTTAGTCCAGAGTTCATAAGGGGTAACCTTGTTCCTTTTGTTAGGAACCCTATTTAATAAATAGCAAGCTGTTAACATAGCTTCTCCCCAGAACCCTTGAGTCAGTCCTGAATAGGACAACATGGAATTAACCATCTCCTTCAGCACCCTGTTTTTTCCTTTCAGAAATGCCATTTTGCTGAGGAGTATAAGGGGCCGTCGTTTCATGGATTATACCAACAGACTGAAAATACAGAGTATCCATGTACTCACCTCCCCTATCAGTCCTTAATCTTTTGATCAAAGACCCAAGTTGCAATTCAACTTCAGTTTCAAACACTTTGAATTTATCTAATGCTTCATTCTTAGTATGTAAAAGATAGACATAACAAAACCTAGAAGCATCATCAATAAATGTCACAAAGTACTTCCTATTCCCCAAAGAAGGAGTGGCATGCAAATCATACAGGTCACTGTGTATTAGCTCCAAGAGCTTAGTCTCACGATTAACACCCTGAAAAGGTTTCTTGGTTATCTTGGTCAACATGCAAGTTTTACACTTTTCAGTGTCCATGTCAAATGCTGAGATTAACCCATCCTTAGACATATCTTACATTCTCTTATAGTGTACATGGCCAAGTCTAGCATGCCATAGGGTAGAGTCAGTCAGGTCAGTGGTTTCACAAAAGCTGAATTTAAACTATCAGTGGCAATATATACACTATCAGTGGAAA
Source organism: Chrysanthemum makinoi (assembly GCA_910596185.1). Lineage (NCBI taxonomy): Eukaryota > Viridiplantae > Streptophyta > Magnoliopsida > Asterales > Asteraceae > Chrysanthemum > Chrysanthemum makinoi. The sequence continues at coordinate 19,348,964 of OU343222.1, forward strand.
TATTAAGCCTGATTACATAAATAACCAAAACCAATAAAAACACCAGATTTAGACAAGACAAATTTATCATATTCAATAACTTGTTTATATCCATGATTATTCAAAACACTACTTGAAACCAAGTTCTTCCTAATATCAGGAACATGAATAACATTAAACAAAGTTACAATCTTTCCAGAACTAAACTTAAGATCTACACAACCATGACCATGCACCAAGGTTGTTGACTCATTTCCCATGTGAAGAATAGAACCATCATTCAGTGACTCATAATCTTGAACCCCTTCTATCTTTGCACAAATGAACTGTTGCACCAGAGTCAATCCCACCACGCAACATCACCATCCTGCACATAATGAGATTCAGATACATATGTAACATAATAAATCTTGAAAGACTTATTAACCATATTCTAACCATTCAGTGAGTTGGAGGAACCACCACTCCCTGAACCATTAGTGCCTGATCCATTGGCTTACCACCAACTTTAACACCCTTGCAATCCCTTTAATGTGACCAATTTGACAACATTTCCAAAGTAGGTGTTGCCTTCTTGTTAGGATCTGCCCTTGTGTTATCATGATATTTGCGTTTGCCTTTGTTGTCATTGTAACTGGTGGAGTTGTTATGCTCCACCATATTGACAACAGATGCACCAGCAGCATTGCTACTCCTTGGCTTGTCATTATCCTGCACCTTGAGAGATTCCTCAATGCGCAGATGAGCCCAACTCAAGAGTTAACTCCTCTTTCTTATGTTTCAAGGTATGCTTGAAATCTTTCCAAGAATGAGGGAGTTCGTCAATGACACAAGAGACTGAAATAGACTCATCCATGTGCATATTATGTTGTGTAAACCTTCCAAGTATACCAAGAAGTTCATTGTATTGTTCCATAACCGGTCTTGAATCAGTCATTTTGTAATTTGTGAAATTACTAACAAGGAACTTCTTACTTGATGCATCCTCAGCCATATATTTGGCATCCAAGGAGTCCCACAGTTCTTTGGAAGATTTAATGTTCTGATAAATATCAAAAAGAGAATCAGACATACCATTGAGAATTAAGCCTCTGCATATGTAGTCATCATTCTCCCATTTGCTCCTCCTCCTGATCTGTTCCACTGTAGCATCATCCCCATCATCAGGAATAGGAGTGGTAAGCACATACACCACACTCATGCTTGACAGCAAGAAGTACATCTTCTTCTGCCACCTCCTAAAGTCTACCCCTTCAAACTTATCAAGCTTGGCAAAGTTTGAAGCCACGTGTTTCATTGCAGCAGCAGCCATTGATTATCACAAAATAGTTTACTTTGATTGTTGGTGTTTAACTCCCAGAATAGGGTTAAGATAATCAATGTCAGCAGAAACAAGTACCAATTCAGCAGAAACAAATACCACTAGGTGGTTACCGGATATCACTTGGAATCGTGTTATCACTTTCCAAAGTAAACTATTCGACCCTAATGCCTGGGTTTCACGAATATCTACTTGGGATAAGACCAAATGTAGTTATATAATTAGGCACAATTCAATAACCCTTTTGCTTATAAGTGTTTATCGTTTTCTATGTGTTTTTCAAGCATAATCAGATCTCCTATTTATAGGAGGTTACTCTTAGCTAGTCAAATGGAATTATGAGTATTAATCGGCCCATTAATAGCCTCATAATTATCCCCATTATAGCCGTTAGTGGTTACATGACCAATTAAACGTGGTCATTATGCAGTTGTAACTGCCACTTGAATAGGTCAAAGCCCGTTAGAAGCAATACTTTCATCAGTACCTTCATAGCACCAGCAGTGGAAACACTGCTTCAGTGGAAACACCACTGCTTTAGTGGAAACACTACTTCAGTGGAAATACTGCATATCAGTGGAAACCACAATCAGTACTTTCCACTAGCACTACCAATACAAACCACTATTAGAGTCAGGGTGTTCATGGACCTTATGGGTGTACATTCCGTACCTTCTAACCCATTACAAGGTGTGAACTAATCCCACAATTGCACTAAATTTTCCAACACTCTACAACTTTGTTGTTGATCACCAAGTCCCGACATTTATATTTACAACTAAAACAGTAAAATTGGCCAAGAATCGGATTGTGAGGGTGCGTTTAGTTGGGGGGAAATAACTTTGTTTTCCATAAAATGTTTGTGGAAAACAAGGAAAGCAGAGATCACGTTCAAATCAACATTTTCCAACAAAAATATTTTGCAAAACACAAAATCCCCTATTTTCTAACTTAACAAGAAAAATTACAAAATAAATTATAGTTGTTTTCCTTTGTAACCCACAAAACTCCTTCCCTTTCTTTCAAATTGAAAATACAAACATCAATGGTGCATTTAGTTGGAGAAAAAAATTCTCTTGTTTTCTATCTCTAATTTTGTAAAAACATTGGAAGAGAAATTTATCTCCACAAAACACTTGAAAATAATAAAAACGTGTTTAGCTGATGTTTGTATTTTCAATTTTGAATAAAGGGAAGGAGGTTTGTAGGTTAAAAAGAAAAACAACTATAATACTTTATATACGTGTTTACCTGATGTTTGTACTATAATGTTGGGTTGTGGTAATTGATGTCGTTCATAAAAAAATGATATTGAAAACCGTAACCCACCATACAAGTTCTCAGCTAATTTTTTTTTTATCTCTTTAATGAACGAAATGTCTTTCTTTGTAAGTAGTCGATACGATACCATATTCTTGATTTCTTTTAAGTAACATATGGTCGCATTACCGGTTTAATCGACATGTCTCAAGAGCGTGATGTTGTACATCATAACAATCTTAAAACTTGTTAAGATATCAAAACACCAAAAACTAATAATATTATTATAAAAGCTTAAATTTTAAGAGAAATTTTGTAAGAACGTTGATATTGTATAATTCGTCGCATAACTCATACTCATACGCAGTGCATGTATATCTTATTGTTATACAACATATCTTATGTACATTTTTGTAGAAAAAAAGCACTCAGGTAACTTTATATACATGTTTGTAGTCATCATACCTTATATACATCTTCGTCAATGCTCAGCGTTCTGTGTATCCTGCTTCGAAACGTATACGAGTCATCCAAACTAAATCCATGTGTAAGCTAGATGTCTTAAACATCAACATCACCAAGTCTTTCACATACTTGTCGTTCTGTTCTTGGGGATGAATTGTTGTGTGACTGAACCATGGTGAATATCCAACTACAAATGCATTGTAACTATACAACCATGTTTGAGTTTGGTATCGATTTTCATAGCTTGAAAAGAATAAAACAATGTGTAAAAAGATGAAGCATTTGATTACGAAAATGATACACTAGAGCTTGTATTTTAATGTATCTAGTACGATAGTTCATTCTCACTTTCTTATAAAAACACCATAAAGTATGCATTGGTTATCAAAGAGTTTTTCTTTTAATATTAAACTTATTAAAGATATAAAAACACCATACAATACTAAGATGGTCGTAAATATATTTAAGTTGTAAGAAAAAATATGTGACTAACTTGTATAGTGTATCATTGATTACATAATTTGTTTTAAAAATGCAACATATTTTTAAGAATCACGAAAAAAACCAAGAGACAATACAAGACGCCCCACCTTGATTAATCATGAGAATTAAAAGAGAACGGGTCGTGAAGAAAGTAAATCAAACATACAAATAAAATAAGTCCTACACAAATGATAAAAAAAAAGTCCTACACAATAAAACTAAAACTTACACACAAATCAAACGTAGTGTATGTAGTCACAAACAACACGACATTGAAACAAACTACTAGTATTTTGTAAGAACAAACAAACAAAAAGATTATAATTACAAAATCAAATTATCTAAAGGTATGTATTGGTTAAAGAAATTGAAGAAAGGGAGAAAAAATTACAATTACAAACCAAGACATCCTTGATCACCTTATCAAATTTTCCTTCAAAGCTTCTTTCTTTTTCTTGTCGTCTTCACTTGTAGGAAACGGTGTACACTTTTTAATAATAATTCATATTATAATTAATAAATATACTATATGATTAATAATAAATGGTTGATTATTGTGTTCAATTTATGATAATAATGTTTTATTTAATGTTTACACAAGCTACTTATTCATCGTATTGTTATGGTTTAATTTATACTTTTAAAAACAGACAATTAAAATCATTCAGACAATTAAAGAAAAACAAACAACAATATTTCGTTCAGATTCTGACTTTATAGCCACCTCTTAACAGTAAAATGTAGTAGTCACATTTAGACCCAAAACATCTTAATGAAACAAACACACCCTAAGGGGGCGTTTAGTTGGGGTAATTTGAAATTCCGGAATTTTAAATTCAAGAAAATTTAAATTCTTGAGAATTTAAAATTCTGGAATTTAAAATACCTTCGCATGTTAGGTTGACAGAAATTTATAAATATTTTTTTATTTTTTTAATATAAATTTCATAAATATTCTATTTAAAAGTTTATAAAAAAAAAAAGTTTTAAAACATCTATAAAAAAAGTTTATAAAAAAAGTTTATAAATAATTTATGAAAAAAGTTTATAAAAAATTTACAAAAAATTTATAAAAATAATTATAAAAAAAAGTTTATAAAAATTTTATAAAAAAACTTTATACAAAATTTATAAGAAATTTTTAAAAAAATTATAAAAAAAAGTTTATAAAAAATTTATAAAAATAATTATAAAAAAAAGTTTATAAAAAGTTTATAAAAAAGTGTATAAAAAATTTATAAAAAAAAAAGTATAAAAAAAATTTATAAAAAAAAGTTTATAAATAACTTATGAAAAAAGTTTATAAAAAAGTTTATAAAATTTTTTTAAGAAATTTATAAAAATATTTATAAAAAAAAGTTTATAAAAAATTTTATAAAAAATTTATAAGAAATTTATAAAAAAAATAATAAAAAAAAAAGTTTATTAAAAATTTATAAAAAATTTGTAAAAAGAGTTTATAAAAAAATTCATAAATATTCTATTTTAAAGTTTATAAAAAAAAACAATTAGAAAAAAAGTTTATAATTTTTTTTTTAAGTAAATTAAAATTCCTCACTTTTTGTAGGCATTCTGATTCTCTCCGTTTTGGCAATTCGGGGAATTGTAAATTACTTCAAATGCCGTTTGAGTTACCAAACAGAACATTTGAAGGAAATTAAAATGCAAATGCTCCAAATATCCTTCAAATTGCCTCAACCAAACGCCCCCTAAGTGTTTAATCCAAAACAAAACAAAACAAAAGATAAACCTTTTATCAACTTGACATATGAATCTTTTGTGTTAATTTGTGGTCATAAACTACTTAAAATAAATGATTAGTTGTTAGTTGAATCTTGAGCTTGAACCAAGAGCACGCTAGTCATGGTTCAACCATAAGCTAGTTAAAACTCTTCACTTTTTTATATGTAAAAGTTAATATTGTTTTATACTATAATTGAGAAACTTGGTGTAAAGTTTTTTTAATAAACGTGAAAAAGATTTTATCTTAGAAAACTTTAAAAAAGTTTTTAAAAAAAAATCTTCTCATGCTTATTTCTTTTAAAACAATTTCTTACAATACTTTACTTTGACTAAAAAGTTAAAACCAAAACACACACTATCATCCATGCATATTTCCTTCCAGTGAAAAGAAAGCATAAGACCTTTGTTGTTATAGTTAAATGCTTCTTTTACACATTGTTTTATTATTTCAAGCTATGAAAAATTTGATGCCAAACTCAAACACGGTTTCTGCAAGATAAAATGCTAAGAAACATTTGATTAAAAATATATGGTAATTCGAGGGCAAGAAGCTAGCTCAACAATGTTGACCAGAAGTTGATAGATGGATGAAAAACATGTTGCGGTGTTTTTTGGAGCTTTTGAAATGTAAATGATATTATATATATATACTAATAGAAGTTGGGGTGGGTATAAAAATACATGGAAAAAATGGGTGTGTGTCAAAATGTGATTGGCTCCATACATGTAACAGTGTACAAAAAACTGTGTTGGCAACACCCTATTGGTGAAAGTGTGTTTGCAAACCTGCTCATTCTTCTATACGGTTGAAGACCATACATATGTTTGCATACAATACACACGTTTATATGTATACATAACACACATTCACCGCCTTTAAACAACTCTCTAGAAAAATCTAACTCTCATTTATCTTCTCTAGATCATACTATCATCATCTATCTCTTCCTCTTGCACCATGACACAAATCACAAATTCACAATGAAAACCCAAATCATCAAAATCAAAAACGACTTTAGTTTCCAGGTGTCCCGCTAATTTATATACTCAAAATAGCATCGATTCAGAGAAAAAACTGGATTCAAACCAAATCGAAATAATCGACTGGGTAAGTTTATGAACCCTAATTGCAGATGTTTAATTTAGTTAAATTTGGGTTTTTTTTAGGGTTATAATTATTTTGTATAATTAATGGTTATTGGTTAAGTTAATTGAATTATTGGTTTTTTAGACATTGATTTGTCGAAGATGGGGGATATGATTTTGTGTTGCAATTTTATCACTTTTCAATGCTATGTATGTAGTGCGTTTAAGATGTTTGATGTTTTGTCTTTGAAACTGTTTTTCTTCTAGATTGTTGGTATGCATTATATTTGTTTTGGAGAGTGTCGTACTGATGTGAGCCTACAAAGTGTTTGTGGTAATGCCAAGAGCCTAATAAAATGGATAATGAATGTTAAAATGTTAAAGATCTGTTGGTCTTATAAAATGTTGTTAAAAGGATTAGCAGTAAAAGCAAGGAATAGGGCTATTTTACATTTTTGATGATTTGGGAATAGGGCATTCACCATCATAAGTAATCATCTTATGCAAGGTTAACCTTGCATATGATTTGGCATTGTGTTAGTTTCGTTTTTAATATGCAAGGTTAAATGAGTCTTGAATTTGAAACTGACTACTTTCACACAATAGGTTGTTGGATCATGATTGGTGAAATTGACACGTATCTTGGCGGGCAAGACTACATGCGGTTTGCACCATGGCGTGGACTAATGTTGGCTTGCATTTTCTAATGCTTGCTACGGCAGTGAAAGCTACCGTATCTTGGCAAGGCATCACGACATCGGTTTGCAGCCATGGCGGGTCGGATGCTTTTTTTATCTCAGAACCGAGACCTATTTGTCATTGTTGTTAGGATCAAATGACATGTTACATTTTATAACTGGCACTTTGTGGATGATATCGGTATGTAACCGCACCTTTATTTTTTCCACTAACTCATGTGGAATTTTTAAATATGACCATTAAGGCAATGATGATCACTACGGTTTTCTTAAGGGAAAATGACAAAAAAATGCATCGAACTTGACACTTGTTGTCATTGTGTGTAACCAACTATTTTTTTTTCATTGTAACACAAACCTTTTGAATTTTTGTCATTGTATGTAGCCGTTAGGTGAATTGTGTTATTGTATGTACCCAGGTAGGCTTAGTGTTACATCGGTAGTCCTTTTATTATTACGGCGTTAGTAAATAACTTAAAATTTCGTTCTCTTACGTTTTTATTCGTTTAAACGTTATTATACGTTTTCTTCCTTTTACACGATTCGTCCGTTTTTACACGTTTTTCTTCCGTTTTCGTCCGTTTTTAACGTTTTCTTCGTTTTACACGATTTCGCGTGTTTACACGTTTTTCGCTCGTTTTTTTACATTTTTCTTCCGTTTTTACAATTTCTCCGTTTTCGTCGCTTTTACAACGTTTTCTTCCGCTTAAACGATTTCGTGTTTTTACACGCCGTTTTACATTTTTTACATGTTTTTTCGTTTTCTTTGTTTTGCTTTCTACAGTTTTCTTCCGTTTTTAAACGTTTTCTTCGTTTTCGTCTGTTTTACATTTTTACGTTTTACACGATTTCGCCATTTTTACACGTCGCTGTTTTTACATTTTCTTCGTTTTTACACATTCGATTTCCCTTTACACGTTTTCTTCCCTTTTAAACGATTCGTCCGGTTTTACACGTTTTCTTCGTTTTCGTCCGTTTTTACATTTTTACAGTTTTCTTCCGTTTTCGTCGTTTTACACGTTTTCTTTGTTTTTACAGATTTCTCCGTTACACGTTTTCGCTCGTTTTCATGTTATTCGTTTTTACAAGTTTTCTTCGTTTTACAGTTGCCGTTTTTACGATTTTGTCCGTGTTTTGCACGTTTTGCCGTTTTACACGTTTCTTCGTTTTACACGTTCGTCGTTTTTACGTTTTTACACGTTCGTTTTCTCGCTTACACGTTTTCGTCCGTTTTTACACGTTTTCTTCTGTTTTTACACGATTTCGTCCGTTTTTACACGTTTTCGCTCGTTTTAACACGTTTTCTTCCGTTTTTACTCGTTTTAACACGGAAGAAAACGTGTAAAAACGAGCGAAAACATGTAAAAACGGACGAAATCATGTAAAAACGGAAGAAAATGTGTAAAAACGAGCGAAAACGTGTAAAAATGGACGAAATCGTGTAAAAACGGAAGAAAACGTGTAAAAACAGACGAAAATGTGTAAAAACTGAAGAAAACGTGTAGAAACGGACGAAAACACAAGAAAACGTGTAAAAAGGTGTAAAAAACGTGTAAAACGAGCGAAAACGCGTAAAAACGGACGAAATCGTGTAAAAAAAGAAGAAACGTGTAAAACGGAACGAAATCGTTTAAAACGGAAGAAAACGTGTAAAAACGGACGAAAACGGAAGAAAACGTGTAAAAACGGAAGAAAACGTGTAAAAACGAGCGAAAACGTGTAAAAACGGACGAAATCGTGTAGAAACGGACGAAAACGGTACAAATGACGAAAAAAAGAAGAAAACGGTAAAAACGGACCAAAACGGAAGAAAACGTGTAAAAACGAACGAAATCGTGTAAAAAGGGAAGAAAACGTGTAAAAAGGGACGAAATCGTGTAAAAACGGAAGAAAGCGTGTAAAAACGAGCGAAAACATGTAAAAATGGACGAAATCGTGTAAAAACGGAAGAAAACGTGTAAAAACGTGTAAAAACAGACGAAAACGGAAGAAAACGTGTAAAAACGGAAGAAAACGTGTAGAAACGGACGAAAACAGAAGAAAACGTGTAAAAACATGTAAAAAACGTGTAAAAACGAGCGAAAACGTGTAAAAACGGACGAAATCGTGTAAAAAACGAAAAAGAAAAAAGAAAAGTAAAACGCGAAAAAACTAAGAAAACGTTGTAAAACGACGCGAAAAACGTGTAAAAACGGACGAAATCGTTTAAAACGGAAGAAAGGAAGAAAACGGATTAAAAACGGAAGAAAACGGAAAAAGTTAAAAAAACGGTAAAAGAAAACGTGTAAAAAGCGAAGAAAGTAAAACGTGTAAAACGGGACGAAATCGTGTAAAAACGAAAGAAAAGAAAACGTGTAAAACGACGAAACGAAAAAGAAGAAAACGTGTAAAACGGACGAATCGTGTAAAAAGGGAAGAAAACGTATAATAACGGATGAAAACGAATAAAAACGTAGGAGAACGAAATTTTAAGTTATTTACTAACTAATCGTTAATATAAAAGGACTAACGATGTAACGCTAAGCCTAACTGTACATACAATAACACAAATTCACCTAACTGGCTACATACAATGACAAAATTTCAAAAGGTTTGTGTTACAATGAAAAAAAAAATAGTTTGCCACACACAATGACAACAAGTGTCAAGTTCGATGCATTTTTTTGTCATTTTCCCGTTTTCTTAACTCCACTTTTTTGGCGTGGCAGCCACACTAGAGATGTGGTTGCAGCCATGGCGGGAGTTTTATAATGGTGGTGAATTTCTATATCTGAGCCTACGCATTGCTGCAAAAAACGTTGAAAGACTTTTGAATAGGGGTGTAAACGAGCCGAGCCGCTCGTGAAAAGCTCGGGATCGGATCGGTAAAAAGCTCGAACGAGCCGAGCTGAAACGAGCTCGAGCCCTGGCTCGAGCCTATTTTGGGCTCATTTAATAATCGAGCTCGAGCCCGCAGCTCTATAAAAGCTCGAGTAGGCTCGCGAGCCTAAACGAGCCCTAGAATTATATACGGTATATATCGCCTATAATGTATAAACGAAGCTTAAAAGTAGTAAACGAGCTCGAGCTTTATGTAATTAACGAGCCGAGCTCAAAACATCATGAAATTAGTCGAGCCCGGCCGAGCTCGAAGCTTGTGAAAATTTTCACGAGCCGAGCTCGAGCTCAAAGTATAAGGCTCGAAACGAGCTCGAGCCCGAGCTCGAGCTTTATATATATAAACGAGCCGAGCTCGAGCCTTAACGAGCTCGAGCTCGGCTCGGCTCGTTTCCACCCCTACTTTTGAATGGTATGTACAAGAAAGATTTTTTAAACATGACATGAATGCCACATTATGATAACACAATCTTAAGCTGATTTCAACAAAGGTAAATTCGTAATTATATCTCTTATTATCCTTTTTAACATAAGAGGAAAGCCTTTTTGGTCAACGCATTCTTTTAGAAACGTGCTTCTCAAAATCATGCTTGGTATTTAAAGAACGTTGAAATAACGGGGAATGAAACCGATGATGGCATTTCAGGTAACGGAAGCCCTAACCTTCAGCAGAGATTAACTCTGAATATAAAACTACACTGTTAAAATATTTATATTATCACAGTTTACTTTAGACTAATGTTTTCATTTATGGAATATACAGGTGGTTATGGCACATAATAAGATGCTTGAGAGAGTATGTATGGTAGCTGGATCCGTTTTTCAGTAGATGGAGATACAGGTGGTATGTTTAAATTAGTGGCTAATAGATGATCTGTTTTCGAGTTTGTTAAACTGATTCAATGCCGGTTTATAATACGACGTAATTGTTTAAGTACAGGCCGTCTATTTTGGTGATAGTGGAGCATTTCCGAAGATTCAGTGTGTGCAGCTGGGCTGCTGGTCATGCACTACGAGATGCCTGAAACTTTTACTAAAACACAAGGCTGATGTAAGACTTTATTGATGCCTATTTTGTATATCACAAATATATGTATGTATATCATTTTATAAGTTGTAAATGTAGTGGTCATTGTTTCGCAGCCTAATATTAAAACTAACGATGATGTTACTCCATTGCTGTCTACTGTAGCTGCAGGCTCACTCCAAGCTAACCGGAACCATGATGGAACTCAAACATGATCTTACTAGCTAATCGTTTTCTTCCTGATAGGATTTTCATGTTCTCTTTCAATAGATAACCTTCAGTAATGAGATGACTTCAGGCACATAAAAAGGTACAAAGCTGCAACCATATTTCAGGTTGATATATTGAATTTCTTACATAAACATGGATCCGACGTTAGTGGAAAAACAAATCTGGGTGATAGGCTGAGGGATGCAATTGGTTCGTGGTTTGGAGGCTTAGAGGTCGTGCCACATATTCTTGCTGCTAATGGAGGTATAAATGTAGAGAATTTGTATTTCAAAACTAATGGCTAAGAGTTCCTTAAAGCAGGGTTAGATTTTCTTGGGATTTTATTTGGTATTATTGTATTCAGAGAACATCCGTTGGACTTATTGATTTATTTGTTTGCTTTTCAGGAGAGTATGGTCCAGAGGGACAAAATAAATCTTCAAACGGCACACCAAGAAAACCAAACAGTCCCACTGCCCTCTTTTGGAAGAACAAATATACCTTAATCGCTATTCGCGAAGAAACTACATCAGGTATAAATTTTAACCGAGAAAATAGTATATTTGCTTAGGGATGTTTTAAAATGATATCAGCATATTTCACAATTAAAGTTAGGACAACATTAGGAATTAAATTTGAGGTAAAGATGTAGTCAAATTTAAAGACGTGATTGCTCATAGGTTGTAAATAGGTATTAAAAAATTGTATAGCCAATTTTTATCAAAGGATTTTACTGTTCAGTAGCCACAAGTGTGCTGTTATTGAGTCATATATTATATGTAAGTGAAATTTTTATACATACTCGGTTGAGGCTGAAGCATACCATTTGCTTATTGCGGGTCAAAACAGACGAGTACAACTTACCAAGATGGGTGGGGTTGAGTAATGCCTCTGGGTTGAAACATGTTATGTTTTTGTATGTGTTGAAAAATTAAGTTATTTCTATGTCGTTAGCGCAGTCCCAAACGCCCTCTAAGTTATATTTATTAGTCATATTTTTGTTGTTGCATTTGATTATATGAATGTTTGGAAAAGTAGTTGCAATTATAGTTGCTGCCTTTGCTTCTGTAAACCGTTGAAAGCCAAAACTCAGGAAAAATGACCGAGTGTGCAGAGTGAATAAATTCATTTCTTACCCGTATTTGCAGATTATACATATTCATTATACGTCCACATTTATTTGAAATCATGGTATCGACGCGTTAATCAGCCAAAGCTTTAAAGGAACCTTACATACCTTGCTGCAATTGTTGCTTTGCAACCACAACCACCCGTTCATTCTCAGGTACATATCTCAATCATAGACTCATAGTTATCAACTAGGTTGGTAATTGTTCAATTATGGTATCATGAACATGTAAGTTTCTGCATTTTTGTCTTGCATTATTCCAGATTCTTTTATGTCAATATCAGCTTGAATCATAACTCAATTCTGGGTGTATGCTTTTGCAGATTCAATCAGGCCTTAAGGAGCTCCTGAAAGATGGTGTGAAGTGAGAAGAAAACTCACAACCCACTCTGGAAGTGGAGATTGTGACACACGGATAGAAGGGGAATCGGAGAAGAGAGAAATAGAAGAAAAAAAAAATATTTGACAAGGTAATGGTTTATCTGTGATACCTAGGGCATTTGGATTAGCTTATATGCAAATACTAAGTTACATAGGTGGTTTGCATTAGCTTATTACGTTCCTAACTGAGTTTGGTATCTTCCTTTCAGGTATGTTTCAGCTAGAAACGTGCCTTTTCTAAAAGGCTAAAACACTGTCTACGTACGAATCACATTAGCAGCGCAAAAAAAATACCCAGTATGCATTTAATTTTACTTGACAGGTCAAAACGCGCTAAAGGGCCAGGCTTACATGTCAAAAAATATAAAAAAATATGAGTGTATGCATCTCTAAAACCCCAGCTTTGAGTTGTTATATAGTTTTGGTTTCGCACTGTAGCTGTAGGTGCGCCAAAGAAAGCCGAAAACCAAAAATAGCTGGAAGGCAAAAATTTCAAGGTTAACTTTCAAACTCGAATATCAATTTCCCGGCTCTTTGGCTTGAAATCTGATATTTTTGTTACTTCTAATGCTATTTTGATTGTAGGACGATGTCGAATTCGAGACTGATCGTCATGAAAAGCATCCGCAACAAACTTTAACAAATACGATTATACAAGTTAAGTTATTTACTTTATTCCTCAACTGCAGTGCTTGATTTGTTCCCCTTAAATGTACTTTGGTTATTTTTTTTACGCTTATATATTGTGACCATACTCTTTTTACAGAAATGATGATGGATGGTTGTGATGAATTAACAGCTAACTCTACTTATGCTTCTGACACAACAGACGCTGCTGAAATTGGAGAAGTAGAGTTAATTGATGTTCACGTTCAAAGTGAGTTGGAATCATGTTTTATGTTATAATGTTGTCTTGAAAAGACAAGTTGCCTGCATATTGGATTTTAAATTATTATGGGCTATTTCTTTTTTCTAAATTGTATATTTTATGCTTATTGTTTTCGCTAATCGTGTTTTGTCGTCCTCAAGGTAATGTTGTGGAATGTCAGCCTAACGAATTGGTGGATGTTTATGCCCGCAGGTGGTTAACGGCTTTTTTTTTATGGTTTTTGCAGCAGCATTTGTTGGAATAAACCCTCATGGATCGCTAAACAACAAGGGCAAAGGCAAGATAGAAGGTTCCTTTGATTTATCTGTGGCGGCTCTGATGGTGTTCTATCTTTGGGTTCGAGCCTGTGCGAGATATCAACATCTTTTGAAACTGTCTCATGTGGTCCTGCAATTCATAGTGGTATGCACATCAGTTCTCTGTTATAAGCTATGTGTAGCCTTTATCTGTTTGCTACCATACGGTCAAAGCTTCAATTTTCTATGCTTTTCGTTGCATTTTTTACCCGAATCCAGTGGACAATGCCACTTTTAATAACATGTGCAACCATGAATGGTGTTTGGTTTCGCAACTGTATTTGCAGACTTCAGCCTTATGCGTGTCGTTCGCGTAGTTTTGCAGGTTCTAGATGATCTTTGAACCTAAGTAATTATTTTCACATGTCGAGTTTTGTTACTGTAAAAAGCTTTGGTTTTTCTTATAAATTTACGTGAAGTTATAGGGACCGATTGGGTGATTTACAACAATTGCTGAATCGCAACCATAAATCCCCACTGTCCACTCTCAGGTACATATCTGACTCATAGTTGTCTACTACTAGGGTAATTGCTATTGATAAAGTTACATTCTCTAAAAAAAATCTTAACCCGTACAGATTACGTAAAAAGTTATATTTCCTTAAACTAGAGTAGTATATTATTATTTTCAGCAGCAAATATTTATAGCTGATTGGTGAATGTGGTGAAATTAATAATTTTGCTGTCAAGTTAGATTTAAAACATGTTTGATAGCATATAGAACCAGAGACCAAAATCCATATGTTTTAAATTACCCCATTGAGAAGAAACCTTTGCCCATCGATTACTTGAAGTCCTAGAGCAACAACCATGTGTGTACATATCCCATGGTTTGCAACGCCAACTGTTTAGCAGTCTTGGTCCCCAAAGTTTAGCCTTATTCAGATACCATAAACAAAATGTTTGGGTTAAGTTTATCTTAGAAACTTATAAGGTTATTCTTGAGGAAAAAACCTCAATAAGCTAAAACTCTCAATTCGGACTGTTCTGAATTTGCTGAATTCATGGGTGTTTGAGATTTTTTTTGTTAAATTGTTAACTTATTAATGTCTACATTTAGTCTAGATGTACTTTGTAACTCTGATCTAATTTTGCAGATTTATGATGAATTCTGACTGTTATATAGTAAACTTGAGAGCCAACGATGTAAACTACAACAAGCAAAAGAGAGTAACGCAATCCAAAAGGTTTTCAGAACTCGCAATGATCAACTCTTAGTCTATCCGTCTGGATTCCGTTATCACCCTCCTCTCTTGCGTTGACATCATGTAAAGTGTAAAGTGTAAATAACATTGACATCTTGTATACACTTCAATTACTATCTCTATCATAATGGTTTCCAATATGGGTATATGATGAATGCACTTCAGACGAATGTGCAGGCAACTTGATGCATCAAACATTCATCGTTTTGAGGAGTTCAATTCGGATGTTGACGATTCGGTGTCTTCTAAGATGTATATTATTTGCAGTCGTCAACCTCAGCTTTCTTAATTGTATGTACATGTTTATACTAAAATTTTATGTATGCGCATTCCGCATTAACATGACATTAGCGATTGGTCTCAAGTTGTATGATACTGTGATCAATAAATATATTCAAGGTTTTACATACTTCTTTACCAAAACGATCTTCAGCAAGTGAATACTTTATATTGTAACAACAACGCCAACAAAAAAAGAAGTGACAAAATAAACCCGCAGCAACGCGCGGGCTAACCCAGCTAGTTTTAATAAATCCAACCCAACTTAGAACACTTTTGTACAATTTTCTGTCCATTTTTTAGTTGAGATGACACTCGGCCCAATCTCAACCTGATAACCGGGCCACAAACTTCTTGAATTACTCAACCGACTCAAACAACACCTACCTTTAACCCTATTTCAATCTTGCAGTCACACTTTGCTCAAAAAAAAAATCTTGCAGTCACACTACTTTCTAAGGTTAGGTTAGCTTCTAAATGGTTTCAACAAGGAGGAGAAGCCTTCTTATCGATGAAACATCATCATCTTCTGTAAGTTTATCTTATATTATACATATCGCTGTTTTGGATTAATTTATTTGTCGCTGTTTTGGAGTTTATTTGTTTTGTTTTTGGTCTACTTTGTGAATTCTGTTAAGGGTGTTGATAGTGTTATATAGGCGTGGACCGAGTTGGTTCTGACAGCATTCATTCAAACAAATGATATTGTTTCAATAATTTTATTGTATAATTGGATTGGATTTAAGGTGTGCTTGTGTGTTTGGATATGTGTACGTGTTTCAATAATTTGATCATTATTGTTATTTTTTTTATTTGCTCATTGCTGCAGGTCAAGGTAGCACCTCCTGAAAAAAAACAAGTATCAACTAGGAGGAGAAGCAGGATGAAAACCGTCACCAATACCCGACCTGTAATTTTTTTTTACTTATCGGCTCTTTTTGAATTATCAGCTTCTTTGTCCGTTTAACATATTCAATAATTTGATCATTATTGTTATTTTTTTTATTTGCTCATTGCTGCAGGTCAAGGTTGCACCTCCTGAAAAAAAACAAGTATCAACTAGGAGGAGAAGCAGGATGAAAACCGTCACCAATACCCGACCTGTAATTTTTTTTACTTATCGGCTCTTTTTGAATTATCAGCTTCTTTGTCCGTTTAACATAATCAATAATTTGATCATTATTGTTATTTTTTTTATTTGCTCATTGCTGCAGGTCAAGCTTGCACCTCCTAAAAAGAAACAAGTATCAACTTCAAGCACAAGTATGCATTTTTTTTTAGCCGCCATTGGTGCTAACAACTTCATTAACTATTGTCGTCTTTCTTAATTATTGTTTTCCATGACAGGGCCATCTGAAATTCCACAGATGCTGTATGATTTGATTCAGGAAAAGTCAAAATTAAGTGAGTCTGATTATGAGCTCGATATTCACATTGCTGTTAGCTACCTCACTTCGATCGATGAGTTGCCACTTGACTGGAAATAGTATGTTCTCTAGCTACCTTCATATTTTTCTTTATCTTGTAAACAGTTAAAAGCTAATTAATAATAAGTTTCTTATCTCCTTTTGTTCTTGTACTCAATACCCTGTTCTTGTAGCGACCCCGAAACCTTCTATGTTCCGAAGCCTCCTACGCCACCCAAACCCAAAACAAAGAAGAAGATGAAGATGAAGATAAACTGTATGTATTCCCATTCCTTATTAATGTTACTTGTGTTAGAAAAAAATTATCACAACGCTATATAAGATTTTTTTTAATTTATTGCACTCTGATCATTAATAAGTTAGGGGCAATACAATTTCACATGTATTATGATGAAAAAAAAGATGTAAGTTTCTAATCTATGATAATGTGGATATGTGTGTGTTTCTTATTTAGGGAGCTCCTACAATTACCACGGCCCTTATCAGTTGAATGACACTGAGCGGAAAGTCTGGAGTTCGTTTACAATGACAGATAGAGCTGTATGTATCAGTTATTCGCTCTCTTTTTTCTTCTCTTCTATATAAACCTACATCCACAATTCTGGCGATAAATATTTCAGTCAATGATTTCGTGTGTGTGGCAGGCTGCAAATCAATATGAGATGTATCCATATGAGGACCATTTACATACTGTTGATGACATTAGAGTTGTTGATTTACTTGGAAAATTTGCTGTTAACACCTTTAACAAATCTTGTAAAATGGTATGGTTACATTCCTCCACATGCTTTCAAATTTTGGGACTGTCTCCTTTGCCCGCTGTTTTGCTTACATAAATTAATTCTATGTTGTTAGTATGTTGACAAAGACGAAGACAACCAGGTCAGCGGCGCTGAATTCATGAAGTGCAAATTCTATAAATTGACCTGGAAGTATATCTTCTACATGACCATAGAGGCCATTGAGCAAGGGATACGTGGAGTGTATGAGACCATTCTTGAATGTGTTCCTGAAAATGGTGCAATGACGTTGCTGAACTTTCTACTAACGGATCGTAAACCGAAGAGTATGTGAATATACGGAGTATCGCATGTCCCCATTCAGTTATCACTTTTTTTTTTAGAACCCATTGACATACTCTCTATTGTGCTTGTTACAGACTTGCAATTCACATTTTATAATTAATGAAAATAATGGCATATCAGCTCTAGGTTTTCCTCTTATATTGTTGAAACAGTTGAGAGGTGATAAATTTTGACCCATTTGTATGAAAATGGGTTGGTTTGGGTTACATGGCCAAGGGGGTCATTTTTAAAACCTAGACAAAGCTGAAACAGGTTGAAGAGATTGAAAGTCATATTTTTATTCTAATATGAAGTGCTTGTCACCTCTAACTAGCCCAATAAACTACATAGCACTTTATTAGATTAAGTAAGCTGCATAAATTGCAAATTTTCTTTGGTGTCCTGTTCCTTGATGCCTTAGCTTTCATGCAGGGAACAGACCATCGGTCAAACCCCGCGAACCCAAAGTTGAGTATGAAACTGTGCAAGGTTAGTCTTCCATTTATTTCTTGCTGTTTGAACATTAGATTTGGCTCTTTTGGTTCCTCTTTGATGTAACTTGCAAAAGTTGAAATCCCAATTGCTAAACATGTAATAGATCTTCTTGTCATAATTGAACCCTTAAGCGTTGTAAATGACTTAGTAACATATTGAGGTTTCAATTTCGATTAATGATTTTTGATAACTTTGTAGATGGTGCCTCTGATCCTGAAGACTTCTACAAGCTTACTGGAATGGTGCATAGGCTGACCGAGAGTGGTGGTTTTGACTATCATAACCCAGCATATTCTCCTCACATACTTATTTACTGTTGTCGTAAAGATGAAAAAGCTTCATCTTTTAGTGTTAATGTAAGCAAGCCGTAGTCAGCAACAAAAACTATCACGATGGACCGTTGATTTTGCCTAAATGTCACAAAACTAGAAAGCTTACGACTTTCGGACCATAGAGTACTGCATTTATTTTTTACACATATGTGTTGTGGCGTGCAACATGCACTTTCAGTTGTACTTTATGCATGATGCATTTTTGGTTGCACTATATTCTCATCAGGGGATTATTAGACTTATAATATCTTTTAGCTTTCGGTTTCGAATCTGAAGTTTATGGCTCCAGGGTTTAGACTTTGTACAATTATAGCCCATATAGTCATAGTGTTCGTGAATTTAAATCAGAATCTAGATAAATATAGGACTTGTTGATCAAAACCAAAGCTATAGAGTATGTGACGATTACATACTCATAAGTCGGATCCTACTAAAAAAAAATGTCTACTTTTAGTCGGATCCTAAGTTTGAACAACGATCGTGACAATCATGATCGAAATATAAGCTAGCCAAAACATTTTACTTTTTTTTTGTAACCATAATTTTTGACCTTTTAGCCAACTAAATTACGGGGTTTTTGAACCCACCTTCACACAGACTCAAACCAGGTAAAGCTTTCCCTTTTCAGAAGGTTGGCGTTTTTTCACCTAGCAGAATTGAACTTGAGACCTCACACATTTTAGAATGATAGTCACGAGCCCTTTTGTTACTAGGACACCTAAGTGTTTTTTTTTTTAATCATCAAAAGCTAGTACAAACACAAGAAAAACCTGGTCACTTGTGAGTTAATTCAATGTAAGCTAACAAGGTAGTGCAACAGATTTTTATAGTATTTAATTAAGCAACGTGTTAAAAGTTAAAAGAAAAAAAACTTGTAACTCGTTGATTTGCAAAATTTCAAGTAATTAATCCTATGTTGCATGAGCCATCATCGTCCTATTTATTATTTACAATCTGATGTGGTTATGACTTTTTATAACTTGAAATTTACCAACTTGAATTACTTTCCTTCACAGTGCAATGTGGGATGCTCATAACCCAACTGTATTTATTAAAAGACAAACCCTTTGATAATCTAAAAGCAAAAATTAAGTTAAGAATTATATGGTTCGTCGGCAATGATTCACGTTGTATTTTGGTATTTTTCCATCTTTAATAACATTGGTTATGACAAACAGACAATACTACCATGCTAATTAGAAAGTGAGAATAAGCTATCATACTAATTGCAATAAAAGACAAACCCTTTGATAATCTAAAAGCAAAAAATTTAGTTAAGAAATATATGGTTCTTTGGCAGAGTAGTTCATGTTGTATCTTTCAATAAGCAACATCAAACACTACCAACTAACTATATAATACCAATACCAACTTTTGAAAGAAATAAATGCCCGAGTATATCAATAAGCAACATTTTCATCCTTTGGTCTATGTGGGACTCATCGAAACAAATTTAAGAAAAATGACCGATACAAATATTTGTTCTAAAGACATAACATATTTGTTGCCGAGATTAAATGCTTGTTTTAACACATTGTTTTATTCTTTTCAAGCTATGAAACTTGACACCATACTCAAACATGGTTGTATACAAACAGTGCACTTGGAGTTGGATATTTACCATGGTTCACTCACACATGAGTTCATATCATCTGCAAGATAAAATGCTAAGAAAAATTTGATTAAAAATACATCGTAATTCAAGGTCAAGAAGCTAGCTCAACAATGTTGACCAGAAGCCGATCGATAAATGAAAAGCATGTTCCCGTGTTTTTTGGAGCTTTTGAAATGGAAATGATATTGTTAGTATAAAAGAAACAGAATAAAGTGGCTATTTATATATAATGCGAAAATGAAACAATAATAACAAAGGAAAATGTATAAGATGAGAAGTCGAAAGTTCTTGTTTCGAATCAACGGATGAAAAACATGAAGTTGATGGGTCCAGGGTTTAGACTTTGTAGAATTGGAGCCCATATAGTCATAGTGTTCGTGAATTTAAATCAGAATCAGGATAAATATCATGACTTGATTAAAACCAAAGCTATAGAGTATGTGATGATTAAATACTCATAAGTCGGATCCTACAAAAAAAAATGACTACTTGTTAGTCGGATCCTAAGTTTGAACAATGATCATGATAGTCATGATCGAAACATAAGTTAGCCAAAACATTTTACCTTTTTTTTTTTTTTTTTTTTTTAGCTAGTACAAACACAATAAAGCATGATCACTTGTGAGTTAATTCATAGTAAGCTAACGAGGTAGTGCTCAATTTTTAATATAATTAAGCAACGTGTTAAGATTTGATTTGAAAAAACGACAGGCCACAAGATTTTTTAGTTTAAGAACTTAAAAAGCTCTAAGCAAAAACACTTGTTGCTTGATGATTTGGAAAATTTCAATTGCATGAGTACTCTAATTTTTTCACCTTTCTTCAATTTCTGTAACTAATACATACTTTAAGATAAATTGATTTCATAATTATAATCTCTTATTTTTGTTTGCTCTTACAAAATAAATTGATTATGTCGAATCACTCCCTTTTGTAGTTTGTTTCACTGTCTTGTATTTACTTTGTAGTTTGTTTCATTGTCTTGTATTCTTGTTGGTTTAGCAATAGTAAGATACCGTCATGGATTGTTTTCTTAAATTCTGAGTTTCGATGATCGCCTTATTATTTTTTTGGTGTCATTGAAAAGTTTTGGTTTGTTTTATGCGAGTTACTAATAATAAATTGAGAATAACGTATTGTTCTAATTACATTGGAAAGCCAACTCTTTGATAATTAGAAAGACAAAAAGTTAAGTTTGGGACTTATATAACGGGTGACTGCATTTGATGATGTTACTTTTCAATAAACAACATCAAACACAACAAACCAACAATATAATACAAATCTCAACTTGCATAAAAAAAACACATCACAATATATTAATTAGCATATTTTCAATCTTTTTACCTATGTGGGACTACTTGTCTACTTGAAACAAGTTGTTAAACAAAAAATGGCCCATATAAAAATTTGTTCTAAAGACGTAATGTAAGAGTGAATTATTTCTCGAAATTTAATAAAATTTCAAATGATAGTATAAATTCACAAAAAATACTAAACATGCTAAACTCAATACAAACAAGAGCCAATAACTTAAATAGACCAAGAGAATTTTTATCCATTGCACATATCATGATCTATGTTTTAAAAAAAATAAAATATATACCGCTTGACTACACACGACTTTTTTTTGCTCGACTTGACTTTTTTTTTTTCTCGACTTCACTATAATACTTGTCTACTTGAAACAAGTTGTTAAACAAAAAATGGCCCATATAATAATTTGTTCTAAAGACGTAATGTAAGACTGAATTATTTCTCGAAATTTAATAAAATTTCAAATGATAGTATAAATGCACGGCAAATACTAAACATGCTAAACTCAATACAAACAAGAGCCAATAACTTAAATAGACCAAGAGAATTTTTATCCATTGCACATATCATGATCTATGTTTGAAAAAAAATCAAATATATACCGCTTGACTACACACGACTTTTTTTTGCTCGACTTCACTTTAGTTTTTTTCTCGACTTCACTATAATACAAGATCAAACACTACAAACCAACAATATAATACAAATCTCAACTTGCGTAGAAAATACACATTACAATATATTAATAAGCAATTTTTCCATCTTTTAACCTATGTGGGACTACTTGTCTACATGAAACGAGTTGTTTTACAAAAAATGACCCATATAAAAATTTGTTCTAAAGTCATAATTTAAACAGGCTAAGCTCAATACAAATGAAATCCTTTAGTATAATAACTCGCTAACAATCCTTTATGCAAGACTGAATTATTTATCATAACTGAATAATAGTTCAAGTGACGGTATAAATACATGATAAATACAAAAGGGCTAAGCTCAAATGCTCAATACAAACAAATTGTCTTAATATAAAATCCCGCTAACACGTATGACCTTTGTAGCCGTAGTTAAATGCTTCTTTTTGCATATTGTTTTAATTTTCAAGCTATTTTGAAAGTTCGATAACAAACTCAAACACGATTTTATAGTGACGATGCACTCCGAGTTGGCGATATCCCCATGGTTGACTTGCACAAATCACCCTAGGATGTGAAAGACTTGGTCATGTTTTTGTTCGAGACATCGAACATTACCGACTTATTTATTCATACCATGCTAATGAGAAATTAAGAATAAGCTATCGTAATAATTACATTAAACGACAAACTCTTTCATAATTAAAGAACAAACATCGAAGTTAAGAATTATATGGCACATTGTGAGTGATTGGTATAGTATTTTTTAATAAACAACATCAAACATTACCAACTAAAAATATATTACCAATCCCAACTTGCATAGGAAATATATGTCGATGTATATCAACAAGCAAAATTTTCATCTTTTGACCAATGTGGGGCTACTTGAAACAAATTTGCGAAAAGTGACTGATATAAATATTTGTTTTAAAGACATAACACCTTTGTAGGCGTAATCAAACGCTTCATCTTTTTACACATCGCTTTATTCTTTTCAAGCAATGAAAATCGATACCAAACTCAAACACGGATGTCTATGACAATGCATTTGGAGTTGGATATTCACTATATATGGTTCAGTCACACAACAGTTCATCCCTAAAATTAGAACGACAAGCATGTGAAAGACTTGGTGAGTTCATGATACTAAGCTTTAGAAATGATCATGATAGTCGTCACGATCGAAACATAAGCTAGCCAAAATATTTTACCTTTTTATCAAAAGCTAATACAAGCACAACAAGAAAGCCTAGTCACTTGTAAGTTCATTCATTGTGAGCTAACGAGGTAGTGCAACAATTTTTATATAATTATTAAGCAACGTGCTAAGATTTGAAAGAACAAGCTACAAGGATTTTTAGTTTAAAAACTTACAAAGTTAAAAGCAAAAATCCTTGCAACTTGACGATTTGGAAATTTTCAACTAAGCCTATGTTGCATGAGCCATCATCTTCCTATTTATTATTACCAACTTCATGTAGCAACCTTTCTTCACAATATGATGTGGTTATGACTTTTTATAAGTTGAAATTTACCAACTTGAATTACTTTCCTTCACAGTGCAATGTGGGATGCTCATAACCCAACTGTATTTATTAAAAGACAAACCCTTTGATAGTCTAAAAGCAAAAATTAAGTTAAGAATTATATGGTTCGTCGGCAATGATTCACGTTGTATTTTGGTATTTTTCTATGTTTAATAACTTAACATTGGTTATGACAAACCGACAATACTACCATGCTAATTAGAAAGTCAGAATAAGATATCATACTAATTGCAATAAAAGACAAACCCTTTGATAATCTAAAAGCAAAAAATTTAGTTAAGAATTATATGGTTCGTTGGTAGTAGTTCATGTTGTATCTTTCAATAAGCAACATCAAACACTACCAACTAAATATATAATACCAATACCAACTTGTGAAAGAAATAAATGCCCGAGTATATCAATAAGCAACATTTTCATCTTTTATGTACAAAACTCATTATATTTTCTATATAATTCACCGGGTATAATCCCTTTACCTCAAAAAAAAAACAAAAGTTAAAAAAAAAAAAAAACTTGTAACTCGATGATTTGGAAATTTTCAACTAAGCCTATGTTGCATGAGCCATCATCTTCCTATTTATTATTACCAACTTCATCTAGCAACCTTTCTTCACAATCCGATGTGGTTATGACTTTTTATAACTTGAAATTTACCAACTTGAATTACTTTCCTTCAGAGTGCAATGTGGGGTGCTCATACTAGTGTTTTGCATAGCCTGATAATGACTTGGGTATATCTTTGTGTACTTTATTTCCTTCTTACTAGTGTTTAAATTGTAAATATAAACGTTAGAAATTGCTGATCAATACTTGAGGTGTAAGGCGATAGCAAGGTTTTTCCGATGCATTAGTTTTAAAGAAGTAAAAAAAGAATGTCCAACAAAGGTTATTAATTGGAAATTAGTTTGTTTTCTTACTTACGCATTTAGTAACATTATAAAAAAACTTTTATAGCAGGGTGCCTACGCGATTATATGTTTTTCATGATGCTAACTTAACACATGACGATAACTTAATGGAACAACTTTACCGCACAATGTTACTTTAAAAAATGGCAGACTTGCATCACGATGCAACGACGATACGGAAACTATAGTCAACGATATAGCTATTCGTTTATGACGTGTAATATTATATATCGTTGAAACATACAAGGTGTTTTCAAATAGCGGTTTTAGCACCATATAGTGGTATCTATATTGATAAGTTGTGGTGGTAAATAGTGGTCCGCTATGATCAAAAAGGTGGTGTCACAAAATTCTGACTACATAAAAGATTGGTTTCTATAATTTGCAAATTTTATTTAGTGTGTGTTCTAAAGAAGAAATATAAGATAAGATGATTTATGCGTTATATTTTATACCATGTGATATATTAAGTATACTTTTGAGTGAAGAGTATTTTAATAATATCATTATTTAGTGGGTGTTTGAAATTGTACTTTTGAGTGATGGAGTATTTTAATTATATTATTAATGCTTTGTAAATTTTATTAGTGAGTGTTTTAATGAAAAAGAAAAATTAGATGATTTATATATTATTGTTTTATACCAAGTGCTATATTAATTGTACTTTTGAGTTAGACCATTTTAATGATTTTATTAATTCTGACATTAATATACATGAATGTTACAAGTTAGATGATTTATGCATTATTGTTTTGTACCAATTACTATATTAATTGTACTTTTGGTTACAAGTTTAGTGGGTTACTTTTATTAGAAATGTTTTTTGTCTTAAAAATTTTAAGACTTCTATATTTATAATGTCCTAAACACTTTATATAGTAGTATAGATTATCCGTACACATCAATTAATTTCCATAAATGAATATTTAGATTACTTAACTCATAAAAGTTATGGTACTTAAATTTTTGAACAGTGATCTAGAAGTACTTTCCTTGTACGTTAAGGTGAACAAATAATAGTTATGTAACGTAACTGAACAAAAACGCAAATTCTAGTAAAAATACATAATAAATACTAAATGGGCTAAGCCCAATACAAAAAACTAACTTTCTTAATATAAAATTCCGCTAACGCACATGACCTTTGTATTCTTTGTCAAATGCTTCTTGTTACATATTGTTTTATTATTTTTCAAGCGATGAAAAATTTGATGCCAAACCCAAACATAGATGTGGGATTACTTTTTTTTTTTTTTTTTCTCTCCTCTAAAGTAAGCATATTTTACATTTTTTAAAGTAAGCATACAAAAGAATATATAAATAAGCAAATTTTACATTTTTTAACCTATGTGGGATTACTTGCAACAGTTTTTTTTAGAAAAGCAACAATGCACATGGAGTAGGATATTTGGTAGCTTATATACCTTGGAGTATATTGTTCTTAGTGCAACATATATTTAAGTGAATGGACACTTGTAAATTTGTTGTTTCAACAACATAACTATGAGTTATCAATTTTTTTTCCATTTTCATGTTGCTACAATCGACTATACTTGAACTAATAAAGTAACGTTTTGTGACTTGAAACATTAATTAAAGAGTTAAGCAGATATAAAGCCAAAGAACGAAATAGTTTATGTTATTTTTGGGTTTAATATCTTATGTAAATAAATTAAGCACATTAAGACCAAAAATAAAATAGTTTATAAACATCTAATCTCAATGAAACACACCATGGCATGGTTCACTCACACATTAGTTCATATCATCCGCAAGATAAAATGCTAAGAAACTTTTGATTAAAAATATATCGTAATTCGGGGGCAAGAAGCTAGCTCAACAATGTTGGCCAGAAGTCAATCGTTGGATGAAAAACATGCTCTTGTGCATGTTAGCAAAACAACGACGTACATCATCAGCTTCATTGTCGCAAAAACATAAGTGAAACCAAAAAATCTTTTGAACATCTAATGTTGTTGTAATGCTGTTAGGTTTGCCTAACAATGGCGAAGTAACTCGATTTTTCTTTTTGAGTTTTGACGATTGTTGGATTTTAACGTTTTACTAATACCATAAGATAACATATTGAAGTTAGTTTCAAATCCATAATCTCATTGTTGGGTTTCTAGTAGTTACGTTGTATTTGTTTGAGTGTAAATGATTCCTTCAATTATCAAGTGTTTGTGAATTCAAAACGCAACTGAGACATGTGTAAACTCCGAACATAGTGGCCATGAGTATGTGATGATTAACATACTCATAAGTCGAACCACTAACACATAAGACTCTTGTAGTCATAGTCATATGCTTATTTTTACGCATTGTTTTATTATTTTTAATCTATGAAAGTTTCTATGCCAAACTCAAACACGGTTGTATAGTGATAATGCACACTGAGTTGGCCGATATCCCCATGGTTCACTCACACAACTCACCCTAGGATAAGAACGATAAGTATGTGAAAGACTTGGTCATGTTTTTGTTTGATGTTTGAGACATCAAACATTACCAACTTATTAGTTTATGGTGTTTTTGTATATTTAATAACTTTAATATTTGTTATGACAAACCGGCATATAATTACATTAAAAGACAAACTCTTTCATAATCGAAGAACAAAAAATGAAGTTAAGAATTATATGGAGTGAATCATGTTGTATTTTTTAATAAACAACATGAAACACTACCAACTAAAAATATAATACCAATCACAACTTTTATAAGAAATACATGTCGTCGGAGTATATTAACAAGCAAAAATTTCATCTTTTGACCCATGTGGGACTAATTGAAATACTACCAATCCAAAGATATAACAACTTTGTTTCCGAGATCAATACTTGTTTTAACACCTTGTTTTATTCTTTTTAAGCTTTGATACCATACTCAAACATGATTTTATGCAGACAATGCACTTGGAGTTGGATATCCACCATGGTTAATTCACAATGTTTATCCCCAAGGTAAGAACAAGTCTGTGAAAGACTTGCTGATGTTGTTCGAGACATCGTTGGTTACATCTGGTTCCAGTATGGATGACCCGAGTACATTTGGTTAGGACATTCAATGCGTTGTTTGTTCTAAATAAAATAACAATAACATACTAGCAAATGAAATCAAAAAGTAATTTGTAATGTCGCTAAAAAATGAAGGGCAAATGGCACAAAAAGGTACCAAACTTAAAGTTCATTTCCAATCAAAGTTCTCTTATATTTTTCTTGCATAAAAAGGTACCCAACAATTATTTTTGGCGGATTTAGGTTTTTAATTAACGTTCGTTAACTCACTTTGTTAGTAATTACATGTTTGGTCCTCGAATTCGTATAATCATGTCATGCAACATCCAAAAAAATTTCGAAAATTCTTTTGAAAAACTTTGAAATTTTTTAAAAAAAATTGAAAAATTTTCGAAAACTCTTTTCAAATTCGTATAACCATTTTTAAAATTTTGAAAATTTTGAAAATTCTTTTCTGTGTGCATTACCTCGTACCAAGTCTAGCGAGTGATGAAAGATGGACTACTTCACTCTTAAGTTGCGTTTTTCTAGTTGCAGTCGATGGAAATGTAGCTCGTTGTCCCTTAGTTTATCAATGGACTTGCTGGTTCACTTTGGTTGTAAAAAGAGGTCATGCCTTTAGTTTATGTCCTCTTTTCATGGTGTATGTCTTAAAAGGGTGTTTGGCTTCCTACTTTTGAACATTCTTGCATAAGTGTAAAAATTTGAAACAAGTTTGAGTATCCATCTTAAAATACAAAAATGTCCAATTTACCCTTGTCTTCATTATCTGTATAAACAAAGTGATCCATGTATGTAAATCAAATACTTTTCTACTTCTACAACTTTGAGTATCCACCAGTAATTTACAATAAAATGGAGTTATTGGCGAGATCTAAAAACATATATTTCACCGGTACTAAGAAGTCTATGGTTTGGTTCTTTGGCACAAAACTATTTTTCATGTGTTGTCAGCCATACTTGAAATGAGGATAAAAAAGTTCAATTTCGAAAAGTATTTAAACATAGCTGAATTGAGCTTAAAAAAATTCTTTTTAAAAAAGATGATATGCGAGAGATCACTAGACCTCTTGAATGAGAAGTAAAGATGATAACCAACAAAGTCAGCCATCACCATATGTTACTTTTACTTTTTATGTTATTTAACTATCATTTTGGAACCATATAACCAGTCGATTGACAAAATCCAGGATAATACCGACTAACTTAACCAAATAACCAGTAGATTGGAACCATATGCAACTGTTAAATGTCGGCCCCTTCTTTTAGAAACAAACCATTCTTAACTTGGATTTAAAAGAGAGTCATACGAGTACTCATAATTTCCCCCCCTTCTTCAACTTCTTTAACCAACATATACATTAAGATAAACTGGCTTCATGATTTTTTTTTTTTTTTTTTTTTATTATTATTATTATTATTATTATTATTATTATTATTATTATTATTATTATTATTTTGTTCTTTCAAAATATTAGCAATAGTTTTTTTCATTGTGTTGTACTCTTGTTGGTTATGACTACAAGCATGTATGAAAGTTACATTAGGTGTCATGACATACCATAGTTACACATTCGGGGCATTAGGTGTCATGACATACATAGTTACACATTCGGGGCTCACGGGGTGACACATCACTATAACAAACCTCCACAATTAAACCCCCTCACTCACAACTAACCTCAACTTACTCATTTGAGGTTCATCACTTCTTAAAAATACAAACATTACAAATAAAAAAAAAAAAAAAAAAAAAAAATCTGACAAAATATCTTCGCCGTGTAGACGACGAAGGTAAAAATGGCGAAGGATGAGGAGGGGGGCGGTGTCATGGCTAGCTATGGCAATCTTGCCAAGTTGGAATGGCGAAGGGCAACGAAGCCTACACCGGGTGCTCTTATGATCATTTGCAGAGCAATGTTACGTATCTGTGTTATTCATGGATTTTTTTCTTAAATTTCGAGTTTTGATGATCATCTTTTTAATAGTTATGACATAATATGTTGAACGATTGAGCCAATAATGCAACCATGTTACTAATAAGAAATTTAGAATAATGTATGGTACTTATTATTACATTCAAAACTCTTTGATAGCTAAAATGACAAAAAAAAGTTAAATTTAGAACTTATATAGGGGTCTATCGATTGTGATGTTATTTTTCAATAAACAACATCAAGCACAACAAACCAACAATATAATACAAATCTCAACTTGTATAGAAAATACATATCACGATATATTAATAAGCAAATTTTTCATCCATTGAACTATGTGGGACTACTTGTCTACTTGAAACGAGATGCATTAGAAAAAATGGCCTGTATAAAAATTTGTTCTAAAGACATAACAAAGACTGAATCATTTCTCAAATTTTGATAATATTTTATGGGACAATATAAATACATGACAAATACTTCTATCACTATAATAACCCACTAACAACCTTTGATGTGAGACTGAATTATTTCTCATAACTAAATAGTAGTTTAAATGACTGTATAAATACAAGATAAATACGTACTAAACGGTCTAACCCCAATGCAAACAAAGATTCTTAATATAAAATCCCGCTAACACATAAGACTTTTGTGGTCGTAGTCAAATGCTTCAAACACATTGTTTTATTATTTTGAAGGTATGAAAAATTCGATGCCATACTCAAACACGGTCGTATAGTAACAATGCATTCTGAGTTGACCGATATCTCCATGGTTCACTCACACAACTCATCCCAGGATAAGAACGATAAGTATTTGAAAAACTTGGTCATGTTTTTGTTCGAGACATCAAATATTACCTAGTTATTAGTTTATGGTGTTTTTTGTATCTTTAATAGCTTTAGTATTAGTTATATGACAAACCGGCAATGCTACCATGCTAATAAAAAAGCGAAAATAAGTTATCTTACTACTTACATTAAAAGACAAGCTCTTTCATAATCAAAGAACAAAAAATGAAGTTAAGAGTTATATGGCACCTTTTCAGCGATTAATGTTGTATTTTTCAATAAAAAAACATCAAACACTACCAACGTACAATATAATGCCAATCCTAAATTGTATAAGCTATATATGCTTGAGAATATTAACACGTAAAATTTTCATATTTTGATTATGTGGGGGACTACAACAAATTTAAGAAAATTGACCAATACATATATTTGTTCTGAAGACATAACACCTTTCTAGCTGTAATCAAATGTTTCCTCTTTTTACACATTGTTTTGTTCTTTCAAACTATGAAAATCGATTCCAAACTCAAACACGGTTGTTTAGTGATGATGCACTTAGAGTTGGATGTCCACTATGGTTCAGTCACACAACAGTTCATCCCCAAGATAAGAACCCAAGTATGTGAAGACTTGGTGATGTTGCTGTTCTAGACATCTTGCTTACACCTGGATTCAGTCTGGATACACGGAATAATGTTGATCATTGATGAAGATGTATATAAGGTATGTTGACTACCAACATGTATATAAAGTCACCTGAGTGTTTTTTACTACAAAAATGTATATAAGGTATGTTGTATAACAATAAGATATGCATGCACCACGTATGATTATGATTTACGTAACCAATGATACAATATCATGTTAGTCATATATTTTCTCTTAAAGTTTAAATTTTTATAATTATCTTATTATTTTTCGGTGTTTTGATATCTTAATAATTACTAATTAGTTTTACGATCGCTATGACGTAAAACATCTTGTTCTTTAGACATGTTGAACCATCAAACTGGTAATGCGACCATGTTAATAAGGCATCATGCTAATGACATTAAGAAAAGAGATTCTTCAGTACTTATAAAAGTACTATAAAAATAAAAAGTCAAGGTTAAGAACTTATATCGTTTGCTCGCAGGATCTAATGATATTTTTAAATAAACATCATCAAACACTACAAGCAAACATTATAATACCAACCTCAATTTGGTTAGTAAATATACACCACAATATATTAATAAGCAAATTTTCTATACTTCAACCCATGTGGGACTAGTTGAAATAATCGTGTTTAAGTTTAGTGTATATATCATTTTTTTCGT
Source organism: Chrysanthemum makinoi (assembly GCA_910596185.1). Classification (NCBI taxonomy): domain Eukaryota; kingdom Viridiplantae; phylum Streptophyta; class Magnoliopsida; order Asterales; family Asteraceae; genus Chrysanthemum; species Chrysanthemum makinoi. The sequence goes on from OU343222.1 coordinate 19,380,708, forward strand.
AGCTTGATATTAAAAGCTTAGTTGCATGCAAAGGATGATATGCTGAGAAAAGGAAATAATAAAATTACTGTAGTAACTTCCCATATTTAATTTGTTTGACCAAAAGAATGGAAACGTGGGGTTTAAGTTTTCCATTTTGATACTCTAAAAAAAGTGATCAGATTAAGCAGCATGAGGTGCATATTTTCGTCATCGTGAGTTATTGGTGTAAAGTATCAAAGGGGATGTTTGGATGGATTATTAAGGATAGATGTCTAACACGATGAATGAAGCCTTTTTGTGTGAATTACCTCGTACCAGGCCAATGTGGATTTAATCCCTCTCATTGCTCGGTATACATGTAACAAAAGAAAAAGCCTAAGGGCTAAACTTGTTAGATAGAAAGTTAATAACCGTTATTCGGTTAGAAGTAGTTACAAGCGGTTATGTTTGTTAGTGAAAAGTCACAATGGTTTGCTGGAACCTCTATATAAACAAGTGCATGTAAACATTTATAGAATAGATAAAATTCAATAATACAGTGATTGTATACATTTTGTTCTTGATCAAAGAGTGAATCTTATATACGTTTGTGTGTGATTGAAACCTGTACAACAGTGGCATCAGAGCCGAAGGTTCGAACCAGAGGGAAAGAGTTTTGATTCAGAGGAATCAAACAAGAAAGAAATAAACATACCCAGTTGTGCGAAATAGAATCTGCCGCCGTGTACTTGCCGGAGAAGAGAACAGACAAGAGCGACCATCGTTACTAGAAAAGAAAAGCGAAACACTGATTAACCACCACCATTTGATTAGAAAGAAAAAATCAGAAGAGGGACAAGGGTCGTTACTGGGTGCCCTAATTGTGCATAGAAGAAAGAAGAAAGGAAGCAGAAGCGTGTTTTATTTGGGAATAGAAAGGAGCGCAGTTTATCATTTGGGAATAAAAGAACGATACTTTATAAAGCCCACAAGAATTCTAGAGGCCCAAGGGAAAACTAACAGGTTTCATTATTCCTTCAAATACTTGTTATTTTTGAAAAATTGAGAATTTGCATATTAGTATTATGGATTAGACAGAAAGTTTTAAGTTCGACTATTATTAGAATTATATTGGTTTTAGAAGAAAATCAAATCGAAAGATATGATGGGAGATAAAAACGAAAACAAAGTTGTTTTCGCCACATCTTTACCATCATACCAATGCCCAGTTCTAAACAATATGAACTATACATTATGGGCATTAAGAATAAAGAAGATACTAACGGCAAATGGAGTATGGGATTTAGTAGAAGGAACAAGTACATTAAAAGAGATTGATGTAAAAAGGGATAGTTCTGCGTCAGCATACCTATTTCAAGGGTTACCAGAAGTTTTGCAAATGCAAGTTGCGGGATGTGAAATAGCGAAAGAAATTTGGGACTCTCTAAAGTCCAGATTTATTAGGACAGAAGATGTACAACAGGCGTACTCGCAACAACTTAAATCAGAATTTGAGAGACTTGTGATGAAAGAAGATGAATCAATAGATTCATTCGCTGGGAAGTTGATGAGTATTATTACAAAGGCTACTACATGTGGATTAACGTTTGATGAGCAAACGAAAGTAAGGAAAGTACTTAATGCAGTACGAGATAAGTTTGTGCCAGTAGTAGCGACCATTGAGATGATTGTTGATTTTAAAACCGTGAAGTTGGAGAAGATTATTGGGAAACTTAAGACTTATGAAAAAAGGATTAAGTTTAGAAAAGGAAGTCAGGAAGATAATAGTGAGAAGCTGTTACTCACACATCAAAGGAATAACAGAAACTATAAACGCGACTATGGAAATGGTAGACAAGGAAGTAGTAATCACACATGAGGAAGAGGGAAAGTATAGAAGTGAAGAATACACATCAGATGAGTTAGATGGAACCGAAAACAAACCGCGAAGGAATGGTGATAAGTCACAAATAAATTGTTACAAGTGTGGAAAACTTGGGCACTATGCTTATGAATGTCCAAGCAAGAAAAAGGAGGAAGTTGAGGCACTCTTTGTAGAAAGAGATGATGAACCGGCACTTCTAATGTGCCTAATTGATTAGAAAGATAGAAGCCTTGGTCGTGTGATACGATCAAAGCAAAGTCGTATGATGCGAATTGATACAAAAGAGAGGTTGTGTGAAATAACCAAGTTAGCCGTAAAGAATGATTCGTGAAGAACAGATTAGTGATTGATCAAATTGAAGACAGTGTGATGCCAAAGATGAAGACCAACAAATAGGCGTTGGCTTGTTTAAAGAAAACAACCCGTGAAGGTTGAAAAGGAAGAAGGAAAACTGTGTGATACAAAGTAGTGAGAAAATAAAAAAGCAAGTTTATGTGAAGTAAGTCCGTGAGGAACAAGTGAACCAGAAGAATGAAGATGGTGTGAAGTCATCAAAATTTTATTCAAGACAAATTTTGTGCAACAAGTTGAGAAGACTTGAATCAAGCATGATGTAAAGACAGGTGATGAAGTCGGAAGATCTAGGAAGAGCAACGATCGAGATTAAGCGGGAGAATGTGGACTTAATCCCTCTCATTGCTCGGTATACATGTAACAAAAGAAAAAGCCTAAGGGCTAAACTTGTTAGTTAGAAAGTTAATAACCGTTATTCGGTTAAAAGTAGTTACAAGAGGTAAATACTAAACAACCCTTAATGTAGGAAAAGATTATTTCTCATAACCGAATAATAGTTCAAGTGGTAAATACTAAACGGGCAAAGCCCAACACAAGCAAACATTCTTAATATAGAATCCCGGTAACACATAAGACCTTTGTATTTGTAGTCAAATGCTTCTTTACAGACATTGTTTTATTATTTTCAAGCTATGAAAAATTTAATGCTACCATATCTTAATCATAAGAAATCAAGAATATGGTATCGTATCAACTACTTACAAAGTAAGACACTTCGATCGTTAAAGAGATACAAAAGTTAAGCTGAGAACTTATATGGCGGATCATGGTTTTTAATGTTAATTTTTGATGAACAACATCAATTACCAAAAACGAGCATTATGATACCAAACTCAACATGCATATAAAGCATATATCAGAATATATAAATAAGCAAATTTTACATCCTTGAATCCATGTAGGATTATTTGAAATGGATATTTTGTACAATTTTTTTTTTGTTGCCCAATTGCGTTTTTTGAAATACTAAGCTTTCAATCCCACATGGATCAAATATGCAAATTCTTGCTAGCTTATATAACTTGGAGTATATGGTTCATACAAGTTGAAACAAGTATATTGTTGTATGTTACACTAACAACAAACTATGAATTCTCTATTTTTTTTTTGTAATTTTTTTTCCCTTCATAGTTGCTACAATCGACTATATGTAAAGTAATAAAGTATAGTTTGATTTTCTTTGCATAACAACCCAAGATGTTGTCACCTTTTGTGACTTGGAACTTTAATTAAAGACTTAAGCTGATATAAAGCCAAAGAACAAAATAGTTGATGTTATTTTTGGGTTTTAAATCTTAAGTGAATAAATTAAGCACATTAAAACCAAGAATAAAATAGTTTATAAATATCTCATTTCAATGAAACACACCATGGCTAGGTTCAGTTCATATCACCTACAAGATAAAATGTTAAGAAAAATTTGATTAGAAATATACCGTAATTCGAGGGCAAGAAGCTAGCTCAAAAATGTTGGCCAGAAGCCGATTGCTGGATGAAAAACATGCTCCGGTGCACGTCAGCAAAACAACGACATACATTATCAGCTTCATTGTCGAAACCAAAAAGTCTTTTGACGATTGTTGGATTTTAATGTTTTATTACTACCATTAGATAACATATTGAAGTTAGCTTCAAACCATAATCTCATTGTTACGTTTCTAGTAGTTATGTTGTATTTGTTTGATTGTAAGTGATTCCTTTAATTATCAAGTGTTTGTGAATTTAAATCACAACTAAGACAAGCATGTGTAAACTCCGAACATAGTGGCCATATAAATCTTAGGACTTGCTAATCAAAACCAAAGCTATAGAGTATGTGACGATTAATATACTCATAAGTCGAACCACAATCGTTGTTGCCAAGATTAAATATAAGTGTTTAAGCCAAGATTAACTATAAGTGTTTATTCGGATCCTAAGCTTGAACAATGACCATAATAGTCATGATAGAAACATAAGCTAGCCAAAACATTCTACCTTTTTATCAAAAGCTAATATAAACCCAAGAAAGCCTGGTCAATTGTGAGTTAATTCATAGTAAGCTAACGAGGTAGTGCAACAATTTTTTAGTATATACTTAAGCAGCTTGTTGAGATTTGATAAACCAACATGCCATGAGTATTTTTAGTTTAAGAACTTAAAAAGTTATAAGCAAAAAGGCAAAAACACTTGCAACTTGATGATATGGAAAATTTCAATATGTTGCATGAGACCATCACTTTCCCATTTATTACCAACTTCATCTAGCTACTTACTTTTCTTATCCCTAAGATAAGAGTGACAAATATGTGACCCGAATAAGTAACGCTCAAGCTTGGTTTGGGCATTCAATGCGTGGTTTGCTCTAAATAAAATAACAATAACAACATAGTAGCAAATAAAATCAAAAAGTAGTTTGTAATGTCGTTCAAAAAATGAACTAAAGTTAACAAATGAACCAAAATAACAAATTTAACTTTGACTTTGACTTCAAGTTTTAACTATCAAATCGCATAGCATTCTACAATTATACTTTTAAAATTAAGTGAGAACTTATTTTAAAATAAATGCATATGACCGTCTTATTATTTTCTTATGTTTTGATATTTTTAATAAGTTCTACATCCACGATAACGTTATGGTGTTTCAATACTTTTAGATTCATTATGACATTTTTTGGTTCTTGAGAAATGTTCAACCATCAAACCGGTAATGATTTGAAACCAAGTTACTAATTATTAAAAAACAAAATGTTAACCTTGTTACTGATAAGAAATCAATTACAATGAAAGACAAACTCTTCAGTGACTATTAAAAAGATAAAATATTAGTATAGAACTATATTGCAATCTTTTCATGTTGAATTACTTGAAACAAGTTTCATAAAATTGACCTTACACAAAAAGTTGTTTTGATGGCGAAACCAAATATTTGTTTTTACGTATTGCTTTATTCTTTTTAAGCTATAGATAAATCGATACCAAACTTAAACACGGTTGTAAGCGCGCAATGCACTTGAAATTGGATATCCACCATGGTTCAACAGTTTATCCCCAAGATACAATGCTGAGAAAAAATTGATTAAAAACATACTGTAATTCGAGGGCAAGAAGCTCGTTTGTGCTACTAAAGGTATGAAACTCGATGAGAGTGAAGACGAGAAGAAAAAGAATTAAAAAAACTATGGATATCAACCTTGAGAACCCGATTATGGAGGAGCTTAGGAGAAGAGGTGCAAATAAGAATGAATGCTTACTTTATATTTTGTGCAACTGGATATGTATACAACTCAAACTATCAACATTCTTGCATAAAGTGTAGAACTTTGACACAAATTAACAATGAGACTATCATTGCCATCGATTTAACGTAGCATGTGTTTACATACTTAAGATAATCTGATTTCATGGTTGTATCATTATCTTGTCGGTTGTGACCCAAGGATGTATGAAGGTATGTTGTTACGAAGTAAGGTATAATCGTTAATATGTTTTACGTTCGTTATGAAGGTATGTTGTTATGAAGTAAGGTATGTTATACAATATATATTAATGTTGGTCGCAGTCTATTTTCTTTATGTTTGAGTTTTTATGATCATCTTATTATTTTTAGGTGGTTTAATACCATTTATAAGTTTTACGTTCGTTATGATATCATCCGGTTCTTGAGACATGTTGAACCATCAAATCGATAATGCAACCATGTTACTAATAAAAAAATTGAGAATACTAATTACATTAAGGAAAGAGATTCTTCGATATTTACAAAAGTACTATAAAAAAAAGTCAAGGTACGACTACTCTCTAGTCTATTTTATTTCCCCTTTCTTCAATTTCATTCCCCTTTCTTCAATTTCATTAACCAACACATAGGTAGCCAAGATCGAACCAATAATGCGACAATTCTACTAATAAAAAATCGAGAATAATATATCATACTCGTTACATTGAAAACCAAACTTTTTGATAACTAAAATGACAAAAATTTAAGTTTAGAATTTATATATTAGGATCATAGCAAATGATATTATTTTGAATAAACAACATCAAACACTACAAACCAACAATATAATACAAATCTCAACTCACATAAAAAATACACATCACAATATATTAATAAGCAAATTTTCCATCTTATGACCTATGTGAGACCACTTAACACATAAGACCTTTGTAGTCATAATCATATGCTTCTTTTACACGTTGTTTTATTATTCTCCAGTTATCAAAAATTCGATGCCAAACTCAAACACGGTTGTATAGTGACAATGCACTTCATGTTGGCCGATATCCGTATGGTCCACTCACACAACTCACCAAGGATAAGAACGATAAGTATGTGAGAGACTTGGTCATGTTTTTGTTCGAGACATCAAACATTACCAACTTATTTTTTTCATGGTGTTTTTGTATCCTTGATAACTTTGACATTAGTTATAACAAACCGGCAATGCTACCATGCTAATAAAAATTCGAAAATAAGCTATCGTACTGATTACATTAAAAGACAGGTTCTTTCATAATCGAAAAACAAAAAATGAAGTTAAGAATTATATGGTACGTTTGAGGCGATTAGTGTTGTATTTTTTAATAAACAACATCAAACACTACCGACTAACAATATAATACCAATTCCAACTTTATATTAATAAGCAAAATTTTCATCCTTTGATCCATGTGGGACTACTTGAAAGAAGTTTAGGAAAAAATGACCGATAAAAATATTTGTTCTAAAGACGTAGAAACCTTTGTAGCGGTAATCAGATGCTTCTTTTTTTCACACATTGTTTTTTACATTTCATTTCAAGCTATGGAAATCAATACCAAACTCAAACACGGTTGTTTCGTGACAATTCACTTGGAGTTGGATTTTCACCATGGTTAAGTCACACAACAGTTCATCCACGGGATAAGAGCGTGCGATAAGTATGTGAAAGACTTAGTGATGTTATTGTTCAAGACATCTTGCTTATATCAGGATGACCTCAATAGGTTTCGAAACATGATACAAAAATATAAAGTCAACTGAGTGTTTGTTTACTAAAAAAAAAAGCATGTATATAAGGTATGTTGTATAACATTAAGATATACACGTATAAGTATGAGTTATGTAACCAATAATACAATATCAAAGTTGGTCATAGATTTTCTCTTAAAAGTTACAGTTTTTATATAATCATCTTATTATTATTATTATTATTATTATTATTATTATTATTATTATTATTATTATTATTATTATTATTATTATTATTATTATTATTATTATTATTATTATTATTATTTTATAAAACATCACTTCATTGGATGCAAGCTTTTGCGAGGATCTGGCTATGAAAAGGGTCTCTAAAACTGTCTCGTTAATGGAGGCAATTCTTAAACTTAACGATCCCCAATGTGAGATCCTCCTCCTTCGGAATTCTGTTGGGGTTTCGAAATTATCTTATGCATGAGAACATATTCCCCCTTGTATCTACGAGAGGCCCAGGTTCAGTTTGACCGGATATTGCGTGCTTCACTGGAAAAGATTATTTCTGCCTCAGGACCTGCGTTTGGCGATTGGCAGTGGCGATTAGCCACTCTTCCAATCAAGATGGGTGGGCTTGGCATCACTGATGCGAATGATATTATTCAATACGCCTTTCTCGCCTCTCGTTTGCAAACAAGTGACCTGCAGGACAAGATATTGGTTAATGCTGAAATTCATTCCTCTTGATACTTTCAACACTGGTTGTAACATAGATGTGCTCGATGTCACCATTGACGCTTCTGCCCCCCATATGATGAAAACCTTGGCAAGGTGTTACTTTCGTGTCATTGAGAAAGATCTCGTTTCCAAGTATTTGTTAAGTCCCAGACAAGTGGCTATTCTCAACAGCATTCGCGCTCCCCATGCTCAAGATTTCCTATTCACTATACCTATTGATGGGTTAGGCCAGAGGATGAACCACCGCCAATTCTGTTCGGTACTGTGTTATAGGCTTTCTCCACCTATGTTTGCTGAAGGTAGTCCTTGCCCGAGCTGTACGGTGCACCGTATGGACCAATGGGGTGATCATGCAGTACACTGTTCAAGTGAAGTGGGAGTGAAGTTCAGGCATAACCTAGTGCGTGATATTTTGGTTGATATATGTTCCAAGGTGGGGATTATGGTGCGGGAAGAGGCTCCAATGGGGTTTCTCTCTGGGGTTGGGAAAGAGCTTCGTCCAGCAGACGTGTTATTATTCAATTGGTTCCAAGGCAAGGATGCGTGTTTGGATGTGACTGGGATTTCTCCCTTTGCTGGTATTGATGCAGGCTCGTGGGCCCCGGGGGTAGCCTTGCACAACGCAGTGGAGAAGAAGAAAAAGAAATACGTGTCGGTATGTGAAGAAACGGTTATAAGTTCATACCATTTACTTTTTCAACGTTTGGGGAGCTTGACACGGAGGCTATGGATACACTTTCTCGTATCAAGACCATTTTTGTTAGCCACTCAAATAATGCTAAAAGTGATGCCTTTATTTTTCACAGACTAAGTTTTTGTATTCAGAAAGAAGTGGGAGCCCAACTTGTGTCTCGGCTTCCCATCAACTTATTATTATTATTGTTGTTGTTGTTGTTGTTGTTGTAATTATTAATATTATTATTATTATTGTTGTTGTTGTTGTTGTTGTTGTTGTTGTTATTATTATTATTATTATTATGTGTTTTGATATCTTAATAAGTTCTACGATCACTATGACGTACAACATCATGTTCTTGAGACATATTGAACCATCAAACCGGTTATGCGACCATATGTTACTAATAAGAAATCAAGAATATGGTATCGTATCCACTACTTACAAAGAAAGACATTTCCATCGTTAAAGAGATAAAACGTATATTGATAATTAATTAAGAAGGGACAAAAAATTAAGCTAAGAACTTATATGACGAATAATGATTACGAATGTTATTGTTTAATGAACAACATCAGTTACCACAACCCGTCATTATAGTACCAAACTCAACACGCATACAAAGCGTACATCAGAGTATATAAATAAGATATACATGCACTACGTATGTATGAGTATCCGGTTTTGAGATTTTGGTTGCCCTGGGCGAGGCTATAAAAAAATGTCTTACCTGATAGTAAGAAAAATGCCTTACCTAATATTACAAAGTATAAATAGATACTCTCTTCCTTCAAAACTATTTTTTCCAAACAAAGAAGACATAGTTTAAGAAAGATGAGACCATCGTATTTTTTTAATTTAATATAATCTATACAACTAAATTTCTTTTAATTAGTTGAATAAAAAGTTGGATAACTATTTCTGAAAATCATAAAATGTAAATATGGACTATAATATAAAACAAGTAAAGTAAAACAATAATCTTTTAGTAATTTAGTTTGTCATGCAAACAATTTAATAAAATTTGAATTCTTTGTTTTACCTTATGCACTGTTAATATTTCACACTTTTGTGTATTATTTTCAATTCATATTATTTGGATATTGTTTAATACATTTATTATAAAATGCATAAAGCAATATAAGTTGACATATTATACTAGCAACATTTCAAATAAAACTAAGTGAAGCATTTTTATAAAGATTAAAAAAAAAAAAATTACAAACTTGCAAAACTCAAATTACAAGTTCAGTGCATAAAAATAAAAATTACGAGTCCTTGATGATAAGATCAAAACGAAAAACAAAAAATAAAAATTAAAATCGGTTGATTATCTTATGCATTTAATAATAAAGTTCCAAATTTGTTTTCTTATGGTAGCACCCACGTGACCAATCCGAAAAAAAGAGAGGGGTCTTCATCTTCATATTAACCTCTCTTTTTGACTGCTCTAATTCCCCCGTCAACCGCAACTTTTTCCCGGCAAGATCCTTTAATCATCTCCTCTTTTTTTAATTATTAATACAAACTCCTCTTCTTCTAAATGCTACTAGGCATGTTTCTATCATAAAACACCATTTTCATAACGTAAAACCGATTAACAACACCTAAAATTTGATGCCCCTCGCTTGTTTGATGCCTTTAGCCGTCGCCCAGCTCGCCCGCTATCAGGGCCGGCCCTAAATCAATGATACAATATAAATGTTAATTAGTCGTAGATTTTTTCATAAAGTTTAAGTTTTTTTATTATTAGTGTTTGTTGTTTTGATATCTTAATAAGTGTTACGATCGCTATGATGTACAACATCGGATCATGTTCTTGAGACATGTTGAACCATCAAACTTGTAATGCGACCATGTAACTAATAAGAGATTGAGAATAAGGCATCATACTAAGATTTAAGATTATTTGAGGACAATTTTTTTTTACATACTAAGGGATCAATCTCCACCCTCTATTTTTATTAGATCTAATGGATGATATTAATTCCAACAATTAAAAAACCCCACTTTCATCCTTTTTTTTCAAATATAAATATTTTTCAAACCGTTAATCGTCAAGCGAAAAAAAATATTACATTACGACAAACATTTAATTATCTTTCTATAGATAGGCACTTTGATGTATTTTTGACAAAATTTTTTTTTTCGTGTTTTTCATTTTTTTTAAGTTTTTTTCGTTTTTATACGTTACAGAAATTTGCATGAAAAAGATCATATGTGATTTAACACTAATTTGAATACAACATGTGATATTAGTGTTAAATCATATATGATATGTATATCATATGTGAATCACATATGATATTACATATCATATATGATTTAACACTAATATCACATGTGATCTTCAAATTAGTGTAAAATCATATATGATATTTCATGCAAATTCCAGTTTCGAAGAAAAACGAAAAAAACGTGAAAATAACGATTTTTTTTCCTTTTTCGAAAGTATATCAAAGTGCCCGTCTATAGAAAGATAATTAAATGCTCGTCGCGATGGTGTAATTATTTTTACTTAACGATTAACGATTTAAAAGATATTTAAATTATAAAAAATATGTGAAATAATAAAATGCTTTTAATCTCAGCAATTGATTTATTTTTAAATGGATGTAGAGATAATCCCTCCAAATGTAAGAAAAGTTTGATATATAAAATTACTCTCCTCTGATACTAATTACATTAAAAAAAAAGAGATTCTACAATATTTAGAAAAGTAGTATAGAAATAAAAAGTCAATGTTAAGAACTTATATGAGCTGCACGAGTTTAGTGAGATTTTTAAATAAACATCACCAAACAATACAAGCCAACATTATAATACCAACCTCAATTTGGTTAGAAAATATACACCACAGCATATTAATAAGCAAATTTTCTATACTTCAACCCATGTGGGACTAGTTGAAACAAGTTTTCGAAAATGTAATCCATACAAAAAGTTATGCTAAAGACAAATATAACACCTTTGTTGTCGTAATCAAATGCCTCCTCTTTTTACACATTGTTTTATTCTTTTCAAGCAATGAAAATCGATGCCAAACTCACTCAGTGACAATGCACTAGGAGTTAGATATTCGCCATTGTTCAGTCACACAACTGTTCATCCTTAAGATAAGACATAAGCTAGACAAAACATTTTACCTTTTTATCAAAAGCTAATACAAGACTGGTCAATGTGTTACTTAAGAACTTAAAAATTATTTTTGGTAACCGAACGGGCCACAAGTATTTTTGGTTTAAGAACTTAAAAAGTTATAAGCAAAATCGATTTATTTACTTAAAAACCTTTTGTGAACATTGATTAGTAGGCAAATGATTATGATTTTTTTTTTCTTTCTTTTTTTTTTTTTTTTTTTTTGGCACTAAAATCACCTTTTAGTGCACATGTGTGTTAAACTTACCAAAACACACGTCCACATATTCGACCTTCTTGTAGTTCATGTTACAAAGATAAAGGCAACGGGTTAAATGTGCAGCATAACGAAACGAACTTTGGATCGCAAGTCAAACATAGAGCATCACTTGTTGCAAATTTGAACTTCTAACTATCACCCTTTTTACCAGTTATACACCCGTGTATGAACGCAGGTTGTAAAAACAATTTGTTGTTTCTTTACTTAAACTTTAAAGAGAAATACTATAAATAATTGCGTTTTGAAATTTGGTTCGACCCGGCCAGTTGAACCATTTTTGTTTGGAAAAAACGGGCCAATATGAATTGTCTCGCTTTTTGTACCAAGTCTTGAGTAATGTCTAACACGACGGATGAAGCCTTTTTGTGTGAATCATCTCGTACTAAGTCTAGTGAGTAATGAAAGATGGACTACTTCAGTTCCGTTAGTTTGTGTCCTCTTTCTTGGTGTATGTCTTAGAAGGAGGGTATTTGGCTTCCTACTTCTGAACATTCTTGCATAAAGTGTACAAACTATCTTTAATGGTGTCTTAAATATTTACCTAAACCAGTAGGCCCTTGAGCGGATCCCACATTAGCTCCAAGACGTTGGTCTCTAACTAGAAAAGTAAAGCCATAGTTGGAATGAGGATAAACAAAAGTCAATTTTAAAAAGTATTTAAGTGTAGCTAAACTGTAGGGGTGAAAACGAGCCGAGCCGAGCTCGAGCTCGTTTAGGCTCGAGCTCGGCTCGTTTATATATAAAAAGCTCGAGCTCGAGCGCGAGCTCGTTCGAGCCTCACATTTGAGCTCGAGCTGGCGCTCGTGAAATTTTTCACAAGCTCGAGCTCGGCTCGTTCACACAAAGCTCGACTCGTTAACACAAGGCTCGAGCTCGTTAACACGGTTATACGTATAGAAAATATATATAAGTATATATTTCTAGGGCTCGTTTAGGCTCGCGAGCCTAAACGAAGCCTTTTTATAGAGCTTCGGGCTCGAGCTCGATTATTAAATGAGCCCAAACTTAGGCTCGAGCTCGAGCTCGTTTAGGCTTCGGCTCGTTCGGCTTTTACCGATCCGATCCCGAGCTTTTCACGAGCGGCTCGGCTCGTTTCCACCCCTAAGCTAAAGTAAGTTTAAAAAAAATAAAAAAAATAAAAAAAAAATCCTTTTTTAAAAAAGGAAAAGGTTGGCAAGTCTGGTTAGCATTTTCAGGTGCAAGATTTGATCACTAGACCTCTTGAATGAAAACTAAAGATGATAACCAGAGAATCCAACCATCACCATGTGTTACTTTTGCTTTTTATATCATTTAACTATCATTTTGGAACCATATATTCTTCATTAAGGTTTAGTATGGTGTATGTGTATGAATAAAGAGAATGGATTTGTAGCGTGTGATTTCTTTAGAAGTTTATAATTTCACCTAAAACTATTAAAGTTAGCATATCAGGTACATGTGTTTCTTTCAAGTTTTTTGGGAATACACTAAAAGAACGAATTTTAATAAAGGGGATTGATACTCACACCACATTTTTTGATGTATGCATCACATTCTGTGCATTATAGTTTGTACCGTACAATACTATGATGCACATAATGTGGTACATTCATCAAAAACTATGGTGTGAGTATCACCTCCCTTTAATAAACTTTGGCCAAATTAGGATATATTTAAGGTTTTTAGATACAAAATCTATTGAATAAAATAATCAAATTAAAAAAATTATTATCAAATAAGGTATGAATTGATTTTTTTTAAATGAAAAATTCTCACCAAGAGTTTTGTTTTATTATGTAAAAAGATAACTTTAACATTGGTTGTGACAAACCGGCAATGCTTCCATGCTAATAAGAAAGTGAGAATAAGTATCGTACTAATTACGTTAAAAGACAAACTCTTTCATAATCGGAGAACAAAAAATGAAGTTTAGAATTATATGATTCGTTAGTCATGGGTGATGTTATATTTTCAATAAACAACATCAAACACTACCAACTAACAATATAGGAAAATGATTGGGATGACTACTTCACATGACTAATTATATGCCTACTCCATTCATTGTTGAACACATGGATTCCACTATCTCTTTCTTCTCACATATACCATTGATTTTGACACATGTATCAAGATTCTTGTTAGGCACAAAATTAGGCATACCAATTAGGTATGCCAATCACTACTCAACAATATAATACCAATCCCAAATTGCATAAGAAATATATGCCCGAGTATATTAATAAGCAAAATTTTCATCCTTTGATCTATTTGATCTATGTGGTATACTTAGAACAATTAACAAAAATGACCGATACAAACATTTGTTCTAAAGACATAACACCTTTGTTGCCGCGATCAAATACTTGTTTTAATACACTGTTTTATTCGTTTCAAGCTATATGAAATCTTTGATACCATACTCAAACATGGTTGTATACGGACAATGCACTTGGATTTGGATATTCAACATGGTTAATTCACAATGTTTATCCCCAAAATTAGAAAAATTTTGTGAAAGACTTGGGGTATGTTTGGCGCAATGGGCTGTGACTTGGGCTTGGGCTAAGGCTGGGGCTAGGGCTTTTATTATAAGCCGAAGTTGAAATTTGTATTTTTGTAGACTTGTTTGGCAAATGGGTTGGGGCTGAGGCTTATTATTGCAAAATTAATAAAAAGGACACAACTAAATGAGTTTTATGATATATGTTAGATATTTTTGTGAGTAAATATATAATTTCTGGTTCATGGGCCCCATGCTAAAGTTTTTAGCCCCTTTATGGGGTTGGGGCTTATAGAGGCTTATGACTTCATAAACCCGCATGACAAACGGGGCTTATTTTATAAGTCGACTTATTTTAAAATCCCAAGCACCAATAAGCCACTGTAAGCCCCTCTCCAAACACACCCTTGGTGATGCTGTTGTTCGAGACATCGTTACTTACATCTGGTTTCAAATTGGATGACCCGAATACATATGGAAACAAGTTTTATGGGGCTGAGGCTTATAGAGGCTTATGACTTCATTAGCCCGTGTGAAAAACGGGGCTTATTTTACAAGCCGAACTATTTTAAAAGCCTAAGCCTCAATAAGCTCCTGTAAGCCCCTTCCCAAACACACCCTTGGTGATGCTGTTGTTCGAGACATCGTTACTTACATCTGGTTTCAATTTGGATGACCCGAATACATATGGAAACAAGTTTCACATAATGCTGAAGCTTGGTTTGAGCATTCAATGCGTGATTTGCTCTAAATAAAATAACAATAACAACTTTAACTTTGACTTTGACTTCGACTAACAACTTTGACTTCAAATACTTTTTAGATTTTGTAATGAGAATGAAGCATAGTATAAACAAAGTGAACTATGTTTGTAAATCAAATAATTTTTTACTTCTATAACTTTGTGTATCCACCAATGTGTTTCTTCCTGAAAATTTGATAGGTAAATATTGCATCAAATTAATTGAGCTAATCGTGTTTATAACTTAACAATTGACATAACTGATTCGGCAACAGACCATATAGTTATACAATTATACGTCTATGCGCTATCGTGTTCTGTTCTTGTAGGCCAGATGAACTGCATAGAGACTAACGGGTCAAAGCTTGGTATGTTGAACTGAACCAGATTAAACCGAGCCAAAGAAAACGGGATAATACCGACAAACTTGAACCATATTCTGAAAGTGGAGTATCTACCAGTTAACTATTGACCTTTTTCTTTTATAAACAATCATTCTTGACCAATCTTACTGTCCCAAGTTGGATTTAAAAGAATATATTTCTCCTTTCTTCAATTTTTTAGCCAACACATATGTAGCCAATGACATTATCTGGTTCTTGGGACATGTTAAACGTTCGAACCAATAATGCAACCGTTTTACTAAAAAGAAATTGAGAATAAGATATCATACACATTACCTTGAAAAACAAACTCTTTGATAATGAAAAAGACAAAAAGTTAAGTTTAGAACTTATATAGTAGGTTCCCAACAGTTAATGTTATTTTTCAATAAACAACATCAAACATTCTTGACCAATCTTACTGTCCCAAGTTGGATTTAAAAGAATATATTTCTCCTTTCTTCAATTTTTTAGCCAACACATATGTAGCCAATGACATTATCTGGTTCTTGGGACATGTTAAACGTTCGAACCAATAATGCAACTTACGTTTTACTAAAAGAAATTGAGAATAAGATATCATACACATTACCTTGAAAAACAAACTCTTTGATAATGAAAAAGACAAAAAGTTAAGTTTAGAACTTATATAGTAGGTTCCCAACAGTTAATGTTATTTTTCAATAAACAACATCAAACATTACAAACCAACAATATAATACCAATCTCCACTTGTGTAGAAAATACACATCACAGTATATTAATAAGCAAATTTTCAATGCTTTAACCTATGTGGGACTACTTGTGTACTTGAAACAAGTTGTTATTAGAAAAAAATGGCCAATATAAAAATTTGCGTAAGACTTAATTATTTCTCATAATTTAATAATATTTCAAATGACAATATAAAAACAAGACAAATACTAAATAGGCTAAGGTCAACACAAACAAAGCTTTCAGTATAATAACTCGCTAACAGTCCTTGTTGTAAGACTGAATTAATTATTTTTCATAACTGAATAATAGTTCAAGTGACATGATATATAATAAACGGTCTAAGCCCAATACAAACTTTCTTAATATAAAATCCCGCAAACACATAAGACCTTTGTAGTTGTAGTCAAATGCTACTTTTTACTAGGGGTGGCAATTCGGGTCGGGTTCGGGTTGGCGGGTTCGGGTTGTCAGGTTGGCGGGTCAGAAAATCCCAACCCAAACCTGACCCATTTAAATCATCGGGTGAGCTATGTCAACCCTAACCTGTTTAGACATAACCCGAACCTAACCCATTAAACCCGTATATATACTTGGGTTGGCGGGTTAAATAGGCTACACGGGTTGAATATGTTAAATGGGTTAAATCGGTTCGACGGATTTCGGGTTGACCAATTTAACCCTTTTTATATACAAAATTTGGCACGTTAAACAAGTTAAACAGGTTGTTGGGTTGACCTATTTAACACATTTAACCCGCATAATAAAATATAAATAATTTTGAGTTTATGAAAAAAAATCTTAAACGGGTTGGCGGGTCGACTCACTTATTTTATTCTCAACCAGAACCTGACCTGTTTAATAAACGGGTTAGGTAGGTCGACCCAATCCTGACCCGAAATCTATTTAGCACAACCCGAACCTGTTAATTTTTCGTGTTGGTTTCAGGTCGGATTTCGTGTCGGGTCAGAAATTGCCACCCCTACTTTTTACACATTGATTTATCATTTTCAGGCTATGAAAAATTTGATGCCATACTCAAACACGGTTCTGAGTTGGCCGATATCCCCATCGTTCACTCACATAACTCACCCCAAGATAAGAATGATAAGTATGTGAAAGACTTGGTCATGTATTAGTTCGAGACATCAAACATTACCAACTTATTATTTGTGGTGTTTTTGTATCTTTAATAACTTTAACATTAGTTATGACAAACCGGCAATGGAATTATGCTAATAAGAAAGTGAGAATAAGCTATTAAAAGACAAATTATTTCATAATCAAAGAACAAAAAATGATGTTAAGAATTATATGGTAAGTTTGCAGTGATCCATATTGTATTTCTAATAAACAACATGAAACACTACCAACTAACAATATAATACCAATCACAACTTGTATAATAAATACACTCCGGAGTATATTAACTAGCAAAAATCTCATCTTTTGATCCATGTGGGGCTACTAGAAACAAGTTTTAAAAAAATGACCGATACAAATATTTGTTCCAAAGACATAACACCTTTGTAGCCGTAATCAAATGATTCCTCTTTTAAGATATTGTTTTATTCTTTTCAAGCTATGAAAATCAATACCAAACTCAAACACGGTCAGGGACGAAGCTTTTCAAGGGTTGGGTGGGGTTGTGTCCCCCCCCCCCCCCAAAAAAAAATGATTTTCAAGCTTATTTTGTAGTGTATTTTTTATATATATATATATATATATATATATATATATATATATATATATATATAATTTTAATATAAAACAATTTACAGGTTTGGCCCCAATAACAATAAATAAATCTATGTTGCCCCTCCGATAAAGGAGTTCAAGCTCCGTCTATGAACACGGTTGTTTAGTGACATGTGCTTAGGTCAAAGACATCTTGCTGGTTACATATGGATTAAGTCTGGATGACCCCGAAACACGATACTCCAAATGGTGAGCATTGATGAAGATGTACGGAGTATATAAGGTATGTTGACTACAAACATGTATATATAGTCACCTGAGTGTTGTTTACTACAAAAATGTTTGAGTTATATAACCAATGATACAATATCAATGTGAGTCATAGATAGATTTTGTCTTAATGGTTTTAGTTTTTATAATCATCTTATTACATAGATAGTCATTACATACATAGTCATTACACACATGGTCATTGGGTGTTAACCCATACAACTAAAATAGATTCATTGTCATTAAACATAAACAACTACCAACAAAAGAGACCTAGCATAAAATATAAACAACTAGGCAGCATGTTTTTTTTCCTTTGCCCTTTTTGTCTGCAACTGGTCCTGATGGGTTTTTAATTCCAGATTTCTTACCTTTAATTGCATCCCAAATCTGCTTATTTGCTAGTCCCAGCACTTGGATCCTTTTACCTGAGATTGGTTCACTAGCTTCTAACTTTTAACATTTTTCATCTTTTGACTTTTTGGCTTCAATAGCTAGTGACTTTTGACCTTGCTAATAGTAACCAGGAGGAAAGTAATAACCCTAAGACAGTGGAGTAATTAGTTCACCACTTGATTCAGATTCATTAGATTAATCAGATGAAATGCATATGACATATTTGGAACTCATTGTTAAAGTGGAGCAAAAAAGGTTAATCAAGCAGTTTGACTTGCAACAATCCTACCCTTGACATCTACACTACATCCATACAAGTACATGAAACACAATCCTAACCTACACAATACATCCATAACAGCAAACCTTAATCCTCATTAAGTTAGGAAATACATCACAAACACAACAATAGTAAAGACAATCACTGCTTTCTTGTAGCATTCACCGGTGCTTGTTCTCTCATGTAGTTTCACCTCTAATTTACGAATTCTTGACCTATATGTGAATTCTTGCACATGCAGTTCTCGCCTTAGTTGTTGGACTTGAGTATATAGACTATGCATCTCAGTTCTATAGTTACCATAGCGAATCTCAGGATCAAGAAAAAAGTAGAATTGGCATTGGTTGCCAGAATCCTATAAACATAAAAATTAGCATAAACACAATGTTAATAATCAAAAGATCAATGCTTTTTGCTTACACTTGGATTAGGGCAGCACAAAAATCTTCTGGCAGGGTTGGCAGGGGTGCGTGATGTTCTCTCAGCCACAAGCAAGTCACAAAAGCAATGAGTGGGAATTGGTCTAAGCCAGTTGGAGGTAGAAGATGATGAAGACAGATTTAATTGGGTTGGATTTAGGAATACTATTTGATTTGGGGGAACAATTTAGGGTTAGAATTTAGGTTTATAAAGAGGTAGAAGATGATGAGGTGCAAGTGTGCAACGGTTATATTTTCCCAATTTATGGCCACGTCATCCAAACCCAAAGTGAATAATACTGACTAGGCAAGCCACGTACGAACCATATAGGTTTTTTACTTGACAAATGAACTCTGTGACCATATTGACACGAAAATAAAAGTACACATACCATCCGGGTAATAAAAAAAAGTAAACGTATCATATCGGTACATTTTAGAAAGTAGGTGGCTATTTAATAGCCAAAACCCAATAATGAACTGAAATATTCATGCAAAACCATATTAGTTTTGTAAATAAAATTGACTTCTATAAAATTTAACACTGAATTTGGTAGCATGTATGAGATGCCCTTTTAAAGATTGGTTTAGCAAGGATTACAAGGTCAGTTTGAATTAAGTACCATGTTATTTAAATCTTACGTCTTCTTTTGTAGCAAAGTGTCGCCAAACGTGGGTACCAATTCCTTGTTATGTACATTCTAGAATGATATGTATACGTTGCCTTACCGAATATCCGACATGTGTTTGAATATATATCATTTGTGATTTTGTTGGTGAATGGGTAAATACTAAAAGAAGACAACATGAAACTTACGAATACTGTTTTTGCAATATCTTCTCATTGTTAAAGAGTGTATTTATTGTCATGTAAATATTAGCACATTTGAATGTCTCATTATACTATAAGATCTTTGGAGTTTTATTTTTGAAATTATAAGAGTCTCGTAGTTTAGATTGTGGGGTATTTAGTTTTGATGTCAAGAATGGATATTAGTAGTTTTTTTTTATGTAACTTGAAGAAAATTAAAGTTGTGTCGTTAGAGATTATTTTAGTGGTGAACATGCACATGAAGGATGTGAAACTACTATGATGAAGATGAAAGATTGTTAATAAAATGTCAAAGATGATAAACATATGTTGACACTCTTTACTAAAATATACAGTATATAGTGATAACGTGAAATGGATATGGATGTATGTTCTGATGTTCATATCTGTTCATCAATAGTAACAATGAGCTCTAGATGCATGGCAGAAAATTGTAGAGATGATGAAGTTTGGTGGTACTACCTATAGGGTCATGGGTGATTGGCAAATTGGGTGTATGAGGTGCTTCTATCGATGAAGTTTGACTAATTTGCAAAGGATGTTTTACACGTATACACGTATAGCATGACTTTCTTGAAGGAAGCATACGCTAAAAAGTAAAAACAATTGTTTACTCTTGTTTTTAATAATTTGGGTGGTGTAGATTGGTTTTGGTCAATACCAATTTGGTTATTGGTGAATTTTTGTTTCTTAAAAACTCAATAAACCAAACCAATTAACCTTGTTATACCAAAAACTGACGATTTAAACACCCCTAAAAATGATAGATACATTTTACTGAGTTTACGACATATGATCACTTTAAGATTGATCAAAAGTTTGACGACCTTTATGTTTTAAAGAAAGTGACTTGTACACTTCAAAATCACCCATTTGCTTTTTTTGACATATGATACCTCTTAGAAGCAACATGTTAAATAGCTTGGGCCGTGCTAAGCACGGCATGTAAAATTACCTAGTTTTAGTTATAAGTAAGAATATGGTATCGTATTTTGACTAATTACAAAGAAAGACATTTCGTTCATTAAAGAGATAAAAATTTAAGCTGAGAACTTATATGGTGGA
The DNA here is from genome assembly GCA_910596185.1 of Chrysanthemum makinoi. Taxonomy (NCBI): domain Eukaryota; kingdom Viridiplantae; phylum Streptophyta; class Magnoliopsida; order Asterales; family Asteraceae; genus Chrysanthemum; species Chrysanthemum makinoi. Next base: position 19,401,971 of record OU343222.1, read on the forward strand.
CAATGTTATCAATTTCATTTTTTGATGAACGACATCAATTACCATAATCCAGCATTATAATACCAAACTCAAAATGTACATAAAGCATACATCAGAATATATAAATAGGCAAATTTTACATCCTTTCACCCATGTGGGATAACTTGAATCATTTTTTTAGAAAAATAACAATGCACCTGGAGTAGGATATTGACCATGGTTCACTCACACATCAGTTCATAGAATCGAGATAAATATCAGAACTTGTTGATCAAAACCAAAGCTATAAAGTATGTGACGATTAAATACTCATAAGTCGGATCCTACTAAAAAGAATGACTACTTGTTAATCGGATCCTAAGTTTGAACAATGATCATGATAGTCATGATCGAAACATAAGCTAGCCAAAACCCTTTTTTTTTTTTTTTTTTTTTTTCAAAAGCTAGTACAAACACAAGAAAAACCTGGTCACCTGTGAGTTAATTCATAGTAAGCTATAGAGTATGTGACGATTAAATACTCATAAGTCGGATCCTACAAAAAAGAATGACTACTTGTTAATCGGATCCTTAGTTTGAACAATGATCATGATAGTCATGATCGAAACAAAAGCTAGCCAAAACTTTTTTTTTTTTCTTTTCAAAAGCTAGTACAAACACAAGAAAAACCTGGTCACCTGTGAGTTAATTCCTAGTAAGCTAACGAGGTAGTGCTCATTTTTTATATAATTAAGCAACGTGTTAAGATTTGATTTGAAAAAATAACAGGCCACAAGACTTTTTAGTTTAAGAACTTAAAAAGCTCTAAGCAAAAACACTTGTTGCTTGATGATTCGGAAAATTTCATTTGCATGAGTACTCTAATTTTTTCACCTTTCTTCAATTTCTTTAACTAATACATACTTTAAGATAAATTGATTTCATAATTATAATCTCTTATTTTTGTTTGCTCTTACAAAATAATTTGATTATGTCGAATCACTTCCTTCGTAGTTTGTTTCATTGTCTTGTATTTCCTTTGTAGTTTGTTTCATTGGCTTGTATTCTTGTTGTTTCATTGGATTGTTTTCTTAAATTCTGAGTTTCGATGATCACCTTCTTATTTTTTTGGTGTTATTGAAAAGTTTTGGTATGTTTTATGCGAGTTACTAATAATAAATTGAGAATAACGTATTGTTCTAATTACATTGGAAAACCAACTCTTTGATAATTAGAAAGACAAAAAGTTAGGTTTATGACTTATATAACTGGTGACTGCATTTGATGATGTTACTTTTCAATAAACAACATCAAACACAACAAACCAACAATATAATACAAATCTCAACTTGCATAAAAAAAACACATCACAATATATTAATTAGCATATTTTCAATCTTTTTACCTATGTGGGACTACTTGTCTACTTGAAACAAGTTGTTAAACAAAAAATGGCCCATATAAAAATTTGTTCTAAAGACGTAATGTAAGACTGAATTATTTTTCGAAATTTAATAAAATTTCAAATGATAGCATAAATGCACGGCAAATACAAACAAGAGCCAATAACTTAAATTGACCAAGAGAATTTTTATCCATTGCACATATCATGATCTATGTTTTAAATAAAAAAATCAAATATATACCGCTTGACTACACACGACTTTTTTTTGCTCGACTTCACTTTTATTTTTTTTCTCGACTTCACTATAATACAAGATCAAACACTACAAACCAACAATATAATACAAATCGCAACTTGCGTAGAAAATACACATTACAATATATTAATAAGCAATTTTTCCATCTTTTAACCTATGTGGGACTAATTGTCTACATGAAACTAGTTGTTTTAGAAAAAAAATGACCCATATAAAAATTTGTTCTAAAGTCATAATTTAAGACTGAATTGTTTTTCAAAATTTAATAATATTTCAAGTGACAGTATAAAAATACATGGCAAAATAAACAGGCTAAGCTCAATACAAATGAATTTTTTTAGTATAATAACTCGCTAACAATCCTTTATGCAAGACTGAATTATTTATCATAACTGAATAATAGTTCAAGTGATGGTATAAATGAATGATAAATACAAAAGGGCTAAGCTCAAATGCTCAATACAAACAAATTGTCTTAATATAAAATCCCGCTAACACGTAAGACCTTTGTAGCCGTAGTTAAATGCTTCTTTTTGCATATTGTTTTAATTTTCAAGCTATTTTGAAAGTTCGATAACAAACTCAAACACAATTTTATAGTGACGATGCACTCCGAGTTGGCGATATCCCCATGGTTCACTCGCACAAATCACCCTAGGATGTGAAAGACTTGGTCATGTATTTGTTCGAGACATCGAACATTACCGGCTTATTTATTCATACCATGCTAATGAGAAATTAAGAATAAGCTATCGTACTAATTACATTAAACGACAAACTCTTTCGTAATTGAAGAACAAAAAACGAAGTTAAGAATTATATGGCACATTGTGAGTGATTGGTATAGTATTTTTTAATAAACAACATCAAACATTACCAACTAAAAATATATTACCAATCCCAACTTGCATAGGAAATATATGTCGAAGTATATCAACAAGCAAAATTTTCATCCTTTGACAAATGTGGGACTACTTGAAACAAATTTGCGAAAAGTGACTGATATAAATATTTGTTTTAAAGACATAACACCTTTGTAGGCGTAATCAAACGCTTCATCTTTTTACACATCGCTTTATTCTTTTCAAGCAATGAAAATCGATACCAAACTCAAACACGGTTGTCTATGACAATGCATTTGGAGTTGGATATTTACCATATATGGTTCAGTCACACAACAGTTCATCCCTAAAATTAGAACGACAAGTATGTGAAAGACTTGGTGAGTTCATGATACTAAGCTATAGAAATGATCATGATAGTCGTCAAGATCGAAACATAAGCTAGCCAAAACATTTTACCTTTTTATCAAAAGCTAATACAAGCACAACAAGAAAGCCTAGTCACTTGTAAGTTAATTCATTGTAAGCTAACGAGGTAGTGCAACAATTTTTATATAATTATTAAGCAACGTGCTAAGATTTGAAAAAACAAGCTACAAGGATTTTTAGTTTAAAAACTTACAAAGTTAAAAGCAAAAATCCTTGCAACTTGACGATTTGGAAATTTTCAACTAAGCCTATGTTGCATGAGCCATCATCTTCCTATTTATTATTACCAACTTCATGTAGCAACCTTTCTTCACAATCTGATGTGGTTATGACTTTTTATAAGTTGAAATTTACCAACTTGAATTACTTTCCTTCACAGTGCAATGTGGGATGCTCATAACCCAACTGTATTTATTAAAAGACAAACCCTTTGATAATCTAAAAGAAAAAACTAAGTTAAGAATTATATGGTTCGTCGGCAATGATTCACGTTGTATTTTGGTATTTTTCTATGTTTAATAACTTAACATTGGTTATGACAAACCGACAATACTACCATGCTAATTAGAAAGTGAGAATAAGCTATCATACTAATTGCAATAAAAGACAAACCCTTTGATAATCTAAAAGCAAAAAATTTAGTCAAGAATTATATGGTTCGTTGGTAGTAGTTCATGTTGTATCTTTCAATAAGCAACATCAAACACTACCAACTAAATATATAATACCAATACCAACTTGTGAAAGAAATAAATGCCCGAGTATATCAATAAGCAACATTTTCATCTTTTATGTACAAAACTCATTATATTTTCTATATAATTCACCGGGTATAATCCCTTTACCTCAAAAAAAAACAAAAGTTAAAAAAAAAAAAAAAAAAAAAAAAACTTGTAACTCGATGATTTGGAAATTTTCAACTAAGCCTATGTTGCATGAGACATCATCTTCCTATTTATTATTACCAACTTCATCTAGCAACCTTTCTTCACAATCCGATGTGGTTATGACTTTTTATAACTTGAAATTTACCAACTTGAATTACTTTCCTTCAGAGTGCAATGTGGGGTGCTCATACTAGTGTTTTGCATAGCGTGATAAGAGGTGAGATCTATGCAAAACCAATGTTATCCAAAGAACAAATGAGAATATCTCAACCATCCAATCTTCTTTCATCCAATGGTTCACAATCCATCTGATAATAAAAAAGAAGGGCATATTAGTAAAATCACATGTTACAATAAAAGCAAAAAATAATCCCAAATCCACTCATTCAACAAACCACTTTCTCTCTCATCAAAAAACCCAATTCCAGATCTAATCTATATCTCGCCGGATCTCATCTCCATCTCGCATCTAATCTCGTCGGAATCATCAAACGTCGCCGGAATCACCATGAATCCGACGGATTCATCAACAAAACAACCGGATTCTTCATCAAATCCACCGGCATCGACATCAAAACCGTCGGAATCATCAAACGTCGCCGGAATCACAATGAATCCGACGGATTCATCATCAAATCAACCGGATTCTTCATCAAATCCGCCGGCATCGACATCAAAACCATCGGAATCGTCATCAAACTCGCCGGATTCGTCATCAAATCCGCCGGAATCGTCAACAAATCCGCCGGATTCATCAACAAATCCGATTGACATAGATGATGTGGTTACATAAGATGTAGATGATGTCGTTACAGATGATGATGTAGATGAAGTACTCACAGAAGTTGATATGAAGGAACATGATGGTAAAATCCCTTGGGAATCTGATTTTGTTGATTAATGGGATTCATAGATGATGAATCCCATGGGATTCATGTATATTCATTGAATCATGAATCCCATGGGATTCATGGATGAATCCCTCTGATTCTGATTTTGTTGTTTAATGGTAAACTAAAAAAGATACTTAAATTCATTTGAGATCCCATGGGATTCATGGATGAATCCCATGTGATTCACAGTGAATCCTATGTGATTCACAGTGAATCCCATGTGATTCACAGTGAATCCCGGGGATTCATACACAATCCCATGGGATTCTTTATGAAATCCCATAGGATTCATGCAGAACCCCATGGGATTCTTTATGAAATCCATAGGATTAATGCAGAATCCCATGGGATTTCATAAAAATCCCATAGGATTCATACATGAAGCTATAGATATGTATACAGAATCCCATAGGATTCATACTTGAGTTATCTTAATCCCAACTGCTTTTTATATACAGATTCTATAAAATCACCAAGACCAACTTTATATGAACACGCTGAGACACCGGGCGGATCAGTATATTGGAAGCCTCATGTACAAGAAGGAATTCCTGTACCAGTAGAGGGAAAATACTATGAAACATTAGATGAAGCTATAGATATGTACAGTAGTAAAGCTAACATATTTTAGACTTGTAATATATAACTTTAGTCATGAGAATAATGTTGAATCCCATGAGATTATTAATGAAATCCCAGGGGATTCATTGTGAGTCCCATGGGATTTCATAAAGAATCCCATGGGATTCATTGAAAGACTTGTAACATATAACTTGAATGATGTTGAATCCCATGGGATTCATTGTAAATCCCATGGGATTCTTTATGAAATCCCATGGGATTCAATGTGAATCCCATGGGATTCTTATTTTTATTTTTTTTGTATAACATGTTTTTAATTTTTTTTTTATATAACAGTTGTAAAGCTCGTATAAGGTTAGAATTGATGTCATTTCGAAAATACAAGCTAGTTCGTTTTATTGCAAAACACAACCATATGCTCATACCAAAAGAGTACAAACATTTTACCAAAAAGCAAAGAAGAATGACACAAGCAGAAAAAAATGTTTGTTGTTAAAGCTGCAAAGAACAAGATTGGTCCAACACGGGCTCACAACTTGCTAACGAGTATGAAGGGTGGTATGAATATGTTCATGGGACAGTTGCAGATTTTAAGAATGAAATGCGGGATGTTAATATGTTCATAGGGGAAACCAAATAGGCGAAAGCCAAAACCAACCTGTCCGGAGAAGCCAAATGCAGGGCGAAAGCCGAAACCAAAAGTTTCTTGATTATTTATATTCTGGTTTCCGGTTTTGTTAGTTATTTTTTCTTCTTTACTTGATTATTTAGATGATTTGCAAATAGAATTCTGGTTTTGTTAGTTATTTTTTCATCTTTACTTGAATATTTAGATGATTTGAAAAGAAAATTCTTTTTTACTTTGAATATATCTTGTTTCTTACTTATATTCTGTAAGAATCCCATGGGATTGTATATGAATCCCATGGGATTCACTTTGAATATATCTTGTTTCTTACTTGTATGTATGAATCCCATGGGATTGTATATGAATCCCTAAGGGATACATAAATAGTAATATGTTAATAGATTAAGTGGAATCCCATGGGATTGTGTATGAATCCCATGGGATTATTTTCATATTCTCTTCTACCATACACATATTTTCAAAAAATTAAGTGGAAAAAAGTCTATCATAAAGAATCCTTTGGGATTATGAATGAATCCCCTGGGATTCACATAATTAACTGATAAAAAGACAAATAATAGTTCTACCACGCAAACGTTCTGTTATACCATTCAGAAGTTTTAAAAAGACAAAATAATGCACATGTTCTCGTCTACCATACCATTAACGCCTAACTGGACAATTGTTCTACCATGCACAAGTTCCCATTCACATGATCTCGTCTACCATACCATTAACACCTAACTGGACAATTGTTCTAGCATTCAAAAAAGACATAAAATCTTTAACAAATCCTTTAACTGAAGGATTCTTCAACATATTCTTCAAAAGATGCCTCATAACATCGTCAGTATAACATCTTCGGAGAATCGTCCTTCTGAATCTTCAACGGACCCTTCCCCTTCATTCTCTTCTTCCCTCATCCGCAGGTATAATATCTTCTTCTTTATCGAAAAAGAAGAAACGCACCTCTTTCTCTTTACAACAACATCCCTCTTCAATATCTTCTTCTTTTCATCAGCATCTACATTAAAAAAACACAATATAAACAACTTTATAACAAAAAAAAAAACAATATTGACAAAGTAATTCCATGGATTGACTGTGAATCCCATGGGATTGACTGTGAATTATTACCTTCCACATTCAGTAAATGGATACTTTAACCATGCCTACTAAGGTACAATGAAAGCTAGATAATAGAAAAAATATATAATTACAACTTCTGCTCCAATTATGCCATATGTTAACGAAAACCATTGAGTATCTTCTAGATAGAGATTAAATATATTTACATTAATCTGCAAATTGATTCAGTTTGCAAGTTGCAACAAACACATATAAATTTCAAAACTCAACAAATATAGAAAACGATGAATACATGACAAATTAGTTGTACAACATTATAATTATCTATGTCGCACAGAATCAATGGTCAACATTACAAGTTATCAACATTTTACAGCTATGCGATGACACAACATCTAAGTTCCAACTAATCACCAACAACCAAAATGCCCATCAAGTATGCAAGGTCCAGAATCACATCACAACCATATATTCTATGCCGATTCATCATGACTACCATATAACCTGGACAAAAAAGGGCGCTACACAAGATACGTGAATTATCTAAGTTACTGCTAATTAGCACTATAAATCCATGTAACTTTCAAAGTTCTACGAGCACATTTTGACAAGTAGCACCACAATGTTCTGATATAACTTTCAACATTCTACGACTATACTATGACACAAGTTCTAAGTTCTAAATAATCCCAAAATGCCCATCAAGTATGTATGCGATGCCGAGAATCGCATTACAATTATACAAGCTACCTTAGGTCTATTCCTCACGACTAGTATATAAACTCGACAAGGAAGGGTGCTTGAAATTTGACGCTGATCAACTTCAACCTCTACAAATCTCATTAACGTGCCCCGTTTGGTTTGCACTTTGCACTCAGTTTCAAAACATCCGTTGAACTAAACTTCAAAACTAAAGGTAAATAATAAAAATTTCCTTAATCTACATGAGCACATTCTGACAAGTCATCAGAACTAACATCCAGTTTATCATAAAATCCTTTTACCACTTAGTCAATCTAAAGTATAAGCTACTTTAACCATAAAACTAGTCAATTATATATCAATCATTGATATTAGGCACTAATTATTCTGTTTTCTAAACCCTAGAAATTAATCATAACTACAAAATCAATCAATCAACTGTTAATTAATTACTGATGTTAATTAATCAAAAAATAATTAAAAAATGGATTTCGAAGCTTACTTTTATCAGAAACGTTAGATAAAGCAGGTTTTGCCACTGAATCGCCTTTAGATATGGCTAATTCTTCTTGAATATCCATTTTAAATGAATGATTACGGTTTCGCGGTGGTTTTGGGGGTGGTTTGGGGGCGGATTGAGGGTAGATTTGCGATGGTTAGGGTTTCAAGATGGTTTGGGGATCTGATAAAATTGAGAGCGTGTGAGTGTGAGGGAAGTGTGTGTGTTTTCACCGGTGGTATTGTTTCTTAATAATGATAATGTGAAAATTACAAAAATGACCCCCTAAGTATAATTTTAGTTTAAAATGTAAATTAATCTAATCCGTTGAATTCAAATGGATGGATGGTTGAGATCTAATTATTTGTTCTTTAAATAAAACTTGTTCCGTATGGAACTTTTCTCATGGGTATATCTTTGTGTACTTTATTTCCTTCTTACTAGTGTTTAAATTGTAAATATAAACGTTAGAAATTGCTGATCAATACTTGAGGTGTAAGGCGATAGCAAGGTTTTTCCGATGCATTAGTTTTAAAGAAGTAAAAAAAGAATGTCCAACAAAGGTTATTAATTGGAAATTAGTTTATTTTCTTACTTACGCATTTAGTAACATAATAAAAAAACTTTTATAGCAGGGTGCCTACGCGATTATATATTTTTCATGATGCTAACTTAACACATGGCGATAACTTAATGGAACAACTTTACCGCACAATGTTACTTTAAAAAATGGCAGACTTGCATCACGATGCAACGACGATACGGAAACTATAGTCAACGATATAGCTATTCGTTTATGACGTGTAATATTATATATCGTTGAAACATACAAGGTGTTTTCAAATAGCGGTTTTAGCACCATATAGTGGTGTCTATATTGTTAAGTTGTGGTGGTAAATAGTGGTCCGTTGCGTGATCAAAAAAGGTGGTGTCACAAAATTCTGACTACATAAAAGATTGGTTTCTATAATTTGCAAATTTTATTTAGTGTGTGTTCTAAAGAAGAAATATAAGATAAGATGATTTATGCGTTATATTTTATACCATGTGATATATTAAGTATACTTTTGAGTGAAGAGTATTTTAATAATATCATTATTTAGTGGGTGTTTGAAATTGTACTTTTGAGTGATGGAGTATTTTAATTATATTATTAATGCTTTGTAAATTTTATTAGTGAGTGTTTTAATGAAAAAGAAAAATTATATGATTTATATATTATTGTTTTATACCAAGTGCTATATTAATTGTACTTTTGAGTGAGAGTATTTTAATGATTTCATTAATTCTGACATTAATATACATGAATGTTACAAGTTAGATGATTTATGCATTATTATTTTGTACCAATTACTATATTAATTGTACTTTTGGTTACAAGTTTAGTGGGTTACTTTTATTAGAAATATTTTTTGTCTTAAAAATTTTAAGACTTCTATATTTAGAATGTCCTAAACACTTTATATCGTAGTATAGATTATCCGTACACATCAATTAATTTCCATAAATGAATATTTAGATTACTTAACTCATAAAAGTTATGGTACTTAAATTTTTGAACAGTGATCTAGAAGTACTTTCCTTGTACGTTAAGGTGAACAAATAATAGTTATGTAACGTAACTGAACAAAAATGCAAATTCTAGTAAAAATACATAATAAATACTAAACGGGCTAAGCCCAATACAAAAAACTAACTTTCTTAATATAAAATTCCGCTAACGCACATGACCTTTGTATTCTTTGTCAAATGCTTCTTGTTACATAGATGTGGGATTACTTGAAACATTTTTTTTTTTCTTCAGTAAGCATATTTCACATTTTTCAAAGTAAGCATACATAAGAATATATAAATAAACAAATTTTACAGTTTTTAACCTATGTGGGATTACTTGCAACAGTTTTTTTTAGAAAAGCAACAATGCACATGGAGTAGGATATTTGGTAGCTTATATACCTTGGAGTATATTGTTCTTAGTGCAACATATATTTAAGTGAACGGACACTTGTAAATTTGTTGTTCCAACAACATAACTATGAGTCATCAATTTTTTTTTCCATTTTCGTGTTGCTACAATCGACTATACTTGAACTAATAAAGTCACGTTTTGTGACTTGAAACATTAATTAAAGAGTTAAGCAGATATAAAGCCACAGAACGAAATAGTTTATGTTATTTTTGGGTTTAATATCTTATGTAAATAAATTAAGCACATTAAGACCAAAAATAAAATAGTTTATAAACATCTAATCTCAATGAAACACACCATGGCATGGTTCACTCACACATTAGTTCATATCATCCGCAAGATAAAATGCTAAGAAACTTTTGATTAAAAATATATCGTAATTCGGGGGCAAGAAGCTAGCTCAACAATGTTGGCCAGAAGTCAATCGTTGGATGAAAAACATGCTCTTGTGCATGTTAGCAAAACAACGACGTACATCATCAGCTTCATTGTCGCAAAAACTTAAGTGAAACCAAAAAATCTTTTGAACATCTAATGTTGTTGTAATGCTGTTAGGTTTGCCTAACAATGGCGAAGTAACTCGATTTTTCTTTTTGAGTTTTGACGATTGTTGGATTTTAACGTTTTACTAATACCATAAGATAACATATTGAAGTTAGTTTCAAATCCATAATCTCATTGTTGGGTTTCTAGTAGTTACGTTGTATTTGTTTGAGTGTAAGTGATTCCTTCAATTATCAAGTGTTTGTGAATTCAAAACGCAACTGAGACAAGCATGTGTAAACTCTGAACATAGTGGCCATGAGTATGTGACGATTAACATACTCATAAGTCGAACCACTAACATATAAGACTCTTGTAGTCATAGTCATATGCTTCTTTTTACGCATTGTTTTATTATTTTTAATCTATGAAAGTTTCTATGCCAAACTCAAACACGGTTGTATAGTGACGATGCACACTGAGTTGGCCGATATCCTCATGGTTCACTCACACAACTCACCCTAGGATAAGAACGATAAGTACGTGAAAGACTTGGTTATGTTTATGTTTGAGATATCAAACATTACCAACTTATTATTTTATGGTGTTTTTGTATATTTAATAACTTTAATATTTGTTATGACAAACCGGCATATAATTACATTAAAAGACAAACTCTTTCATAATCGAAAAACAAAAAATGAAGTTAAGAATTATATGGAGTGAATTAGGTTGTATTTTTTAATAAACAACATGAAACACTACCAACTAACAATATAATACCAATCACAACTTTTATAAGAAATACACGCCGTCGGAGTATATTAACAAGCAAAAATTTCAATCTTTTGACCCGTGTGGGAGTAATTGAAATAATACCAATCCAAAGATATAACAACTTTTTTTCCAAGATCAATACTTGGTTTATTCTTTTTAAGCTTTGATACCATACTCAAACATGGTTGTATGCAGACAATGCACGTGGAGTCTGATATCCACCATGGTTAATTCACAATGTTTATCCCCAAGGTAAGAACAAGTCTGTGAAAGACTTGCTGATGTTGTTCGAGACATCGTTGCTTACATCTGGTTTCAGTATGGATGACCCGAGTACATTTGGTTAGGGCATTCAATGCGTTGTTTGCTCTAAATAAAATAACAATAACAACATACTAGCAACTGAAATCAAAAAGTAATTTGTAATGTCGCTTAAAAAATGAAGGGCAAATGGCACAAAAAGGTATCAAACTTAAGGTTCATTTTCAATAAAGGTACTTTTATTAATGTTCGTTAACTCACTTTGTTAGTAAATTAACTGTTTGGTCCTCGAATTAGTATAATCATGTCATGCAACATCCAAAAAAACTTCGAAAATTCTTTTGAAAATTTTTAAATATTTTGAAAAAATTTCGAAAATTCTTTTCAAATTCGTATAATCATTTTTTAAATTTTTAAATTTTTTGAAAATTTTTGAAAATTTTTCGAAAATTCTTTTCGAATTCCTATAATCATTTTTGAAAATTTTGAAAATTTTTTAACAATTTTTTTTTTTTTTTTTTGAAAAAAAAATTCGAAATTATTTTTTTTTTATCAAACTTTGTTAAAAAAATTTAAAAAAAATCCGAACAATTAAAAAAATACTAAACTCAATACAATTAAAGCCTTTCAGTACATGATAAATACTTAACGAGCTAAGCCCAATACATAGAAACTTTCTTAACATACGCTTACACATAAGACCTTTATAGTCGTAGTCAAATGCTTCTATTTGACATAGTTAAATTATTTTCAAGCTATGAAAAATTCGATGCCAAACTCAAACACGGTTAGTGACAATGCACTCCGAGTTGGCCGATATCTCCACGGTTCACTTACACAACTCATCCTAGGATAAGACGATAAGCATGTGAAAGACTCGGTCATGTTTTTGTTCGAGACATCAAACGTTACCAACTTATTATTTTATGGTGTTTTTGTATCTTGATAAACTTTAACATTAGTTGTGACAAACCGGCAATGCTACCATGCTATTAAGAAAATGATAATAAGCTAGTGTACTAATTGCATTAAAAGACAAACCCTTTGATAATCTAAAAGCAAAAAATTTAGTTAAGAATTGTATGGCTCACTCGTGTTGTATCACCTTGGATTATTCAATAAACAATGTCACTCGTGTTGTATCCGAGTTGGCCGATATCTCCACGGTTCACTTACACAACTCATCCTAGGATAAGACGATAAGCATGTGAAAGACTCGGTCATGTTTTTGTTCGAGACATCAAACGTTACCAACTTATTATTTTATGGTGTTTTTGTATCTTGATAAACTTTAACATTAGTTGTGACAAACCGGCAATGCTACCATGCTATTAAGAAAATGATAATAAGCTAGTGTACTAATTGCATTAAAAGACAAACCCTTTGATAATCTAAAAGCAAAAAATTTAGTTAAGAATTGTATGGCTCACTCGTGTTGTATCACCTTGGATTATTCAATAAACAATGTCATACACTACCAACTAACAATATAATACCAATCCCAACTTGTATAAGAAATATATGCCTGAGTATATTAACTAGCATAATCTTCATCTTTTGACCAATGTGGGACTACCTGAAAAATGTTTAAGAAAAATGACCTATACAAATATTTGTTCTAAAGACATAACACCTTTGTTGCTGAGATCAAATACTTATTTTGAGACATTGTTTTATTCTTTTCAAGATATGCAAAAATTGATACCAAACTCAAACAATGCATTTGGAGTTGGATATCCACCATGGTTAATTCACAATGTTTATCCACAAGGTAAGAACAAGTTTGTGAAAGACTTGGTGATGTTGTTCGAGACATCGTTGCTTACATCTGATTTCAGTTTGGATGACCCGAAAACATTTGGAAACAAGATTCACATAATGCTGAAGCTTGATTTGGTCATTCAATGCGTGGTTTGTTCCAAATAAAAGTAACAATAACAACATAGTAGCAAATAAATTCAAAAAGTAGTATGTAATGTTGTTCAAAAAATGAACTAAAGTTAACAAATGAGTCAAAATTACAACTTTGACTTTGACTTATAACTCTGACTTCAAGTATTAACTCAAGTATTAACTCTCAACGCTAGATTCGTTGACTAACAAATCACATAGCATTCTACAATTATAGTTTTAAACTCAAGCGAGAACTTATTTTTAAATAAATGCATATGACCATCTTATTATTTTCTTATGTTTTGATATTTTTCATAAGTTGAACCATCAAATCGGACATCTTATTATTTTATGGTGTTTCGATAATCTATACTACTGTATAAGGCATTTAAGTTGTGGGCTCCACAACAAATTAAAATAAGGAGCTCAAATCATTGAGTGACATGTGTCACTTCTCTAACTAAAAAATAACAAAAGGAGCTCTAACAAACTAAAATAAGGAGCTCCAATAATGGGGTAACACATGTCACTTCTTAACTAATTAATCACCTTTATTTTTAAATTTAAATATCTTTTAATTCGTTTAAGTTTTTTATGATCTAATTTCACCAATTTTTTAAAATTTTGTGCTCTTTAATTCAACATCCATTTTCATATATTTTTATGAGTTTTTAGTTTTTACATTTTTAGTAGGTTTATTTTATTTTGATTGAAATTTTTATAACTTTAACCTTTATTTCAATCAATACAAACTTTATTTATGAAAATCATTTACTTTTGGGAAAGTGTTTGACGGGTAAGAGATTGTGAAGGTCTTTTTATATGCGCGAATAACGATGTCACGGGATTTAATAATTTGTCCGGTCCTAACTTGGGACCTGTACAAATTTAGACTCCAATCGATAAAATAATAAGATAATAATTTTTTTGAAACCCCAGTGTATATATATTAGTCCCACCAAAACTGTAAATTAATAATTACTAAAATTTCCATATATGTGTGTGTGTGAGAAACACTTCAAAATCGTAAGATTGTTTAGTAAAAAATGAATTCATAATCACTTATTTTTTGTTGAACTTCAAAGATATATTAAGTTTATCTTAAAATCTCCTTATTGCACTAAAGAGTCGGTGCGTTGTCTTCTCGTATTGCAACAAAAAGTATTAATTTTATTTTCATAAATTTTGAATGTGAATTAATAAAATGTTAATTGGAAGTTGTTCTTCAAATTTATTTTTCGTCTCTAATGAGTATACATTGTAACTATCTAATAAATTATTAATTTATCGATATAATAATATCTCGCTAAGTTAATAAAATATCCCGGTCCCAACACTATTAGTTTATAGAGGTTTTACTATATATATATATATATATATATATATAAACACACACACAAAATAGCTTCCATGATAAAAGCCATTTAACAAAGTCATATACCTTTTTTTTTTTTTTTTTTTTTTTTTTTTTTTAAGTTAAAAAAAACAAAACAATAAAACACACACTTTTTTTTAAATTCTTATCTGATAATGATAATCTACCAACAATCATCAAACTCATCCACCATCCACCAAACCAACACCTCCAGAAACCACGACCACCACCTTCAATTTAAACAAAACCCAAAAATCCCCAAATTTTATAAAAATTAGAAACAAATCTCATGGCCTCTGAATTACAGGGTACCCAAGCAACAAAATGTATAAGACAAGCATGTGTAAACTCCGAACATAGTGGCCATATAAATCTTAGGACTTGCTAATCAAAACCAAAGCTATAGAGTATGTGACGATTAGTATACTCATAAGTCGAACCACAATCGTTGTTCCAAAGATTAAATATAAGTGTTTAAGCCAAGATTAAATATAAGTGTTTATTCGGATCCTAAGCTTGAACAATGATCCTAATAGTCATGATCGAAACAAAAGCTAGCCAAAAATATTTTACCTTTTTATGAAAAGCTAATACAAACACAAGAAATCCTGGTCACTTGTGAGTTAATTCATTGTAAGCTAACGCAGTAGTGCAACAATTTTTTAGTATATAAGCAGCTTGTTGAGATTTGATAAACCAGCACGCCACAAGTATTTTTAGTTTAAGAACTTAAAAAGTTATAAGCAAAAAGTCAAAAACACTTGCAACTTGATGATTTGGAAAATTTCAATATTTTGCATGAGACTATCACTTTCCCGTTTATTACCAACTTCATCTACCTACTTACTTTTCTTCCTAATCCAATGTGGGATGAGCAAAATCCATTTAATTAATACAATAATAAAATAATCTGTTATATTGCACTTCTTCTATTTTATATTTATTGTTCACATTTATTTTAAGTTGTTACAATTTAATTATCCATTTTCAAAAATAGAAAAAAGTTTTTGATCAAGGTTTATCATATTACCCTCACTTGAGGTCATTATTACAAATTTTAAAAAATTAAAAACTAATTAAGTAAGGTTAAAACTGTCATTTTTCAAAAAATAAGAACAAGAAGGCTGTAATAATTATGCTTTTCTTAAACTGTGTTTTTATCAGTGGATAATAATTATTTTGAGATGGATTTACTTTTGCTTAATTATGTAAGTAAAAAACAAGAGGATTAAAATTTAAAAACAAAAAGTAAATACCAAAGATAGGCAGCATGCAGGGTTATAAGAAGTGGGGTCCAAGGGAAAAAAAAAGTTCTTTAGGCGGGTCAACAAACGACACGACATCTCTTTTCATCCTATTTCACCACCAGTAACTGAACTTGTTGCACTGATATGCCTGTAAACTGAACTGGGTGCATAGAGTTTCCTTTTTGTATAGAGATGGACCCCACATGGTTTAAGGTTCGAAGGGTGTGAACTCAACTCAGCTACATTGGACCGGGTTAGTTAAAGGGTTTGGTTTAGTCAGGCCCGGGTCTATTGGCCTTTGGGCTAAGTTTAGAGAAACGGGTTCCAAGTAACCAAATGGCGGATTAAAATATTTTTTGCCCAAAAGTTCATACTTTGCGAGTACACAAACAAAGTATTAGCAATTTCTTGTGAACAAGGTGATGAACATTGTGGTATTTCTTGGCGAGTAGTGATATAGATGACTAAAATATATGACTAAAAACATACATAATCAATTCATCATTTGACATATGTCATATCTATTTTCTCTCTTATTATCTTCACCATTCATCTTGGCAAGTGTCACAATCTTACCATTAGGCATATCTTTAGGCATGCAAATCATTTTCCTTTCTAGGTTATTTTAGCACAAAATCTGAAATTTTTACTGATTTTTTAAAGTTAAGTGTCCATATTATAATCTTATGGGTTTCGGTACAATGTGTGGTTAGACCGTATGTTAGTCCCCAAGTGATTGTAGGGGTGTTTGTGATTGCTTATTTTTTTCAGTTATTTGTGCAATTTGAAGTAATAAACAAGCATGGCGTTGAGCTCATGCTTATGTTTTAAGTGTTTATTTTGTTGAAGTAAAATTACTTTTTATAAACTTATGCTACGAATTGTTATTCAAACAAATTTGGTTGAAACTTTTTACCTAATAATTATTTTGTGTATTCTTACTACATCACTTGTGAAAGCAAGAAAGCTGTTGAGAATTCACCCTTCCTCGAGAAGCTAAAGAAGAGAGGATACGAAGTCTTGTACATGGTTGACGCCATTGATGAGTATTCAGTCGGGCAGTTGAAAGAATTTGAGGGCAAGAAGCTACTATTCGCTACCAAGGATGGTCTAAAACTCGATGAGTGTGAAGACGAGAAGAAAAAGAAGGAAGCTTTGAAAGAAAAATTCGAGGGTCTTTGCAAGCTTATCAAGGATGTTCTTAGCGACAAGGTGGAAAAGGTAATCGTTTCTGACCGTGTGGGGGATTTCCCCCTGCTGTTTGGTGACCGGTGAATACGGGTGGACTGCCAACATGGTAAGAATTATGAAGGCACAAGCTTTAAGAGACTCGAGCATGGCTGGTTACATGTCAAGCAAGAAGTCTATGGAGCTTTGTCTCAGACTAGTTTGTTATAGAAACCGTGGAAAATTGGCCGACATGGTCAAAGTCATGTTGACCTGCAATCGGGCTTTCTGTATTGGTCTAAAGAATCAAAGGGGATGTTTGGATGGATTATTAAGGATAGATTTCTAACACGATGGATGAAGATTTTCTGTGTGCATTACCTCGTACCAAGTCTAGTGAGTAATGAAAGATGGACAACTTCACTTCCATCAGTGGGTTTTCTCAATTACAGTCGATGGAAATGTAGTTTACCGTCCCTTAGTTTATCAATGGACTTGCTGGTTCACTTGATGTCATGCCTTTAGTTTATGTCCTCTTTCATTGTGTACGTCTTAAAAGGGTGTTTGGCTTACTACTTCTGAAGATTATTGCATAAATTGTAAAAATATGAAACGAATTCAGACTCGTGTTTGGTTGAATTAAATAGACATTGTAATAGAATGGGTGATTAATTTTTAGATTTAGTAATGAGAATGAAGCATACTTTTTTACTTGTATAACTTTGTGTATCCACCAGTGTGTTTCTTTCTGAAAATTTGATAGGCAAATATTGCATCAAATTACTTGAGCTAATCGTGTTTATAACTTGACATAATTGATTCAACAACAAACCATATAGTTATTAAGTTCTACATCTGCGTGCTACCGTGTCCTGTTCATCTGGGCCGGATGAACCGCATAGAGACTAACGGGTTAAAACCGGGCATGTTGAACCGAACCATATTTAACCGAGCCAAGAAAAACCGAATAATACAGACAAAAAGAGAGTAATACGAGTACTCTCTATTTTATTTCACCTTTCTTCATTTTCTTTAACCAACACATATGTAGCCAACGACATTATCCGGTTCTTGAGACATGTTAAACAATCGAGCCAATAATGAAACCATGTTACTAATAAGAAATTGAGAATAATGTATCGTACTATAATTACATTGAAAATTAAAAAGACTAAAAGTTAAGTTTAGAACTTATATAATGAGATTATTATATTTTTCAATAAACAACATCAAACACAACAAACCAACAATATAATACAAATCTCAACTTACATATTAAATACGCATCACAATATATTAATAAGCAAATTTTGCGTCCTTTGACCTATGTGGGACTACTTGTCTACTTGAAAAAAGTTGTTTTAGAAAAAATGGCTCATATAAAAATTGTTTTAAAGATATAATGTAAGACCGAATTATTTCTCAAAATTTAACAATATTATTGTTTTAGGCTGTATTCTTTGGCATACTTGGAACTAAACCCTAACTACTCTTGAACTCCTCAAGAGCCTCCTTAATAACATTTGCCGAATTAACATCACCATGAGCAAAGAGGAATAGGTCATCCGCAAAACATAAATTGACAATTTTAAGGCTCGAACAGTTATTATGATAAGCAAACGCATTTGACTCGCTCACCTTTCGTTGAAAAATGAGGTTAAGGATTTCCATAACAAGGGTAAATAAATACGGTGATAGCGGATCACCTTGTCGAAGACCTCTTTTCCCTTTGAAATATCCATGCAAAGAACCATTGATGCAAATGGAAAGCAAGTGCTAGAAACACACTCCATAATCTAATTGATTATTCGTATGTGAAACCCGAACCCAACTAATATCTCGTGCAAAAAATTCCAATCCACCGTGTCGTATACCTTTTGAATATTAACTTTAAAAGCACACCTTGGCGGGCTCCTGTCTAAGAAATTTATTACCCGTGTAACTACCAACCCACCTCTCTTGATCCATTTTTTTTCAAATTTTTTTTATGTTCCACCTTTTTTCAAAATTCTACTACCCTACAATTGTTTCTTGTGGATGTGTCCTATATCTTTTTTTTTTCTTTTAATGTTGTAGAACCAAGCGAAATCAATGGCTAATGCAATACTCCTTACATTCCTTAATATTCCTTTTACCTTTCTCATTTTTAGTTTTCCATTTTGATACTCTAAAAAAAGTGAATAGATTAAGCAACATGATTATATGTACACCTTACCACGTGCATATCAAAGGGGATGTTTGTGTAAATTACCTCGTACCAGGCCTAGTGAGTAATGAGAGACGAACCACATAGAGACGAACCTATCAAAACCGGGCATGTTGAAGCGTGTCGGGCCTAGTGAGTAATGAGAGACAAACCACATAGAGACGAACCTGTCAAAACCGGGCATGTTGAAGTGTGCCGGATTAAACCGAGCCAAGAAAAACAGGATAATACTCACGAGCTTGAGCCATTCTCCAAAACTGGAGTAACTAACTGTTGGCCCTTTTCCTTATATAAACAACCATTCTTGGCCAATTTTACTGTTTCAAACTGGATTTAAAAGAGAGTATGATAAATTAATTTCGCAAATCTTTTTTTTTGTTTGCTCTTATAAAATAAATTGATTATCTCGAATCACTTCCTTTGTAGTAAATTTCCTTGTCTTGTATTCTTGTTGGTTGAGCAATATTGATTTTTTTCCTTAAATTTTGAGTTTCAGTGATCACCTTATTATTTTTTGATGTTTTGACATATTTGGTACATTTTATGTGACTTATGACATTATCCGGTTGTTGAGACATGTTGAAAGATTGAGTCAAAAAGTTAAGTTTTGAACTTATCAGTAGGATCATAGTGAACAAGATATTTTTTTTCAATAAAGAATCTCAAACACTACAAACCAACAATATAATACAAATCTCAACTTACGTAAAAAATACACATAACAATATATTAATACGCAGATTTTCTATTTTATAACCTATGTGGGACTACTTGGTTACTTGGAACATGTTGCTTCAGAAAAAAGGGCCCATATTAAAATTTGTTCTATAGACATAATGTAATACCGAATTATTTCTCGAAATTTAATGATATTTCAAGTGATAGTATAAATACTTGACAAATACTAAACATGCTAAGCTTAATATAAACAAACTCTTTGAGTATAATAACCTGCTAACAACCCTTAATGTAGGACAAGATTATTTCTCATAACCAAATAATAGTTCAAGTGATAAATACTAAACGGGCTAAGCCCAATACAAACAACATTCTTAATATAAAATCCCGCTAACACATAAGACCTTTGTATTTGTAGCCAAACGCTTCTTTACACACATTGTTTTATTATTTTCAAGCTATGAAAAATTTAATGCTACCATATCTTAATCATAAGAAATCAAGAATATGGTATCGTATCAACTACTTACAAAGTAAGACACTTCGATCGTTAAAGAGATACAAAAGTTAAGCTGAGAACTTATATGGTGGATCATGGTTTTTAATGTTAATTTTTTATGAACAACATCAATTACCAAAAACGAGCATTATGATACCAAACTCAACATGCATATAAAGCATATATCAGAATATATAAGTAAGGAAATTTTACATCCTATAATCCATGTAGGATTACTTGAAACATATATTTTGTACAGTTTTATATTATTTTTTTTTTTTTTTTATTTTCATTAATTTTTTTTCCGCCTAATTGCCTTTTTTGAAAAACTAAGCTTTCAATCCCACATGGATCAATTATGCGAATTCTTGCTAGCTTATATAACTTGGAGTATATGTTTCATACAAGTTGAAATAAGTATATTGTTGTCAGTGTAACATACATTGAAGTGAATGGACACTTCTTTGTTTTGCAATACTGACAACAAACTATGAGTTCTCAATTTTTATTTTTTTTCCCTTCATAGTTGCTACAATCGACTATATGTAAAGTAATAAAGTATATTTTGATTTTCTTTGCGTAACAACCCAAGATGTTGCCACCTTTTGTGACTTGGAACTTTAATTAAAGACTTTAGCTGATATAAAGCCAAAGAACAAAATAGTTTTTGTTATTTTTGGGTTTTAAATTTAAGTGAATAAATTAAGCACATTAAAACCAAGAATAAAATAGTTTATAAACATCACATCTCAATGAAACACGCCATGACTAGGTTTAGTTCATATCACCCGCAAGATAAAATGCTCAGAAAAATTTGATTTGAAATATACCGTAATTCGAGGGCAAGAAGCTAGCTCAACAATGTTGGCCCGAAGCCGATTGCTGGATGAAAAACATGCTTCGGTGCACGTCAGCAAAACAACACCGTACATCATCAGCTTTATTGTCGAAACCAAAAAATCATTTGACGATTGTTGGATTTTAATGTTTTACAACTACCATTAGATAACATATTGAATTTAGTTTCAAACCACAATCTCATTGTTACGTTTCTAGTAGTTATGTTGTATTTTTTTGAGTGTAAGTGATTCCTTTAATTATCAAGTGTTTGTGAATTTAAATCACAACTAAGACAAGCATGTGTAAACTCCGAACATAGTGGCCATATAAATCTTACGACTTGCTAATCAAAACCAAAGCTATAGAGTATGTGACGATTAATATACTCATAAGTCTAACCACAATCGTTGTTCCAAATATTAAATATAAGTGTTTAAGCCAAGATTAAATATAAGTGTTTATTCGGATCCTAAGCTTGAACAATGATCATAATAGTCTTGATCGAAACAAAAGCTAGCCAAAAACATTTTACCTTTTTATCAAAAGCTAATACAAACACAACAAAAAAGCCCGGTTGCTTGTGAGTTAATTCATTGTAAGCTAACGAGGTAGTGCAACAATTTTTTATATACTTAAGCAGTGTGTTGAGATTTGATAAACCAACAGGTCACAAGTATTTTTAGTTTAAGAAACTTAAAAAGTTATAAGCAATTAAGAAAAAGGCAAAAACACTTGCAACTTGATGATTTGGAAAATTTCAATATGTTGCATGAGACCATCACTTTCCCATGTATTACCAACTTCATCTAGCTACTTACTTTTCTTCCTAATCCAATGTGGGATGAGCAAAATCCATTAAATTAATACAATAATAAAATAATCTGTTATATTGCACTTCTTCTGTTTTATATTTATTGTTCAAATTTATTTTAAGTTGTTACATATTACCCTCACTTGAGGTCATTATTACAAATTTTAAAAAATTAAAAACTAATTAAGAAAGGATAAAACTGCCATTTTTCAAAAAATAAGAACAAGAAGGCTGTAATAATTATGCTTTTCTTAAACTGTGTTTTTATCGGTGGATAATAATTATTTTGAGATGGATTTACTTTTGCTTAATAATGTAAGTAAAAAACAAGAGGATTAAAATTTAAAAACAAAAAGTAAATACCAAAGATAGGCAGCATGCAGGGTTATAAGAAGTGGGGTCCAAGGGAAAAAAAAAGTTCTTTAGGCGGGTCAACAAACGACACGACATCTCTTTTCATCCTATTTCACCACCAGTAACTGAACTTGTTGCACTGATATGCCTGTAAACTGAACTGGGTGCATAGAGTTTCCTTTTTGTATAGAGATGGACCCCACATGGTTTAAGGTTCGAAGGGTGTGAACTCAACTCAGCTACATTGGACCGGGTTAGTTAAAGGGTTTGGTTTAGTCAGGCCCGGGTCTATTGGCCTTTGGGCTAAGTTTAGAGAAACGGGTTCCAAGTAACCAAATGGCGGATTAAAATATTTTTTGCCCAAAAGTTCATACTTTGCGAGTACACAAACAAAGTATTAGCAATTTCTTGTGAACAAGGTGATGAACATTGTGGTATTTCTTGGCGAGTAGTGATATAGATGACTAAAATATATGACTAAAAACATACATAATCAATTCATCATTTGACATATGTCATATCTATTTTCTCTCTTATTATCTTCACCATTCATCTTGGCAAGTGTCACAATCTTACCATTAGGCATATCTTTAGGCATGCAAATCATTTTCCTTTCTTGGTTATTTTAGCACAAAATCTGAAATTTTTACTGATTTTTTAAAGTTAAGTGTCCATATTATAATCTTATGGGTTTCGGTACAATGTGTGGTTAGACCGTATGTTAGTCCCCAAGTGATTGTAGGGGTGTTTGTGATTGCTTATTTTTTTCAGTTATTTGTGCAATTTGAAGTAATAAACAAGCATGGCGTTGAGCTCATGCTTATGTTTTAAGTGTTTATTTTGTTGAAGTAAAATTACTTTTTATAAACTTATGCTACGTAATTCGTTATTCAAACAAATTTGGTTGAAACTTTTTACCTAATAATTATTTTGTGTATTCTTACTACATCACTTGTGAAAGCAAGAAAGCTGTTGAGAATTCACCCTTCCTCGAGAAGCTAAAGAAGAGATGATACAGAGTCTTGTACATGGTTGACGCCATTGATGAGTATGCAGTTGGGCAGTTGAAAGAATTTGAGGGCAAGAAGCTCGTATCTGCTACCAAGGAAGGTCTAAAACTCGATGAGACCGAAGACGAGAAGAAAAAGGAGGAATTGAAGGAAAAATTTGAGGGTCTTTGCAAGGTGATCAAGGATGTTCTTGGCGACAAGGTGGAAAAGGTGATTGTTTCGGACCGTGTGGTGGATTCGCCTTGCTGTTTGGTCACTGGGGAGTATGGTTGGACTGCTACATGGAAAGAATCATGAAGGCGCAAGCTTTACGTGACTCGAGCATGGCTGGCTACATGTCTAGCAAGAAGACTATGGAGATCAACCCTGAGAACTCGATTATGGAGGAACTGAGGAAGAGAGCTGATGCAGATAAGAATGACAAGTCCGTGAAAGACTTGGTGATGCTGCTGTTTGAGACTGCGTTGCTTACATCTGGATTCAGTTTGGATGACCCAAATACATTTGGAAACAGGATTCACAGAATGTTGAAGCTTGGTTTGAGCATTGATGAAGATGCTGGTGATGGCGATGTCGACATGCCTGCTCTTGAGGAAGCGGACGTTGATGCAGAGAGCAAGATGGAGGAAGTCGATTAAGTGTGGCGCTCTTGGTTCTTTTGCTTGAAGTCTTATTTTTTGATGAGTTAGCAAATGCAGTATCTGATTTTAGTAGGTTTATGTTTATCAAATGTGTCTATGAGTATGTCGAATCACTTCTGATGTAGTTGGATTTGGAATTTCTGAAGTAAGGTCTATATTACTTTTTGGTGCCTAATCTCTTTTGTTAATTACTTAATTTTGAATGCCTAGAATTGCTATTACATGTGGAACAACAGAAATTATATGCCTACAATCAGTCCTTTGGTACTAATTAATGTATATGTTTACATATTGCGATGTTATCTGCATGCTTAACCGATGTGCAGAGATGGTTTGTCTTAAAGGATGATTATGGACTGTGAGCTTAAAGTGCGTGCTACTATGGACCTTTGTCTCGCTTTTTTTTATAGAAACCGTGGAAAATAGGCCGGCATGGTAAAACTCATGTAACAGATGTTTGCCTGCAATCGGGCTTTCTGTGTGAATTACCTCGTACCGAGTCTAGTGAGAGTAATGAAAGATGGACTACTTCACTTCCGTAAGTTGGGGTTTTTTAGTAACAGTCGATGGAAATGTAGCTCATTGTCCCTTAGTTTAACAATGGACACCGAATTCAGACTCGTGTTTGGTTGAATTCAGTGGAATAGACGTAATGAGAATGAAGCAAACTATAAACAAAGTGATCTATGTATGTAAAACAAATACTTTTCTACTTCTATAACTTTGTGTATCCACCAGTGTGTTTCTTCCTGAAAATTTGATAGGTATATATTGCATCAAACGAATTAAGACTCATGTTTATAACTGGACATAATTGATTCAGAAACAAACCATATAGTTATAAATTTCTACATTTGGCGCTACCGTGTCCTGTTCTTCTAGGCCGGATGAACCGCATAGAGACCAAAAGGTTATGTTGAACTGAACCAGATTAAACCGAGCCAAGAAAAATAGGATAATACCAACGAACTTGAGCCATTTTCCAAAAGTGGAGCAACTAACAGGTAACTGCTGGCCCTTTTCTTTAATAAACAACCATTCTTGTCCAATTTTACAGTCTCAAGTTGGATTTAAAAGAGAAAAACAAACTCTCTGATAATTAAAAAGACAAAAAGTTAAGTTTAGAACTTATATAGTGGGATTATTGCAGATGATATGATATTTTTCAATAAACAACATCAAATACAACAAACCAACAATATAATACAAATCTCAACTTACATAGTAAATACACATCACAATATATTAATAAGCAAAATTTTCATCCTTTAACATATGTGGGACTACTTGTCTAGTTGAAACAAGTTGTTTTAGAAAAAATGGCCCATATAAAAATTGTTCTAAAGAGACGGTATAAATACATGACAAATACTGAACATGCCAAGCTCAATACAAACAAAGCCAAGAACCCGCTAACAACCCTTGATGTTGGACGTACTAATTTCTCATTACTAAATAATAGTTCAAGTGATAGTATTACTACATGATAAATACTAAACGGGCTAAGCCCAATACAAAGAAATTTTCTTAATAATATAAAATCCCGCTAACACATAAGACCTTTATAGTCGTAGTCAAATGCTTATTTTTACACATTGTTTTATTATTTTCATGCTATTAAAAATTCGTTAGCAAACTCAAGCACGATTGTATAGTGACAATGTACTCCGAGTTGGCCGATATTCCCATGGTTCACTCACGCAACAACTCACCCAAGGATAAGAACGATAAGAATGTGAAAGACTTGGTCCTATTTTTGTTCGAGACATCAAACATTACCAACTTGTTAATTTATGGTGTTTTGTATCTGTAATAACTTTAACATTAGCTATTTCAAACCGACAATGCTACCATGCTAATAAGAAAGTGAGAATAAGCTACTCTACTAATTTCATTAAAAGACAAACTTTTTCATAATCGAAGTACACAAAATTAAGTTAAGAATTATATGGTTCCGTTTGCACTGATTGACGTTGCATTTTCCAATAAACAACATCAAACACTAACAACTAAGAATATTATACCAATCCCAACTTGCATAAGAAATATATGCCGGAGTATATATATATAAGCAAAATTTTCATCGTTTGTTCCATGTGAGACTACTTGAAACAAGTTTAAGAAAAAATTAAATGGCCGGTACAATATTTGTTCTAAAAACATTACACCTTTGTAGCTGTAATCAAATGCTTCTTCTTTTTACACATTGCTTATTGTTTTCAAGCTATGAAAATTGATACCATACTCAAACACGATTGCATAGCGACAATGCACTTATATCACTTTTTTAAGTTTATTATTTACATGATCATCTACAGACTCATTAATTTTGACCATTTTTATCAAGAACAAAGTTGGACTTTCTAAAAAGTCAACTGTGTTTATTGAACTCCATGAATTAACTTATGTGACTTGAACTTCTTTATTAGTTCTAAGTAATTAGTACAACATCCAAGTTGGGAGTGTATGTGTTAAGTTTCTATTTAAGTTTCCATTTTGTACTTTATAGTTTTCAAATGAATAGAGTTGACAAACTTGTATGTGTGTTAAGCTCCATTAAAGGAGTCAATTCCCATTGTATGCTTGTTTTTCAAAACTAGGACAACACTATGCTTGTTTATACATGTTATTTTCATTCTATCTTTTCAATTATAAAAAAGAGCTCTCATCCAAATATCTCTTTCAAGCGTATTTCTTTTTTGTCTTTTTCCTCCCAAATTTTTTATTATCATTCTAGACTTCATTTATTGTTGAGTTACAAAATGAGAATTATGTCATTTCTCTTTCATTCATCTGATTACTTTAACCTTCTATATTTTAATTTATTTATATTTATTGCTTTCATTAAATTGAGTCATCTACATTCTTACACAAAGTAGAAAGCAACATTATTTAATGTAATATTAGATTTATGTGTTGTGTTTCTAATGTAATATTGTTCAATGGTCATTAAGTATTCCAAATTTTCAATCTTTCTTGCTTTCTTTTTTCTTTTAAGTTAAAAAAAGCATAGAATGGGAATACTAGATATAAACTAGCATAGGTTTGGAAGAGTTCTAAAAACTAAGCATAAAACGGGAAAAAAACCTCCCATTAAAGCTTCATTTAAGTTTCTATTTTAAAGTATGCATGTAAACAATGTTGGAAAGTATTAAACGTGTATGTATTAAGTATGCATGTAAACAATGTTGGAAAATAACAAAGTTTTCAAGGGTAGAATAGGTATAGAACAAATTTAAGAGATTAAGAGATTAATAGTTTTTTATCCATGCTTACAAGTAGTTAAGATAATCGTAGTTTGGGAGTGTGTCAGAGAAAACTATCAATGACCGAAGCACGGTATAAGCACATGAAAATAATCAACAATGCCTGGAAAAAAATCATAAACAATTATTTCAAATATGAAGATTAAATGTTACTAATTAAAGAAAAATGGAAGAAACAAAATCTCAAGCAAGTTATTTGAGTTGATCGTTTAGTGAGTCTTGGCCACGTTAGCATTGCGACGGCGTCACCTTATGCTTGTGACGCCGTCCTCTTCAGTCTCTGACGTCGTCTGGATCAAATCTAGGTCGTCTGAGCTGCGAAGCCCTACTCTTTTAAAACCTGAAGCCGTCACTTGTAAATAAGCAATTTGGCTACTGAGTCGTCACAAAACTTGTCCAACGGCGCTCTCTTGTTGAACCTCGACGCCGTCACTTGTAGAACCTCGACGCCCCCTTTAGTTCCAGCAGCTTGAGTGTCTCAATTATTGACTTTGGCCATTTTCTTCGTATATTCGCAAGATTTTCGTCCGAATAAATGTCATTCCAGCAATTTGCATTCAAGATACCTAAAAAGTGAAAAAGAACGATAGTAAGTAATAACGGATACAAAAGTGATCAAATAAGGGCTTAAACGACCCCTCAAAAAGGTACATTTTAAAACCTTATCATTCTTTCACACCAAGGTGAACCACACCTACCACAACGTCGCCTACCCTTTATCAGGTACTAGGCTAAGTACCTACTTCCATTACAATGGAGGAACTACTACCCAACACTACACCAACGACTAATCCCAAAGGAGACCAACTCCTTATTACAATATCATCAAGGATATCAATATCCTTGGATCCAATACTAATCTATCTTGTACATCGAAACACACCATATCAAATGTACATCTAAGGCACCTATCACTAATTCCTTTAACTAGATCTTCAAGACACCCTTCACTAATGTCTTGTGACTTGACTTCTAGGCACCCTTCACTAATGCCTACAACACGGACGATCGACACCTTTCACTAATGTCTTCGTCTTGACACTTGAGACATCTTTCACTAATGTCTTCAACACTACACTTCTTAGAAGAAAGAAAAGAATCATCAACAAGAGGACTTCAGTAGTCTTTATGATGAGGAAGCATGGCAACTCATGGACTTGAGCTTGCTTGACTTCAAAGGTGGTGATCTCGCCTTTAAGAGGAACCTAGAGAATCACAAAAAAAAAAAAAAAAACTACAAACATAGATCTCTTGGATCTGGGGTTAGTGAGTTTTTAACTCAGGGAGAAAGTATGTTAGAAAGGGGTGAGAAACAATGAAGAAATGACTCACTATTTATAGAGAGAAAATGCTACTGTTCCCCGGATTCCACGGATCCCTCCCACAAAGGATCCGTCTAGCGTAAAGCTAGGGATCCATGGGACGCTCCTCTTTACCCATGGGTATTTTGGTTATGGAACATGGGTCATGGGTTATGGGTTGATCCGTGGGTCTTATACTAGATACAATGTATCTCATGGATGCAATGTACTTAGTCAAGTGGTTTGGATAAAACCATGGGTTATGGGTCAATACCATTTGTTAGTTTTTACCCATTTTAGTATACACTAGTTATGTGTATGTTAGCCCAATATGTAAACACTAGTTGTTATACATATGTATCTCTAAATCATAAAATCACTTATACTTGTTTTAGTGTTTTATGTGAAAGCGTAAGTGTGTTAGAAAACTATTGACTCAAACTATTTACGTATTTTATTTGTTTCGTTAAAATGATTTTACGTTTGTTATCGACAAAACATTAGAAGATCGTAAAATATAAATAAACGTTTTTACGGCTTATTTGTATTAACAGCATTCAGTCCTTCAACTACAAAAAAAGATTGGCAATATTACATAACTAATCATTATTAAATAAATATATACAAAAATCTTAAAAACTGAAAATAAATATCAAAACTTCATTGTCTCCAACTTTTCGATAAAAGATAATAGTGCACGAAGACGAACATGTTTTTGTGTTACCACAAACATCAGCCTATAAACTTCATCCAAATCCTCTTCTTGCGATTGCTTAAGATCTGCAACGCTTTGAACTGAAGAATCATAAGTACCAACAACCTTCAGCTCCTTTATAATCCGATCCCTATGATTCACACGATCAAGAATTTCTGAGACTTTTTCCCTTAAATGTTCTTCATCACCACATGTGGATTTAAATTCTCGGCCATAATGTACGAGCATCATATCTGTAACATAGCTCAACTTAGCTTCAACTGCTAATCGGCCTAACAAAACAAGAGGAGAAGACATACGGGGTATTATTTTTTCATAACGTAAATTTCCATGTTATGTTATGAATATATAGCCTAGAAAAAGGAATATTAAAAACACATTCCACTCAAATGACTAATATCAAGTTAAAATAAAATTTGAAAATAAAAAACAACTACAATACCTAATAAATTATAAACTAATCAAGAAAGTTAGATTTACAAAAACATAAAGAGAATCACCATGTAGACAATAACATTAGAATACACTTTATACCAGAATCATATGATTATAACATTTTTGTATAAAATAAGTCTCGAACATTACTCAAACAGTAATTAGATCAAACCGGTGTGCGTAGCACGAGTCTGAATGACTTGTGATATGAAACTGATTCTTAAGCAAATTAAATTTTATATTTTAATACTTCTTTTAGTTAAGTACTACTATAACTAATTAGCACCGAACCATTAAGCTATATATTTTTACCTCATTAAAACATTTCTTTATTATTCTTAATAGTTTTGCTTGAAAAAGCATATTATTTCAGAACTATAAAATGAATGTTTTTGCATCCGTTAAAAGCGCCAACAAAATATCTCATTTTAAATTTTATCTCGAGTCAAGAAGTTTATGTATATGACAAGTAAATAATTGTTTTTTAACGAGGGAATTTTTATTTTAATATTTATACGAAGTATTAAGGATAATTGTATATGATTAAACATGCAAATTCTTTAAATATGATCTTAAACATAGCCGATAAGTATTTTTGTTTATATTTTATTAAACACATTTTTTAATATACAACTTGAAGCTTCTCGTACTCATAGTGACGCGTGATACTTGCTTACTCATTTATCAACATTGTAAGAATTTATATGATAATAGAGTCTTAAGAAGGATATTTATGTTAATATTAAGAGTGCTAGGTGCACTATGGCACTAATACATTTTAGTGGCATGTCATTTCAGCAAATGGCCAATAACATCAAAATAATTAAAACATCATTCTCAACAATAAATATGTCAATAAATTAGTGGAATCACACATTGGCACGTAACATTTTTGGAATATGAGTATTTTTTGTACCAAAGTTTTTGTCCCGAGAATTTACTCTTTTAATATCCCGTATTCCCATCTCACAACCTTTGATTTCTTATTTCTCAAAAGTCAAACCCAGATCACCATCACTATCTCTTGCAACCACCACCACCACCACTTTCACCACGACAGCCCACCACCACCACTTTTCTCAAGTTTGGTTTGTTCATTTTTATTCAGTTATTTAGAGTTTATGTGTTTTGTTTTGTGTATACTTGTGGTATTGATGTCTACGTTTGTATAATTAATTTTTTAGTTTGTTAGACTTTTGTAGATACTTTAGGATTATAGACTTATTTCGTTGTTCAAAACTAGCTTATCCCGTAGGAATTCTGTCCGAGAAGTTAATTTCGGAGAGTCCCTTAGACTGCTTTTAGAATGTTTTATCTTATTAAGGTTACGAAGCATATTTCTCCTTTACTCCACCAGTTACTAATCATGCTAACTCGTTTTGACCTGTCTTCTTGTCATCTAAATAATTTTTTCTGTATCCATATTTCAAACATGATTGCTAATGCTTGAATCACTGTCAAAAGGACTAAAATTTCAATTTAACAGGCTCATTGAATGGCATCTTCTTCAAACTCATCCGTTCAGAAAAGGTTTAAGTATGATGTGTTTTTAAGCTTCAGGGGTGAAGACATCCGTAAAACCTTTGTCGATCATCTTTATCATGCTCTTATGGATAAAGGCATTTACACATACAAAGATGATGAGAGAATCCAGAGAGGGAAAAGGATCAACAACGAGCTTATCCAAGCTATTAAAGACTCAAGATTCTTCATCATTGTTTTCTCACAGAACTATGCTTCTTCATCTTGGTGCTTGGATGAGCTTGTTGAGATCATGGAGTGTCAGAAGATGCCCGAGCACACTGCTTACCCTCTATTCTATGATGTGGAACCCACAGAAGTACGCAAACAAAGTGGGGCTGTTGGTAAAGCTTTTGCTAAACATGAAAAGGAAGTGAGAAAAAAAAGTTGGGCATTTGGATTAGCCTTTTCCATGAAGAAAAAGAAAGCTTTGTTGAAGAAATGGAAAGGGGCTCTAAAAGAAGCAGCCGATCTGGCTTTTGATTGGTAATTTCTTAGTTTTGTTTGTTGCTAATATCTGTTGAAAAAGGATAATGGATAAAAGATTATTACTACAGTACTATGTTTTTACTTCATGTGTGATTATGTCATAGATCTAAAACACTTCATTTTCTATAGTGTATGCTAAACAGATCTTGTTTTTACATACAAACAGGCACGAAGCTAAGAAATGGAAAGGGGCTCTAAAAGAAGCAGCCGGTCTGGCTGGATCGGAGTTGAAGAACACTCTTGATGGGTAATTTCCTACTTTTGTTTGTTGCTAACGTATGTTGAAAAACGATCATGGATAAAAGATTATTATTACAGTAGTATGTTTTTACTTCATATATGATTATGTTATAGATCTAAAACACTCTTCATTTTCTATAGTGTATGCTAAACAGATCTTGTTTTTACATACAAACAGGCACGAAGCTAAATTCATCAAAAAAGTTGTTCAAGAGATTTCACTAGAGTTACGCTCCATCAGTTTCGGCTTTGATGAAAAGTTAGTTGGCATGGAGACTCGAGTAAAGGATGTTGTTTCATATTTAGAAATTGGTATTGATGATGTTCGCATAATAGGGATCAAGGGCATGGGAGGGGCTGGGAAGACAACTACAGCGAGAGCTGTTTTTGATCATCTGTCTATTGATTTTGAAGCTAAAAGCTTTGTTGAGGATGTGAGGGAAGTTTCCAAAACTTTGGGTTTGAAGAAATTACAAAAACAAGTCCTTTTAGATGTGCTGAATGAACACTTCACTGTGAATAGTGTTACTGATGGGAAAAACATGATGAAACGGAGGATGTGCGGTAAAAAGGTTCTTCTTGTTCTAGATGATGTAGATCACATAGAACAACTGAAGGCGTTAGCCGGTGAGCCTAAGTGGTTTAAGCCAGGAAGTAGAATTCTCATTACAACAAGAGATGAGCAAGTATTGGTAGCTCACAGAGTGAACATGATTCACGATATTGTTGAGAATGTGAGAGAAGTTTCAAAAGCCTCTATGTTTGGTTTGAAGAATTTACAAGAACAAGTCCTTTCAAATGTGTTAAATGAACACGTCACTATAGATAGTGTTGCTGACGGGAAAAACAAGATGAAAAGGAGGATGTGTGGTAAAAAGGTTCTTCTTGTTCTAGAAGGAGTACTCGGTTTATGTGAAGTAGTGTCGGGACGACACAAAGAATAACAACAACGTGAAAAGGATCAGAAGCAGAACCAGTTTTGTTTCGGAGGATTGGTTACCATCTCGGTACCATTTTGTACGTGGGAAGTTGATTTCAGAATAGAGATATCAATAACGCACAAGGAAAAGAAAGTAGACGTGTAGTGTGGAGGAACAAAAACAAATAATCTATTTCGAAAGAAAAAACAATTCGAATAGAATTTGTTGTTTGGGGCTCGTTGAAAGAAATCAGTTCGACACACTTTCATTCGAACCTTACAAGACAAGAGGTCGAGGCGTTTGTTGTCGAAGCAAAAGGAGGCCGTAATTATTTGTGAAAGAAATTTCGAAGTAAAACTTGGTGTACTTGTATTCGAAGGGTACGAGGCAAAAGAATCAAAGAACCAGACTTGGGAATAGCATCAAACGTTGGTAGACGATATTTACTAACGAATCAAAGAGAATACTCTAGTATTCATCGCATCTACGAGGTCACAAGTTAAACCTTTTTGGATTTCATTATATTTAGAATAGTATAGAATATTTTATTTCATACTATTAGGAAATCCCGAAAGCTATTCATTGATCCCGAATTATTAAGATTCTCGGAAGATTAGATATTCCCATATCTTATCGAAAAACCACACTAGGAAGGATAAATCCCATTAAATTAGAAAAGTGAAGATACTAAGCACTTTAAAGATGACAACCGACGATATAGCAACCACATCAACTACAACAAAACCCGTAACACCTATTGCACATTATCAATGCCCTAAGTTGAAAACCACAAACTACAAAGTTTGAGCTATACAAATTAAGGTTATACTAGAGGCACATGGTTTATGGGAAGCAATAGAACCAAAGATAGATACACAAGTTGATGATAAGAAGGATAAGGCAACAACTGCCTTCCTATATCAAGCGTTGACGGAAGATGTGATCTTACAAGTAGCAAGTTGTGAGACGGCAAAGGATTTATGGGATTCGCTAAAGAAAAGACACGTTGGAGAAGATAGAGTGCAGAAAGCACGGTTACAATCATTGATGATTGGGTTTAACTCACTTCAGATGAAAGAAGATGAGACGGTGGATGCATATGCGGCTAAACTAAACGGCTATGCCACGAAGGCAAAAGAATTAGGGAAAACTTTGGATGAATCACTTTTAGTTCAAAAACTATTAGACTCCACACCAGATAGGTTCATTCAGATAGTAGCATCCATAGAACAAACAACTGATCTCGACAAAATCACTTTAGATGAGATCATTGGAAGACTCAAGGCATTTGAGGAAAGGATAAAACTCCGGAAAAGAGGACAAGTAGAAAGCCAGGAAAACCTATTATTCGCACATGGCGAACACTCAGCAAATAGGAAACGTTTTTACAAACGTGGAGGGAAATCAAATTTCACGAGGGAACCGCGAATAATAAAAATAGAAACAACTCACAAGGAGGGAACTCTAGTTATAAAGAGAGTTCGGATAAGAATAAAGACGAGTGGGATGTGTGTAAGGTAAAATGCTACAGGTGTCATAAAATTGGACATCTTAAAAGGAATTGTAGAAGGAAACCAGCAACTCAGGAACAATCAAACCTTATCTTAGAAGACGATGAACCATCATTATTAATGACTATGCACGAAACTGAACACAAGGAAGTGTTGTTGAATGAAGAACAAATTCAACCAAAGAAATATGCTACAGCGGATACAAGCATATGGTATTTAGATAATGGTGCAAGTAACCATATGACGGGAACAAAAGGTCATTTTAGGGATATTGATGAAAGCGTAACAGGACGAGTACGTTTTAGAGATGGATCGTATGTACGATATATGGGTAGAGGGTCTATACTGTTAGGTTGTAAGAACCAGGAACAAATGGTAGTATCAGAAGTATACTACATACCAAAACAGTCAAGAGCAACTTACTTAGTCTAGGACAACTTACGGAAATAGGTTGTAAGGTCATTATGGACAGAAACAAGTTGACTTTGTATGATAAGAATAAGAAGTTGTTGATGAAAGTAGAAAGATCTAAGAATCGACTCTAAAAGATTCAGTTACAGATAGAAGCACCTATATGTCTCTTAGCAAATATAGATAACCAAGCATGGTTATGGCATGCTAGATTAGGTCATCTGAACTTTGACGATATGAACAAGATGACTAGGAAAGGTCTAGTAGAAGGAATTCCAAGGATAAATTATGCAGGGCAGATTTGTGACGCATGTTTATTAGGAAAACACAGTAGAACACCATTTTCAAACCAAGCTAAATTCAGATCAAAAAACCCATTGGACTTAGTATATGGAGACCTTTGCGGTCCTATAAGTCCAACAACGTACTCAGGAAAGAAACTCATTTTCCTGTTAGTTGACGATTGTACACGTTTTATGTGGGCCTACTTTCTGACATTGAAAGATGAGGCGTTTAGTACATTCAAGGAATTTAGACAGAAGATAGAAATGGAGATGAAATTAAAAATAAGGATGCTAAGAACGGATAGAGGTGGTGAATTCACATCAAACAAATTCACAAAGTACTGTAAGGAAAACGGAATAGCACGACAGTTTACAGCACTGTACTCCCCACAACAGAATGGAGTAGTGGAGAGAAGGAATAGGACAGTGTTATCAACTACAAGGAGTATGATGAAAGCAATGAAGTTACCCTTAACTTTTGGGCGAAGCAGTTAAAAATGCGATTTACATACTCAATAGGGTACCTACGAGGGCCCCGACGATAAAACTCCATATGAGGCACTCTACAACAGAAAACCGAATCTGGAAAACCTAAGAATATTCGGATGCACAGCTTATGCAAAGATAACGATACCTCACTTAAAGAAGCTGGACGACAAAAGCATACCATTGATTTACTTAGGAGTAGAGGAAGGATCAAAAGCATGTAGGTTATATGATCCAATAGCCAAGAAGAAACATGTTAGTATGGACGTAAAGTTTATGGAAACAAAACCGTGGGATTGGAATAAAGATGTAGAAGATACGAGTACACAAGACACATTTTGGACTAGTTTTGTGGTAGAAGGAGTTGACAATGAAAACCTTACACCAGTCAACACAGAGAACGATGACAACAAGTATCACGAACAAGATCAGATTCCTGATCCAGTTTCACCAATCACACCACCGACATACAATTACGACCCACACTCAGAAGAGGAAGAAGAAGCTACTACTAGTTCTATAGAGAACTCAAGAGATAGATTTGATGATACACCCATATGTGAATACAGAGATATGACGGAAATATATAAGTACGCATGTAGAGTTGAACCATAAAGTTTGTTATTTACGGAAGAAGAACCCCGTAATTACAAGGAAGCATCAACAAATGGGAAATGGATTGAGGCCATGGAGATTGAATTAGATTCAATCAACAAAAACAATACATGGACTCTTACTACATTGCCAGAAAATCAAAAGGCAATAGGACTCAAATGGGTTTACAAGACCAAGAGGGATGCAAAAGGAAATATCATCAAATATAAAGCACGGTTAGTAGCAAAAGGTTATGTACAAGAACAAGGAATAGACTTTGATGAAGTATTTGCACCGGTTGCTCGGATAGAGACAGTTCGGTTGATATTAGCATTAGCAGCATATCATGGATGGCAAGTACATCATTTAGATGTAAAATCGGCATTTTTACATGGAGATTTAAAGGAAGAAGTCTACGTAACACAACCTGAAGGATTTATACAACAAGGAAACTCTAGAAAAGTCTATAAGCTTACTAAAGCTTTATATGGCTTAAGACAAGCACCGAGAGCTTGGAATGTAAAGCTTGATCAAACGCTAAAGTTCTTAGACTTTAAGAAATGTAATCTCTAACAAGCAGTTTATACGAAGAGGAACAAGAATTCTACACTTATAGTTGGAGTCTACGTAGATGATCTGATAATCACAGGCACTCCAAGGAAGGAAATAGAAGAATTCAAATCCCATATGAAGGATAAATTTGAAATGATCGACTTAGGATTGTTAGCTTATTATCTTGGGATAGAAGTCACACAGACAGGAGGAGAGATTACAATCAAGCAGACATGTTATATTAACAAGATCTTGAAGGAAACAAGTATGGCGCAAACAATGATACGAAGATACCTATGGATACCGGTACTAAGTTGGTCAAGGCGGAAGATGATAACTCAGTTGACGCAACTTATTATAGAAGCTTAATCGAAGTCTCGGTACTTACTGCATACAAGACCGATCTTAGTTACTGTCGACTACTCAGCAGATTCATGCAAGACCCGAAGGATCATCAAGGTGGTAAAGCAAGTAATCCGATATATCAAAGGAACAAAGGAGCATGGCATAATATACAAGCGCAAAGGCAGCAATATTATTAAGGTTACAGCGACAGTAGTTATGGAATCAACACTGATCAAGGAAAAGGAACTACTGGGATAGTATTTTACTTCGGAGAGTCACCTATTACTTGGTGTACTCAGAAGCAACCAACAGTGGAGCTATCATCATGTGAATCAGAATTCATGGCGGCTACTGCAGCAGCATGTCAAGCCTTA
>OU343222.1:19439895-19551058 GCA_910596185.1 Chrysanthemum makinoi
CATAATCAAGAACAAATTTTTTTGTTAAGAATTATATGGTACATTTTCGGTGAAAAGTGTTATATTTTTGAATAAACAACATCAAACACTACTAGGGGTGTCATTCGGGCTGACCTTACCCGAACCCGACCCGAGTCAATTCGGTTCGGGTCAATCGGATTCAAAATTATATTCGGGTCAACCCGAATTGACCCGAGTTCTAAACAAGGTCGGTTCGGTATATTTTAGCCTTGACCCGACTCGAACTCGACCCGAACCCGAATAACCCGGCTCAACAATACTTTTATTAAAAAACTCGGGTTGACCCAAACCCGACCGACCCGATTCGGTCACCCGAACCGAATTGACCCGAATTCGAAATGACCGAGTTCTAAACAAGGTCGGGTTCGGGTATGTTTTTTAAGGCTTGACCCGACTTGACCTGACCCGACTTGACCCGAATCCGACCGGGTCAACCCGAATAACACCCCTAAACACTACCAACATATAATATAATACTAATCCCAACTTGAATAACCAATACACGCTGGAGTATATTAACAAGCAAAATTTTCATCTTTTAATATATGTGGGACTACTTGAAACAAGTTTAAGAAAAATGACTGATACAAATATTTGTTCTAAAGATATTATCCGTCCAAATTTACTATTTTGATTTTATAATCAAACTTTGACGTTAGAATATTTTTTGTATTATATAATGCTTAATGAAAGTTATATCAATGAAAATACATTTAAAACCCAATTTCATTTATATATTTTACATAAAGTATTATATAACACAAAAAGTTATATTAAAGGTCAAAGTTTGATTGAAAAAGTCAAAATGGACATAAAATTTAGGACGGAGGGAGTAACACCTTTGTATCCATAATCAAATGCTTCCACTTTTTACACATTGTTTTATTATTTTCAAGCTATGCAAATTGATATAAACTCAAACACGCATTGCTTAGTGACAATGCACTTGGAGTTGGATATTCATCATGGTTCAGTCACACAATTGTTCATCCCGGCGTAAGAACTATAAGTATGTAAAAGACTTGTTAGTTGTATGACAGCCAGTAGGCTATTGATTATCAATATCTGAAATACCAATGAATGGTTACCGAATATTACTTGGAATCGCTGCCTTTGATATGTTAATAAGTTTTACGTTCGCTATGACGTCATCCGGTTCTTGAGACATGTTAAACCATCAAATCGATAATGCGACCATGTTACTAATAAGAAATTGAGAATAAGGTGCCATACTAATTAAATTAAGAAAAGAGATTCGAGATTCTTCGATATTTAAAAAGTACAAAAATAAAAGTCAAGGTTAGAATTTATATGGTTTGCTCGGAAAATCCAATGATATTTTTAAATAAACATCACCAAACACTACAAGCCAACATTATAATACAAACCTCAATTTAGTTAGAAAATATACACCACAATATATTAATAAGCAAGTTTTCTATACTTCAACCCATGTGGGACTAGTTGAAACAAGTTTTCAGAAATGTAATCCATACAAGAAGTCGTGTTAACACTTACATAACACCTTTGTTATGAAATTAAATAGTCATTGTTACATATTGTTTTATTCTTTTTCAAGATATAAACTTGATACCAAATTCACACATATAGTAACAATGCACTTTTGGATATCCACCATGGTTCATTCACACAACCGTTCATCTCCAAGATAAAATGTGGTGAAAAGAATTATTCAAAAAATTGATATCCTCCACGGTTGATTCAAAGGTAAGAATCTCATTTCTTCTACAAAAGAAAAGGTCCGAACCTCGATGAAAATGAAGACGAGAAGAAAAAGAAGGAAGCTTTGAAGGAAAATTTGAGGGTCTAGGCAAGGTTATCAAGGATGTCTTGGTTTGTAATTATAATTCGAGTAAACTCCAAAATACATCCCTGTGGTTTACCCCGTTTAGCACTATACATCCCTCTCGCAAAAGTTTCAACAAATACATCACTCCGTTAGTAAAAGTTAAACTATATACATCCACGAGGACGAACGGTGCAAATTTTGTGATGTTAACTTGGACAAGTGGCAGTTAAGTAAGGGTATTTATGTCATTTTATGTTTCCCAGCTACTTCACCACTCTTTTAGTACCTTTTCTGTCATTTTATTTTAACGGATAATGATAACTCCTCATTCCAACTTCATCATCGTCATCGTCATCATCACCATCTACAACATTATTAGTATTCCCAGATCCACCTTCTTCCCAACCACCACCATAACCGCCATAATTACCATCAACATTTTCATGTTCAAAATTCTTACCCGTTTCACCATAACCCCCATAACTACCATCATAACCACCATCTACATTTTCACCATAACTTACATTGTCACCCTTTTCACCATAAACACCATAACTTATATTTTCACCCTTTTCATTATAACCGCCATAATCAACATTTTCACTCTTTTCACCATAACCAGCATAACTAACATTTTCACCATAATCGCCATAACTAATATGTTCACCCTTTTCACCATAACTGCCATAACTAACAATTTCATCAGAACTAACATTTTCATTCGCCGTAACTAATAATTTCACCAGAACTAACATTCGCCATGATCACCATCAATAACCTTCAAGATCCCATCTTTTTTACTCAAATCATCAAGATCTTCACATTTTCCACCACCCTTTAAAAAACCCATATCCAAAACCTCATCTTTTTCCAAAACCCTAACTTTTTGATCAAGATCATGTTGTTCTAAAACCCTAATTTCCTTCAAGGTATCGTGAGATAAAACTAGGGTTTCAAGTTCTTGTGTAAGATCTTGAATAAGGGTATGAACAGATTGAGTGATTGGTGTCTTTGATTTGTGTAATTGTGTTTTTGATTTGGGTCTTTGATTTGTATGTTTGATTTGTGTTTGAGATATTGATTTGTGTTTATGATTTGGGTTTGACTAAAAAATGTATTAAAAGAGTGCTGAAGTAGGTGGGAAATATAAAATGACATAAATACCTTTACTTAACTGCCACGTGTCCAAGTTAACGACACAACATTTGCACCGTTCGTCCCCGTGGATGTATATAGTTT
This sequence comes from Chrysanthemum makinoi, assembly GCA_910596185.1. Taxonomy (NCBI): domain Eukaryota; kingdom Viridiplantae; phylum Streptophyta; class Magnoliopsida; order Asterales; family Asteraceae; genus Chrysanthemum; species Chrysanthemum makinoi. The sequence goes on from OU343222.1 coordinate 19,442,966, forward strand.
AATCCTTATTAACTGAGTGATGTATCTGTTGAAACTTTTGCGAGAGGGATGTATAATGCGAAACGGGGTAAACCACAAGGATGTATTTTGGAGTTTACTCTTATAATTTTGTCTCCCTTTCTTCAATTTCTTTAACCGATACATACCTTTAGATAATTTGATTTTGTAATTATAATCTTTTTGTTTGTTTGTTCTTTGAAATATAAGATTTATCCGCCACATACGTACCCCGACTAAATTTTTTTGCAAATAAATATTATTTTATTTTGGACCTTGGATTTCATTTATGGTTTGGAAGTTTAATTAGATTATACATTGTGGTTAAATAGTTGTATATTTTGGTGAATGAGTGTTTTTAATAGTATATTAATTGTATGTGTATAGTATTTTTTTTAGTTTTATTTCTGCTTTAAATATTTGTAAATTGTGCTTATTTACTTGTATGTACTTAAAAATCTATTTTTAGTTTATTTATATGTGAAAGCTTAATTATATTATACTTTGTGGTTAAAAAGTTGTATTTTTAGATGAAGAGGTGTTTTTAATAATGTATTAATTGTATTATATGAGTAGTGTGTTTTTAGTTTTATGTGTGCTTTAGATACTTGTATATAATGATTAAAGGGTAGATTTTGCTTAAAATTCTATTTATAGTGGTCTTAAAATAATAAATAAGAGGAAAATGTCTTCCTCCATTATAAGTAGTATAGATTAGCTAGCAGTTTGTTTCAATGTCGTGTTGGTTGTGACTTGTGACTACATACACTACGTTTGATTTATGTAATCAATGATAACTATACAAGTTAGAGCATCTATTATGATAAACATTTTACAAATGTTTATACAATAATACATAATTAATTTTTAAACTTTTTGATATTATAACATATATTCACTATAGTATAAACCTTTAGGGCACTGGCAATGGTCACGGTTTGGCCCTATACCGCGCGGCAACACCGGCGCATCCATTTCGGCATGGCTCGGTTTGAAGGTTCCAAAGCAAACTTTGGAACCTTTCGGTTTGGTGGAGTGAAGCAAATGATGTAACCGTTGGGCACTTCACTTTGTAATTCTTTTTTTAACTCCATTGTGATCTTTGCATGATCTTTTTCGAACACTTCACTTTTAGCCATGAAAATATGTAGATTTGCTAGACACAGTAACACATAGTTAGTGTGTGTGTGTGTTTTAGATTGGAAACAGATTCGGAACATGAGAGAAGAAAATATGTAGATTTTGCTAGACACAATAACACATTGGTGTGTTTTTAAATTGTAATTTTTTTTTATTATTAATGAAATATTATGTTTTTATTAAATTGTTTAATATAATTATGAATATAAAATAAAATTAGGTGAGGATATAAATAATGGTTACCTAGTAAAGTAGTATGAGGTATTTAGATGGGGTTGAAATGATATTATTTGGGCGTGATGACGGATCATGGTTTATTAAATGTATTGAATTTATCAAGAGGTTCAAGAATCAAAGAGATTAAGAATCAGGACCTCTTCAAGCCACATAGACATGAAATAATTGTCGTGTATGGTTGAAATAAACATAAACTTTTTCATTTTTTTAAACCTTTTTATAAACCCGTAATAGTGAATGCCCTAGCCAGATTTTTTTGCTTGTAACTTAAAGTGTATTTGTGACCATCTTATTATTTTATAATGTTTTTTATATCTTTAATACGTTTAATATTTTAAGACAAACTCTTTAATAACCAATACATACTTTGTTGTGTTTTCATATCCTATCATGCTAATAAGAAAGCGAGACTATCGTGCTAATTACACTAAAAGACAAACTTTTTGATAATTTAAAAGCAAAAAATTAAGTGAAGAATTATATGGAGGAAGGTAGAGCATGAAATTGTTTCTAATAATATTTATTAAGAAACAAAATCGAACACTCCCGCCCAACATTATAATACCAATCCTAACTTGAATAAGTAATAATGGAGTATATTAATAAGCAAAATTTTCATCATTTGATCCATGTGGGACTACTTGAAACAAGTTTAAGAAAAATGATTGATACAAATATTTGTTCTAAAGACATAACACCTTTGTAGCCGTAATCAAGTGCTTCTTCTATTTACACATTGTCTTATTCTTTTCAAGCTATGAAAAATTGATACAAAACTCAAACACGATTTGCATAGTGACAATGCAATTTGAGAAAATTTTGATTAAAAATATATCATAGTTCATGGGCAAGAAGCTCGTTTATGCTAGAAACTCGACGAAAGTGAAGACGTAAAGAAAAAGAAGGAAGCTTAGAAGTAAAATTTTCGAGGGTCTTTGCAAGGTAATCATGAATGTTGGTGACCGGTTGTCGGAGGTGTTGAGTCAAAATATAAAAGACCCATGTGGACTCGTATAATGAGCTCATAGTTTTCAATGAACAACATTAAACCATACAAGCCAACAATATAATGCTAAACTCCACTTATTCATACCACATACACATAAGATATATAGATTAGCACAACTTTCATTCTTTGACCCAGATATGTGGGACTACTTGAAACAAGATTCGAGAAGTAACGTAACACCTATGTTGCCAAAATCAAATGCTTCATTCTACACTTTGTATTGTTCTTTTCAAGCTATGGAAAAAGTGACATAGCAAACTCAAACACGGTTACATAGTGACAATGCACTTGTAGATGCATGGATATCCACAATGGTTCACTCACACAACATTACAGTTCATCCCCAAGTAATGCAACCATGTTCCTAATAAGAGATTGAGAATAAGCTGGTATCGTACTAATTACATTGAATTGGTAAAGCAACCACGTTCCTACTAACAAGTTGAGTATTGAATTGAGAATAAGTCATTGTAGCAATTACAATATAAGATAGAGTGTTCGAAAACTAAAAAAAGACACATATATCGATAATTAATTAATATAAGAGTGCTCAAAAACTAAAAAAGATACATATATCGACAATTAATTAACAAGCCAAAAAAATTAAGCTCAGAACTTATATATGGCTGAGCTGTGTACATTGTGACGTTATTTCTTAATGAACAACATCAATTGCCACAACCCAGCATTATGATACCAAGCCCAACATGTAAATAAAGCGTACATCAAAGTATATAAATAAGCAAATTTTACTTCCTTTCACCCATGTGGGATTACTTGAAACAAATTTTTAGAAAAGTAACAATGCACATGGAGTAGGATATTTACCATGGTTCACTCACACATAAATTCATATCACTGTAATTGGTGTGTGTAAAATATGGAGTACAAAATGACATCATATTTCCATAACACCCAACATGGTCCATGGACTAGTTTCAGTTTTTTATTTTATAAGATTGTCAAAAGTTTTGTCTTAAATTTATACATTTCAGTAAACCATAAATGAAAGAGTTGTAAAAATATATATAAAAAAAACATCAAATTACTGTTTCAGTTACTTTTAAGTCATTTTATTTGAGCTTTTGTACTTGTACTTTTGACCAATGAGTAATAAAGTTAAAATCAAGCTAGACTTAGTTACTGTAAAGTTATTAACTGAGAACAGATTAAAAGTACAGTAGATCCAAATAACGTGAAACAAGAAATGACATATTAATATTAACATATATTTTTTGAAACACAAATACAATTCACTATTTTCGTTAGCGAAAACTAGAAACATGCATCAAAGTATGTTTTAATATTAACATATATTTTATGAAACAACAAGAAGACAATAATTATAGGAAAAATGATAAGAATGAGAAGTTGAAGGAAAAATGATAAGTTGATGGGTCATTGGTGAATTTGGTAGGTTATGGGCCCAGGGTTTAGACTTTGTACATTTAAAGCCCAATTGGTAAGCTGGATTTTAATGTTTTACTAATACCATTAGCTAACATATTGAAGTTAGCTTCAAATCCATAATCTCATTGTTACAGTGTATTTGTTTGAGTGTAAGTGATTCCTTTAATTATCAAGTGTTCCTAAATTTAAATCACAATTGCGACAAGCAGGTGTAAACTCCGAACATAGTGGCCATATAAATCTCAAGACTTGCTGATCAAAACGAAAGCTATAATGTATGTAACGATTAACATACTCACAAGTCGAACCACGAGCATTGTTGCCAAGACTAAAAATAAGTTTTTAATCCAAAAAAGTAAAATAGTCATCAACTTGAAATGTGAATCTTTGTTATTTGCTTTTTCTAGTGCCATATTAATTCTACAAAGAAAATGACGACTCGTTAGTCGGATCCTAAGCTTGAACAATGATCATGATAGTCATGATCGAAACATAAGCTAGCCAAAACATTTTACTCCCTTTTTATCAAAATCTAATTAATACAAACAAAACAAGAAAGAGTGGTCACTTTGTGAGTTAATTCATTGAAAGCTAACGAGGTAGTTCAACAATTTTTTTATAAAATTAAGCAGCGTGTTGTGATTTGATAAATCAAGAGGCTACAAGAATTTTTAGTTTAAGAACTTAAAAAATTACAAGCAAAAATACTTGTTGCTTGATGATTTGGAAAATTCAATTGCATGAGACCATCACCTTCCTATTTATTACCAACTTCATCTAGCAACCTTTCTTCATAATCCAATGTGAGATGAGCAAAATCTATTCAATTAATTACTCTTATAAAACAATTTGTTACACTATATGTTTTTACTTTTGCTATATGTTTTTACTTTTGCTTAATACCTAAACACACGTCGACATATTCAACCTTCTTGTAGCTCATGTTACAATGCTCTTTCGGTTAACTTATTTCACGGAATTAAAGACATGTTTAAGTCTACGGAATGCTGCAATATTGAGTTCTTTGGGTCATAATACTAATCTAGTAAAGGTTTGTATTTTTTTCAATTTGAACTTCATTAACTTGAATTCAGTCCTTCCCTCCTATTTATAGTCATGAGTGTCCACATAGTTTCCTTCATAGCGCAATGTGGGATGCTCAAAATCCAACTTTATTTATGCAATTTGTTATACACTTGTGTGGTTTGAAATTAACTTTACTACATACTACATGTTTAAATAATCACTAATTAATTTATGCATTCTTATACTTGTGTTAGATTTATATTTCATGGTTTTGATTGTTCTTAGTAATATCTAAGTAACAGGTAACATTTTAAAACATAAGTTACAAAAATAAGTTGATATCTTATTGTGAGGTACAAAACTACACACCAAGTCATGAACAATACAAGAAGTTTGAAAAATTGTATAGGCATGAAAAAGTGCTATTAGTGTAATAAAAATAAACATTATTTTTGTAGAATTTTATGTTTTTCTTTCTTTCCGTCCTTTTTTAAGGCAATATATTCTCAATAGCCGATAATGACCCGAGTATATATTTGTGTACTTTATTTCCATCTTACTAGTGTTTAGTTGTAAATATAAATGTCGGGACTTGCTGATCAACACCAAAGCTGTAAAAAGTGTGATGATTAACATACTCGTGAGTTCATCGTTGCCAAGATATTTTTATAAAAGTTTAATCCAAAATAAAACAAAAAGATAAAACTCATAAACTTGACATATGGATCTTTTGTATTTGTTTATTTGTGACCATATTAACTCAGCTTAAAAGAAATGATTAGTTGTTTGTTGAATCTCAAGCTTGAACAAGGAGCACGCTAATCATTGTTGAACCATGGGCTACTTAAAATTCTTCACATTTTTATATGAAAAGCTAATATAAACACATCAAGATGTTAGTAAGTGTGAGTTTATTCACCATAAGCCAAGGATGTAAGGATGTATAATATTAATTTCTAAGCTTGGTAAAAAGTTTTTAAATAAAGTTATGAGAGAGTTTGATTTAAAAACTTTTCAAATCAAACCTTCATAAGCTTGTTTAAAAGATTTAAACTAGGCCTATTTGAATTAAACGCTCCCCTTCCTATTTATAACCAACTTACTTTAATTACCTTTCTTCACACTCGATAATTTAAAACCATTTCTTACAACATTTTACTTTGACTCAGTGACGGAGGCACATTGATCATTGGATGGGCCAAGGCCAACCCCACTTTTTTTAAGAATACTATTAGTATAGATATGTTGCTATGTATTTTCCACACAAAATTTCAACTGGCCCACCCAAAATAAAAAATACAGCCCACTAAATACATTAGAAAATTGTTACTCACATAATCACATTCACACATTGAATTATTGAAAAGGGGAAAAACCAATTGGAGAACATGTTACAGGGGAAGTTCGATGGACAAAACCATTTTATGATTCTTACTCAATAATTATTATTAAACCACAATTCTACATCTACCATTAAAGAATCAAGACTTTTATTCCATATCCTCTATTTGGTTTTGAATAATCAGGTATGTAACTCACTAATTCTTTGACCTTTCTTCAATTCTTCATAAATTATAATGTATTAGTATTTTACTTTTCCTAAATATGTATAACTCGTTGGGATTTAGCATTTTAGTGGGTAAATATTTAGAACTTGAGTAGGATACAGGAGTACTATATATTGCTACAATATTCTTGAACAAAACAGTCAAAACTATGATTGACAATTTACAATTTCTCAATTTGTTATTCAAAAACATTATGGTAATAGTTGTGATTTGTTGTGTGAATTTACTAGATATACATCGATGACAAAAAAATAGAAAAGGGTCGATTCATTTTTTACACGAACAGTTTCCCCAAGAATTGAAGAGGATACGAATTTAGAAGAAGAGAATAAAGAACCACCAAGGGACGAGAATCCTCCACCGATTTCAGTAGTCGAGAATGCTACATTTTCGTCTATTCAACGTGACCCTGGACTACGTCAACCAATATGGAATTATCCGGTTAATAAGAGAGACGAGATTCGACGAGCTTACTTGAAATCTGGACCTCATCGACTAGTGCTACCCAAATACCCTTTAACAGGATCAAAAACTCATCCACGTCGTTTTCAAGCTAAATGGTATTCGGAATATCCTTGGTTAGAGTACTCTTGAACTACTGATAGAGCATATTGTTTTTATTGTTATCTCTTTTTGGAAGAACCAAGCACTAATAAAGGTCAAGACGCGTTTGCAATTAATGGTTTCAAAAATTGGAATAGGGTGAAAGGAAAGCATTGTTCATTTATGAAACATGTAGGATATTGCAGATACCTTTAGATAGTGTCCTAGATGATTTTAATGATGTTAAAAAGCGTCGTGCACGCTTTAAATGAAAAACTCTTATTGTAAGACTCTTTAAATCTGTATTGCTTTTTTGTCGGTATCTTTTTCCCAATTATTTGTTTTGGCCTACCCGGCTGAAAAATCCCGGCTTCGTCACTGCTTTGACTAAAACCAAAACACGCACTATCATTCATATTTCCTTCCGGAGAAAGAAAGCATAACAAATGAGGACATCAGTGCTATTGAATAAAATAATAGTTATGTTATCTAACTGAAAAAAATGCAAAGTCTAGTAACCCTCATGTCATGTGTATTAGTAACTCTTAGTAGTTATTGAGTTTTGTGCTACCGTTTTCTCGACAAGTTTTGTAAGAACTAATATAAGTTTGATGTTCGCGGTTTGTTGAATACAGAATTGAATTAGGGTTGTTTGGAAGTTTGTTTTGAGGTTCATTATGTGAATATTGGGACTCTAAGTATGGATGTCTATGTTTTTTCATGTTTTATGTCTCATATGCATGAATAAATAGATTTTGCCTCTTATGTCTAAAAATAAACAAACATTAACGTCTGTGCGCCTGCTGACATACGATGAAAAAACAAACACACTTATTCAGAAAACGTATGCGCGCCTACAGACCTAAGCGGAAAAAAAACAAAAACACTTTTTCATATGCGTCGACGTCTAAGCTCGCCTTTAAGACATAAGAGGAAAAAAGTACTTTATTGAAAAACCAAACACAACTTTGCAATAAAAGTTTCTAGTGTTAGAACTTGTGTGTGATTAGTTTTTTTATTGGATAGAGGCGCTATATAATCAGTTTCGAATAATTTGTAGAAAGCTGTTAATTACTTATTTGTCCTATATGTTATCTAATAATTATCTAGGTATTTTAATTATTTGCCACACTCGACACGAGTGAAACTGTGAAAGTTTATTACAACGTCAGTTAACATATTTAAGCATCATCTCTTGCACCATGTTTTGTTACAATTGATTACTCGATTTTTTATTCTGACTATTTTGCATTAAATGATCACTTTCAACATGCACATGTTAAGGCGACTAAAATGTGGATATTGGGAGATGTTATGTTGTTGTGTAATAGTCACATTCAGGACTTGTTGATTAAAACCAAAGCTATAGAGTATGTGACAATTAACATACTCATAAGTGGAACCATGATCTTTGTTGCTAATAATGAAACAAAAGTCATCAGCTTGACATGTGAATCTTTGTTATTTTTTTTATTGCCAGATTAATTCTACTAAGAAAATGACTACTTGTTAATTGGATTCTAAGCTTGAACAGTGATTATGATAGTCATGATCAAAACATAAGCTAGACAAAACATTTTTCCTTTTTATCAAAAACTAATACAAACAATACAAGAAAGCCTGGTCAATTGTGAGTTAATTTATTGTAAGCTAACGAGGTAGTGCAACAATTTTTTAGTATATACTTAAGCAGCTTGTTGAGATTTGATAAACCAACAGGCCACAAGTAATTTTAGTTTAAGAACTTAAAAAGTTATAAGCAAAAAGGGAAAAACACTTGCAACTTGATGATTTGGAAAATTTCAATATGTTGCATGAGACCATCACTTTCCCATTTATTACCAACTTCATCTAGCTACTTACTTTTCTTCGCAATCCGATGTGGGATTAGCAAAATCCGATGTGGAAAACAATCTGTTACACTCCACTCCTTCCGTCTTATATTTATTGTTTACATTTTCTTTGAGTTGTTATAAATTAATTGTCCACTTCTGAAAATAGATAGAATTTTTTGATCAAGTTTATCATATTACCCCCACTTGAGATTATTATTACAAACTTTAAAAAAGTTATAAATTAATTACTAGTTAATGGTAAAACTTTTATTTTATAAAATGTAAGAACAAGAAAGCTATAATAATAATTATATTTTTCTTAAATTGTGTTTTTATCGGTGGACAATTATTTTGAGATGGATTTACTTTTGCTTAATACGTAAACATTCTTTTTTTTGAAAATTGACTTTCAAATACGTAAACATTCTAATAACGTAAGTAAAAAACAAGAGGATTAAAATTTAAAAACAAAAAGTAAATTCCAAAGATAGGCAACATGGTTATAAGAAGTGTGGTTGAAGGGAACAAGTTCTTTTGGCGGGTTTCACCACCTGTTAACTGAACTGGGTGCATAGAGTTTCCGTCGAGATGGACCCCACATGGTTTAAGGTTCAAATGGTGCATAGAGCAGAATTCATGGTTCAACTGGTGCATAGAGTTGAGTTCTAGAACTTCTGAACTCAACTGACTTGTGAAACTCATATACTACGTAATTCGTTATTCAAACAAATTTGGTTGAAACTTTTTACCTAATAATTATTTTGTGTATTCTTACATTTTATACCAAATAAAGCAAAAAGAAAAGTGAGATTTTTGTTTTTAACGAAAAAATAAAAAGTGAAAGCAAGAATGAAAGAGGGTCAACAGGACATTTACTACATCACTGGTGAAAGCAAGAAAGCTAAAGAAGAGAGGATACGAAGTCTTGTACATGGTTGACGCCATTGATGAGCATGCAGTCGGGCAGTTGAAAGAATTTGAGGGCAAGAAGCTCGTATTTGCTACCAAGGAAGGTCTAAAACTCGATGAGAGTGAAGACGAGAAGAAAAAGAAAGAATCTTTGAAGGAAAAATTCACGTAATGTTGTGCATTGATGATGATGTATATAAGGTATGTTGACTACAAACATGTACCTGAGTGCTTTTTTCTACAAAAATGTACATAAGGTATGTTGTATAACAATAAGATATACATGCACTACATATGAATATGACTTGTATAACCAATGATACAATATCAATGTTAGTCATAGATAGATTTTCTCTTAAAAGTTAAAGTTTTTATATAGTCATCTTATTATTATTATTATTATTATGTGTTTTGATATCTTAATAAGTTCTACGATCACTATGACGTACAACATCTTGTTCTTGAGACATATTGAAGCATCAAACCGGTTATGCGACCATATGTTACTAATAAGAAATCAAGAATATGGTATCGTATCCACTACTTACAAAAGAAAGACATTTCCATCGTTAAAGAGATAAAACGTATATTGATAATTAATTAAGAAAAAAAAATTAAGTTGAGAACTTTTATGTCGAATAATGATTATGAATGTTATTGTCTGATGAACAACATTATAGTACCAAATTTTATTGGGTTAATGCCAATCTGCTGGAACAGTTAGAAAAGTTAGTTAAGAAAGTAGTTATATTGGCAGTTATTTTGAAGGGTTGTGACTCTTCATCAAATGGTTCAATATAACCATCACAACCTTTCACTCATGCCTTTTCACTATGTATAAATAGGAGAATATGTAAACAAACAAAAGTGTGATGACAAATTTAATCAAAGCATATAGTTTTCAAAGTTACAATCTAATTTTCTGTTTTTGCTATATTGTGACTAAGTTTAGATCATAGATCCACTGAAAAGGCCAACAAACTCAACATGCATAGAAATCATACATCAGAGTATATAAATAAGCAAATTTTACATCCTTTCACCCATGTGGGATTTACTTGAAACAGTTTTTTAGAAAAGTAACAATGCGCATGCATGGAGTAGGATATTTACCATGGTTCATTCACACATCAGTTCACATCATCCGCAAGATAAAATGCTAAGAAAATTTTGATTAAAAATATATCGTAATTCGAGGGCAAGAAGCTAGCTCAACAATGTTGACCAGAAGTTGATCGATGGATGAAAAACATGTTCCGGTGTTTTTTGGAGCTTTTGAAATGGAGATGATATTGTTGTTATTACAAACAAACATAATAAAGAGGCTATTTGTGGAATTATCTCGTACCAAGTCTAGTGAGTAATGAGAGATGGACTACTTCACTTATGTTAGTTGGGTCTTTTTACTGCAGCTGATTCACTTGGTTTATGTCATCTTTCTTGGTGTAGTTCCAGATATGAGCATTTTGAAACAAGTTACTATCGAATTCGGACACTGTGTGTTCGTTGAATTGAATGCAATAGACATTGTGATAGAATGGGTGTTTTTATATTTTGATTTAGAACGTAGAGAAAGAAAGCATACCGTAACCAAAGTGATCTATTCATGTCAATCAAAAACCATTTTTTACTTCTTTAACTTTGTGTATCCACCAGTGTCTTTCTTCCTTAAAATTTGAAAGGTAAACATTGCATTAAATTAATTGAACTAATTGATTCAGCAACAAATCATATAGTTATACATTTCTACATCCACGCGCTACCATGTTCTGTTCTTGTAGGCCAGATGAACTGCATAGAGACTAACGGGTCAAAACTTGGTATGTTGAACTGAACCAGATTAAACCGAGCCAAAGAAAACGGGATAATACCGACAAACTTGAGCCATATTCTAAAAGTGGAGTATCTACCAGTTAACTATTGACCTTTTTCTTTCATTCTTGACCAATCTTACTGTCCCAAGTTGGATTTAAAAGAATATATTTCTCCTTTCTTCAATTTCTTTAACCAGCACATATGTAGCCAACGACATTCTCAAGTTCTTGAGACATGTTGAACGGTCGAACCAATAATGCAACCATTCTAAGTTTAGAACTTATATAGTAGGATCATAATTATATGGTAGGATCATATTTAGTGATGATATTTCCAAAAATTTGTTTTACTAATAAGAACTTGAGAATAAGATATCATACTCATCAATAAACAACATCAAACACTACAAACCAACAATATAGTACCAATCTCCACTTGCGTAGAAAATACACATCACAATATATTAGAAAAAAAATGGCCAATATAAAATTTTGCTTAAGACTAAATTATTTCTCATAATTTCAAATGACTATAAAAACATGACATACTAAATTGGCTACGGTCAACACAAACAAAGCCTTTCAGTATAATAACTCGCTAACAGTCCTTGTTTTAAGACTGAATTATTTTTCATAAATGAATAATAGTTCAAGTGACATGATAAATAATAAACGTGCTAAGCCCAATACAAACTTTCTTAATATAAAAAAAGAAAAACCCTACGCAGCCTCTCCCCTATTGTATTTTCTTTCATGGTCCCTTCACAATTCGTAAAGGGTTTTAATTCTCATCTCTCATCATGATCAAGATCGCACTAATTGTTGAATCTTGTTAGATTTTCAATTAGTAGAATTCTGATTTCCGTGTCTCTCTTCCAGTGTGGGGACGATTTTTCTCACTTGTTCCTTCTCTTTGATTAGGGTTTCATTCTGATTTTATAACTTGTGATGATTTTCGTCTTTGATTGTGTTAAAATCGAAAGAGAGTGCAATTGTGTATATTACTCCTACCTTTTATTCAATTGTTTACGGCTAGGGGTTTTTTGGGTTTTGTTGGCTTTCGGTTTGTATTAAAAACCGATGGTTATGATTACATGATTACGTTTGTGCGGGAAAACACTCATTAGGGTTCTTTTCAGACTAATCATGGAATCGTGGTGTTATGGGGGTGTGATCGTGTGTGGAATTTTGTTAGGGTTCTGCCTTGATTCCTTATTCTTCACGGATTGCTGGGTTTCGATTCTTGTTAACGTCCTGTTTAGGGTTTCTGTCGACAAGAATTGTTGGGGTTTGATACAGAGGGTACGCATTATCTGGTGTTGTTTTCTCTGTATTTGATCGTCTTCATGACTGGTTTCTGCTGGTCATGGTGGTCTTTGCGGTGGATCTTGGTCGGGGTGAATTAGGGTTCCTTCTCTCAAGATTTTGCTGCTAGGGTTTCCTGCACATGTTTGGCTGCTGATCTGATTTGAATACGGCTAGGGTTTGTTTCTGGTCGGGGAATTCCTGCTGGGACATGTTCGTGGTGGTGATGAGACTTGGTTCAAGTCGTTGGGTGAAGGCCGATGAGTGGTTCCGCCCAGTAGTTGCTGGGTTGGCCTAGGGTGGGTTACTTCTACCGGATTTGGCCATTTGTTAGCCATTTGCATGCGGCTAGAGTGGTTTTGTTTTTGGTGTGGATCGTTGGTTCATGCATGTAGCCATTTGATGTCGTGGTTGTTTGGATTGTCAGCCGTTGTCAAAGTGGGTTTGGACCTTTAGCCATCGTTCGAGTTGGTAGGGCACTCTCATTCCTTGTCGAGAAGTTGTGTACGTAAGTCCGGTCCTTTGCCATCCTTTGAGTTGTAGGCAGGTTGAAGATGACTTGATATGTTTGCCGCATTGCAGCTGGTAGTTGGTCGAGCACTCGTGGTCAAGCAACAGCATTGAAGATTGAGTCATTCACCATGGATGTGGTTCATTTGAACCTTGTCTAGGTTACATTTAGACTGTTCATTTTAAATGTAATTTAGTTACTATTCTATTTGTTTAGTAGGATAGTTGGATTTTCTGCGGTTAGCAGTTGTATGTAGCTTTGTTATTTAGGTTGAGTCATATCGCCTATGTAACGGGCAGAGGACATGAGATGTACACTCATGTCAATTGTACTTCATGGATTTTTGGATATATTTACCGGGGTTTTAAGACCCTTTTACCCAAAAAAAACTTTCTTAATATAAAATCCCGCAAACACATAAGACCTTTGTAGTTGTTGTCAAATTCTACTTTTTATACGTTGTTTTATTATTTTCAAGCTATGAAAAATCCGATGCCATACTCAAACACGGTTATGAGTTGGCCGATATCCCCATGGTTCACTCACATAACTCATTAACTCACCCCAAGATAAGAATGAATGTGAAAGACTTGGTCATGTTTTTGTTCGAGACATCAAACATTACCAACTTATTATTTGTGGTGTTTTTGTATCTTTAATAACTTTCATTAGTTATGACAAACCGGCAATGGAACCATGCTAATAAGAAAGTGAGAATAAGCTATTAAAAGACAAATTCTTTCATAATCAAAGAACAAAAAATGATGTTAAGAATTATATGGTAAGTTTCCAGTGACCCAGATTGTATTTCTAATAAACAACATGAAACACTGCCAACTAACAATATAATACCAATCACAACTTGTATAATAAATACACGCCGAATTATATTAACAAGCAAAAATTTCATCTTTTGATCCATGTGGGGCTACTAGAAACAAGTTTTAAAAAAATGACCGATACAAATATTTGTTCCAAAGACATAACACCTTTGTAGCCGTAATCAAATGCTTCCTCTTTTAAGATATTGTTTTATTCTTTTCAAGCTATAAAAATCAATACCAAACTCAAACAGGGTGAGGGACGAAGCTTTTCAAGGGTTGTGTGGGGTTGTGCCCCCCCCCCCCCCCCTCCCCCCCCCCAAAAAAAAAATTTATTTCCAAGCTTATTTTGTAGTGTATATTTTATATATAAAATTTTAATATAGAACAATTTACATGTTTGGCCCCCTAATTATAAATAAATCTATTTTGGTCTCTCTGATAAAGTAGTTCAAGCTCCGTCTCTAAACACGGTTGTTTAGTGACAATGCGCTTAATAACCCTACTTGCAAACAAATACTAAATATGATAAGCTCAATACAAACAAACTCTTTCAGTATAATAAGCCACTAATAGCCCTTGATGTAAGACTCGATTATTTCTCATACAAGAATAATAGTTCAAGTGAAAAATAAATACACGATAAATACTTAACGGAATAAGTCCAATCCATATAAACTTTCTTAATTTAAAATCCCACTAACAAAGTAACACTTAAGACCTTTGTAGTCGTAGTCAATGCCAAACTCATACACGGTTGTATAGTGACAATGCACGCTGAGATGGCTGATATCCCCATGGTTCACTCACACAAGTCTAACCAGGATAAGAACAATAATTTTATGATGTTTTTATATCTTTAATAAATCTAACATTAGTGAGAATAAATTATCGTACGAATCACATTAAAAGTCAAACTCTTTCATAATCGAAGAACAAAAAAAATGAAGTTTAGAGTTATATGGTTCCTCGGCAGTGTCTAACCTTGTATTTTTAGCAATATAATACCAATCCCAACTTGCATAAAAATATAGGTGATGATGAATATAATAAACATAAAGTAAACATATAAATGCATCGGAATCATCACCAACAACGGATCCATATAGCCATATGATCAATCAAATAAAACAAAACATAAGGTTTATACCTTTGAAGCGTGAATCCGGTTGCAAGACACCAATCGCCACCACGAAAGGAATCAAGAAACCAAAAGACCAATGATGTTGGCCTTTCCCATTGAATGAAACACACTACATGTCAAGCAATCACCCTTTGATGCTAGTCTAACCTTTTTCACCAACACCTTGTACAAGACTACAACTAGAATTATCAAGGAATGAGAATTAAAACCAAAAACCTCTTTTGGTGATAAATGTGAGGCGTCACATTGAAAGGGGAGGGGAGGGAATTTAAGTAGCTAATTGTAACCTCCCTAATCAATATCAATCATCATAATTAGCATTAAATATAATTGATGTCAATCCACAAGTTACACATTAGGTCCTTCAAAGTCCAAAGTCTCCTCTTTACACCTCTATGTGGCCGGCCATACCTTCAATGGGCATGCCCATTGTTGGCCCGAGTCCCGAAACATAAAGTCTAACTTGATGTTTAATGGCCCGTTATTGATCCCGAGTTGCGAAGGTTATTAATAACGTAAATATGATAAATACATATAATAAATGGTGTCTAAGTGTATATGTGTGTGACCCCATAGGCTCACATATGACTAGCCATATAATTATTTATTATGACACAAGCATACTCCAACAGCTCCCACTTGCGACGTCATAATAGTCAAGTAATTATACAAGCAATGGTTAGCATCTAGCAACACGCCAATGTCCCTAGTGATATGTGAGGTCAGTTTCTCAAACGTTTCATTAAATTGTTTATATGTCATATATCCATTTGTTTCAGATACCATGTTGAACTTTAGACATGGATCAAAAGTAATTCTAATTGTTCAACTATTATGTTCTCGATCTTGATACTGAACAAGATTACCAAGTGAATTAAGATTCATCTTAATCTCATTTGGGTACGGCCATACAAACATCTGTTCAGATCATCGAGGGGCCCAGTAGTATCTAACTCCATACCATGTGGAGGAACAAATCCTATTTTGACTGCACGTGTCATTCATGTGCTTCAGATCATTTCTGATAGTGGCCTTTATAACTACCTTGTTCAGGACAGCGTTTAACCATATCAAGGAATGAAACTCCACGCATGCAAGACTTGCTTGCATCTCAAGTCTAAGGATAATAGACATAACCATTTTCGAGATTCACTATATGACGCCGATCCATGCAGTGAATACTCGTAGGTTGGGTCAGTCCAATGCTCATCACAATGAACAACATGTGAGATTGGAAAATAGTCACCAACACACTCACAATTGTCTTAAGTTGATGGCACTCCCGTACCGTAAACCGACAATGGACAAAATTTGAATGAAGAAAATCATTCATGGATTTAAATATGCAAATATAGAATACAGTTGATATAAATGAAAACGATAATAACCATTACATCAATTCATTACAAAATATAAACTGCATAACATTCCAATTATTCAAATACTAAAATAAACAGATCTACATGAGACTACTAGTTGGTTGAAGTTCAATGTTCCTGGCATGCCCAACATGTTTTGTGCATGGCATTGCCTTTGTAAGAGGATCAGCTAAGTTGTCATCTGTGTGAACTTTTAGAAGACGAATATCACCACTTTCGATGACTTCTCGAATATAATGAACTTTCCGACGAAAGTGTTTGGCACCCTTTTGAACACCAGGTTCATTTGCAATGATAATGGCACCGGTATTATCACAGTACATATCCATGGGCAGTTCATTGTTGGGGACAACGCCAAGCCCATAAATGAATTTTCGTATCCAAATCGCCTCCATTGCAGCTTCGGAAGCAATGTAATGTATTCTTCTGTCAGAGGACATTGCAATCGTGCGCTGTTTTGAACTCTTCCAGTCAACAGCGCCTCCATTCATGATGAAAACGAATCCAGTTTGGGACTTGGTGTCATCACGATCGGTCTGCCAACCGGCATCAGTATAGCAAGTGATACTGAGCTCGCGGTTGTCATCACCACCATAAACAAGAAATATATCTTTAGTATTAGGAAGATACTTTAATATGTTATTAACAGCAGTCCAGTGACATTCACCTGGATTCTGTTGATACCTACTTGTCAAGTACTGAGAGAACGCTACATGAGGTCTAGTGCACCTAACCGCATACATGATGGATCCCATAGCAGAAGCATATGGGATACCCTTCATCCTTTTCACCTCTTCGGGTGTAGAGGGTTCTTGAGTTTTACTCAATTCCGTATTCGGTTGCATTGGAAGACTTCCACGTTTGGAATATTGCATCCTAAATCGCTTTAGGATTTTGTCAATGTATGCACATTGACTCAAGCCGATTAACCGCTTTGATCTATCCTTGTAGATCTTGATTCCAAGTATGTACACAGCTTCGCCTAAGTCTTTCATTTCAAAACAATTTCCAAGCCAGGATTTTACATCTTGTAGCATTGGAATGTTGTTTCCAATGAGTAATATGTCATCGACATATAAGACTAGGAATACGACATTACTTCCACTAGTTTTCATATATACACATGGCTCATCAAAATTTTGAGCGAAACCAGTCTTTTTGATTTCCTCATCAAATCTCTTGTTCCAACTTCTAGATGCTTGCTTTAATCCATAAATGGATCTTTGAAGCTTGCAAACTTTGTTGGGATGTTTAGGATTCACGAATCCCTCGGGTTGCACCATATAAACATCTTCGTTCAGGTGGCCGTTCAAGAAGGCTGTCTTGACATCCATTTGCCAAATCTCATAGTCATAGTATGCTGCTATGGCTATAAGAATCCTAATAGCTTTAACATCAGCAACAGGCGAGAAGGTCTCTTCATAGTCAATCCTGTAGGTTTGAGTGTGACCTTTTGCTACTAGACGAGCTTTATAGGTGTGTACATTGCCATCCATGTCGGTCTTCTTCTTGAAGAGCCATTTACTCCCAATGGTTTTAGCATTAGGAGGCAGGTCAACTTCGACCCAGACTACATTGTCTTTCATGGATTGCATCTCCGCTTTCATAGCTTCGAGCCATTTATCGCGTTCAGAACTCGATAGTGCAGCTCGATAGTTAACAGGTTCATCTTGATCCCCTAACTCATGTTCCTCAGCATCGACATAGAAACCATATCGCTCAGGTGCTTGAGGTATCCTTGCGGATCTACGAATCGGAGCAACATCTCTATGAGGCTCGACATTTTCATTTTCAGTCTCATTTCGATGCTAACTAGTGTTACCAGAAGGTTGTGCATCTTCACTTTGAATTTCGTCAAAGTCTACGGTGCTCCCACTTGCTTCTTGTGAAATGAGACTGTTTTCAAGAAACTAAGCATAAGCAACAAATATTTTGTTTTCGGGTGGGTACGTAGTAGAAGTAGTAACCCATCGTTTCCTTTGGGTATCCTACGAAGATACACTTGATAGATCTAGACTCAAGTTTGTTTGGCGTTTCTCGTTTCACGAGGGCCTCACAACCCCAGACTTTCAAGTAAGACAAGTTAGGGACTTTCCCATGCCATATTTCGTATGTGTGTTCGTTGAATTGAATGCAATAGACATTGTGATAGAATGGGTGTTTTTATATTTTGATTTAGAACGTAGAAAGAAAGCATACCGTTACCAAAGTGATCTATTCATGTCAATCAAAAACCATTTTTTACTTCTTTAACTTTGTGTATCCACCAGTGTGTTTCTTCCTTAAAATTTGAAAGGTAAACATTGCATTAAATTAATTGAACTAATTGATTCAGCAACAAATCATATAGTTATACATTTCTACATCCACGCGCTACCATGTTCTGTTCTTGTAGGCCAGATGAACTGCATAGAGACTAACGGGTCAAAACTTGGTATGTCGAACTGAACCAGATTAAACCGAGCCAAAGAAAACGGGATAATACCGAAAAACTTGAGCCATACACTAAAACATGACTATTGACCTTTTTCTTTCATTCTTGACCAATCTTACTGTCCCAAGTTGGATTTAAAAGAATATATTTCTCCTTTCTTCAATTTCTTTAACCAACACATATGTAGCCAATGACATTATCTGGTTCTTGGGACAGGTTAAACGTTCGAACCAATAATGCAACCGTTTTACTAAAAAGAAATTGAGAATAAGATATCATACTCATTACCTTGAAAAACAAACTCTTTGATAATGAAAAAGACAAAAAGTTAAGTTTAGAACTTATATAGTAGGTTCCTAGCAATTGATATTATTTTTCAATAAACAACATCAAACACTACAAACCAACAATATAGCATCAATCTTCACTTGCATAAAAAATACACATCACAATATATTAATAAGCAAATTTTCTATCTTTTGACCTATGTGGGACTACTTGTGTACTTGAAACAAATTGTTATTAGAAAAAAATGGCCAATATAAAAATTTGCGTAAGACTGAATTATTTCTCATAATTTAATAATATTTCAAATGACAATATCAAAACATGAAAAATACTAAATAGGCTAAGGTCAACACAAACAAAGCCTTTCAGTATAATAACTCGCTAACAGTCCTTGTTGTAAGACTGAATTATTTTTCATAACTCAATAATAGTTGAAGTGACATGATAAATAATAGGAGCAATTTCATATATACCTAAGGAAACTTTAAAAATTACATATTTCCTCAAAACACGAGTTTTCAATGCATGATGTACAATGCTATTAAAGCATGATTTGGGGAAATATGTAATTATTGTAGTTTCGTTGGGGATACATGTAAATGCTCCTAAATAATAAACAGGCTAAGCCCAATACAAACTTTCTTAATATAAAATCCCGCAAATACATAAGACCTTTGTAGTTGTAGTCAAATGCTACTTTTTACACATTGTTTTATTATTTTCTAGCTATGAAAAATTTGATGCCATAATTAAACACGGTTCTGAGTTGGCCGATATCCCATGGTTCACTCACATAACTCATTAACTCACCCCAAGATAAGAATGATAAGTATGTGAAAGACTTGGTCATGTTTTTGTTCGAGACATCAAACATTACCAACTTATTATTTGTGGTGTTTTTGTTTCTTTAATAACTTTCATTAGTTATGACAAACCGGCAATGAAACCATGCTAATAAGAAAGTGAGAATAAGCTATTAAAAGACAAATTCTTTCATAATCAAAGAACAAAAAATGATGTTAAGAATTATATAGTAAGTTTGCAGTGACCCAGATTGTATTTTTAATAAACAACATGAAACACTGCCAACTAACAATATAATACCAATCACAAATTGTTTAATAAATACACGCCGGAGTATATTAACAAGCAAATATTTCATCTTTTGACCCATGTGGGGCTACTAGAAACAAGTTTTAAAAAAATGACCGATACAAATATTTGTTCCAAAGACATAACACCTTTGTAGCCGTAATCAAATGCTTCCTCTTTTAAGATATTGTTTTATACTTTTCAAGCTATGAAAATCAATACCAAACTCAAATACGGTCAGGGACGAAGCTTTTCAAGGGTTGGGCGGGGTTGTGGCCCCCCAAAATTTGATTTTCAAGCTTATTTTGAAGTGTATTTTTTATATATAAAATTTTAATATAGAACAATTTACATGTTTGGCTCCACTAACAATAAATAAATCTATGTTGCCCCTCCGATAAAGTAGTTCAAGCTCCGTCTATGAACAGGGTTGTTTAGTGACATGCGCTTAGGTCAAAGACATCTTGCTGGTTACGTATGGATTAAGTCTGGATGACCCCGAAACAGGATACTCCATATGGTGAGCATTGATGAAGATGTACGGAGTATATAAGGTATGTTGACTACAAACATGTATATAAAGTCACCTGAGTATTTTTTACTACAAAAATGTATGAGTTATATAACCAATGATACAATATCAATGTGAGTCATAGATAGATTTTGTCTTAATGGTTTTAGTTTTTATAATCATCTAATTATTTTTTGGTGTTTTGATATCTTAATAAGTTTTACAATCGCTATGACGTACAACATCATGTTCTTGAGACATGTTGAACTATCAAACCGGTAATGCGACCATATTTTAGTTATAAGTAAGAATATGGTATCGTATTGACTACTTACAAAGAAAGACATTTCGTTCATTAAAGAAATAAAAATTTAAGCTGAGAACTTATACGGTGGACAATGTTATCAATCTCATTTTTTGACGAACGACATCAATTACCATAATCCAGCATTATAATACCAAACTCAATATGTACATAAAGCATACATCAGAATATATAAATAGGCAAATTTTACATCCTTTCACCCATGTGGGATAACTTGAATCATTTTTTTTAGAAAAGTAACGATACATGTGGAGTAGGATATTTACCATGGTTCACTCATACATCAGTTCATATCATCTGCAAGATAAAATGTTAAGAAAAATTTGATTAAAAATACATCGTAATTCGAGGTCAAGAAGCTAGCCCAACAATGTTGACCAGAAGCCGATCGATGGATGAAATCCAGTGTTTTTTCTGAGCTTTTGAAATGGAAATGATATGGTTGTTATTATAAAAGAAACAGAATAAAGTGGCTATTTATATATAATGTGAAAATGAAACAATAATAATAAAGGAAAAAGTATAAGATGAGAAGTCGAAAGTTCTGGTTTCGAATCAACGGATGAAAAACATGAAGTTGATGGGTCCATGGTTTAGACTTTGTAGAATTGGAGCCCATATAGTCACAGTGTTCGTGAATTTAAATCAGAATCGAGATAAATATATCAGGACTTGTTGATCAAAACCAAAGCTATAGAGTATGTGCGATTACATACTCATAAGTCGGATCCTACTAAAAAAATGACTACTTGTTAATCGGATCCTAAGTTTGAACAATGATCATGACAGTCATGATCGAAACATAAGCTAGCCAAAACATTTTATTTTATTTATTTATTTTTTTTATCAAAAGCTACTACAAACACAAGAAAAACCTGGTCACCTGTGAGTTAATTCATAGTAAGCTAACGAGGTAGTGCTCAATTTTTAATATAATTAAGCAACGTGTTAAGATTTGATTAGAAAAAATGACAGGCCACAAGACTTTTTAGTTTAAGAACTTAAAAAGCTCTAAGCAAAAACACGTGTTGCTTGATGATTTGGAAAATTTCAATTGCATGAGTACTCTAATTTTTTCACCTTTCTTCAATTTCTTTAACTAATACATACTTTAAGATAAATTGATTTCATAATTATAATCGCTTATTTTTGTTTGCTCTTACAAAATAATTTGATTATGTTGAATCACTCCCTTTTGTAGTTTGTTTCACTGTCTTGTATTTCCTTTGTAGTTTGTTTCATTGTCTAGTATTCTTGTTGGTTTAGCAATAGTAAGATACAGTCATGGATTGTTTTCTTAAATTCTGAGTTTCGATGATCACCTTATTATTTTTATGGTGTTTTTGAAAAGTTTTGGTAAGTTTTATGTGAGTTACTAATAATAAATTGAGAATAATGTATTGTTCTAATTAGGGCTAATAACCTATTAAAGCATCATACTTGTCACAAATGTCAGTTCGACGTAGCGAACAAAAAAAATAGCTCTTCTAGACATTAAACTTGAAATTCTTGTCTTCCTTTGAGTATTATGACCATTTTACCCTTTCAAATTACATAAATGATCTATGTGGGTTTGTGAAAATTGCATCCATCGTCCCTAGGCTAAATTACATAAGTGATCCCTGTCGTTTGGAAAAAATTGCGTCCATCATCCCTTACATAACAGATTCCATAACCGATTCCATAACCAAAAAAAAACAAATCAAAAACATAAGTCCATGATAATACAATCATATAGCACCAACAGAAAATCCAAATAAATAAAGCTATGAATATAAATAATCCCGTAAACACCAAATGATAATACAAAAACTTAGAATATTGTACATGGTTACACCAACAACACTCCCGGATGATCTTATCAGCTTAGCCTGAGTAAAAGCTTAATAAGCATAACTCCAACACATAATCTGCCTATCCCCTGATTCAAACATCACACCCTGATCCTTTTCGCTCTTTGCACATCTCGGGTTCAACTCGAAAACCCATTTTATACTATACCTGATGTTGCAAATGGAGTATATATCTCTAATACTTACTATCCCCTGAATCAAAAATATCAATTGACCCGTAATCAACATACCTCAACTCAGCTTCTCACTTCTCATTACAACACAATTTCTCAC
Source organism: Chrysanthemum makinoi (assembly GCA_910596185.1). Taxonomy (NCBI): domain Eukaryota; kingdom Viridiplantae; phylum Streptophyta; class Magnoliopsida; order Asterales; family Asteraceae; genus Chrysanthemum; species Chrysanthemum makinoi. The sequence continues at coordinate 19,466,390 of OU343222.1, forward strand.
CACTCCTATTCAGTGAATGAGGTTCAGTTTTTTGTTTTTGTGTAACTGATATGAGCAACCGACACGGATTTTTTCTCTCTTTGATTTTTTATGCCTACCTATTCAGGAACAAGCTTACCTTCAGTGAACCCACTTCACAACAATAATCCCAAACATTGATTCAAACCCATTTACCATCACAGTCGCCCCATTTCCGACAATACTCCCAAAGTATTATAAATATCAACTCCGGTTCACACCTATTTACTAACTCAGTTGTCTCCCTCTTTCACTCACCATAAACCTTATCATTACCTCCCTTCAAGGTCACCCCAGTTCTATTCCCTACGGCTTGTTCACCGGCTCTATTGCTCGAGATACCGCACGATTTGAAGGTTTAGAGGTTTGGTATTCTAGGTGTTATGGGATAACGATTTTGACACGATTCTTTGGTGTGTATTTGAATTTGAGTCGGTTTCTTTTAGGTATGTGCGCGTGTTGCTGTTTTGGATAGATGAAATCTGGATTTGATGGATATTTTTTTTTTTTTTTTTGGTTTGTGTTTAGATCGGTGTCATTTGTTTGGAATGGATTTATCATCAAAAATTTTTTTTTTTTAGGTGACGATAAGTGTGGGTGAGGATAAGAGTTTATCATCTTTTTGATTTGTGTGGAAGATTTGTGTTGTGTGGAAGATTTGTGTGGTATAATATATACTTGGGACAAAGGATGCAATTTTTATAATTTTAAGGGTAAAATGGTCATCACAAATTTATTTTACTCAAAGGAAGACAAGAATTTCAAGTTTAATGTCTAGAAGAGCAATTTTTTTTGTTCGTTACGTCGAACTGACATTTGTGACAAGTATGATGCTTTAATAGGTTATTAGCCCTTCTAATTACATTGGAAAACCAACTCTTTGATAATTAGAAAGACAAGAAGTTAAGTTTAAGACTTATATAACGGGTTATTGCGTTTGATGATGTTACTTTTCAATAGACAACATCAAACACAACAAACCAACAATATAATACAAATCTCAACTTGCATAAAAAAAACATCACAATATATTAATTAGCATATTTTCAATCGTTTTACCTATGTGGGACTACTTGTCTACTTGAAACAAGTTGTTTAACAAAAAATGGCCCATATAAAAATTTGTTCTAAAGTCATAATGTAAGACTGAATTATTTCTCGAAATTTAATAAAATTTTAAATGATAGCATAAATGCACGACAAATACTAAACATGCTAAACTCAATACAAAGAGCCAATAACTTAAATAGACCAAGAGATTTTTTATCCATTGCACAGATCATGATCTATGTTTAAAAAAAAATCAAATATATACCACTTGACAAACTCAAACACAGTTTTATAGTGACAATGCACTCCGAGTTGGCGATATCCCCATGGTTCACTCGCACAAATCACCCTAGGATGTGAAAGACTTGGTCATCTATTTGTTCGAGACATCGAACATTACCGACTTATTTATTTATACCATGCTAATGAGAAATTAAGAATAAGCTATCGTACTAATTACATTAAACGACAAACTCTTTCATAATTGAAGAACAAAAAACGAAGTTAAGAATTATATTGCACATTGCGAGTGATTGGTATAGTATTTTTTAATAAACAACATTAAACATTACCAACTAACAATATAATACCAATCCCAACTTGCATAGGAAATATATGCCGAAGTATATCAACAAGCAAAATTTTCATCCTTTGACCAATGTGTGACTACTTGAAACAAATTTGCGAAAAGTGACTGATATAAATATTTGTTTTAAAGATATAACACCTTTGTAGGCGTAATAAAACGCTTCATCTTTTTACACATCGCTTTATTCTTTTCAAGCAATGAAAATCGATACCAAACTCAAACACGTTTGTTTAGTGACAATGCATTAGGAGTTGGATATTCACCATATATGGTTCAGTCACACAACAGTTCATCCATAAGATTAGAACGACAAGTATGTGAAAGACTTGGTGAGTTCATGATACTAAGCTTTAACAATGATCATGATACTCTTGATCGAAACATAAGCTAGCCAAAACATTTTACCTTTTTATCAAAAGCTAATACAAGCAAAACAAGAAAGTTTAGTCACTTGTGAGTTCATTCATTGTAAGCTAACAAGGTAGTGCAACAAATTTTTATAGTATATAATTAAGCAACGTGTTAAAATTTGAAAAAACAAGCCGCAAGGATTTTTACTTTAAAAACTTAAAAAGTTAAAAGAAAAAAAACTTGTAACTCGATGATTTGGAAAATTTACCAACTTGAATTACTTTCTTCACACAATACGATGTGGTTATGACTTTTTATAAGTTGAAATTTACCAACTTGAATTACTTTCCTTCACAATCCGATGTGGTTATGACTTTTTATAAGTTGAAATTTACCAACTTGAATTACTTTCCTTCACAGTGCAATGTGGGATGCTCATAACCCAACTGATTTATGCAATGTGTTACACTATACTACATGCTAGTGTTTTGCATAGCCTGATAATGACTTGGTATATCTTTGTGTACTGTATTTCCATCTTACTAGTGTTTTAGTTGTAAATAAATACTAGACGAGTACCCGCGACAATTAACGATATGCGATATTGTTGCAAGTGTTTCGTTTAACATTTAAAATAGAACGTGAAAAAATGAAAATGTAATTACAATAATAAAGTATTTTCATAACCAAAAGTTAATGATTTAAAATTACAGTAATAAACAAAAAAATAATAGTAATACTTATGAGCGTCCTTATCGGTAATATGATTGATAGCAATGTTTTTAAATCCGGGTTGACCCGTCCGGTTGAGCCGGGAGCCGGCTCGGACACTGGGCCAGATAGGACCGGGTTTTTGCTTGTTTGAGAATCGGATTGAATCGTCATTTTTTATTTTACCCGGGTTGACCCAGTTTAATAAACCCGGCCGGGTCATGATTTTTTATTAAAAAATTTAACAACATGATTTTTTTATTTTTTATTAAAAAATTTAACACTATGATATTTTCTTCCATTAATTTTCTAAGTTTAATTAAAAAGTTGAAGTAGTGATGGCTAATGTTTGTTAAAATTTTGTAAAATAGTAAATTATAGTTACACTATCTTAGAATCATCAATTAATATAGTTTTACTATATACCATTATAATTTCGAATCACTTGTTGAATTTTTTGCTATATATATTATTGATATAGAATTAAAAAGCAAAACTTATCGGTATAGTCTTAATCTTTTTCATTGGTTTAATCGAATGTATAAATAAATGCGGATAAATTATGAGATCATGCAATACTAATTATTAAAGGGCTAATTCTTTGAAAATGCTTTATACTTATCAAAAAAGCATCTTCAATGTAGCAAACAAAGAAAAGTACTTTTTTGAGACATTTTTGTCTTTCTGTATGTAGTATGACCATTTTACCCTTTAAATTACATAAATGATCCCTGAGGGTTTGCGAAAATTGCATCCACCATCCTTACACTAAATTACATAAATGGTCTCTGTCGTTTGGAGAAAATTGTGTCCACCGTTCCTGTTGTTTTTCCAAATTTTTGTTTGAAATTCTTCTTTTTTTTTTCAGAAAATTTTTTTTTTGGCATTAATTTTTTTTAGAAAATAAAATGTTTTTTGAAATAATTTTTTTTGAAAATAATATTTTATTTAGAGAATAATTTTTTTTCAGAAATGTTTTTTTTTGGAAAATAATCTTTTTTCGAAAATACAATTTTCGTTCATTCAGCATACACATTTCTAAGTTACACAATTTGTACCTCATGCAGTAGAGATAAGTTTTCCAAGTTACCAAAAATAATTTTTCAAGTTACCAAAGATAATTTTCCACTTTTTCACATTTCCACATTTTCTACTTTTTCACTTTTCCACATTTTGACTTTTTGACCATTTTTCTATTTTATGTAGTTAAGATTAAGATTAAGATAAGATTAAGATAGATGTCAGAACTTGTTGGTCAACACCTAAGCTATAGAGAGTGTGATGATTAACATACTCGTAAGTTCATCGTTGCCAAGATTACATGTATAAGTGTTTAATCCAAAATAAAACAAAAAGATAAAACTCTATCAATTTGACATATGAAACTGTTGTATTTGTTTATTTGTCATATTAACTCTACTTAAAAGAAATGATTAGTTGTTTTTTTTTGAACGACTGACAATATATAAATAAAAAAGAGACTAGCAAGGAGCTAGAAACTTATAAGTACATAACAAGTATAATGACAGAATAAAAAAGCAAAAGACCCGGGACTTTAACTGCGAGGGAAACTAAAGGGATGAAAAAACTTTTGTAATGGAGGCCGGGAAACCGGTTTTCACTCCGACAAAAGAAAAACCCCCCACCACGGAGGCCGAGCCACCGGTTTTCACTCCGAAGTGGTTGAATCTTGAGATTGAATGAGGATCATGCTAGTCATGGTTGAACCATAAGCTAGTTAAACTCACTTCTATCTATACTAATAAAACAGAGTTTTTAGTTAGTCACTAATTAATTTTTTTTATACTTAACTTTTAAGCTTAGGCTCACACATGGCAAAAAAATTTGACTAAAACTTGCAGCCTTTGAAAATGTAAATTTGTTAGTCAAAGGTGTTTTTAAAATTGGCAGTTATACAAACATAATATTCATCCCTATCTACATGTCTTAATTTTAGAATTCTTTTAAACTATTTTGTTTAAATAAGTTGACTAAAAATTCCAACTTTATCGTGAATAATTAGTCAAACGTTTTTTTATTACAAATTTGTTTAGGCAAGTATTTACTAAATGCTAATATCAGTTAAACAATTCATATCGTTGTTAAATATATACGGCAATTGTTACAACACAATTTCAAATTTGCATTATATGTATAAATCATTGTCTAACTTAGATTGATATCATTACATCACCATTTTTAGCCTCCATCAACTAAAACATTCATCATGTCCCTTTCTATGTGTAGTTTTTCAATTGAATTAAAATAATTCTTATATCTTAGGCATTATCAATGTATTTGTAAAAAAGTATAATGCCTTTGTTTCCATCATCTTTTTATGCAATCCTTAGTCCATTTCACTATTTTAATGTGCATGTTTGATTTTGAGTAGATTACTTATTGTTTTGATCTTGCAGGCTCATCCATAACATCGACACGCTAGAGTTGAAATCATGGACTCGTCTCATTGATACCGTAAGACATATGATTCAACATATTTGTATTTTTATGTTATGTCTCTTTAGTTTTCAAGCTTGCTTTGGCTATCAAATGCCACCTTGTTTTCAACTTTAGTTAATCAGGTTCACGTGATGTTATTTCTATTCGCCTTTTTATTTTTAATACTAACTCTATGCACTTACTTTAATCCTTAATTTCTGTAACCAATGTATGTATAAAGGTGAAATCGTCAATGAAGAATGCTGTAAAGGTTAATAAAATATGTTACTTTATCGTTTTGTTATATATTTGGTGGAAAAGTTTTATACCCATTTGATGATCGGTTTTCAATTTGATTGCATTCGTATTCTAAAAAATTTATCTTTTCAGTATTTCGCTAATGGATATCTCATAAGACTTGATGCCAAGTTACTGTTTATTTATATATTACATTTGATGATGGCTATGATAAAGAGCGAAACTTTATGTGCTTAAATATCTTTTTTGGCTTTTAATCTGAATGTTTAGTAAAACTATCTTTAAGCTGTATGCTATAAGTTGTTAACTGTAAGCTGTAAACTGCAAAGATGTTAACATGAGCTACAAGCTGTATTCTTTTTCAATAAAAATGTTTGGTAAGTTAGCTCTTAAATGTAATTATGAGATGTAAAATGACATATCTATAATTGTAAACAGATGTTTGGAGGGTATTTCAGTAATTTAAAATTTTAACAGCTCCAAGATGTTTAAAAAGCTTCATGAATCAGCTTTTTATTTAGGGCATATTTGTTTGAAATAAAAGATTAAACTTAATGTATCCAAACAGAGCTATTTATTTTAGAAGAGATTATTTTTATAAAAAAAAGCTAACAGCTCCCCAAAAAATCCTGCCAAACAGACCTTGAATGTAGGGCTGAGCATTGGGCCGAATACCGACCCGACCCGACCAGTCCCGACCCAGCCCGATCCCGAAAAGGGTGAAAATACTATCCTGATACCGAACCAAATGGGACTCGGGTCGGGTCGATTTATCTCGGCCGATTTCGGTTGTATTTCCTAAAACTGCACTTATTTTTTAGGTTTTTGTCCCAACCAGTTCTAACCGACCTAACCCGATACCAACTTTTTCAAAAACCTAGAACCAAGAACCGATTCGAAGGCTATCGGTTCAGTTTCGGATCGGTTTCGGTCGGTTTTGCTCAGCCCTACCTGAATGTGTAAAAATGGATCAAAGTAAAGAGTACATAAAAGAAAGGTGCATGAAAAAAAGGCATACATCTTGAATTCTTTTTTCCTTTGTTCCCATGTATGTGCTTTAGATAAGTTAATTCAAAATAAACTACGAAATAAAATATGCATTATAATTTTAGCTGATTGTCTACTATGTAGCCACTTGACTATATATAATAATTGTTTCTACTATACTTATTAACGGATACCTTCCTACTAGGTTACTTTTTCTCTCTAAGATTTTATGTTTTTCTTAATTAGCTTCCAACATGTTGCAAGAGATGGAACGTTTAGCCCAAATACTTGTATTTTGATGTTTATAGAACTGTCGTTTTGTTATATATTGTTACGAAGAAAGTGTTTTGGTATTTGCACAAATGCTTTTGTCTTTTGAAGTTTATATAACAACAATTTTGTTATTGTTACGAATAAAATTGCAAAAAGCTTATGTGAGGCTTTCATCACAATTTGTATGTAAACAAAAATATATGGTATGATATATTTCAAATATCTCTTTTAGAATTGCACTCAGAAGAATTATTGAGATATACTTGGCAGATTGATAATTGTTCAACACGGTAATTGTTTGTGTATGAGTTCATGATCGCTATTTCTTATACCGACTTTCATTCAATTTTGTAAATGAAACAAAGTATATTTATACGAATCAAGATCGAGTGAAAAAATGTTTTGATGCGAGAAAAATGAGAAACAACTCACATTTTTCATCTCATAACTAGCAAGGGTAAGATAGGTAATTTACAATTACATTAATTAATGTGCCAAATAAATTTTGATTACAGTTACTTGATTTTAGGGATCTTTGATCATGGTCTTTGTGGTGTTTTTGGTTCCGGCACTAATTCACGGGTTGGTTTTAGGGATCTTTGATCATGGTCTTTGTAGTTGAAATAAGATACATTACGTACGATTTTTATTATCCAAAAGGCTTATATTGACTAAAACGGGTTATGATGAAGTGGGCATGTTGGTTTTCTCTTTTTGTAGCCAAATCAATAGAATGTTTATAAATAGAACGACTAAAATGGGTATGTATCAATGATTTATTTTAATTAAAGTGCCATGTTGAAGAAGTTTGTATTATTATGTGTACAACTCGAAAGAAATGATACAATGAGTAATATTTTAGCAGATTATGTGCAACAATATTGTAAAACTTCGAGCCTTTTGTTATGTTTTTTAATGAAAAGGGGAAACTCATCCATACCTTATGTTTTTCATATGAGAATTAATACTCACATCACAAAAATTGATGCAAACACTAAAATATCACATCACTAATGTATATGTTACAATATGGTATGTGCATAATTTTGGTGTGCGTCAATTTATGTGATGTGAGTATCACTCACCTTTTCATATTTGCACCTCCCCTAAAACTGTTTTGATATTTTATTTTATTGTTTATTTTTATTGAATTTTTTGTCAGTGTTAACACTAGGAATAACATACATCAAATACATTTTTTGGTCAATTTGTTTAAGAAATGAAATTGTTTTAATAATTTTTTTTGTTTCATTGTCAGTTTGTTTCAAGAATGACAGCTGGAAAAATATTTCTTCCCAATTATGGTATTCTTTAGAGGGCGTGCAATTAATAGTTTTTGGGGAAAAAAACAAAAAAAATTACAAAAGTACAAAAATGATAAATTTTATCATGTCAGGAAGAAGCAAATAATACGAGGTGTTACAGATATATAACACCACCATGAGAAAATAAATGTCCTAATTGGGAGATTGTGACTTTGATTACAAGTACAATAACATTTTACATTGAAAGAGCATCGACAAATGAATTACCAAATATTAGATTTCAGCAAGTACAAGTTTATCAACACAAAAATCTACAATATGTGATTGCCCAACTTTATATTCTCTTTTGGTTATTTTACCATTTCTCATATTACACATATATTTCATTTGTATGAAGTTTCTTATTTTACTGCATACACACATGTGTTTCTTACTAAGGACTTATTACGTTATTGTGTAATATATTAATAATATATATCTTTTTGCTTTTCTTTAATATACCCGTAAATTTTACGGGTCTTTTAGCTAGTTTTTATATAAAAAAGTTTATACAAACATATTAAGGATGTAAAATATTGCCTTATACTATATAATTGAGAAACTTGGTAAAAATTATATGAATAAGCATGAGAAAGAATGAGGCATAAAAACTTGAAAATTTTACACACAATACTTTCTTGACTTATTTATATACATGACAGATTAAACAGGCTAAGCTCAATACAAACAAACTCTTTTAGTATAATAACTCGCTAACAACCTTTAATGTAAGAGTGAGTCATAACTAAATAATAATTAAAGTGATGGTATAAATACATAAGACGGTTGTCTAGTAATATAAAATCCGCTAACAAACTTTCATAGCTTGAAAATGTTAAAGTGATAAATGCCTAATACAAACAAACTTTCTTAATATAAAATCCGCTAACACATAAGACCTTTGTAGTCGTAGTCAAATGCTTATTTATATACAGTGTTTTATTATTTTCAAGTTATGAAAAATTTGATGCCAAACTCGATCAAACACGGTTGTCTAGTGACAATGCACTCGGAGTTGGCCGATATCCCCATGGTTCACTCACACAACTCACACCACGATAAGAACGATAAGTATGTGAAATACTTTAGTCATGTTTTTGTTTGAGACATCAAACATTACGAACTTATTATTTTTATGGTGTTTCGGTATCTTTAATAACTTTAACATTAGTTGTGACAAACCGACAATACTACCATGCTAATAAGAAAGTGAGAATAAGCTATCATACTAATTGCATTAAGAAAGTGAGAATAAGCTATCATACTAAAAGCAACAAAATTAGTTAAGAAATATATGGTTCGTAGGCAGGACTTAAGGTTATATCTTTCAATAAACAAAATCAAACGCTACCAACTAACAATATATTACCAATCCCAACTTGTATAAGAAATAAATGCCCGAGTATATCAATAAGCAACAATTTCATCGTATGGTCCATGTGGGACCACTTGAAACAATTAAGAAAAATGACCGATACAAGCATTTGTTCTAAAGACATAACACCTTTGTTGCCGCGATCAAATACAAGCATTTGTTCTAAAGCTATGTTTATGTTTCTAGTTAAGTGATTGTAAGTTTAATATAAATTGAGACAAGCTAATATATGGAAGTTACTTTTAAAACAATTTGTTACACTATGTTTTAACTTTTCTTCACAAGATAATATATGGAAGTTACTTTTATGTTTCTAGTAGATAGGTGATATTTGTTTGAGTGTAAGGTATTCCCTAATTAAGTGATTGTAAGTTTAATATAAATTGAGACAAGCATGTGTAAAATATGTGCATATGAGTTTGCCCGTCATCTCTAGATGTAAATCGTAAGGATGTCATATTCCGCAAACCTTTTGCGAACATTCATCAGTGTTATACTTTTAAACTCAAGCAAGCATTATCCGGTTTTGAGACATGGTGAACCATCAAACCGGACATCTTATTATTTTATGCTGTTTCAATACTTTTAGATTCGTTATGACATTATTTGGTTCTTGAGAAATGTTCAACCATCAAACCGGTAATGATTTGAAACCATGTTACTAATTATTAAAAAACAAAATGTTAACCTTGTTACTGATAAGAAATATTACAATGAAAGACAAACTCTTCAGTTACTATTAAAAAGATAAAATATTAGTTTAGAACTACATCGTAATCTCCTAAGTTGCTGGTGATATTTTGGTAAACAACATCAGACACTAGAAGACAGCAATATAATACTAAACTCATTTTCTGTATAAATAAATCACGAGAGTTTAATATTAAGCAAATTTTCAATCCTTTGATCATGTGAGATTACTTGAAACAAGTTTTCATAAATTTGACCTCACAAAAAAAGTTGTTTTAATGACTTAACACCTTTGTTTCCGATTTCCGAAACCAAATATTTCTTTCTACGTATATGGATAAATCAATACCAAACTTAAACGCGGTTAAAGCAATGCACTTGAAGATGGATATAAGAGCAAAGGGTATGTTAACCGCACCCTTATGCGTTAAGCCTTAACCTCGTTGTGTAAAGATGCGTTAACCACACCGTTCGCTGTGTTAAGGCAGCGTTAACGAGGGTGCCTTAACCCTTTAACGCTGCGTTAAGGTTACATTCAAAAAACCCTACAACGGCTAAACTATGTGTTATGTTTAAAAAAAATCATTTACACCCCCTTGGGTTAAATGGCTAGTTTGGTTTAAAAAAATAATAATAATAAAAAATAAATAAAAACTATTTTCCCACCACTATAAATACCCAATTAACACCCAATTTTTTTCACACTTCCACAACTCAATCTAATCTATCTTATACTTCCATTTACTAAAAAACGATGTCGGGAAACAACAACAACGATAATTCTTTCATGAATCTCCTCGGTAGGTGGTGTACCTCAAACCCGGGTTCATCTTCAAACCCGAACGCGGGTTCATCATCACTCAACATCTCTTTTCCTAACCCACTCGGCTTGTCGAGCCAAGAACTTTACCTTCAACATCAAGGATTTCTATATTGGGAATAAAGCCAACAAAACACACTAAATACCAATTTCTAAAATCTACAATTCTCACAACATTCACAAACCGAAACACATGATGTTCCCGAAACACCCACGTCTCCTCCAAAGCCCAAAAGTCGTGGTAAACGAAAGTCCAAAAAATCTAAAGACCCCGAACCAATCGATGAGGATGAAGAGATTCCCAACTTCGTCCCTACACGTTGGCAACCAAAAGAGGAAGAATTACTTGCCACCTGTTATGTAGCCACTACGGAGGATCCGCTTCTCGGGCGTGTACAAGATCGCGATACGTTTTGGCAGTGGGTAAAAAATGAGTTCAATAGATTCAATTTTCAACCACGCAATAAGGATATGATACAAAGCAAGTGGGAAACGTTGAACCGAGATTGCACAAAGTTCAACGCGTATTACAAACGTTCGCAACGGGAACAGAAAAGTGGGAAAGTGAGATATCATCAAACAGGCGAAACAAATGTATCGTGACGAGCACAATACTGCACCGTTTGCCAACAAGGAGGCTTGGGAGGTTTTGCGTGGTCATAAGAAATGGGACGCACCGGGTCTGATTGATTTAACCGGCGATGTCCGAAGCCAAATAAACGAGGCTTTGTTTGGTCATGATGAACAACCACGTCTCATGGGCAAAAAGCGTGCTTCTAAGAAAGCCAGATCCGAGAGCACGACAAGTACTGGGGGAGCGAACACCGGAGGAACGAGCTCGTCAAGCCAATTCACCGAGACTATGACAACCGAGTATCGTATAAAACGGGAAACCGCCCAAGCGACGTATCGGGCGACCAAAGTAAAAGATGAAACAATAACAAGGTTGGAAGAGATGAAATTTTTGATTATTGACACTGACGGCAAAGATCCAAATGTTGTGGCTTGGATCAATAAAGAAAAGGAACGAATCATCATAAAATATAACTTGCAATCTCGTCACTAGATTTAATTGTATTTTCGTCATTTCCTTTATGTTATAGTTTGCTTTTTTTTTTTTTTTTTCTTTTTTTTTTCCTTATTGTAATATGTTTAAGAATTAACGATATGTTTTTTAATAAATGAAGTGTTAGTTTTAGTATAAGGGTTGAATTTGAAAATATTTAAGTTAAAGTGAGTTATCGTTGAAGGTAGGGGATCTAATAAAAAGCCATCTTTTTAAAAAAGTGTAGAAAGCCACTCTTAAAGTGACATGTGTCCACCACCTCAAATTATAAAAGAAATCTCGTCAAGGGTAAATTAGTCATTTTTCACGTTTTTTACATTTCACCCTCAAAATTCAAATGCATATTACTTTTAAACGACAAATTTTTAGAAAAATCCGATTTCATCAAAATTTCTAAAATTTAATCCTCTTTAATTTGGTATAAATCTTGTTAAATATTTCAAAACTTTTTTTTTTACATATTCAATTGGTCTTGATTTTCTTTATTTTTTGGGCATTTTAGGCCTTATTTTTTACCCTCGAAAATGTTGAATCGTGAAAAACGTAAAACTTGAAAGTTATATATTTCCGTTCACTCTTTACACAGGTTTTTGAATCACTCAAATCCGATATGAAATGAGTAAGATATCATACGTTAAAGATGACGTTTTAGTCATATTTGGTGCACACAAGGTGTTTGATGAAATGTTTAGCTTAGATTTTTTTTGTTAAAATTGTATTAAATGCTCTAATTTTTGTGTCACAATGTATCATTAATCATTTTATTAATGTAAGATTCTAAAAGTGATGTTTTTTAATCGTTATTTAAAAAAATGTACGTTTTGTTCATCAGTTAGTATTGTTCATCAGTTAGTGTTGTTCATAAGTTTGTCACCGATGAACAACACTAACTGATGAACAACACTACCTAATGAACAATAATAACCCAAACTGATGAACAACACTAACTGATGAACAATATTGTTCATCAGTTAATCTTGTTCATTGAAATGTTCATCAGTTAGTGTTGTTCATCAGTTTGTCACCGATGAACAACACTAACTGATGAGCAATAATAACTGATGAACAATATTGTTCATCGGTTAGTGTTGTTCATCAGTTAATCTTGTTCATCGAAATGTTCATCAGTTATGATCACATTGATCATCAGTTAATAAAAAGCTAAAAATAATAAAAGATGTATTGTGGTACACCAATTAGTGCATTTAAATGTTCTTTTATGCGAAAAATCTATTTTAGGCATTTTATCAAACACTTTGTGTGCACTAAATATGACTAATACGTCATCTTTAACGTATGTAGTCATTCTGCTGATGTGCTTCCGTCAGGTACCATTCGGGAGATGTTTCCTTTTTTCTTTGTCTTTTCGTACCATATGCTTTGTGGGATTGGCAAGTACCGCACATTTCTTCTTCAAAACACCAAACGCCCTTTCTACATCTTTCCTTGCCGATTCCTGCATATGCTTATATCTTATTCTCTTCCGGTCATCATCTGCTGGTTCTGTAATCTTCTTACCGAGTGTTGCCAATTCCGGATATATCCCCGTCAACAAGATAGTAACCAAATGGATAAGTTACCCCGTTAGCAACAAACAAAATCTCCGGTGTTATCCCCTGTTTAAGATCATTAAACAAAGGTGATTGATGAAGAACGTTGATGTCGTTGTTTAACCCTGAAAAACCAAAGAAAGCATGCAATATCCATAAGTCTTGAGACGCCACAGCTTCCAGAAAAATGAATAGATTCGGACCATGATCACGCCTAACATATTTCCCTTTGTGTGCATTCGGACAACCAAACCACTCCCAATCTGTACAGTCAAGGCTTTCTAACATCCCTGGAAACCCGTGTTTTTCTTCGTGATGTCGATAAAGCTTTACGACATGAGTCATAGTGGGTTTCCTCAAATATACTGGGCCAAAAATTTCCATAACAGACTTACAAAAGAAATCAACAAATCGACGAGATGTTTTTTCAGTTATCTGTAGATATTCATCTAAAGCATCCGGGTTCGCGCCGTATGCCAATTGACGAATTGCGGAGGTGCACTTCATCAAAGCTGAAATGTCTTCTGTTCCGGTGCAATCAATATTATCACTAAAAACGAACAATGAAGAGTTACCTCCCGAACCATCTAGTTGAAAATAGATTGATTCATTCGGAACCTCTTTCGGAATGTACGTTCATCATAGTAAGGGTAGTCAGAAAAATATGCAGCGACTAAACGGTCATGAGCACCATAATGATCACGATTAATCCTTTTATTGCCGGCCGATTTGGTTTTTGGCTATTTTTAATAAACGAAACCGCTTTTGCAATAAAAGTCAAATTCCGACTTTCAATTTCTTCTTCTTCTTCAGAGTAGGTGAACATAAACGTGTCGAAATTCATTTGAAAAATTAAAGGAATGAGTATGAGGATATGTGTTTATAGAGAGTTTAAAGTGAGTTTTGTGTTTTAGAAAATAAATTTGGTGGGTATTTATATAGGAAAAAATGGGTATTTATTTATTATTATTATTATTATTATTATTATTATTATTATTATTATTATTATTATTATTATTATTATTATTATTATTATTATTATTTTTTTATAAAACATCACTTCATTAGAAAACCAGAGGGATTTTACAAGAAATTGATGGGAATCCGAGACACTAGTTGGGCTCCCACTCCTTTCTGGATACAAAAATTTAGTCTATGAAAAATAAAAGCACCACTCTTGACATTATTTGAGTGGCTAACAGCAACAGTCTTGATACGTGAAAGTGTATCCAAGGCTTCCGCGTCAAGCTCCCTAAATGTAAAAAAAGCAAAAGGAATGAACTTGTAACCATTTTCTTCACATTTGGACACATATTTCTTTTTCTTCTTCTCCACAGCATTATGTAAGGCTACTCCTGGAGCCCACAAATTTGCATCAATACCCGCAAAAGGAGAGATCCCAGTCACATCCAAACATGCGTCCTTACCTTGGAACAGTTGAATAATAGCAAGTCTGCCGGAGGTAGCTCTTTCCCATGCCTCGAAAGAAACCCCATTGGGGCCTCCTTTTTCACCATAATCCCAACCTTGGAACATATGTCGACAAGAATATCACGCACCAGGTTATGTCTGAACTTCACCCCGACTTCACTGGAACAGTGAACTGCATGGTCTCCCCATTGGCCCATACGATGCTTGCAGCTCGGACAAGGACTATCTTCAGAAAACATAGGTATGGTAAGCCTATAACACAATACCGATCGGAATTGACGATGGTTCATCCTTTGGCTAGAAACAAACGATCAAATAAGTGTAGCACGTTTATCAAGTAGGTCAGTGGTTCACCTTAAATTGCCTATAAACAAGATACTTGCGCGTGACTCTTCTAAGTGTGCATGGCAGCTCGTGAGTGACAAGGAGAAAAGGTGAGTGACTTTTGTCCCTTGCCGTCTAGCCTTAGGTTTGCCTAACAATGGCGAACTGACTCGCTTTTTCTTTAAGTTTTGACAATTGTTGGATTTTAATGTTTTACTAATACCATTAGATAACATATTGAAGTTAGTTTCAAACCATAATCTCATTGTTACGTTTCTAGTGGTTATGTTTTATTTGTTTGAGTGTAAGTGATTCCTTTAATTATCAAGTGTTCGTGAATTTAAATTGCAACTGATACAAGCATGTGTAAACTCCGAACATAGTGGCCATATAAATATCAGGACTTGTTGATCAAAACCAAGGCTATAGAGTGTGTGAAGATTAACATACTCATAAGTCGAACCACGATCGTTGTTGCCAAGATTAAATATAAATGTTTAAACCAAAAACGAAACAAAAGTCATCAACTTGACATGTGAATCGTTGTTATTTGTTTGTTTTTTAGTGCCACGTTTATTCTACTAAGATCATGATAGTCATGATTGAAACATAAGCTAGCCAAAACAATTTACCTTTTGATCAAAAGCTAATAAAAACACAAGAAGAAAGCCTGGTCACTTGTGAGTTAATTCATTGTAAGCTAACGAGGTAATGCAACAGTTTTTTTATATAACTAAGCAGTGTGTAGAGATTTGATAAACCAACATGCCACAAGAATTTTAGTTTAAGAACTTAAAATGTTACTCTATAAGCAAAAACACTTGTTCCTTGATGATTCGGACAATTTTAACTAAGCCTATGTTGCATGAGACCATCACCTTCCTATTTATTACCGATGTGGGATGAGCAAAATCGACTTAATTAGTTATAAAACAATTCGTAAAGATGTCATATTTGGCAGACCTTTTGTGAATGTGTGTTAAACTTACCAAAACACATGTCGACATATTCGACCTTCTTGTAGGTCATGTTACAAAGATAAATGCAAAAGGTTCAATGGACAGCACAACGGACTTTAGATCGCAAGTCAAACATAGAGAAAGACAATAACTATCACCCCTGTTCTATGCTCTAACAAAAGTCAATTTTAAAAAGTATTGAAGTGTAGCTGAAGTAAGTTTAAAAAAAAAAAAAAAAAAAAAAAAATCCTTTTTAAAAAGGGTGAAAGTCTGCAAGTCTGGTTATTAGAATTTTTTCAGGTGCAAGATTTGATCACTAGACCTCCTAAATAAGAACTAAAGATGATAACCAGAAAATCCAACCATCACCATGTGTTACTTTTTCTTTTTATAAAATTTACCTATCATTTTGAAACCATATAACAAGTAAATGACAAATCCATAACTATCATTTAACAAATCTAGGATAATACCGATGAACTTGAGACATTTTTTAAAAGTGGAGTATCTAACTGTTAACTGTTGGGCCCTTCTTTCATAAACAAACCATTCTTGGCCAATTTTACTGTCTCAAGTTGGATTTAAAAGAGAGTAATACGAGTACTCTCTATTTTATTTTTCCTTTCTTCGATTACTTTAACCAACACATATGTAGCCAATGACATTATCCGGTTCTTGAGACATGTTAAACGATCGATCCGATAATGCAACCATTTTACTGATAAGAAATTGAGAATAAGATAACATACTTGAGAATAAGATACCATACTCATTACATTGAAAACAAACTCTTTGATAATTAAAAGGACAAAAAGTTAAGTTTAGAACTTATATAGTAGGTTCCCAGCAGTTGATCTTAATTTTCAATAAACAACATCAAACACTACAAACCAACAATATAATACAAATCTCAACTTACTTACAAAATACACATCACAATATATTAATAAGAAATCTTTTCATTCCTTTACCTATGTGGGACTACTTGTAATTGAAACAAGCTGTTTTAAAAACAATGGTCCATATAATTTTTTTTCTTACGACATAATGGAAGACTAAATTATTTCTCAAAATTAAATCTAATAATATTTCAAGCGACAGTATAAATACATGACAAATACTAAACAGGCTAAGCTCAATATAAACCGTATAATAACCAGCTAATAGCCCTTGATGTAAGACTGAATTATTTCTCATAAAAGTGACGGTATAAATACATGATAAAGGGCTAAGCCCAATATAAACAAACTTTCTTAATATAAAATCATGCTAACAAATAAGACCTTGTAGTCGTAGTTTCTTTTACACATTGTTTTATTATTTTCAAGCTATGAAAAATTCAATGCCAAACTCAAGCACGGTTGTATATTGACAATGCACTCCGAGTTGGTTGATATCCCCATGGTTCACTCACTCACCTCACCTCAAGATAAGAACGATAAGTATGTGAAAGACGTGGTCATGTTTTTGTTCGAGACCATGGGTGGAGGCAAAGGGGGTCCACATGGGTCACATGCCATCCTAGGGCTCTGCCCCTGTTCGAGACATCAAACATTACCAACTTATTATTTTTTTGGTGTTTTTGTATCTTTAATAACTTTAACATTGGTTGTGACAAACCGGCAATGCTTCCATGCTAATAAAAAAGTGAGAATAAGTATCGTACTAATTAGGTTAAAAGACAAACTCTTTCATAATCGAAGAACAAAAAATGAAGTTAAGAATTATATGATTCGTTAGTCATGGATGATGTTATGTTTTCAATAAACAGTCGGTTATGGAAGTAAATGATAGGCTAAGCAACACGGTTTATGGGTATTTTCTTGGTAAACGCATCGCGTTCCCAGTTGTGAAAAACTATGTGTTCAATGCCTGGGGCAAGTTTGGGATACAAAAAGTAATGATGAATGCTAAAGGTTTTTACTTTTTTAAATTCTCAACTAAGAAAGGTGTTGACGATGTACCGGAAAATGTCCCATGGATGATCAGAATGGCTCCTATTATACTAAATAAGTGGACTCCATCGGCTAGGCTAACGAAAGAGAATCGAACCAATGTACTGGTTTGGGTGAAAATGCATGATGTTCCATTGACAGCCTTCACTGCTGATGGGCTCAGCGTTATTGCTTCGAAAATCGCTAATCCATTGATGCTTGACTCATATACGAGCACCATGTGTAATGAGTCTTGGGGAAGAAGTTCGTATGCTCGCGCTATGATTGAAATTGGTGTTGAATGTGCATTCCAAGCATCTGTTACAGTTGTTGTGCCCAATCTGGAGGGCGATGGGTATACGTGTGAAAATGTTAGCGTTGAATATGAATGGAGACCACCACACTGTCTTACTTGTAAGACTTTTTGTCATGATGCGGATGCATGCCCTCAACGTGTTACAGAGCAACCAAAGAAAGTGGCAGAAGTTCAAGGCGAGGGATTCCAAATGGTTAAAGGTCGTAATAAAGGCAAGAATCAGAATGAAAAAAGCTTTATGGTGAAACAAAAGACTAATCTTGCTTTTAAGCAAGCCCCTAAATTGAACGTACAGAAAGAGTGGAAACGTAAGAATGATGGGAATAAAATTACATCCAACCCCTTCACTACTACACAAACAGGTTTTTCCCACGGCAAAATCAGTGGGAAATCCCGTGGGAAAGGGCATTTTTCCACGGATTTCACACGGAATTGTTCCGTGTGTAAAAACCCCGTGGGTAAATATTTTACCACAGATTTTCCCACGGGACGTGACTATTTTCCCACAAATATCATTGTGGATAATCCGTGGGTTTAATTTCCCACAGATTTCTCACGAAATTTCCCACGATTTCTAGTAGCCATTTTTCACACATATCCGTGGTTTTTTTGCCACCGATTTCCAACGATTTTCACACTAAAATTCTGCCACAGATTTCTCACGAAATTTCCCACAATTTTAAGTAGTCATTTTCCACTCATATCCGTGGTTTTTTTGCCACAGTTTTCCAACAATTTTCACACTAGAATTTACTCGTATCCGTGGTTTTTTTGCCACAATTTTTCAACGATTTTCACACTACAATTTCTTACGGTTTTATCACAGATTTCCCACAGAAAAATAAATTTTCTCCAAAAATTCTGTGAGAATTTTGTGATTAATTCGTGGGAAACACGTGACTAAATTCCGTGATATTTGTATTATAATAAAATTTTCGAACCGGTATTTACAAAAAAACTAATATCTAAAACAATAAAAACCATTAATAGATCACAAAAATAAACAAATCCATGACCTAAAATGACATTTGTAAAGAACATCTATTCGTAATCTAAAATATTAGATTCCATCAAAACATATAAATTTACAAATATATTCAATTCATCAATTTTTACCTAAAACTACTACTAATAAAATGTGCGTAATCTATTTCTATCTTTTGGCCACATCACTTACAAATATATTCAATTCATCAATTTTGACCTTAAACTACTACTAAAATAAATGAGAAGTAATCTATTTCTCTCTTTTGGCCACAACCCTGTTTTTGTTGCCTCTCTTCTATGATCTTTATATTTCTCCCATCTTAGCCATAGGTAGCTCTCCGACCTGTGTTCACAAAGTTACAAAACCAAATTAGTGCTTGTAACCAAAATAAAAGAACCTAATGATACACAAAATTAGGTCAATTTTTTCATCACGCATCAATTTTTTTAAGCCACTAATAAATTAGTGCTCTAAACCTTAAACTACTACTGCTTGTAACCAAATTAGTGCTCTAAACCACGAATAAATTTCATCACGAGATCAATTTTTAAGGCTCGCTTCATTATAACAATCCAAACACTAAAGAGAAGAAATATAACTATAAAATTATCTTCTTTCTTTAAATTCGTTCAAAGACCATATATAAAACGAAAACAACATTTGATAACAAGTAGACACCTACCCGTGACCCTCCAAAGGATCTTGAAGCTTCTTAATCACCTTCTTGATTCGAAAACGTGCAAGAGATTTGATTTGTTACAAATATAACTATAAAATTATCTTCTTAATTATGAAAGGTTTGATTTGTGTTGGTAACGTGAGTGCCATAGATTGAAAGGAGATATAATTTATTTTGTTGGTTCTTTGTGTTACAAGAGAGGAATTAGGTGAGGGATGCGGTTAGTTTATCTCATCTGTGTGTTTTAGGGTTATGACTAGTAACTCTTATTAGGTTGTTAGTTTTCTAGCTATGGACTGTATTGGATTGGATCGGGCTTTTTGATTTGGATCAGGGGCTGATAACTCTAGTGGGCTGAAATAAAAAAGGGGTCATCGGGTTGTTCGGTTAGTTTGGTTCAGTTAATTCGATTAAAATATTTTTTTAGGTCAATCCGAGAACCGAACCGAACCAAATTCAAAATCGGTTTTCGGTTCGGTTCGGTTGAATTCTAATTGGGTTCGGTTTTCGGTTGACCCGAATAACCCGAATTTCACTATTTAAAAAAAAATAAAATTAATAATTAGATAGATATTTAGCAAAAAAATATACTTCAAGCATAAAAAGTATTTTATTATATTATGATAACCTTTTAATAATATTTATTTATATATAAATATACTTAAAAATATATAAATATATGTTCATCTAAGTTTTTAGATTAAACATTTTTGATAATATTGTTGGTATTTTTGGTATTGATAATTTTCACGGAGGGATACATAATTCACGGCTTGAGCGAAGATCTGAAAAAATGATCACGGGGTTTTTGTACGGTATTATTGACGAGAAATTGAAGTGACTTCTCACGGGTGAACTTCATTATCTTTGAGACGTTGGTTGGTTGGTTGCATGTCTCAAGATAACTTGTCTGGACACATTATGAATTTGACAATCTGGTTATAACTGATGTAAGGAGTTACGTTGTTGTGCTCATAGTGTATAACTATCACTTTGAGGAAGTTTTAGTAGGTAATCTGTGGGAAAATACACACATATTTTCCACGGACATAATCGTTTTCTTTTACTTTATTTAATATAGTTCCATGTTCACGCATATACACATCGATATACATGGATACAAACCATCTATAGATACAATGAAGGTCATAAACAAGCATACATATAATATATGTGCAAATATCCACACACATATAATAGTTTGTTACACAAAAAGGTAATTTCTAAACCTACGCATACACTTGTGATACTGACATAATTAGTTACATTAATTGACAAACACATATAATATGAAATTACAAACACATATGAAGACATATTAAATAATGTGAGAAAGTGTAAGTAGACAAAATACAAAAACGCTATTTTCTGTGGGAAATCCGTGGGTATTTACACACGTATTTCCCACGGATTTATTAAATGGTAGGTAAACTGTGGGAAAATACACACATATTTTCCACGGATATAATCGTTTTCTTTTTCTTTATTTAATATAGTTACACGTTCACGCATATACACATCAATATACATGGATACAAACCATCTATAGATACAATGAAGGTCATAAACAAGCATACAGATAATATATGTGCAGATATCCACACACATATAATAGTTTGTTACACAAAAAGGTAATTTCTAAACCTACGCATACACTTGTGATACTGACATAAATAGTTACATTAATTGACAAACACATATAATATGAAATTACAAACACATATGAAGACATATTAAATAATGTGAGAATGTGTAAGTAGACAAAATACAAAACGCTTATTTTTCGGGAAATCCGTGGGTATTTACACACGTATTTCCCACGGATTTATTAAATGGTAGGTAATCTGTGAGAAAATACACACATATTTTCCACGGATATAATAGTTTTCTTTTAATTTATTTAATATAGTTACACGTTCACGCATATACACATCGATATACATGGATACAAACCATCTATAGATACAATAAAGGTCATAAACAAGTGATTGGTGGCAAACCGTCAAGTTTTCTCACACAAGCTAGCCACTTGTGAATGGCTAACCGTAAGAAACTTAAAACAGTTCAGACACAAATGCAATGAAGATCAGGAGAGTATAGGGTTTCCCCAGGTCGTTATGTTCCAACGAGCTGTGCGATGAATCACCAAACGAATAGTGATCGAGAAGATTTGAACGGAAAAGAGGTATGATTGATTATGAACAAAAGGAAAAGTATATAAACTACAAGGGCTTAAATGCAAATTAAATAAAATTAAAAAGATAAAATATATTAAATAAACGCTATCACTATTTGCAAAATGATGTTTTTGATTCTTCTTTTATAAAATTTAACTTAAAAACTACGTAACGTATACAAGAAAATGTGAAACTGAAGCAATATTAATCCTAAAAATATGAAAATGACATTTTTACAAACCTAATGATAAGAGAAAATTTTTAGAAAAACAAAATTATTTTTATTACTATTTATTTAATTATTATTAATTAAAAACTATTTTTACTTATTCAATAATACCCTAAAATACAAGAAAATATGAAATAAAGCTATAAAAATGAAATTATGACTTGGAAAAATCTAAAATAACTAAATAGAATTTTCAAAACTAATTTTGTATTTTTCTGATTATTTTTCTATTTTCTATGAATTAAAAACTATTTAAAACTAATTAAATTGCTAAAAATTACAAATTTAACTAAGAAAAATCTGGAAAAATGTTTTTTTAACTTTTTATATTTATCTTAACCTAGGAAAAATGAAAACTTATTTTTTTGAAGTTTTTCTGATTTAATTGTATTAAATGCTAATTAAAAAGTACTAAAAACTGATTTAAATGAGGAAAAATATCAAACAGTGCTGGAAAAATATGAAAAATTCAGGAAAAGTCTAAATTAATATTCTAAATCTAAGAAAAATATAAAAACCTATGCTAGTGTGCAAGATTCAGGTTCTGTGGTGAAATGTGCTTATAAATAAGCACTTAAGATAAGCTAACAATTTCAATGAACCAACCGACCACAGGACTTAATTTAAGCTAAAACTACTAGAAATCAACCTAATTTAACTACCACACAATACTGAGATGCAAGTTACACAGATTTGGATGTGCTTTGATCAAATGCTAAACGAGTTTTAACCACCAATTTGCAGCTTAAAAATAAGCTACCGGATAAGCCGAAATCTAAAGCCGATATTACAATCTCAAGTTGACCTAGCAAGGGGCTTGTAAACCAATAATTAGCTACTCACAAGCTCTTATGAGCTTGTGGAGAACTCTGCAAGTTCCTATCACCCCAGTTGTTTAGTGCACGGGGCATTTGAGCTCGTTGACAAGTCGATTAGAGCTTGAGGACTTATTGAAAATTTCTCAAAAATCATTTTTCAACACTAGACCAGTTCAAGTTTTTAAACCCAAAGTTTTACTTGAATTGACCCAACACTGAACATATGAAAATTACACAAAGTTTTGCCAAAACTGCATTTTTCAATTTTTGACTTTATGAGCAGAAGTGGAAATTTGACTTTTGTGAGATTTGATCTTAACTCATGAACTGATTATGATGTTTTATAGTGAAAGGAGACCTGATAATGCTATCCTATGTGATTCTAAGTTAAAATGCTAGCAAATGCCACTACTACTCTAACTTATCTAACTGCTAAAGGAGATTGACACGTATATTGACTTAAAGTGTTTTCAGGTGCAAATTTAACACATATATGAATGAACTAAGCCTAATCAAACCTCATCAACAAACTGAACCAACTAACTAATCTCTAGCATAGATCTAGTCCCTATTCCAAACACTGGTTACTCTAGGCAATTTGAAAACTCACAAAGTAAATCACGTAACTGTGCCATGCAAATCATTAAACAAAGTCATACTAACTTAATTTAAGCTGAAATTAACATAATTATGCGCCTTAAACAATAGTTAACAAAGAAACTAATTGCACAAATTTTATACTAAAAATTTGAAAATTAAAAGAGCAACGAGAACCTTGGTCGAATAAGATGTAAATCAGTTCACATGCACTCTACAAGTTCTCCCAGGTCTATCCTAATGTCAAAAGAACAATAAAGCCTCCCCTTTGACTTTCGTTGACCAAGTTGGAATATTGCTTGAAACTGATTTCTAAGCTTACTAAAAGCTATGGACAGCTTAAGTGAGCTTATTTGAAGTATAATGAAGCTTTTTGAAGCTTGGCTTTTAGTACTTTTAAACTGAACTTATAACAGGAAATATAAAAACATAAGACTATGATAAATTCTTTGAATTGATTCTTGAAAACAGATTATCTTGATAAAGCAACTTGAGTTTAGTACATAGAAACAAAAGATTACAGTTTGAGACTTAAACTAAAACATTGATATTAAAAACGACATAAAGGAAATTTAAAACTAAGAACTACTCCCTTCTTGCTTCTCTTTCATCTCTTTTTATATGTGAAATGTCTTCCCACTTGTTTCTGAGCACATCCCACCATTTATCTGAGCCATTGGATTAATTGAGAAGATTTTGGCCGTTTGATTAATTTTGGCCAAATTGGGTTTAACAGTTGAGAGGTTGAGTGAAAGGGAGAAGGGATCATTTAATGCATTTTGGATGTTTGGTGAGGTGGAAGGATAAGGGTGTGGGAGATGAGCTCGGGGGATGGGATCTCTGGTTTTGCAGGTGAGTGGGTGAAGGAGATAGGATTTTGGAGGAAAAGGGGTTCGTTTGACCGGGTTTGACTTGGGTTTATATTAAAAGGGGGTCAAAACAGGGGTCCAAAGGGCTTATGGCAGGGGTCCAAATGTTGCAAAGGGGTCAAGGTTCATTAATACAAGGACTTGTTTTGCAATTTCTGAAAGATCAAGGACCAATTCTGCCAATTTCTCAAAGTTGTTTCGAGGGACCAAAAATGACAAGCTTCAATAGTACAAGGACCAAAATAGACATTTTCAAATTTCCAAGGACCATTTTTGCCAATTTTGAAACTTGAAGGACCAGACTTGTAATTTCTCAAAACTTTTGACATTTTTCACCAAAGGACTAATTTTGACAACTTATGATTTTAAAAGGACCTTTGGTGACTTTTCTTTGAAATAAGTGCTCGGGACTATTTCGACAACTTTTGAAACTTGGGGACTCAAACGCTAATTATGCAAACTTAGCTCATTTTTCATCCGATTTTAAACATTTTGCATCTGAAACATATAAAATGCAATTTTGAGATATTTTTAGTATTTTGATGCATTTCTGAGCATTTTAAATGTTTTGCAGTTCAGATTTGACTAAAAATGATGAGTATTTACACACTCATCAATCCCCACACTAAACTATTGCTAGTCCCTAGCAATCTTTTGAGAAAACTTAATGGATTTGAATCTCTTTACCAAAAGCCATTACTTCGGGAGTAGCCAATTGTTTTAGTTCAAGTAAGAACCTTGGTACAATGATAACCAAATGATTTTGAGCAAATCACCAACTTTCAACGGATTTGATTTGTCTTTACCGTAAGCCGCTTGCTTCGGACTAGCCAACTCTTAGATAAATTATCTTTGGTGAGCTGATTACCAATTATGGTTTTTCCACCGCCTTTACCACAAGCCATAAACTTGCGGGCTAGCCAACTCTTCACTTTTAAGGATATGGTGGGCTGAATACCATACAATTTTGGGCAAATTGCAAGCCGCCAACGGATTTGAGATATCTTTACCAAGAGCCGTTTGCTCTTGGATTAGCCAATCATTTTGTTTATTAGACATGGCGGACTGATAACCGTAAGCTGAGTAAGTGCAAAACACTTATTCCAAAAAACATTTTGGCCAAAAATGGGGGAATTGGGTGGTATAATTACATGATAAATACATGATAAAATTCGTGAGAATTCCCCCCCACACTAGAAATGAATATTGCCCTCAATATTCAAAGTACCGGCGGTTATGCCGAAACATAGAACGGAAAAGGGAAATACTACGGCCATTTTTGTGAATTTTTTTGAAAAACTTATATACAATAGCGGGGGGAAACTCCCCCACACTAGGGTGGTACACACGGGTGAAAACCCATGTTTAACTCTGTTTTGATTACCGAGTCGCTAGCTTGACTCGACCCCGAATTAATTGGTTCATGGGGAATTAAGTGGAAGAGACAATCTCCATCGGACTTTCATTCAAGATGTTTGGACAAACATTTGAAGCACGTGAAAGTTCCACACCGATGAGATATATTCCGGCTCAAGATAATGGTATATGGAAATGCCGGGTCAAAGATAATGTATTCATTCCAAGGAGTGAAGAACGAGAAGTGACGAATATATGAAGAAAAGAAAGAAAATCATGATAAAAATCATGACTAACTCTCCATCCTCAATAGGAGAATTCATAGTAGCATGAATCTCATCATTTAAGCTCAATTGGTCTAGACATATCCCGGGTGTGTCTAGATCAAAGTAGAAATTATCATACTCCGGCGGAGATATGATATGAGTGAGTTCATCTGAGAACTCCTTGAAGGTGAATGAATCATATTCAATTGATATGAGTGGGTTTACTAGTGAACTCCTCCAATGTAAATGATTCATAATTGGGGAGAGAATTATGAGAATGAAAAGTGGTGCTGCCACTAATCTTCTCTCCCATATTATCAAAACAGAAGGCTTTCATTTCCGAAATAGAATCATCGGAAAGAATGTCACTATCCTTAATGGGGATAGGAGATGAAATAGGCTTCTCTTTGAAAGCCTCGATTTTAGAAATGAGAAGACCGACATTCAAGAATGTTGCACGTGCTTCATCTTTGATTTCAGTGTCGAGAACTTCATCATTCTCTTCTTCTAAGCTAACAAGCTCGGAAGGTAAATCTTCCACATAAACGATGTCTCCACAAGATAACGAATCATCATCATCAGAATCGGAGAACATCTCAACATGATCTTTTGGGAAGACAAGAGGGGTAGGGATATCACACAAATGCTCGAGAATTCCCTGTGACTCTCTTGGGATTGGGACAAGGTTCTCGACACTAGACTTTATTAATTCGTCCGATTCCTTTTGAACAAGGTCAAGATGCTCGCCCCCATGCTCGAGAGTGAGTGTGAACCTCGGTGTGATAGCAGCTTGTTTGAGAATGAATCTCAACTGCTGGGATATCATCTGATGAACTTGATGAGTCTTTATAGAATTGAAGGATATCAAGTGTATCCTCATCATCACCGTCATCGTGAATAAACGAAATTGAGAGCTAGATCCGGCCGCTTTTCTTTTGCAATTGATTCCCTAATAGATTTTTCAAAGGCAATTTGGGAATTTATTTTAGCATCCCGCTCTTCGGCTAACAATTCTTCCATGGATTTTTGATTTGGATTATCTTGGAAATGTTTACATTCCTTCAAATCTTTCACTAAATCCAAAAGATCAAGGAGAAGATTTTGAGGAAGTGGCTCAGCCGAGGTGGTGCCCGATTCATTTGGTACTGTAGAAGTTGGTTATGATACGAAGAGTCGTAATTGTTACAAGGAAATGGATTCCTTGTTTGACAATCGAGCTACAGTGTGGACCTCCACAATACTCACAACAAGAAAACCGATGTGGCCGTGAGTTATATGCGTGGTAGTCATAATTGTTATCGAACCCGCTCATAGACAAGCGTGTTTCCGATTGACAATCGAATCGAGTGTGAACCACCACATACTCACAACAAGAAAACTGCTGAAGTCTCACAATGTGGTAGTTGATGGAATAAATCAGTTGTGTTATGGTAAGAATAGGGATCTTGGTTATAGACGACCCGTTTCCCGACTCCACCATGCTACAATTAGGGCAATTGCCACCATTATAAGGACCACCACACCATTGACAACCAAGAGGGTGAGGATGAGACATAGAAAGAATCAAATGTTTTCAGAGAGGTAGGGATGAAGAATCAAAGATGTGAGAGGGTAAAGATGGATATTTTTGGATAAACATTTTGTAAAAATAAGAAAGAAAATCTTTTTGGATTTTTATGGTTTTATACATATGTAGAAACAAAAGAAAAAGATTTTTGTGTTTTATATGTTTTAAGATGTTTTTGGGTTTTTTTTGGATTTTTATAAGAAAATAGATATAGATAGATGGTATCAACAAGGAGTGAATATTCAAATCACTAATCTGCTAAGCGTAAGATAATTAGCACAGCAGCGGCGCCAAAATTTTGATTGGTGGCAAACCGTCAAGTTTTCTCACACAAGCTAGCCACTTGTGAATGGCTAACCGTAAGAAACTTAAAACAGTTCATACACAAATGCAATGAAGATCAGGAGAGTATAGGGTTTCCCCAGGTCGTTATGTCCCAACGAGCTGTGCGATGAATCACCAAACGAATAGTGATCGAGAAGATTTGAACGGAAAAGAGGTATGATTGATTATGAACAAAAGGAAAAGTATATAAACTACAAGGGCTTAAATGCAAATTAAATAAAATTAAAAAGATAAAATATATTAAATAAACGCTATCACTATTTGCAAAATGATGTTTTTGATTCTTCTTTTATAAAATTTAACTTAAAAACTACGTAACGTATACAAGAAAATGTGAAACTGAAGCAATATTAATCCTAAAAATATGAAAATGACATTTTTACAAACCTAATGATAAGAGAAAATTTTTAGAAAAAGAAAATTATTTTTATTACTATTTATTTAATTATTATTAATTAAAAACTATTTTTACTTATTCAATAATACCCTAAAATACAAGAAAATATGAAATAAAGCTAGAAAAATGAAATTATGACTTGGAAAAATCTAAAATAACTAAAGAGAATTTTCAAAACTAATTTTGTATTTTTCTGATTATTTTCTATTTTCTATGAATTAAAAACTATTTAAAACTAATTAAATTGCTAAAATTTACAAATTTAACTAAGAAAATCTGGAAAAATATTTTTTTAACTTTTTATATTTATCTTAACCTAGGAAAAATGAAAACTTATTTTTTTGAAGTTTTTCTGATTTAATTGTATTAAATGCTAATTAAAAAGTACTAAAAACTGATTTAAATGAGGAAAAATATCAAACAGTGCTGGAAAAATATGAAAAATTCAAGAAAAGTCTAAATTAATATTCTAAATCTAAGAAAAATATAAAAACCTATGCTAGTGTGCAAGATTCAGGTTCTATGGTGAAATGTGCTTATAAATAAGCACTTAAGATAAGCTAAAAGCTGCTACAGTGAACCAACTGACCACAGGACTTAATTTAAGCTAAAACTACTAGAAATCAACCTAATTTAACTACCACACAATACTGAGATGCAAGTTACACAGATTTGGATGTGCTTTGATCAAATGCTAAACAGGTTTTAACCACCAATTTGCAGCTTAAAAATAAGCTACCGGATAAGCCGTAAATCTAAAGCCGATATTACAATCTCAAGTTGACCTAGCAAGGGGCTTGTAAACCAATAATTAGCTACTCACAAGCTCTTATGAGCTTGTGGAGAACTCTACAGTTCCCTGTCACCCCAGGTTGTTCAAGGTACGTGGCATTTGAGCTCAAGCTGACAAGCTGATTAGGAGCTTGAGGAGCTTATTGAAAATTTCTCAAAAATCATTTTTCAACACTAGACCAGTTCAAGTTTTTAAACCCAAAGTTTTACTTGAATTGACCCAACACTGAACATATGAAAATTACACAAAGTTTTGCCAAAACTGCATTTTTCAATTTTTGACTTTATGAGCAGAAGTGGAAATTTGACTTTTGTGAGATTTGATCTTAACTCATGAACTGATTATGATGTTTTATAGTGAAAGGAGACCTGATAATGCTATCCTATGTGATTCTAAGTTAAAATGCTAGCAAATGCCACTACTACTCTAACTTATCTAACTGCTAAAGGAGATTGACACAGATATTGACTTAAAGTGTTTTCGTGTGCAAATTTAACAGATATGAATGAACTAAGCCTAATCAAACCTGCATCAACAAACCTGAACCAACTAACTAATCTCTAGCATAGATCTAGTCCCTATTCCAAACACCGTTACTCTAGGCAATTTGAAAACTCACAAAGTAAATAACAGAACCAGGCCATGCAGTCATTAAACAAAGTCATACTAACTTAATTTAAGCTGAAATTAACATAATTATGCAGTCTTAAACAATAGTTAACAAAGAAACTAATTGCACAAATTTTATACTAAAAATTTGAAAATTAAAAGAGCAACCGAGAACCTTTGGTGAATAAGATGTAAATCAGTTCACATGCACTCTACAAGTTCTCCCAGGTCTATCCTAATGTCAAAAGAACAATAAAGCCTCCCCTTTGACTTTCATTGACCAAGTTGGAATATTGCTTGAAACTGATTTCTAAGCTTACTAAAAGCTATGGACAGCTTAAGTGAGCTTATTTGAAGTATAATGAAGCTTTTTGAAGCTTGGCTTTTAGTACTTTTAAACTGAACTTATAACAGGAAATATAAAAACATAAGACTATGATAAATTCTTTGAATTGATACTTGAAAACAGATTATCTTGATAAAGCAACTTGAGTTTAGTACATAGAAACAAAAGATTACAGTTTGAGACTTAAACTAAAACATTGATATTAAAAACGACATAAAGGAAATTTAAAACTAAGAACTACTCCCTTCTTGCTTCTCTTTCATCTCTTTTTATATGTGAAATGTCTTCCCACTTGTTTCTGAGCACATCCCACCATTTATCTGAGCCATTGGATTAATTGAGAAGATTTTGGCCGTTTGATTAATTTTTGGCGCCAAATTGGGTTTAACAGTTGAGAGGTTGAGTGAAAGGGAGAAGGGATCATTTAATGCATTTTGGATGTTTGGTGAGGTGGAAGGATAAGGGTGTGGGAGATGAGCTGGGGGGATGGGATCTCTGTTTGGTGAGTGGGTGAAGGAGATAGGATTTTGGAGGGAAAAAGGGGGTTCGTTTGACCGGGGTTTGACTTGGGTTTATATTAAAAGGGGGGTCAAAACAGGGGGTCCAAAGGGCTTATGGCAGGGGTCCAAATGTTGCAAAGGGGTCAAGGTTCATTAATACAAGGACTTGTTTTGCAATTTCTGAAAGATCAAGGACCAATTCTGCCAATTTCTCAAAGTTGTTTCAAGGGACCAAAAATGACAAGCTTCAATAGTACAAGGACCAAAATAGACATTTTCAAATTTCCAAGGACCATTTTTGCCAATTTTGAAACTTGAAGGACCAAACTTGTAATTTCTCAAAACTTTTGACATTTTTCACCAAAGGACTAATTTTGACAACTTATGATTTTAAAAGGACCTTTGGTGACTTTTCTTTTGAAATAAGTGCTCAAGGACTATTTCTGACAACTTTTGAAACTTGGGGGACTGAAACTGCTAATTATGCAAACTTAGCTCATTTTTCATCTGATTTTAAACATTTTGCATCTGAAACATATAAAATGCAATTTTGAGATAGAGTTAATTGCATTTTTGGTCCCTGTGGTTTGGCCAAATTGCAGGTTTAGTCCCCAAAACTTTGAAAGTGCAACGATAGTCCTTATTTTGAAGTTTGGATTGCATTTTTGGTCCCTGGATAAAGATAAATGACTAAAATACCCTTTGTCTTCTTCAGAAAAAAACAAGGGTAATTTGGTCATTTCACACCGATAAGGACCAAAAATGCAATCCAAACTTCAAAATGGGGACTATCGTTGCACTTTCAAAGTTTTTGGGACCAAACATGCAATTTAGGTAAACCAAAAGGTCCAAAAATGCAATTAACTCTTTGAGATATTTTCAGTATTTTGATGCATTTCTGAGCATTTTTAAATGTTTTGCAGTTCAGATTTGACAAAAAATGATGAGTGTAAATACTCATCAACAAGCATACAGATAATATATGTGCAGATATCCACACACATATAATAGTTTGTTAAACAAAACGGTAATTTCTAAACCTACGCATACACTTGTGATACTGACATAAATAGTTACATTAATTGACAAACACATATAATATGAAATTACAAACACATATTAAGACATATTAAATAATGTGAGAATGTGTAAGTAGACAAAATACAAAAACGCTATTTTCTGTGGAAAATCCGTGGGTATTTACACACATATTTCCCACGGATTTATTAAATGGTAGGTAATCTGTGAGAAAATACACACATATTTTCCACGGATATAATCGTTTTCTTTTACTTTATTTAATATAGTTACACGTTCAAGCATATACACATCGATATACATGGATACAAACCATCTATAGATACAATGAAGGTCATAAACAAGCATACAGATAATATATGTGCAGATATCCACACACATATAATAGTTTGTTACACAAAAAGGTAATTTCTAAACCTACGCATACACTTGTGATACTGACATAAATAGTTACATTAATTGACAAACACATATAATATGAAATTACAAACACATATGAAGACATATTAAATAATGTGAGAAAGTGTAAGTAGAAAAAATACAAAAACTCTATTTTGTGTGGGAAATCCGTGGGTATTTACACACATATTTCCCACGGATTTATTAAATGGTAGGTAATCTGTGGGAAAATACACACATATTTCCCACGGACATAATCGTTTTCTTCTACTTTTTTGATATATTGTTACACGTTCACGCATATACACATCGATATACCTAGATACAAAACATCTATAGAAATAATGAAGGTCATAAACAAGCATACAGAACATATACGTGTAGATATCCACACACATCTAATGGTTTGTTACACAAAAAGGTTATTCCTAAACCTACACATGCACTTGTGATACTGACATTAATAGTTACATTAATTGACAAACACATATAATATGAAACTACAAACACATATGAAGACATATCAAATAATGTGAGAATATGTAAGTAGACAAAATGCAAAAACGATATTTTCGGTGGGAAATATGTGGGTGTTTACACATGTATTTCCCACGAATATATTAAATTGGTAGGTAATCTGTGGGAAAATACACACATATTTTCCACGGACATAATCGTTTTCTTTTACTTTTTTGATATATTATTAAACGTTCACGCATATACACATTGATATACCTATATACAAAACATTTATAGATACAATGAAGGTCATAAACAAACACAAACATATACATGTAGATGTCCACACATATACAATGGTTTGTCATGTAGATATTTCCCATGACAAACACTAAAACAACGTTTTGTGGGAAATACGTGGCTAGTGACCCACTGATTTCCCACAGACCGGTTAAATAGTTACTTTATAAAAAAAGGTCATGTGAAATTCGTGAGTAATTGAGCTAAAATTTGCCACATACTTTTGGTCGTGGCTAATATGTGTGAAATGTGCCACAAGTTTCCCACGGATGTCTAATAAACACAAATAGTGTGAATATGGTGGCAAATCTGTGGGAAATTTCCGATGGATTTCCCACAAAAATTTGGTCAACAATTTAATGTGTAAAGAGTGAGAAATCCGTGGGAAATTTGCAACATATTTCCCACCGAAATTTGGTCAACAATTTGGTGTGTAATTTGTTGGTATCCTGTGTGAAATTTCACACAATTTTGTTTCTGTGGGAAAATTTTTGTGGGAAAAACCAGTTTGTGTAGTAGTGCTTTTTTGCTTTGTCTAGTTCAACTGGGGATAAGGAGGAGGATTATCGAACAATAAGGAGTTTAAAACAGGGTGTTGTGGAAGACCAAGAGGACTCTGATGAAGATGATGTTGAGACTGTCTATGACGAGACAACTAAAGGTGAGGGTGGAACCAGTCGAAACTCGAATCAGAAACAAAAGGGGGCAAGCACTCCCATTGGTAATATGTCCAATGTATAGCATCGCCTCTTGGAACATAAGGGGGTTGAACCGCACCCCTAAACAAACAGAGGTTCGTCAAGTTATAAATGAAAATAATTTGAATGTTTGTGCTATTTTGGAGTCACATGTTGACATTGGGAAGTTGGATGTTGTGTGTAATAAGGTTTGCGTCAACTGGAAATGGACTTCTAACGGGAGCTTGTGTGCGAAAGGCTCTCGTATCATTATTGGTTGGAATGACAATGTAGTGGATGTTATGGTGTTGTCATGTACTAGTCAAGCAGTACATACTCAAATAATGTTGAAAGCCGATCATAAAGCTTTATTTTGTACCTTTGTGTATGCTTCGAACTCATATGTGGCACGAAGAGAGCTGTGGCAAAGTCTCGGGATACATAAGCATTTTGTGAATTCTAGACCGTAGGATATTATGGGGGATTTCAACGCTGCTTTGTATATTGAGGATACATATCATGGGTCTAAAGATATCAATATTGCTATGCGAGACTTTAATGAGTGTGTGTGTAATATTGAAGTTGAAGATGTCAAGTGCACTGGATTGCACTACACATGGAATCAAAAACCGAATGGGGACATTGGTATTTTGAAGAAAATAGATCGTGTTATGTGTAACCTCGATTTTAACAATGAGTACCCGGGTTCGTATGCGATTTTCCAACCATATCGTATTTCTGATCATTCTCCGGCTGTGTTAAAGATCAAGAAAATAACCAAGAATAAGCCTAAACCATTTAAGTTCTTTAATTTCCTTGCTTACAAGGCTGATTTTGTTCGTTTGGTTTCAGAGCAATGGAACATGGATGTGAATGGTTACAACATGTTTAAATTAGTAAAAAAGATGCGGGGTATGAAGAAACCTTTGAGAAATTTGCTACACTCGCATGGTAACTTACACGATAGGGTTGCTAGTCTTCGACAAGAGCTCGACGAGGTTCAAAAGGCACTCGATAAAGACCCATCATCCGTGGGTCTTCGTGAAGAGGAAGCAAGATACCTATCAGCATTTACTCAAGCTACACTGGACGAGGAACATTTCTTGAAACAAAAAGCAAAGATTGAATGGCTTCGTGAAGGAGACTCAAATTCTTCTTACTTTTACCGTTCTGTCAAGGCTCGAGTCAGTAGGAGTAGAATTGATTGCATAACTGGTAATGATAACAATTTATATGATGGTAACCTTGTTCCTAATATATTTGTTCAACATTACATGCACTTTATAGGTACTGAAAGTGGGGTACCTCCCCTAAACCAACATGGGCTGTTTAACAAGAAGCTTAGTCGTGTGGAAGCTGATCATATGGTCCGTGATGTCTCAGATGAGGAGATTCGAATTGCCATGTTTGCTATTGGCAATGATAAAGCACCGGACCGATGGGTATACTTCGGTATTTTTTAAGAAAACATGGGATGTCGTGGGAGAGGATGTTTGCAAAGCGATTAAAGACTTCTTCATGAATGGTAAACTTCTGCAAGAAATTAACCACACCATTCTTGCTATGATTCCTAAGGTATCCAATCCTACTCGAGTAAATGACTACCGTCCTATTTCGTGTTGCAATGTTGTTTATAAATGTATAAGTAAAATTATTACCAACCGTATCAAGGAGGGGTTAGATGACATTGTAAGTAATAACCAGTCGGCCTTTGTAGAGATCTATCTGGATAATATTCTTCTTACACAGGAGCTGATGCATAATTATCATTTGAACCGAGGCCCTCCGAGGTGTGCATTCAAAATAGACATCCAAAAGGCTTATGACACAGTTAATTGGAAATTTTTTGAGGATATCCTTGTGGCATTTGGTTTTCATTCAAGTATGGTGAAGTGGATTATGGCATGTGTTACGAGCACATCTTTCTCTATTAACATCAAAGGTGAGTTACACGGGTATTTCAAAGGTAAACGCGGTCTTCGTCAAGGAGACCCTATGTCCCCATATTTGTTTACGTTGGTTATGGAGATCCTCACTTTGATTCTGAAACGCAAGGCCCGTGAAGGTGACTTTACGTACCATCATAACTGTAGTAAGCAAAATATTATCAATGTTTGTTTCGCGGATGACTTAATCATGTTTGCTCGTGGTGATGTACAATCTGCAAGGGTTCTAATGGAGGCTTTGGATGAGTTCAAAGATGTGTCGGGTCTTGTGCCTAGTATTCCTAAGAGTACTATCTTCATGTGCAATGTTCCAGATAACGTTAAGAATGGTATACTTCATATTATGCCATTTGAGCGTGGCACTCTCCCCGTCAAATACTTGGGTGTCCCTTTAATTTCATCTAGACTTCTATACAAGGATTGCAAAATACTTGTAGAACGAGTCCAAAAAAGAATTAGAGATTGGAAGAATAAGTGGCTGTCCTTCGCGGGTCGCTTGCAACTAGTGCGATCAGTTTTATCATCTATGCATCTCTACTGGGCCTCCGTGTTCATTCTTCCAACAGGTATAGTACATGATTTGGAACAATTAATGTGTGGTTTCCTTTGGTGTCAAGGAGAGATGAAGCGTGGCAAGGCAAAAGTCTCGTGGGAAGATGTTTGTCTTCCAAAGTATGAGGGTGGCATTGGGGTGAGGAAGTTGGAGACGTTTAATATAGCCCTCATGTCAACGCATATCTGGAAACTTATTACGCATAAAGAGTCTATGTGGGTTCGATGGATTCATGCTTATAAACTAAAAAAACGTAGTTTTTGGGAGGTCCCATTATTAGCTAATGTCAGCTGGGTATGGCGTAAAATTTTGCAAATTCATAACATTATTCGACCTCATGTGTGGTTCAAACTTGGAAATGGAAAGAAGGCCTCTGCCTGGTTTGATATATGGGATGAGACTTGTCTTATTATTGATCATGTGTCCTATAGAGCCTTGAGTAATGCGGGATATGATCGCCAAGAATCTGTTGGGGATATTATTAATAATGGTGCATGGACTTAGCCTCAAAATTGGTATAGTTCCTTTCCAATTCTTACTCAACTTAATCCGCCTGTTTACTTGAAGCACAGGAGGATACTTTACTTTGGAAATTGCATGATGGAACCTTGACTAATTTTTCGGTTAGTATTGCATGGAATAGTGTACGTAATAGAGGAAATGAAGTCGACCGGTTTAATTTAGTGTGGCGCGATATATTATTCCGAGGCGTGCCATACACCTGTGGTTGGTTATGAGGAAGCGCATGCTAACACAAGACCGAATGAGGCAATGGGACGTCGGTAGTAACACCGACTTAAACCTGCTTCGTTGTCCTCTTTGCAAAATGCAACCTGACTCTCATGATTACTTGTTCTTTGAATGTCTCTACTCTTCGCAAGTGTGGACGATGGTTCTAAGAATAGCTGGTATTAATTTTGTGTCCTCGAAATGGAGTGATAT
Organism: Chrysanthemum makinoi; assembly: GCA_910596185.1. NCBI lineage: Eukaryota > Viridiplantae > Streptophyta > Magnoliopsida > Asterales > Asteraceae > Chrysanthemum > Chrysanthemum makinoi. The sequence goes on from OU343222.1 coordinate 19,503,685, forward strand.
TGTGGATTGGCTGTTACCCATGGCTAAAAAGCATAACGTCAAGATCATTGTGGGTCGTCTAGTAATGGCATCATCTTCGTACTTCATATGGCAGGAACGCAACAATAGAGTGCATGGCAAAGGTTCGAGAAGACCGGAGGAATTGTCAAAGATTGTCTCTGTAAGGCTCAAACTAGTTTCCATAAAATTTAAAAAGAACGTGAGAGTGGAGCAGATGAGAAGGACATGGAGATTACCAAGTCTATTACTGGAGGTAGGCTGATTTGTGAGTTAGCTAGAGGTTTTGTATTGATCGTTATTTTGGTTAGTCCTCTAGTTTTGTTAGTTATGTCTTGGTTGTTATGCTTTGAGGCTGTTCAAAGTATATAGATTTTTTGTTAGGTATTTCAGGGTGGCTCATTACCTCCCTTCCCATGTACTTAACATTTTTTATTCATTTTAATGCATTCACCGGGTGTAAAACCTTTTACCCAAAAAAAAAAACATTTACCAACTAACAATATAATAACAATCCTAACTCGTGTAAGAAATATATGCCAGGAGTATATTAATTAGCAAAATTTTCACCCTTTGATCTATGTGGGATACTTGAAACAAGTTTAAGAAAAATGACCGATACTAATATTTGTTCTAAAAGACATAACACTTTTGTAGCCGTAATCAAATGCTTCCTCTTTTTACACATTGTTTTATTCTTCTCAAGCTATGAAAATCGATACCAAAATCAAACATGGTTGTTTAGACTTGGAGTTGGATATTAACCACAGTTGAGTCACACAATGGTTCATCCCCAAGATAAGAACGACGAGTATGTGAAAGACATGATGATGTTGTTCAAGACATCTAGCTTGTTCAAGTCACTTGAGTGTTTTTTTACTAAAAAATATATATATAAGGTACGTTGTATTACAATAAGACATACATGCACTACCCAGCATTATAGTACCAAACTCAACGTGTACATAAAGCATACATCACAGAATATAAATAAGCAAATTTTAGGGCCCGTTTGGTTTGTAAATGGGTTTAGGATTAGGATTTGGATTTGGATTAGAATTTAGATTAGGATTTGGATTTGAATTAAATGTAGGAAAGAAAAAATATATTATAAAATATATAAATAATTATTTATAATTTATTAAATTATATAAAATCAAAATTTATTATTAAAAAAATCAATAAATTGAGAATTTGTGATTGTGATTAAAATAGGGCCCACATATTTGATATTCCCATCTACCTACTTTGGTGCACGCCAGATATAAGGGACTCAACTCCAAATTCTGGGCCCACTTTAATCATCCAAACAAGAATTTTTAACTTCGAGTCCAAAGTTATCATAAAAAACCACTAACTAAACGGCACCTTACATCCTTTCACCAATGTGGGATTACTTGAAACAATTTTTTCGAAAAGTAACAATGCACATGGGGAGTGTAGGATATTTACCATGGCATGGTTCACTCACACATAAGTTCATATAACTTTAATTGGTGTCTGTAAAAATGGAGTACAAATGACATCATATTTCAATAACACGCAACATGGTCCATGACTACTTTCAGTTTTTAAATTTATACTTTTCAGTAAACCATAAATGAAAGAGTTAGTAAAAATTTACACTTTTCACTAAACCATAAATGACATATCAGCTTTTTTGAAGCAATACACATCGAAAACTTCAGGGCCTCACCTTCGACCATAACCACAGGTAGCAAATAAAGCAACGGAAACAAGTTAAATTTGTCCATCTACGTTAGATCTAGCTGATATGTTTAATGAACAAAGACTACTAAACTTACAGCTCAACAAAAGCAAAAGCTTGCAAAGACAAGACATGAAACGGCCCAGTTGAATCAACAAAAACCCCAAAACAGAAGACAAATGAGTTGTAAGAAGTGTCATTCTTTGTTAATCTGAACCGACATCTACCCCTTTGTGATTCAAGAATTCCTTTGCCTCAACCACATCCTACAAAAATGGATCAACAGAGGATCATATCACAGCATTTACAATACGATGAGAACAGGATAACAGCTTCTTTGATGAGAATAGAAATGATAGAAGGACAAAAGCAAAAGCCTACAATACGGGTTACCCACTAATCACTAAGCACAAACGCATATTGCAATGTAAACAGCCTCTTGAATGACTTTGATGTTGTGACCCACTCCTACTCAACTCAGTTTAAAATATTTGAACAAAAAGGTCGATCGGAATACCAAATATTAATGATCAAACTGCTTGATCGGAATACCTGTTGTAATAGGATTGCCTCCTGTGGACAAGTAGGAAATTGCATCAATCCAACACCTACCATTAATAGGCCATAGCATCCTAGCGACATAATGAAGTACAGAGGCAGCTGTGAAAACAAAAGTATCAAGCACGAGGAACAATTATTAGATATGCATAAAAAATAAAAATAGGTGATTTCGATTAAAAGTAGTAAAAAACATTCAAAATGAACAAATATGCCCCCAATGGATACTACAAAAATAAAATCACAATCTCACATGATACACACAACAATTTGAGACCACTTTGTCTAAATACAAACACTCCATTTAATCTAATCGATAAACATGATATTGCATAATACAAACCTCGACCACAGAGAAACAAAGAATCTGAACAAGTTTTTTTTTTTTTTTTTTTTTTTTTTTTTCCTAAAAAGAACAAGTAAGCTCACTATCGGTACATTCATAACAAACAAAACACAATTTTAAAATCTTGACTTCAAATGCATTTTGTCCCGTATAAATATGTAAACAGTACAGATCCTAGAAACCCCTGTGACCCGTTTAGGTTCATGATATTCATTGTCAATCTCATTATCAGTTTTTAATGAAATTTTTGTAAACGGAAAAGGTGCAAATGTGATGCAAGTATCACATAAGCTTGTGCAGATTTTTCGAGAGAAGATTCATTGGGGCACACTGCACATTTTTTTATTTTTTGAGTAATCAAAACAGAAGTATATTAATTTTAAAAACATGATGTGTTGTTGACGTACAGAAGAAAATAAACAAAATATGTAAATTAAGTTTTTTAAATAAACTTTAGTATAAAATTCGAAATTGTGATAAAATAAAGATTAAAATTAAAATGGAAAAAATATAGCTTCGTTTACTGAACCTTATCCGTCATAATTAATATCACGAGGTTCACCCAATAACGATGCCCAGCTCTATTTTCCTGATGTTTACGGGGACTAGTTCACTTTTTTTGGCAACACGTCCCTGCCTTTATACATCAGGTTACAAACATATAAATTTTATAGATATATTTTTTATAAAAATGTAGGTCTAGTCCAGGCCCCCAAATCATTAGTAATATCAGTGGGAGCAGACATGACGACCTAAAGTTACTCACAAAGTAAATCACAGAACCAGGCCATGCAGTCATTAAACAAAGTCATACTAACTTAATTTAAGCTGAAATTAACATAATTATGCAGTCTTAAACAATAGTTAACAAAGAAACTAATTGCACAAATTTTATACTAAAAATTTGAAAATTAAAAGAGCAACTGAGAACCTTGGCTGAATAAGATGTAAATCAGTTCACATGCACTCTACAAGTTCTCCCAGGTCTATCCTAATGTCAAAAGAACAATAAAGCCTCCCCTTTGACTTTCGTTGACCAAGTTGGAATATTGCTTGAAACTGATTTCTAAGCTTACTAAAAGCTATGGACAGCTTAAGTGAGCTTATTTGAAGTATAATGAAGCTTTTTGAAGCTTGGCTTTTAGTACTTTTAAACTGAACTTATAACAGGAAATATAAAAACATAAGACTATGAAAAATTCTTTGAATTGATACTTGAAAACAGATTATCTTGATAAAGCAACTTGAGTTTAGTACATAGAAACAAAAGATTACAGTTTGAGACTTAAACTAAAACATTGATATTAAAAACGACATAAAGGAAATTTAAAACTAAGAACTACTCCCTTCTTGCTTCTCTTTCATCTCTTTTTATATGTGAAATGTCTTCCCACTTGTTTCTGAGCACATCCCACCATTTATCTGAGCCATTGGATTAATTGAGAAGATTTTGGCCGTTTGATTAATTTTTGGCGCCAAATTGGGTTTAACAGTTGAGAGGTTGAGTGAAAGGGAGAAGGGATCATTTAATGCATTTTGGATGTTTGGTGAGGTGGAAGGATAAGGGTGTGGGAGATGAGCTGGGGGGATGGGATCTCTGGTTTTGCAGGTGAGTGGGTGAAGGAGATAGGATTTTGGAGGGAAAAAGGGGGTTCGTTTGACCGGGGTTTGACTTGGGTTTATATTAAAAGGGGGGTCAAAACAGGGGGTCCAAAGGGCTTATGGCAGGGGTCCAAATGTTGCAAAGGGGTCAAGGTTCATTAATACAAAGACTTGTTTTGCAATTTCTGAAAGATCAAGGACCAATTCTGCCAATTTCTCAAAGTTGTTTCAAGGGACCAAAAATGACAAGCTTCAATAGTACAAGGACCAAAATAGACATTTTCAAATTTCCAAGGACTATTTTTGCCAATTTTGAAACTTGAAGGACCAAACTTGTAATTTCTCAAAACTTTTGACATTTTTCACCAAAGGACTAATTTTGACAACTTATGATTTTAAAAGGACCTTTGGTGACTTTTCTTTTGAAATAAGTGCTCAAGGACTATTTCGACAACTTTGAAACTTGGGGGAACTGAAACTGCTAATTATGCAAACTTAGCTCATTTTTCATCTGATTTTAAACATTTTGCATCTGAAACATATAAAATGCAATTTTGAGATATTTTCAATATTTTGATGCATTTCTGAGCATTTTTAAATGTTTTGCAGTTCAGATTTGACCAAAAATGATGAGTGTAAATACTCATCAACAAGCATACAGATAATATATGTGCAGATATCCACACACATATAATAGTTTGTTAAACAAAACGGTAATTTCTAAACCTACGGATACACTTGTGATACTGACATAAATAGTTACATTAATTGACAAACACATATAATATGAAATTACAAACACATATTAAGACATATTAAATAATGTGAGAATGTGTAAGTAGACAAAATACAAAAACGCTATTTTCTGTGGAAAATCCGTGGGTATTTACACACATATTTCCCACGGATTTATTAAATGGTAGGTAATCTGTGAGAAAATACACACATATTTTCCACGGATATAATCGTTTTCTTTTACTTTATTTAATATAGTTACACGTTCAAGCATATACACATCGATATACATGGATACAAACCATCTATAGATACAATGAAGGTCATAAACAAGCATACAGATAACATATGTGCAGATATCCACACACATATAATAGTTTGTTACACAAAAAGGTAATTTCTAAACCTACGCATACACTTGTGATACTGACATAAATAGTTACATTAATTGACAAACACATATAATATGAAATTACAAACACATATGAAGACATATTAAATAATGTGAGAATGTGTAAGTAGACAAAATACAAAAACTCTATTTTGTGTGGAAATCCGTGGTATTTACACACATATTTCCCACGGATTTATTAAATGGTAGGTAATCTGTGGGAAAATACACACATATTTCCCACGGACATAATCGTTTTCTTCTACTTTTTTGATATATTGTTACAAGTTCACGCATATACACATCGATATACCTAGATACAAAACATCTATAGAAATAATGAAGGTCATAAACAAGCATACATAACATATACGTGTAGATATCCACACACATCTAATGGTTTGTTACACAAAAAGGTTATTCCTAAACCTACACATACACTTGTGATACTGACATTAATAGTTACATTAATTGACAAACACATATAATATGAAACTACAAACACATATGAAGACATATCAAATAATGTGAGAATATGTAAGTAGACAAAATGCAAAAACGATATTTTCGGTGGGAAATATGTGGGTGTTTACACATGTATTTCCCACGAATATATTAAATTGGTAGGTAATCGGGGAAAATACACACATATTTTCCACGGACATAATCGTTTTCTTTTACTTTTTTGATATATTATTAAACGTTCACGCATATACACATTGATATACCTATATACAAAACATTTATAGATACAATGAAGGTCATAAACAAACACAAACATATACATGTAGATGTCCACACATATACAATGGTTTGTCATGTAGATATTTCCCATGACAAACACTAAAACAACGTTTTGTGGGAAATACGTGGCTAGTGACCCACTGATTTCCCACAGACCGGTTAAATAGTTACTTTATAAAAAAAGGTCATGTGAAATTCGTGAGTAATTGAGCTAAAATTTGCCACATACTTTTGGTCGTGGCTAATATGTGTGAAATGTGCCACAAGTTTCCCACGGATGTCTAATAAACACAAATAGTGTGAATATGGTGGCAAATCTGTGGGAAATTTCCGATGGATTTCCCACAAAAATTTGGTCAACAATTTAATGTGTAAAGAGTGAGAAATCCGTGGGAAATTTGCAACATATTTCCCACCGAAATTTGGTCAACAATTTGGTGTGTAATTTGTTGGTATCCTGTGTGAAATTTCACACAATTTTGTTTCTGTGGGAAAATTTTTGTGGGAAAAACCAGTTTGTGTAGTAGTGCTTTTCTGCTTTGTCTAGTTCAACTGGGGATAAGGAGGAGGATTATCGAACAATAAGGAGTTTAAAACAGGGTGTTGTGGAAGACCAAGAGGACTCTGATGAAGATGATGTTGAGACTGTCTATGACGAGACAACTAAAGGTGAGGGTGGAACCAGTCGAAACTCGAATCAGAAACAAAAGGGGGCAAGCACTCCCATTGGTAATATGTCCAATGTATAGCATCGCCTCTTGGAACATAAGGGGGTTGAACCGCACCCCTAAACAAACAGAGGTTCGTCAAGTTATAAATGAAAATAATTTGAATGTTTGTGCTATTTTGGAGTCACATGTTGACATTGGGAAGTTGGATGTTGTGTGTAATAAGGTTTGCGTCAACTGGAAATGGACTTCTAACGGGAGCTTGTGTGCGAAAGGCTCTCGTATCATTATTGGTTGGAATGACAATGTAGTGGATGTTATGGTGTTGTCATGTACTAGTCAAGCAGTACATACTCAAATAATGTTGAAAGCCGATCATAAAGCTTTATTTTGTACCTTTGTGTATGCTTCGAACTCATATGTGGCACGAAGAGAGCTGTGGCAAAGTCTCGGGATACATAAGCATTTTGTGAATTCTAGACCGTGAGGATATTATGGGGATTTCAACGCCGCTTTGTATATTGAGGATACATATCATGGGTCTAAAGATATCAATATTGCTATCTTGAGACTTTAATGAGTGTGTGTGTAATATTGAAGTTGAAGATGTCAAGTGCACTGGATTGCACTACACATGGAATCAAAAACCGAATGGGGACATTGGTATTTTGAAGAAAATAGATCGTGTTATGTGTAACCTCGAGTTTAACAATGAGTACCCGGGTTCGTATGCGATTTTCCAACCATATCGTATTTCTGATCATTCTCCGGCTGTGTTAAAGATCAAGAAAATAACCAAGAATAAGCCTAAACCATTTAAGTTCTTTAATTTCCTTGCTTACAAGGCTGATTTTGTTCGTTTGGTTTCAGAGCAATGGAACATGGATGTGAATGGTTACAACATGTTTAAATTAGTAAAAAAGATGCGGGGTATGAAGAAACCTTTGAGAAATTTGCTACACTCGCATGGTAACTTACACGATAGGGTTGCTAGTCTTCGACAAGAGCTCGACGAGGTTCAAAAGGCACTCGATAAAGACCCATCATCTGTCAGTCTTCGTGAAGAGGAAGCAGCATACCTACCAGCATTTACTCAAGCTACACTGGACGAGGAACATTTCTTGAAACAAAAAGCAAAGATTGAATGGCTTCGTGAAGGAGACTCAAATTCTTCTTACTTTTACCGTTCTGTCAAGGCTCGAGTCAGTAGGAGTAGAATTGATTGCATAACTGGTAATGATAACAATTTATATGATGGTAACCTTGTTCCTAATATATTTGTTCAACATTACATGCACTTTATAGGTACTGAAAGTGGGGTACCTCCCCTAAACCAACATGGGCTGTTTAACAAGAAGCTTAGTCGTGTGGAAGCTGATCATATGGTCCGTGATGTCTCAGATGAGGAGATTCGAATTGCCATGTTTGCTATTGGCAATGATAAAGCACCGGGACCAGATGGGTATACTTCGGTATTTTTTAAGAAAACATGGGATGTCGTGGGAGAGGATGTTTGCAAAGCGATTAAAGACTTCTTCATGAATGGTAAACTTCTGCAAGAAATTAACCACACCATTCTTGCTATGATTCCTAAGGTATCCAATCCTACTCGAGTAAATGACTACCGTCCTATTTCGTGTTGCAATGTTGTTTATAAATGTATAAGTAAAATTATTACCAACCGTATCAAGGAGGGGTTAGATGACATTGTAAGTAATAACCAGTCGGCCTTTGTACCGGGGAGATCTATCTCGGATAATATTCTTCTTACACAGGAGCTGATGCATAATTATCATTTGAACCGAGGCCCTCCGAGGTGTGCATTCAAAATAGACATCCAAAAGGCTTATGACACAGTTAATTGGAAATTTTTTGAGGATATCCTTGTGGCATTTGGTTTTCATTCAAGTATGGTGAAGTGGATTATGGCATGTGTTACGAGCACATCTTTCTCTATTAACATCAAAGGTGAGTTACACGGGTATTTCAAAGGTAAACGCGGTCTTCGTCAAGGAGACCCTATGTCCCCATATTTGTTTACGTTGGTTATGGAGATCCTCACTTTGATTCTGAAACGCAAGGCCCGTGAAGGTGACTTTACGTACCATCATAACTGTAGTAAGCAAAATATTATCAATGTTTGTTTCGCGGATGACTTAATCATGTTTGCTCGTGGTGATGTACAATCTGCAAGGGTTCTAATGGAGGCTTTGGATGAGTTCAAAGATGTGTCGGGTCTTGTGCCTAGTATTCCTAAGAGTACTATCTTCATGTGCAATGTTCCAGATAACGTTAAGAATGGTATACTTCATATTATGCCATTTGAGCGTGGCACTCTCCCCGTCAAATACTTGGGTGTCCCTTTAATTTCATCTAGACTTCTATACAAGGATTGCAAAATACTTGTAGAACGAGTCCAAAAAAGAATTAGAGATTGGAAGAATAAGTGGCTGTCCTTCGCGGGTCGCTTGCAACTAGTGCGATCAGTTTTATCATCTATGCATCTCTACTGGGCCTCCGTGTTCATTCTTCCAACAGGTATAGTACATGATTTGGAACAATTAATGTGTGGTTTCCTTTGGTGTCAAGGAGAGATGAAGCGTGGCAAGGCAAAAGTCTCGTGGGAAGATGTTTGTCTTCCAAAGTATGAGGGTGGCATTGGGGTGAGGAAGTTGGAGACGTTTAATATAGCCCTCATGTCAACGCATATCTGGAAACTTATTACGCATAAAGAGTCTATGTGGGTTCGATGGATTCATGCTTATAAACTAAAAAAACGTAGTTTTTGGGAGGTCCCATTATTAGCTAATGTCAGCTGGGTATGGCGTAAAATTTTGCAAATTCATAACATTATTCGACCTCATGTGTGGTTCAAACTTGGAAATGGAAAGAAGGCCTCCGCCTGGTTTGATATATGGGATGAGACTTGTCCTATTATTGATCATGTGTCCTATAGATCCTTGAGTAATGCGGGATATGATCGCCAAGAATCTGTTGGGGATATTATTAATAATGGTGCATGGACTTGGCCTCAAAATTGGTATAGTTCCTTTCCAATTCTTACTCAACTTAATACGCTTGTTTTACTTGAAGCACGGGAGGATACTCTCCTTTGGAAATTGCATGATGGAATCTTGACTAATTTTTCGGTTAGTATTGCATGGAATAGTGTACGTAATAGAGGAAATGAAGTCGATTTGGTTTAATTTAGTGTGGTCGCGATATATTATTCCGAGGCATGCCATACACCTGTGGTTAGTTATGAGGAAGCATTGCTAACACAAGACCGAATGAGGCAATGGGACGTCGGTTGTAACACCGACTTAAACCTTCTTCGTTGTCCTCTTTGCAAAATGCAACCCGACTCTCATGATCATTTGTTCTTCGAATGTCTCTACTCTTCGCGAGTGTGGACGATGGTTCTAAGAATAGCTGGTATTAATTTTGTGTCCTCGCAATGGAGTGATATTTTGGATTGGCTGTTACCCATGGCTAAAAAGCATAACGTCAAGATCATTGTGGGTCGTCTAGTAATGGCATCATCTTCGTACTTCATATGGCAGGAACGCAACAATAGAGTGCATGGCAAAGGTTCGAGAAGACCGGAGGAATTGTCAAAGATTGTCTCTGTAAGGCTCAAACTAGTTTCCATAAAATTTAAAAAGAACGTGAGAGTGGAGCAGATGAGAAGGACATGGAGATTACCAAGTCTATTATTGGAGGTAGGCTGATTTGTGAGTTAGCTAGAGGTTTTGTATTGATTGTTATTTTGGTTAGTCCTCTAGTTTTGTTAGTTATGTCTTGGTTGTTATGCTTTGAGGCTGTTCAAAGTATATAGATTTTTTGTTAGGTATTTCAGGGTGGCTCATTACCTCCCTTCCCATGTACTTAACATTTTTTATTCATTTTAATGCATTCACCGGGTGTAAAACCTTTTACCCAAAAAAAAAACATTTACCAACTAACAATATAATAACAATCCTAACTCGTGTAAGAAATATATGCCAGGAGTATATTAGTTAGCAAAATTTTCACCCTTTGATCTATGTGGAATACTTGAAACAAGTTTAAGAAAAATGACCGATACTGATATTTGTTCTAAAAGACATAACACTTTTGTAGCCGTAATCAAATGCTTCCTCTTTTTACACATTGTTTTATTCTTCTCAAGCTATGAAAATCGATACCAAAATCAAACACGGTTGTTTAGACTTGAAGTTGGATAGTAACCACAGTTGAGTCACACAATGGTTCATCCTCAAGATAAGAACGACGAGTATGTGAAAGACATGATGATGTTGTTCAAGACATCTAGCTTGTTCAAGTCACTTGAGTGTTTTTTCACTAAAAAATTATATATAAGGTACGTTGTATTACAATAAGATATACATGCACTACCCAGCATTATAGTACCAAACTCAACGTGTACATAAAGCATACATCACAGAATATAAATAAGCAAATTTTAGGGCCCGTTTGGTTTGTAAATGGGTTTAGGATTAGGATTTGGATTTGGATTAGAATTTAGATTAGGATTTGGATTTGAATTAAATGTAGGAAAGAAAAAATATATTATAAAATATATAAATAATTATTTATAATTTATTAAATTATATAAAATCAAAATTTATTATTAAAAAAATCAATAAATTGAGAATTTGTGATTGTGATTAAAATAGGGCCCACATATTTGATATTCCCATCTACCTACTTTGGTGCACGCCGGATATAAGGGACTCAACTCCAAATTCTGGGCCCACTTTAATCATCCAAACAAGAATTTTTAACTTCGAGTCCAAAGTTATCATAAAAAACCACTAACTAAACGGCACCTTACATCCTTTCACCAATGTGGGATTACTTGAAACAATTTTTTCGAAAAGTAACAATGCACATGGGGAGTGTAGGATATTTACCATGGCATGGTTCACTCACACATAAGTTCATATAACTTTAATTGGTGTCTGTAAAAATGGAGTACAAATGACATCATATTTCAATAACACGCAACATGGTCCATGACTACTTTCAGTTTTTAAATTTATACTTTTCAGTAAACCATAAATGAAAGAGTTAGTAAAAATTTACACTTTTCACTAAACCATAAATGACATATCAGCTTTTTTGAAGCAATACACATCGAAAACTTCAGAGCCTCACCTTCGACCATAACCACAGGTAGCAAATAAAGCAACGGAAACAAGTTAAATTTGTCCATCTACGTTAGATCTAGCTGATATGTTTAATGAACAAAGACTACTAAACTTACAGCTCAACAAAAGCAAAAGCTTGCAAAGACAAGACATGAAACGGCCCAGTTGAATCAACAAAAACCCCAAAACAGAAGACAAATGAGTTGTAAGAAGTGTCATTCTTTGTTAATCTGAACCGACATCTACCCCTTTGTGATTCAAGAATTCCTTTGCCTCAACCACATCCTACAAAAATGGATCAACAGAGGATCATATCACAGCATTTACAATACGATGAGAACAGGATAACAGCTTCTTTGATGAGAGTAGAAATGATAGAAGGACAAAAGCAAAAGCCTACAATACGTTTTACCTACTAATCACTAAGCACAAACGCATATTGCAATGTAAACAGCCTCTTGAATGACTTTGATGTTGTGACCCACTCCTACTCAACTCAGTTTAAAATATTTGAACAAAAAGGTCGATCGGAATACCAAATATTAATGATTAAACTGCTTGAATGGAATGTTTATAAAATACCTGTTGTAATAGGATTGCCTCCTGTGGACAAGTAGGAAATTGCATCAAACCAACACCTACCATTAATAGGCCATAGCATCCTAGCGACACAATGAAGTACAGAGGCAGCTGTGAAAACAAAAGTATCAAGCACGAGGAACAATTATTAGATATGCATAAAAAATAAAAATATGTGATTTTGATTAAAAGTAGTAAAAAACATTCAAAATGAACAAATATGCCCCCAATGGATACTAAAAAAAAAAATCACAATCTCACATGATACACACAACAATTTGAGACCACTTTGTCTAAATACAAACACTCCATTTAATCTAATCGATAAACATGATATTGCATAATACAAACCTCGACCACAGGGAAACAAAGAATCTGAAAAAGTTTTTATTTATTTATTTATTTATTTTTTTAATAAAAAAGAACGAGTAAGCTCACTATCGGTACATTCATAACAAACAAAACACAATTTTAAAATCTTGATTTCAAATGCATTTTGTCCCGTATAAATATGTAAACAGTACAGATCCTAGGAACCCCTGTGACAGTTTAGGTTCATGATATTCATTGTCAAACACATTATCAGTTTTTAATGAAATGTTTGTAAACGGAAAAGGTGCAAATGTGATGCAAGTATCACATAAGCTTGTGCAGATTTTTCGAGGGAAGATTCATTGGGGCACACTGCACTTTTTTTTTTTTTTTGAGTAATCAAAACAGAAGTATATTAATTTTAAAAACATGATGTGTTGTTGACGTACAGAAGAAAATAAACAAAATATGTAAATTAAGTTTTTTAAATAAACTTTAGTATAAAATTCAAAATTGTGATAAAATAAAGATTAAAATTAAAATGAAAAAAATATAGCTTCGTTTACTGAACCTTATCCATCATAATTAATATCAGGAGGTTCACCCAATAACGATGCCCAGCTCTATTTTCCTGATGTTTACGGGGACTAGTTCACTTTTTTTGGCAACAAGTCCCTGCCTTTATACATCAGGTTACAAACATATAAATATTATAGAAATATTTTTTATAAAAAATGTAGGTCTAGTCCAGGCCCCCAAATCAGTAGTAATATCAGTGGGAGCAGACATGATGACCTAAAGTTAGGTGTCGTTTGTTTTTTCAGAACTTTTACCTCTTCATCTGCAAACCATGTCTGCAAAAGAAGAGGTACATTTAAGCTCTTCATCTCCAAGAAGAAGACCTTTTTTTTTGTGTTATTGAAGTACTTCTTTCCTTTTTCTTCTTTTTTTCTTTTTCTTTTTTTGTATTTCACTAGTATATTTTGTGCTATTGAAGTAATTTTTTTTCCTTTTTCTTTTTCACTAGATTTTTGTTTCTGAACCTAATAAATTTCGGTGACATATACTTCTTAAAAAAGTACAATATCGAATCGAAATGAACATCAAATATCGAGCAATTATATGCCTAAGTTAGCTTTATAACTGCTAAGTTACGGTTCATTTTAGATTAGTACATGCTTGCAAATAGGGGGAGTAATGAAACCAATTAGAAAGCAGATTGTTGTCTAATTAATAGCAACTAGTAAGATAAATTTAAGGAAAATGACAAAAATACCCATTTTTACCAACATACTTCACAAAATATCCAATTTTTATCAAACAAATACCCACAAAACCGCAACGTTACAGGTTTTACTTTACAAGGTCAAACCTTGCGATTTTTTTAAAACTTGCGATTTTTTGCAAATTGCTTCCTTTTTTCCTTCAATTTTCACGCTTAGCTCAAAATACGAAGGTTGCAGATCTCTCTTTTCTCGTCAAGCGGTTTTTGAATCACGCAAAAAGAAGTTCGTATAAGGAAGTTATGGCCAAAATAACGCAACAAATAAACGAAAAAAAGTTGTCGTAGTATTTTGGTCATACGAACACCTTTTTGGGTGATTCAGAAAGCCACTAAACGAGAAAAAAGAGATGTACAACTTTTATTTTTTGAACTAAGCGTGAAAACCGAGAGAAAAGGGAGCAATTTGCAAAATTTTGAAAGGTTTGAATTTGCGAGGTCAAATCTTGCGATTTTTTTTTAATCCGCAAACCTTGCGATTTTTCTAAACCTAGCGAATTTTTGGAAATTTCTCCCTTTTACGTATAGCTCAAAATATAAAAGTTATAGATCTCTCTTTTCTTGTCAAGTGGCTTTTTGAATACGCAAAACGAAGTTCATATGAGAAAGTTATGGCCAAAATACCATAACGAGTAAACGAGAAAAGGTTGTCGTGGTATTTAAGCCCGAACTCTCATACAAAATCCTTATTAGGTGATTCATAAAGCCACTAAACGAGAAAATGGATATCTACAACTTTCATGTTTTGAGTTAAGTGTGAAAAGCAATAGGAAAGGGAGCAATTTTCAAAAATTCACAAGGTTTGACTTTGCAAGGTCAAACCTTTCGAGCTTTTAAAAAAAAATCCACAAACCTTGCGAATTTTGTGGGTATTTCGGCTTTTTTGATAAAAAAAAAAATGGGTATTTTGTGAAGTATGTTGGTAAAAATGGGTATTTTTGTCATTTTCCCTTTATTTTTCTTGGTTATTTGTGTTGTGTGGTTTATAGTTATCCTACTCTTTGAATGTTTTCTCTTATTTAGGATTAACTAATTTACTAATTTGAGAAAAATGCGGCAACATTTCCCCTAACTCCCCAAATATGTGCATTAAAGACATATTCGTAGGAGTAACGGGGAAACATCGTCAAACTTTTTTCAAATAGTAAATCAGTTATACGCATTCACATCCTAAATGAGATAAAACATTCAAAAAGAAATCCCAAAAATGGGGACTTTTCGAAATTAATTTTTAATAAATTAATTTCGAACGGGTTTCCTGCGGGATGATTAAATTCGAATGGGTACTTTCTGAAATGAATCACTAAAATCCTAAATATCATTTAAAGCAATTCACACATTTACGCATACTAGACATTATCTAAATACCACATGCTTGTGTGAATATTTATTGGATAAAGAGAGTACATAAGATATGATATGCTCTAAATGTATTGGCTTTTTGAAGTGAGAACTGTAAAATATATAAAGTGATTCTTTTTTTCTTCTTCTTTTTAACTACATATGATAGTTAGGTACATGTGAATCAGCAATATTTACCGCGTTACAAATTGAGATGAGCTTTAACTTTCTTTGGATTCTACAAATTACCCACGTCTCTAATTCCTTTTTAAACATTATCCATAATTTTCAGTGTGTTATGTTACTGGAAAATGATGATTTCAATTGATTCTACAAATTACCTCATGTTTCTGAATTTTTCGTCAAAAATTAAGATGTTAATACCTTGAAATTGTGGCGTAATTTTTTTGAACATCAATTATGGGTTTAACTATCACCATTAATATTGATTTATGTATACGACCATATCTTTTTGGTTTGACAATAACAATTTAGCGACATTTACAAAATTATCTTTTTGGTTAGAAGTAAACCAGATTTTAGAGCATATCATATTTTCTTAAATACTTTTGAAAGTACTCGTTTTGTTAAATTTATTTAAAACTACAATGGTCAACTAAAAGACTCATGAAATCTACTTTTTACTATAAGTTAGGTCAAAGTCAACGATTTTTTTTTTTCGTATAATTATACAATAAATAAATTTAAAAAAAATACAAAATATTTAAAAGAATATATATTATGTTGATTAGACTAATACCACAAGTGTTGCAAAAAAAAAAGGTAACTAAATCAAACGGTGTTAACCACAACTACGTTCATTAAAAACGAGATGATATTTATATACAATAGATGTTAAACGGATGATTCGAGATGATATTGATAGTGATTCAGTGGTTTTGAAATATGGAACGTGGAAAAGACTTGACAAAACATAGTAAATTTTTAATCATTTTTAATTAATTTTAAAATTTTAAAATAATGTATAATTAATTTGAATATTTTAAAATTATTTAGAATTAATTTAAATAATTTTTGCACATAATCCTGTCACTAATTAATTTAAATTATTTTAGAATTTTTTATAATTAATTTAATAATTTAAAAATGAATTACAATAGTTATTCTTTGCACATAACCCTTTCACTTGCTTTGTAGCCAAGTCACGCTTTTGTTGGTCCTGAACATCAAGAATGTGAACAATCTCTTCAGGAGTGGCCTTTATATATTACTTAGAGGCAAGCTTAAAATCAATCCTTTTAGGAATTTGATTTTCACTAATGGTGAGTGTTGAAGACTTCTTTGTGTTTTGGTTTTGGTGGTGATGGGTATGTTGGTTATGCAATTCCTTTTTCTTTGTCATTCTTGTGTTCAGTCCCAAAAGATGATTTAGCATGAGTTGTTGAGGATGATGGACCTTCAGAGATTGGTTTATCAGTCATTTCAGTATCATTTTCATCGTTGACTTGTTCCCCTCAGGTGATATCAGCTTTGATGCAGATTCGCGTGGAGAAGAGGTACAAATAAGAATGAATTACTTACTTTATATTTTGTGCAAATGGTATGTATACAACTCAAATGGAGGTGTAAAACTTTGACACACATTACCAATAGTATGTGCTTACATACTTAAGATAATCTGATTTCATAGCTGAATCATTATCTTGTCAGTTGTGACTCCAAGCATGTTATGAAGGTATGTTGTTAAGAAATAAGATATACATGCACGACGTATGAGTTATGTAACCAATTATACAATATATATTAATGTTGGTCTCAGATTATTTTCTTGAAGTTTGAGTTTTTATGATCATTTTACTATTTTTAGGTGTTTTGATATCGTTAATATGTTTTACATTCGTTATGACATCATCCGGTTCTTGAGACATGTTAAACCATCAAATTGATAATGCGACCATGTTACTAACAAAAAGTCAAGGTTAAGAAAAGAGTTTCTACGATATTTAAAAAATCGCTATAAATTTAAAAAGTCAGGGTTAAGAAGTTTTATGGTAAACTTGTAAAAGCTGGCAATATTTTTAAATAAACATCACCGAACACTACAAGCTAACGTTATAATACCAACCTCAATTTGGGTACAAAATATACACCACCAAATATTACTAATAAGCAAATTTTAAATACTTAGACCCATGTGGGACTAGTTGGACTAGTTGAAAGTTGAAACAAGTTTTCAGAAATGTCATCCATACAAGAAGTGCTAATGACATACATGGCACCTTTGTTGCCGAAATTAAATACTTATTTTTACGCATTGTTATATTCTTTTCAAGATATGTAAAAATTGATACCAAACTCAAACATATAGTGACAATGCACTTAGGAGTTGGATATCCACCATAGTTAAGTCATCCCCAAGATGAAATGCTTTTCGTAATTCAAGGGTAAGAAGCTCGTTTTTTCTTTCCGTATATAGTGGCAATAAGCGGGTACCCTGCTAGTATAATGTATCATACTAATTATATTAAAAGACATGCTATTCGATGATTAAAACGACGTGAAGTTGATTTGAGTTAAGAACCTAAATTGTGCTAGTATAATAGTATTATCCGATGATATTTTCGGTAATAAGTCAAAATAATTAGAAATATTTGAATGATATGGACAGATAAAGTATATGAATTGCACTGTGTAAACATATACAGTATTTTTGGTGCAAAAAAAGTAAAGTAATTAAACTTGAACTAATTAAACAATAAATTGCCGTAACGTGCAGATATTTAACAGTTGTTCTTATTATAAAGTGCTAAACTTTATAATAATAAAAAACAATATTTACAACCTTACAACAAGAAATTATTGTCAATGGGAGTGGGAATTTGAGTAACTGCAAGGGCGACAACAACGAGCTGAGTATGCCTAGTTGCATAAAAAGAGATGCTCTTCGATAATTAAAAACGCAAAAGATTAAGTTAAGAATTTACATAGTTGGCTTGTAAAGCAAGAAATCTTTTTCGATGAAGATTAAACATCAAACTATACAAGCGAACAATATAATGCTAAACTCAACTTGTATATAGCAAATATACATCATATATATAGATTAGCAAAATTTTCATTCTTTGACCCATGTGGGATTACTCGAAAAAAGATTCCAGACATAACACCTTTGTTGCCAAAATCAAATGCTTCTTTCTACACTTTCTTTTATTCTTTTCATGCTATGAAAATAAGTGATATACTAAACTAAAACACGGTTATATAGTGACGACAATGCACATGGAGTAGGATATTTACCATGGTTCACTCGCACATCAATTTGATCATCCCAAAGATTAAATGCTTGGAAAAATTTAATTATAAAAGGGCAAGAAGCTCGTTTTTGCTACAAAATAACGTCCAGAACTAGATGAGAGTGAATTCGAGAGGAAAAAGACGTAAGAGACTATGCTCGATGAGAGTGAATTCGAGAGGAAAAAGACGTAAGAGACTATGGAGATCGACGACCTTGAGAACCTGATTATGGAGGAACTTAGGAAAATAGCTGAGGCAGATAAGAACGATAAATCTGTGAAAGAGTTACCGTGGAAAATTGGCCGACATTTTATCTTTAGAACAACCAAACTCAACATGCAACGTAAGCATACATCAAAGTATATAAAAAAGCAAATTTTACATTTTTTTAACCCATGTTGGATTACTTGAAACAGTTTTTTGGAAAAGTAACAATGCACATGGAGTAGGATATTTGGTCCAGCTTTTTGCTTAGTTGCCTTTTAAAAAAAAAAAAAAAAAAAAAAAAAAAAAGTTTTTAATCCCACATGGATCAAAGATGCAAATTCTTGCTAGCTTATATATCTTGGAGTGTTTGATTCATGCCAGTTGAAATAAGTATATTGTTGTTAGTGCAACTTATATTTAAGTTAATGTAGACTTGTTTATGTGTTGTATTAGCAACATAACTATGAAATCTCAAAGTTTTTTTTTTTCTCTACAATCGACTATATTTAAACTAATAAAATAGTTTTTAAACATGTGATCTCAGTGAAACACACATTGGCATGGTTCACTCACACATCAGTTCAAATTATCCGCAAAATAAAATGCTAAGAAAAATTTGATTAAAAATATATTGTAATTCAAGGGCAAGAAGCCGATTCTTTGGAGCAAAACAATCACTTACATCATCAGCTTCATTTTCGAAACTAAAATATCTTTTGAACATCTAATGTTGTTGTAATCTTTGTTAGGTTTGCCTAACAATTGTGAACTGACTCACTTTTTCTTTGAGTTTTGACGATTGTCGGATTTTTAATGTTTTACTAATACCATTACCTAACATATTGAAGTTAGTTTCAAACCATACTCTCATTGTTAGGTTTCTAGTAGCTATGTTGTATTTGTTTGAGCGTAAGTGGTTCCTTTAATTACCAAGTGTTCGTGAATTTAAATCGCAACTGAGACAAGCATATGTAAACTCCGAACATAGTGGCTATATAAATCTCAGGACTTGCTTATCAAAACCAAAGCTATAGAGTATGTGACGATTAACATACTCATAAGTCTAACCACTATCGTTGTTGCCAAGATTAAAAGTATTATATTTGTTATGAAATCGATCATCCGGTTCTAAAGACAGGTTGAACCATATATCGAACCAATAATGCAACCATGTTCCTAACAAGAGATTGAGAATAAGGTATGGTACTAATTACATTGAACTGATAATGCAACCATGTTTGCTACTAACTTGAGTATTGAATTGAAAATAAGTCACTGTAGTAATTACAGTATAAGATAAAATAAAAAGACACATATATCGATAATTAATTAAGAAGTCACAAGAAATTAAGCTCAGAACTTATATTGCGGAATACAGGATTTTGATATTATTTATTAATGAACAACATCAATATCCACAACTCGGCATTATTATACCAAACTCAACATGAATATTAAGCATATATCAGGGTATATAAATAAGCAAATTTTACATCCTTTCACCCATGTGGGATTACTTGAAACATTTTCTTAGAAAAGTAACAATGCACATGGAGTAGGATATTTATCTTAGCTAAAGCGGCTCAAACCAAGTTCTTTAGATTACATAATTATAGCAGGGATTGTTTAATGGGTGCTCTTAGGGCAAAGGTTGAGATGAATATAAAAGAATACTTCGAATTTATTAATTTGAAAATCACATGCAGGGGCAGAGCCAGTAATTTGTAATAAAGGGGGCAAAGGTTGAGATGAATATATATACCGTTTGATGAAAACTTTTTGTGTGAATTACCCCGTACC
Source organism: Chrysanthemum makinoi (assembly GCA_910596185.1). Taxonomy (NCBI): domain Eukaryota; kingdom Viridiplantae; phylum Streptophyta; class Magnoliopsida; order Asterales; family Asteraceae; genus Chrysanthemum; species Chrysanthemum makinoi. The sequence goes on from OU343222.1 coordinate 19,524,363, forward strand.
AAGTCTAGTGAGTAATGAAAGATGGACTACTTAATACAGTCGATGGAAATGTAGTTCATTGTCCCTTAGTTTATCAATGGACGTGCTGGTTCACTTGGTTGTAAAAGTAAACAAATGCCATGTCTTCAGTTTATGTCTTCTTTCTTAGCTCAACATTCTTGCATAAAGTGTAAAACTTTGAAACAAGTTAGCAACGAGTACAGACTCGTTTTTGGTCAAATTGAATGGAATAGACATTGTAATAGAAAGGGTGATTATTTTTTAGATTTAGTAATGAGAATGAAGCATACTATAAACAAAGTGATCGATGTATGTAAAAATACTTTTTTACTTCTATAACTAAACTTGTGTTCCTATTTACAAAACTATCTTTCATGTTGTCAATCATAGTTGGAATGAGGGTAAAAAAAAAAAGTCAATTTTGAAAAGTATTTAAACATAGCTGAATTGAGCTTAAAAAAATCCCTTTCAAAAAAGATGACACTCGAATTGTTGGTTATTAGCATTTTTTCAAGTGATGCGAGGTTTGATCACTGGACCTCTCGGATGAGAGTAAAGATGATAACCAACAAAGCTAGCTATCACCATGTGTTACTTTTACTTTTCATATCATGTAACTATATCATTTTGGAACCATATAACCAGTAGAATGATAAATCCTTGATAATACAGACTAACTAAAGAAATTTTATAAAAGTGAAGTAACCAATTGTTAACTGTTGGCCCCTTCTTTTATAAACAAACCGTTGTTGAGCAATTTTACTGTCTCAAGTTGGATTTAAAAGAGAGTCATACGAGTACTCATTATTTTTTTTCTCCCTTTCTTCAACTTCTTTAACCAACATATACATTAAGATAAAGTGATAAACTGATTTCAAGATTATGGTTTTTTTGTTTGTTTGTTTGTTCCTTCAAAATAATAGTAGTTTGTTTCATTGTCTTGTACTCTTGTTGGTTATGACTACAAGCATGTATGAAAGTTTGTTTTGACTGCAAGATATAGTAGTGAGACACACAACTTATGATCATTTGCAACCAATGTTACATATAAGTGTTATTCACGGAATTTTTTTACTTAAATTTTGAGTTTTGATGATTATCTTTTTAATAGTTATGACATCATCCGGTTCTTGAGACATGTTGAACCATCGAATCGGACATCTTATTATTTTATGGTGTTTTGATACCTTTAATAAGTTATACATTCCTGATGACATTATTTGGTTCTTGAGACATGTTCAACCATCAAACCAATAATGAATTGAAACCATGTTACTAATTATCAGTGTTGCAAAAATCGGTCAACTCGGCCGATTAATCGCCGATTAATCGGTAATCGGCCGAGTACCTTGGCGAATTTTGAAAATCGGTCGAAAAATCGGCCTAGGATAAAAATCGACCCTAAGCAGCCAAAAAATCGGCCGAATCGGTAAAAATCGGCCAATCCGCAAATCGGTCATTTTAAAAATAATAATAATTTAGGCATTATACTTAATTTGGGGATCGTTTATTTCACTTATAACGCACAATGGGCATCATAATCAATGGATCCTTTATTGAGGTTTGGAAACATAGCGAGCTTGGAATCGGTTAAGATTTTTAGTTTGGTCTCGAAATACCAAAAGCTCAGAAATGTCAATCCGATTAATCACCGATTAATCCCCGACTTGACCGATTACTCGCTGCAGGGTGGTCGACCGCCCGGCTACCGATTCACGATTTTTGCAACATTGCTAATTATCAAAAAACAAAATGTTAACCTTGTTACTAATAAGATATCGCTTATAAAGTCTCGTATGAATCACAATGAAAGACAAACTCTCAGTGCTTACTAAAAAGATAAAATGTTAGTAGTATAGAACTATATTGTAATCTCCTTGAACCAAATGATGTTTTAAGAAAACAACATCAGACACTAGAAGACAACAATATAATACTAAACACATCATGTGTGAAAATAAATACACGTGAGTATAATAATAAGCAAATTTTCAATCCTTTGATTCATGTGGGATTACTTGAAACAAGTTTTCATAAATTTGACCTCACACAAAAAGTTGTTTTGATGGCGAAACCGAATAATTCTTTCTACGTATTGCTTTATTCTTTTTAAGCTACAGATAATCGATACCAAACTAATTAAACACGGTTGTAAGCGCGCAATGCACTTAAACTTGGATATCCACACCATGGTTTAATAGTTTATCCCCGATATAAATGCTGATAAAAATTTGATTAAAAATATATTGTAATTTGAGGGCAAGAAGCTCGTTTCTGCTACTAAAGGTCTGAAACTCGATGAGTGTGAAGACGAGAAGAAAAAGAAAAGAAAACTATGGAGATCAACCTTGAGAACCCGATTATGGAGGAGCTTAAAAGAAGACACGACAACAAAAACTGCTTCTTGCATAAAGTGTAAGACTTTGACACAAATTACCGATGAGATATCATTGCCATCAATACAACATAGAATGTGTTTACATACTTAATATAATCTGATTTCATAACTGTATCATTATCTTGTCTGTTGTGACTCCAGGCATGTATGAAGTTATGGTGTTAAGAAATAAGATATAGATGATATTTTGATATTTAAAAATGCACTATACAAAAAGTCAAGGTTAAGAACTTATATGGTTTGCTTGCAACCTATGATGATATTTTGAAATAAACATCATCAAACACTACAAGCCAACATTATAATACCAACCTCAATTTGGTTGGAAAATATACACCATAGTATATTAATAAGCAAAATTTCTATACTTCAACCCATGTGGGACTAGTTGAAACAAGTTTTCAGAAATGTAATACATACAAGAAGTGGTGCTAATGACATACATAGCACATTTGTTGTGGAAATTAATTACTTATTTTTATGCATTGTTTTATTCTTTTCGAGATTTGTAAAGTTTGATACCAAATTCCCACATATAGTAACAATGCACTTGGAGTTGGATATTGACCATGGTTCATTCACACAACAGTTCATCTCCAAGATAAAATGTGGTGAAAAGAATTATTCAAAAAATTGATATCCGCCATGGTTGATTCGAGGGCAAGAAGCTCGGTTCTTCTACAAAAGAAAAGGTCTGAAACTCGATGAAAGTGAGACGAGAAGCAAAAGAAGGAAGCTTGGAATGAAAATTCAATGGTCTATGCAAGGTTATCAAGGATCACATAGTTTGTAATTATAATCTTTTTGTTTGTTTGTTCTTACAAAATACTAGTAGTTTGTTTCAATGTCGTGTTGGTTGTGACTTGTGACTACATACACTACGTTTGATTTATGTAATCAATGATACACTATACAAGTTAGCCAGATATTTTTTCTTGTAACTTAAAGTATATTTATGACCATCTTATTATTTTCTGGTGTTTTTATATATTTAATAAGTTTAATAGTTTAAGACAAATTCTTTGGTAACCAAATAAGAAAACGAAAATAAGCTATCGCACTAATTACATTAAAAGACAAACTTTTTTTGATAATTAAAAAGATGAAAAAGTAAGTTAAGAATTATATGGTGGAAGAAAGAGAGTGAAATTGTATCAAAAGATATTTATTAAGAAACAAAATCAAACACTCTCAACCAGCAATATAATACCAATCCCAACTTGCATAAGTAACATACTCCGGAGTATATTAATATACAAACTTTTCATCCGTTGATCCATGTGGGACTATTTGAAACAAGTTTAAGAAAAATGACTTATACAAATATTTGTTCTAAAGACATAACACCTTTGTAGCCGTAATCAAATGCTTCTTCTATTTACACATTGTCTTATTCTTTTCAAGCTATGAAAAATTGATACAAGACTCAAACAAGATTTGCATAGTGACAATGTACTTTGAGTAAATTTTGATTAAAAATATGTCATAGTTCGTGGGCAAGAAGCTCGTTTATGCTACGAATACTAAAGAAAATTTGAAACTCGACGAGAGTGAAGACGTGAAAAAAAAAGAAGGAAGCTTAGAATTAAAATTTTCGAGGGTCTTTGCAATGTAATCTTTGACCCATGTGGGACTACTTGAAACAAGATTCCAGAGTCCAAACATAACACCTATATTGCAGAAATCAAATGCTTCTCTTTACACTTCATTTTGTTCTTGTCACGCTATGAAAAGAGTGATATACCAAACTCAAACACAGTTATATAGTGACAATGCACTTGTAGATGCATGGATATCCACAATGGTTCACTCACACAACATTACAGTTCATCCCCAAGTAATGCAACCATGTTCCTAACAAGAGATTGAGAATAAGTTGGTATGATACTAATTACATTGAACTGGTAAAGCAACCATTTTCCTACTAAGAAGTTGAGTATTGAATTGAGAATAAGTCATTGTAGCACTTACAGTATAAGATAGAGTGCTCGAAAACTAAAAAAGACACATATATCGAAAATTAATTAATATAAGATAGAGTGCTCGAAAACTAAAAAAGACATATATCGATAATTAATTAACAAGTCACAAAAATTAAGCTCAGAACTTATATATGGCCGAGTTGTACATTTGAATGTTATTTCTTAATAAATACATCAATTGCCACAACCCACCATTATGATACCAAACTCAACCGGAATAGACATCATACATCAGAGTGTATAAATAAGCAAATTTTACATCCTTTCACCCATGTAGGATTACTTGTAACAAATTTTTAGAAAAGTAACAATGCACATAAGCTTGTTTAAAAATGTGCGCATCATTGCGCAAATTGCACGCATCATTGCATTGCACTTGGAATTTCGCATCATGACACCTAATGCGAGGCCATTCCAGATTGCATTCGCAATTGACCGTAATTTATCGCATTTGTGTAATGCTAGCAATAGTCGCAATTACTGCAATTTGGAATTTAAGTTGATTTACGAAGCCCAACTATTTTAATAAGGACCTTAGTAAATGACGTCCATAAAAATACACATTGGCAACCATAGTTCTTGCCCTACATCTAGGGGTGTCAGTAGGGTCGGGTCAACCCGACCCGAACCCGAACCCGAACCCGATAAGGTCTTATCGGTTCGGGTTAATCGGGTTAACAAAGCTAGTCGGGTTTGTTGGACCCGAATCCGATAACCCGATAGTGTTATCGGGTCGGGTTAGGGTTAATTTATTTTTCTTATCGGGTTATCGGGTCAACCCGATAAGACCCGAAAAATGCTAATTATTTCTTTTTTAAATTAAACTTATAAACCAATTAGTTTTTGCGTTACATGAGAATACAAATATATTACGAATGGTATAATTTTTATCTTAAGATTAGTAACTTTCGCTCAATGTAATAGATACTAATACTGTTTAATCATATAATACGAAATGTAAACTAGTTTACAGAAAGGGAAAAAAAACTACATACATATAAGGTTTTGTCATATTCAACAGTCCCAGGTCACGACAACAACTGTTATTATAACTTGGTTTATTTTACCTTTGATCTTGGGAGGTTACTGATCAAAAGAGTTTCAAGCATATTTAGTTAAAACAATAAGAAAATTACATGCACTCGCTGATCGAATGCATTCTATAAATGAAATTTGATTACATGCGCTCACCCGACAACCCGACTCACCCGACCCGACTTAACCCGACCCGACAAATACCCGAACCCGACAACCCGATTTCTTATCGGGTCGGGTTGCGGGTCACTTTTTAAAAATTCAAAACGCGACTCAACCCGACCCGATAGACCCGATAACCCGACCCGATAACACCCCTACTTTTTATTTCATTATTGATTCTACAAAGCGAGTAAATTCTTTAATTGGTGCATAATCGAATAGTTTTCTTCTTTCTGTTGTGCAATTCAAGTTGTAAAACTCATATGTTCTTCTTTGATTATAATAATCACATATGCTATTTTATTAGGTACAAAGTGAGTTAATTTATTTGATTCAACACTAGAACTCATATATTGTTCAACTTTGACTAAACTTTATAATGCTAACTTTTGATATTGATTTAATTATGAGTAAATTATGATTCTTTGTTACTGATATAACTTGTATCTTGTAATTATACTTTTGATATATTTTAACATCATGTGATCATCTACTTTTGAATATGTTAGTAATTTATTTATAAGTTTGTTACATTTACTTGGTACTTGGTAAAAATATAATATTTATAAATAGTTTTTTACTTTTTTAATACTAAACGCATCACGTCTAAATTGCGCTCGCATTCGCATCACGCATTCGTATTGGCCTTTGGAACCTTGAGCGCTTCGGATCACAAAACGCAATTTTAAACCAAGCACGTAATGATATTTACCATGCATGATTCACTCACACATCGGTTGATATCACTTTAATTGGTGTGTGTAAAATATGGAGTACAAAATGACATCATATTTCCATAACACCCAACATGGTCGATGGACTAGTTTCAGTTTTTATTTTACAATATTGTCGAAATTTTTGTATTAAATTTATACTTATTAATGTAAACCATAAATGAAAGAGTTGTAAAAATATATAAAAAAAGAACATCAAATAACGTGACTTATTATAAAGTTAAGTGAGAACAATGAGTAATAAAGTTAAGGGAAAATGATCCCTGCAGTTTTGCTGCAGGGAAGTTGTGTGCTGCTATGTTGAAATAAGTCAAACCAAGGGCTTCATGTGTAAAACTAAAAGAGTTAAAGGGTAATAAATGTGAAAGTTATGATTTAATTTTTTCTTTGCAGCAGGTAGTTTATGTGTAGTTAACATCAGGGATGTTTTGCCCGTAAGTTAAAGTCAAGCTAAACTAAACTTATTGTAAAGTTAGCTGAGAACAATAATAAAGTTAAAGTCAAGCTAAACTAAACTTATTGTAAAGTTAACTGAGAACAAAAGTAATGACATATAGCTCAAACATAAATACAATTCACTGTTTTCCATAGCACTTGCAATGGTAACTTGCAACCCTAAGTTATTTGCAAGTTATATGGTATTAACCCAAGTTAACCATACCGTGGTCGGTGTTATTTGGCTGTTGAAGGTTGAACGTTACCAAGTTAACGTGCGTTTTTTTTTTTTTTTTTTTCTTTCCCCTAAATAAAGGGTTGTTTTTTTAAATTGTTGGTAAGTTAAGGTTTAACCTGTTGGAAATGTATATATTTACAAACATGTGAATGTCCGGATTCGAACTCGTGACCACGGGATTGCACACATTAGCGAATGAGAATTAAAGTTAATAATTAATGTTTATGTTTACGATTAATTATTGCACATTAAGTCCGGTTAACGATCGTTAAGTATTTAACGGAAAAATGACTAACGACCGTTAAATGAAAAGAGAAAGGACTAGAAATGGAAAACTTGGAAAAGTTATGAGTTTGGCTTTGGGCTTTCAATAGTGGCCGGCCATAGGGGCCTCTCCAAGGCCTAATTCATTAACTTGTTCCCAAAGTTTACCTACTAGTATATAAAGAGGGTTAGGGTCTAGGGTTTCATACACTTGTGCATTGAATTAACCCTAGATCTCTCCTCTCCTCTCTCTAGTCATATTCGGCCGAACACCCCATTTGTAAGGGAGTTTGGTTTCGTTTTTCTTAAACGAGGACTTGTGTTAGATCTAGCAATCGCTTGATTCGTTGGTTAATTCGTGTGTACAAGAACGTGGTTGTAAGACATTATTCTTACACCAATAAGTACTTCTTTGTTTTGCTTTGCTCGAGGGTTGTTTTGCTTTGCTCGAGGGATTTGACATTCGCAAAGAGGTTACGCATACTTTCAATTAATTAATTTATTTGTTATGATCTTAAGTCTTCCGCTGTGTACTCTTGATGTCTTTATGTTTTATTGTATTTTATATATCATAAACTCAACATGGCATCACGAGCCTTATGTAACAAGTAATTAATTACTGAAACACATAATTAAAATAAACATGAATGTGTTATTATTTGTATGCTTAGATCTAGGGTTTGCAAAACCTAAACCCTAATTTTGAGGGGGGGCATTTATTTTGATGCCCTAATTAGGGTTTTGTAAACTATTGTTTTAATTGGATTAGAAACCCTAAGATGCATGCAACTTTATGTGTATATGCGTAACTTTGATTTAATTGCATTAATTGTTAAGTGTAATTTTATGTCCATGGTAATTATCTGCATGTTTTATCATGGATCTGCGTTTATTGTATGTCTTTCATGTTTAAGTGATATACACTAAATTATGATAGATCTAAAATTGGGGAAGACCTCAATAATTATTATTTAATCAATTATGTGCTATGTGGTATGTATTTAATTTTGACTTGCGCAATCGATGAATCGATGCATGTGGTTCACCTTGTACATAGATGAAAACGGGTGAAAGTCTTAATTAAATATATGCATATTGACAGATCTAGAATTGGTTATTAATAGGATTTATAAAAACGTTTGCATGTGGCTATTTGATATGCATGACTTTTATTTGTTATGCATTCATTGTTTATTTGTTTATTTTTATAAATACTTGATTGTTTGTTATGTGTAACAAGGGTATTTTTACAAGAAAAATAAACTAACCTAAACAATGGTGAAACATGTATTTTTAATAATAGTAATCATAATCGTTTAATTGATTGATGACTTTGGTACAAATGGTCTGAAAGGCTCACCCATGAGAATGAACTAATAAAAGGGGTTTAAAGAAGTGCGCAGTATCACTGAAAGGATGTCTAAGGTTGTGCTTTAGCGCGCACTGGTCCTCGCCCTCTAAGTTTGAATGGAGCTAGTTAGTAAGCCATTAAATGTGCAAGCTCATCTTAAGGGCGAATTAGTTTTAATTCCATGCGCCACTTCGGTGGTAATTATCCGAAACACTAAGTGTTTACACTTATGCAAAAGTACGGTATAATGGATGATAATTAACACTAAATTCCTTAATTGGTGAACCCAATACCTCAATTAAAGTTTGATGATGAAAAGCTTATACATTAAAACAAGATATAAATGTTTTAATAAAAACTATGCTACAAAGATGAATGCATGACATCTTTGTACATATTTGATTTGACATCAAAATTATTACCCTTTAATTTAAGTTATATGCCATCCAACGAAACAGAAACACCTAAGATTACTTTTTATTTGCGTGAGATCGTGACTTAGATCGTAATCAAAGGGTAAAATGTCCACGTGTCGTGAGAGCGGGCATGGACGATTTTGCAGTTTCTTAAGTTGGACAACTTAATTGAGTTTTGTAGTGAGTGCTGGCAACTCAAGGCATAAGATGGGATAAAACATGTTTACATGGCGATTGATATTGGCTATATGTAAATCCCATAAATCTAGGAATTGCAATTGAAATTGGCAATTGAGCAATAGCTCTACCATTTTGTATAAGGTTCATTACTAGCAGATCAACTGACGTGATGAAATTATGACAATTTGGATCCTAGTTTTCAATAATAATTAATTGGTTATATGAATATGAACCTTGGGTATTTAATTGTTTATTGAAAAGGTTAATTATCGAAAATACTAAAATTGAATTTTGTAATTCTTTTGAATGTATAAATGCAACATTTAACCGTAAACGTGGTTTAGTCTTTGATTAGTAAATTGATCCATTCTAGCATTCAAACAAATGTTTGATCGAGAATAATTCTTGATAAGACAAACGAAATATCTTTTCCATGGGAGAAGCATGAGACTCAATCCTATTCCTTTTCATGAATGAGAAAGGTATAATAGGAACATTTGAATTGTCTAAATTCTAATGTAACTCTTAGCAATGAATTGCACATCTTATTTTCCATAAAGATTTCATTACCCTCATTTGGTGAATGAATCCTTTGTAACAACATGAATGTTGTTTAACTGAAAAACATGTATATGAGTTACTAAATTAGAAGCTAGACTAATTACCGCTAAAATTGGTAAAAGGCAAACTAGCATATTTTATCTAGTTGTTTTGCTTTAGCCTTTAAAGGTACTACATACCAGTATGGGGATGGTAGGCCTGTTGAGGAAGAAATTGCATACCCAATTTTTCGAGTTAATAACATTGATGGATAACCTATCATTCATATAGTAGAATACACCTTTTAGTACCTTAGTAATGATTACGTATGGTTCTTCAAAGGTGTAGGAAAGTAAAAAGCAAGCAAGTTGTTTTCACTGGTTATGCAACACTTACAATGTTGTCAGATTCAGTGGGAGCATTTGTGTTGCATTACTGAATAAGAAGTTGTTTTAATGATTTCTAATTCAGTGGGAGCTACAAGCCTTATTTCTTGTGTAGTAACCCATATTATCTTCAAAGATAATTACTTTCCAATTGTAGACACTTATGTTTTTAAGGATAGTCGTGTACGTTTCCTTACTAAACAATATAGTTCTACATCTACTTGTTATATCTATGACACAAATCATATTAATCAAATAAACGAACGTGTATCGTGTTGTTTATATGCTACATGATGTTGTTACATGCACAAGTGGGAGAAATCTTATTGTGTGCAAGGTACAACACATATTAATATGATTTAAAAGGATTCTCTTGACTATAAAGTAAGAGAATAACGTTCTAATAGGAAGTATACATTTATATATGTATGATTGCCCTATTAAGAACATGTGTCAAGATGATAACAAAGACTACTTTATTTTAAATATTTATGTCATTCAATATTTAAGAAACACTTGTAGTTACAATTTATGTTACGTGAGAACGTTAACTAGATTATAGCCCAAGGTAAAATATCCACGTCTCGTGAGAACGAGCATGGATGCTTTTGCAGTTTCTTACGTTGAACTTTTCATGGAATGACATAATTAAATGAAGTAATCTAATACTACTTTGAATTTAAGTATTCGTTGAATGACTTAAATATATGTAGTAAATATTAACTTGAAATATTAATTGAAACCGAGGTGGTGTTCATAATTACTTTAATTATAAATGTTTATGATTTTGTAAAGTCACAAACATGAAGTCTTTTAAAGACTTAGAATATAAAGTAAGACGTTAACTTGCTATGTTTTAAGACATATGCATGAAGTCAATGAGTTGATCAAAGACTTATAACGTATAGTGGGATTATAACTGTTATATCTTTTGACTTGGTCAAGAATACTTGTGTTATAATACATGCAATTGACTTGTTAATTCTATTGTACCATTAAGTTTTACTTTGTCGGTAAATATGATAAACCAAAGAGTAGATGGTTATCTTAAATATTGTTAGATTAATCTTACAATATTAATTCTAAGGAAATACCATAGTTTTATGGTATGTTCTGTTAGAAGAATCAAAATCTGTTGGCATTATTTGATTCAAGATAACTATAGTTTCTTTCAAAAGTTATCAATGTTAGTAGATTGAGTATAGATTGAATATACTCAATAAGACTCCAACCTAGAAGATTAATAAGACACAATTTGTTTATGGAATGTGATGAATCACATTAAGTCTTATAAATGAAGTTCTGAATTTGTTAAACTACTTATAGAGTGAGTTGTAACAAACTAATGTCAGGAACTGTCAACGTTTTTGTAATATCCCAAAAGAGAACAATGTATTGTTGCTCTACTTGCTAAACTATTTAAAGGTAATCTTTAAATTTTTAAAGGCAAGTGGGAGTTTTGTTTAGATCTTGAAAGATTGAATTACAAAATACATAATCTTCTAAAATGCACTAGCAAATATCATGATGAGGCTAAACATGAAAATGATAGACCTTAATATGATGGAATTGTCATTCATAGATCCGTAAGGATATCTCAGATATTTAATATGCTGAGGAATATGAGTTACAGGATCATTGTAAGCCTGTTAATCATAATGATAAATTTACCAAATGTTGAATTGTGGAAAATCAATCATACTATGAATGTAGAGATGTTGTCCATAAAGATAATCAACTTTAGATACTTGGTTTATCTTAATAATGAAAATGAGTTTCTTCAAAGGATAGAAACCCTAGTGGTTTAAATCTTTATGTAGAAATCACATGGACAATATTGTACACATATTTAATGCATGTCTAGTGATAATAATATTAATCATATTTAAGCAATTAACTATGATTGAATATTCTTTTCTAGATACATTAAATAAAAGTATAAAGATTATAATTGTCATACTTAGTTTCATTGATATGAAATTTTGACAATGAATGTCAAAACTCTTTGTTGTGAAATTACTTTTGCGAGGACGATAAGTAATACAAAGTAGTTTTATGATTTCAAATAATCTTTGAATATGTACAAACTGCAAGAATCCATGAATGGATATATGCATGCATCTATGAGATGATTCTTATGTTTAATATTAAATCAATGTTTGATTTAATAATTAAAATAAGATTGCTCATAAGTATTCCTGAAAGCTAGTGGGAGTATTATTTATTTATCTTAAATCTTATATGTTGTATGGGCAACTACATTCCACTTAAATTAAGTTTTAGTTGGGAATGAAACTTCGTTTGTAAGATTTGGAAATAATATATACAACCTTGGAATATATGTTTATTATTATAAACATATGCGGTAAATAAATGAGTCAAATAGAACATGATGAATACATATCTTTGACAAGATAGATGAGATCTTAAAGTTTAACTTGAGGATTCATCATGAACATCATGTTGTATATAAAGTTGTTGTGTCATGCTTGATTACAAGATGATTTGACAATATTGAAAGTTGTTAGTGTAATAAATATTTTAAAGGAATATGTTTGGATTTAGAATCACATTCCACAATCTGGATATGCTCCTAGATTCTATGGATGATTATATGACAATTGTTTCATAATTGTCATTGCCAACAAACTTGAGTTTGGGTAGGCACCAACATTACACTATAACTGTTCAAAAGTTTACGGATATTTAAAGAGCATATTGTTGTACACATTGATGCTGGTATAATTGAGATGACACTCAATTCTAGTCATGGTATCCTTGATGATGACCATGTTGACTAGTTATGCTCAACTAAGAGCATAGTTGCATTATACATTAAAGAATAAAGAATACTTTAAAACTTTAAAGTTTTGAAAGATAATTGTCATAAAAGGGTGGTTCAGGTTATCACGCACTTTATGGAATAATATGACAATATCAAGATATGTGTAAACATATACAAGAAATTCACTTATTGAATTCTTGAAATAAGTATTCTCAAAATTCCTATAGATCAAAGTTAATTGAAATTATGCCTTGTCAACAAGTATGATTTTCATGACTTGTGGCAAAATTCATTAACTAGTATTATCATGCATTGATCTATTTAGTATTTGGATAAAGGATGTTAAACAATTATTATTTATAATGAATTAAAGTACGGTATACGTTTAATTTCATTTATAATATTCTGTCCTGTTTTTGCATGTTTAAATCCTTGAATAACTTAAGTTATTCTAAATAGTCCATTGTCGATCAATAACATGGGAATGATATTGAATTAAGACAAATCTGAGTATTAGTTAGAATATACTTGAAAGTATATTGATGCGTAGCATGACTAATTCAGATGATATTCAATGAATTGAATATAGGACTTATCCCACCACATGATGATACTTTATGGATCTTTGTCATTAAGTATATCATGGATATTTATCCTCGACTTGAGATACAGAGATATGTCATGGATGTAGTGCAATTTTGTGAAGCAATCTAACGCTACACGTAACTGGTAGTTATAAGGGTTGTTTTCGGAAGTGTTGCGAAATTTATGAATCCTGCTTGTAGTCAAAATGGGATTTGTTTCCTTCAAATTTATTTTGAAGTATAATACTGCTGGGCCCCTCGTAGGATTGTTAAGATGTTTGTATGGCCATACCCAAAGTCTTCTGGAATATGTTCAGAAGAATTGGTAATCTTAATCAATCATATAAAGCGAGAAACAGAATAGTTAATTAAGAAATGAGTAAGATCCATATTCTTATTAACATGGTATTATAAACAAAAGGATGAATATGATGATGAATCATCAAATTTGGTTTTTCTCCAGAAAACCATACATGAGTTGTACCGGGGGCATTGGCGTGTTGCTAGACGCTAACCAATGTCATTTCACGTTTTGTAAACATATCCAAGTGGGAGCTTTTGGAAATGTATATATTTACAAACATGTGAATGTCCGGATTCGAACTCGTGACCACGGGATTGCACACATTAGCGAATGAGAATTAAAGTTAATAATTAATGTTTATGTTTACGATTAATTATTGCACATTAAGTCCGGTTAACGATCGTTAAGTATTTAACGGAAAAATGACTAACGACCGTTAAATGAAAAGAGAAAGGACTAGAAATGGAAAACTTGGAAAAGTTATGGGTTTGGCTTTGGGCTTTCATTAACTTGTTCCCAAAGTTTACCTACTAGTATATAAAGAGGGTTAGGGTCTAGGGTTTCATACACTTGCGCATTGAATTAACCCTAGATCTCTCCTCTCCTCTCTCTAGTCATATTCGGCCGAACACCCCATTTGTAAGGGAGTTTGGTTTCGTTTTTCTTAAACGAGGACTTGTGTTAGATCTAGCAATCGCTTGATTCGTTGGTTAATTCGTGTGTACAAGAACGTGGTTGTAAGACATTATTCTTACACCAATAAGTACTTCTTTGTTTTGCTTTGCTCGAGGGTTGTTTTGCTTTGCTCGAGGGATTTGACATTCGCAAGAGGTACGTTACGCATACTTTCAGTTAATTAATTTCTTTGTTATGATCTTAAGTCTTCCGCTGTGTACTCTTGATGTCTTTATGTTTTATTGTATTTTATATATCATAAAGTATGTCTTAATATTAACATATATTATGGAAAATTTTATTGTTAATTAACTGTTAGCATTTCCCTTATAGGTTTGCTTACCAATTGCCTACCAAGTCACTTGTTCTTTTTGAGTTTTGACGAGTGTTGGATTTTAATGTTTTACTAATACCATTAGCTGGCATATTGAAGTTAGTTTCACATCCATAATCTCATTGTTAGATTTCTAATAGTTATAGTTACGTTGTATCTGTTTGAGTGTAAGTGATTTCTTTAATTATCAAAGTCTTCGTGAATTTAATTCGCATTTGAGACAAGCATGTGTAAACTCTAAACAATATAGGGGCCATATGAATATCAGGACTTGCTGAACAAAATCAAAGCTATAGAGTATGTGACAATTAAAATACTCATAAGTCGAACCACGATCATTGTTGCCAAGATTAAAAATAAGTATTTAATCCAAAAATGAAACAGAAGTTATCAACTCGACATGTGAATCTTTGTTACTCTCTCCGTCTTAAAATTATTGTCCCCCGTTGACTTTCAATGTCTTTCTTTTTTAACTTTGACCTTGAGTATTTTTGTTTGTATTATATAATATTTGATGCAAAATATATGAATGGATTGAGTTTTAAATGTATTTTCATTGAATATAATTTTCATCAAGTATTATATAACACAAATAAAAATATTTAAGATCAAAGTTAAAGAAGAAAGACTTAAAAAGTCAATAAAGGACAATAATTTTGAGATGGAGAGAGTATTTGTTTATTCTATTGCCATATTAATTCTACTAAGAAAATGACTATTTGTTAGTTGGATCCTAAGCTTGAACAGTGATCATGATAGTCATGATGGAAAAATAAATCAGACAAAATATTTTACATTTTTTTATCAAAAGCTAACACAAACAAAACAAGAAAGCCTGGTCACTTGTTTAATTCATAGTAAGCTAACAAGGTTGTGCGACAGTTTTTTATATACCTGAGAAGCGTGAATAAGCCAACATGCCACAAGGATTTTTAAGTTTAGGAATTTAAAAAGTTACAAGTAAAAACACAAGCAACTTGATGATTTGGAAAATTTCAACTAAGCCCATGTTGCATGAGACCATCACCTTCGTATTTATTACCAACTTCATCTAGCTATTTTGCTTCACAATCCGATGTGGGATGAGCATAATCTATTTAATTAGTTATAAAACAATTTGTTAGGTTAAGTGTAATAAAGGTGAAAATGTTGGTCGGTCTTCCCATAATAGACTAGTCCCACTCGGTAGGGGCCTTATTACACATACTTGATCGGTCGGTGACGAAATAAAGAAGAGGGTCGCCTGACCAACCGAATTAATTGTGTGTACATGTATGTTAAACTTACCAAATGATCCGTAGGCAGATGATTAGGATTTGAATTTTATTTATTTATTTATTTATTTTTGGGCACTAAATCACCTTAAAATACTTGCTTATTTGTCTAGGGTGCACATGTTTGTTAAAATTACCAAAACACACATCTGACTTATTCGACCATCTTGTAGCTCATGTTACAAAGATAAATGCAAAAGGTTCCGTGGACAGCACAACGAAACGAACTTTAGACCGCAAGTCAAACATAAAGCATCACTTTTTCCAAATTTGAACTCCTAACTACCATCCTTGTTTTATGTTCTAACAAAATCATTAGGTATAAACCCGTGTTTATACGCAGAGGTTGTAAAAATAATATTTCATTTTCGGAATATCTTTACTTAAACTTCAAAGAGTAAGACATAATAACTTGTTACTAGTGGTTGCATTATAATTTCATGTAAATGTTATTATGTTATAAACATACATGATAATGTTTTACATGATTGTCATGTTGGGATTTTAGATCTAGTTAACCAGTAACCTCTACGAGTACGCAGCGGATAGTGGATCTAGTTAATACAATTATGTTAACACGTAATTAATAAACACATAATTAATACAATATTAATTAATTAAAAGGGAATAAAGAAGGCTAACCTTGCTTGGCAATTGATCTCTAGTAATGGAACAAGAAACCAATACGAAACCTTAAGTATCTTAAATAGATACCTCGAAGAGTATCACACACAAACACTTAAACCAAGTACGTTCGAATAAACGCTAGTCGAGAACGTTTATCAATCAACCCCTTGAATTACTTGAATACCACGAACGAGAAAACCCCAAGAACTAAACAAATTAAAACCCCTTGCTTGGATGTCAGATTCGACTAGGAACACAACCAAGTTATACAAATAATAAACCTTTAAAACCCTTGAATCTAATATGCAAGTTAAAAGGTATTATTTACTTGAAACAAAAAGAAAAAAAACAATCGACAAAAATATATGTCATTTGTTTATGATTCTGTAGGAGTTTACTTTGTGTATATGATTTCACACCATGCATGCCAAGGACCACCAAGGTTGTCAGAATGCATGATAAAAAGACGATCATTGGGAATATTTTATTAGGGATATTATATCTCGTATATTTGGATGCATATATGTGTTCGTTTATATAAGTCACAAACCGACTTATGACTTGGGCTCATAGCTTGAGCTCCAAGCATTCGATCCAAACAACCTCATACCCATTCGTTTACATGTACTCGGCCCAAGGCAAACATGAAACTGACCCAAGTTAAATATGAACAAGTTCATGGGTCGTTTAAAAGATCGGGTATGCATGCATGCAATAAACGGGTTCAATATATTCAAGTATTAAACGTTCGACACGTACTCTCGTGTTTAACGTGTGTGCCCCCATCGGCTCACACACTTCTAGTCGTTTACGTGTGTTTTAACTCCCACAAACCAACAGCTCCCACTTGGGAGTTGGAGTGTCGAATGGCACACAAAACTAACGACGGAAACGCCTAGCAAACGCTCTCACTCGCTTTTTAACTAAAAGTGTCTGAGAGAATAGTTTCGTAAAAGTTTCTCAGTAGCATGGTCATTCAATGTCTTGCTCTAATCATCCTTTGTTATAGATACCGTTAAACCATGGATTATGGATCTCAAATCATTCCATATAGTTTAACCATTTAGAATCTCGTTATAGAATTTAATTAGATATACCAAATGTAATCAAGTATCATCTTGCATTACCCTTTGGGTTTGGCCAAACAATTATCTAATTAAATCTGGAGAGGCGCCATGGTATCTTTCTGCACATATTAAGTGGAGTAACAAATCCTTTATTGACTACAAGTGTTGTGGATGCTGCTTCACATCACTCCGAAATATAGCTTTTATAACTACCTTGTTCAGATAGCGTTTTGCGTATACTTACAAAAAATGATATCCACACATAACAGAACTTGCTTGTATCTCAAGTCTAAGGATGAAGATAACAAACCATTTTCAATATTTTACTTATGACAAGGATCCAAAAGTAAATGTTTGAAAGTATGGGGAATCCAATATGCATCTCTAGTGAATACGTATGAGTTTGGCAGAACAATTCACATTCTCGTTAGAATTATAACCAACACTCACATTTGCCTTATCATAACAATATTCCCATATTGTTAACCAACAATGGACATATTTAGAATAATAAAATTATTCAAGGATTAAATATGCAAATATAGGATAACAATTATTATATGAATGAATAACAAATACCAAGTATCTTTATACATCATAAAGTAAAAATTTTCTTTCAATCCCAATTATCCAAATACTAAAACAGATATGCATGAAACTCATTTAGTAAGTTGAACCCTAATGTTTCCAACATTATCAACCTTTCTTTAAAAGAAAAACTAAATAGTCATCTGAGTAAACTTTCTGAATACTTGTTTCAAATTTCACATATAGTGAGTGATTTGAAATATAAGATGAGTGTCTTATCTCATATGCTCATACTATTGCAAGAATTATAGTATGGAGATGTCGTCTTACCTTGCATGAGGTGGTAAAAGTCAACAACATACTGACAGTCATCTTTACAGTTTCTAAAAGTGTAAAGTATTCTCATTCGTTAATGTGTAATGCAACAATACTCTATGTTGAGCACAACTAGTTAGCATATTTATCATAAAAGATGAAATCCTTCTACAACTAGTATTAATAATCCTCTAGCATCATTTGTACTTATACAACATTATGCTTTATAATTCGTAAACATCTATATTAACAATAATCTAAACACTCTCAATTAGATATTGTTGTTGTCAGCTCATTTTGTTCTTGTACAAAAGCAACAACTAGTCTTATACACAATATAATATATACATGATGAATCCTTAGTTTAAAAACACAAGGTTTCCATCCATGTAAATTGTTCCAAGTGAAATATATCATTGAAGACTTGCTCGAATGATATATTGCATTTGTGTCAGACTTAATTTTTCGCATTTGTTTATTCCATATAAACATCTATTCCAAGGTTGTTTGTTTTATTCCCTAAATTCCAAGTGAAGTTTCATTCCAAGCTTAAGGATCAATATCTAGCTTAAATAGAATGATATCTTCAACATGTAAATTTTAAGGAAAAACACAATGCTCCCACTCAATGTCAGATGTACTCAAGAGATATCTTAATTCACTCAGAATCATATTGTAATTAAATTCAAGATCTCAGCTCTTAGATGCATGATACAACCCAAAACTTTGATTGCTCAAATTTTGTATACTTCATAAAGATAATATAGATTCATAACCCTTTTGATTACACACCGTCCTCGCAAAAGGTAATCATAAAGAAAGAGTTATAAAATCTAATTATCATATTCAACATACAAATCACATGTATGACAATTAAATATATTTATATAATTAATGCGTGTATTATATAAGAAAATGTAATCATAGTCAATTGCTTAAGTATGATTAAAAACTTCTTATAAAATGCCATGCATTAATATGCATACAATTTTCGTCCTTGTGAGTCTTTCTTCAAAAGAAACTTATTCCAACCTCATAGGTTAACTGTTAGGCGAAATAACAATCAAGCTCAAAACTCGATTTGCCTTTTAAGGACTGCATCTTGTCATTCATAGTTCTAAAATATTTATCAGATTCAAGATGTGATAATGTATTTTAGTAGTTAGCTGATT
This sequence comes from Chrysanthemum makinoi, assembly GCA_910596185.1. NCBI lineage: Eukaryota > Viridiplantae > Streptophyta > Magnoliopsida > Asterales > Asteraceae > Chrysanthemum > Chrysanthemum makinoi. The sequence goes on from OU343222.1 coordinate 19,544,149, forward strand.
TACAATAATCTTCTAACTTATATCCCTCAGCATTGATATAAAATATCACTCAAGTGATGAGGCATCCTTTCGGATTTATGAATGAAAGTAATCATTATACTTCGGTCGACATTTTCATGTTTAACCTTAGTATGACAGTAATAAGTGGATTTTAGAAGGTTAAGTATTTTGTTCTAAAAACTTTGAGATATGTATATACTCCCACTTACTTTTGTAAGTAGAGACAATTCTCTAAATACTAAGTATTTAAGCAACAATAAATTGTTCTTTATGGAGAATCACAAAATACATTTTAAGTTCTCATTTCAAGATTTGTTAATAAAATGCTTCATAAGATTTAACAAATTCAGAACTTAAATCAAGACATAATGGAATTCCTTCCAACAACTCAAATTAGGGTTTATAGAAAAACTCTAATTTAGTATCACTCTTTAACCAAAAATTCTAACAATAGTTTTGTGTTTCGTCAAGCTAGGAAGAACACCAAAACTACAATCTTCAAGCTAGGAAGTGTACAAAAATCAAAAATCCAAAAGGGTTTATGATTCAATTGGTTTGAGTGGTAAAACCTCTAATCCCTAATGAATTAGGGTTTTTAGTTATAGGTTGTCTTGAATACCTTCTAGGTTTGAACTCTATTGAGTGTATCCATGACACACGCAATTTCTAACCTTGATATGTTTTGGAGGTAGAGCAATTAAAGCTATCATGAACCAAACAATATTAATACGGTTTGATCCAACACATTAGACATACCATAATGAAGTGGTATCCTATGAGTTATTAGAATTGTGAAAGTATATCAGAATTCTATAGATAACTTAATTCTCTTTGGACAAATACTTGTCAATTGGGTCAAGCCAAATTGCATATAAAGTATTTACGAACCAAGTGCATGCAATAATGTATATTCATTGAACAATACAAGAACCTTATGTTCACGTGTTCACAAGAAACGAACTGTTCAAGGATTTATATGTTCATGTGTTAACAAGAAAACAGAACATTTCAATAATACATTATAAGTCTTTGAATAATTCAAAGCCTCATGTTTATGTGTTAACTATAAGACATAACACATTTACTATATATACTTTATGTTATAAATCATTGATTAATACAAGGACTTCATAATTATGTCTTAACATGTAAGCATAATTATACTAACAAAAGTAATCATGAACGAAAACTATTGAGTTCTATAGTAATTTCAAATTAATTTTATACTTCAGAATTATGATCATTATCATATAACCATAATTATTTTGACTAAAATATGTAGTCAAATGATGAAGTATCTTTACACTATATTATGACATTTGAATGTAGTAGGGCAACAAACATCTAGCGTGTTCACGTCCTAGTAGAATCATTATTAGAATGTAGTAGGGCAATAAACATCTCATGTGTTTAAGTCCTAGTAGAATTCTTATTTACATGTAGTAGGGCATTAAACATCTAACATGTTTAAGTCCTAGTAGATTTATTAGTTTTCTTACCTTGCGGTCAAGAGATACCAATAATCTTGTTGTTCCTTGCACACATTTTGAGATTTCTCCCACTTGTGTAAGGTACAACATCATATTATGAAAACAAACAACACGTGATTGATTGTTCAAACGATATGATAATGTCATAGATATCATAAGTAGTTTTAGAACCATAACCTTTAATAAGGAATTGTGGATTATTATTCTATAGATAACACTTCAGGCGGCAGGGAAGGCAACGTGTTATCTCATAAAATAAAATGTAATTTTCCTTTAAGCAATGGTTGTTCATATTCGGAAAGTAATGGATTATTTCAAAGCTAGTTTGAAATGATATGGGTGACTATCAAGGAATAAATCCCGTAGCTCCCACTGAAATTGACAACATTACATGAATGATATTTCAGTAATAAAATGCAACTGCTCCCACTGGATTTGTCAACATTGTAAGTGTTACATTTCCAGTAGAAAACATATAGAAGTTTTATATACTTTCCTATTCTCTTCAATTGCCTACGAGTAGCATGTACTTAGGTATTGAGCAGAGTATATGAAGCTCTACTTATGTAGACAATGAACTAGCCATTCTTTTATTCAATTAACTTGAATCTTTAGCATGCAATTTCTCCTTTATCGTATACATAGCCCCAAGGGTAATTAGCACTTTAGGAATAATAAGAGTCCAAGAAGATTATCTAGCAAATATACTAGTAATTCCTTTACTCTTTGCGGTTTAAACTCATACATCGTGACAAGTGCAGGATGTTATTTATTTTGGTAGCTCTAAACACAATGTTTCCAGTTACACAAAATATTCTAACTTTCAATTAACTCTAGACCACTAAAAGGGTAATGAAAGATCATATAAGAGTTTATCAATTTTGGAATCTTATCTTAGTTTGTCAACTAAGGAGAAAAGATAGGTATAAGTCTCACTCTTCTTACTAGGAAAAGAGACTAAGTTTGTCTTTCAAAGAAAAACAAATTTGTTTACGAATTATGTTGCAATAATACAATTAATCAGAACATAAAAAGTTCAAATCTAGTATTTTCGATAATTACATTCTTAAAAGAATTAACTACCCAATTAATTACTAATTAAGACTAAGATCCATCTTGCAACCCCACTTAATTACCATAGGTCTGACCAAGGTGTGTAAAAAATAGGACACGAGGTAAGCGACGAGCGTTAATTGCAAAATGCAACTCTTAGATTTATGAGACTTTTTAAGGCATTAGTATCAAGTAATAATGTCAAAAGCATGTTTAGTTCTCATCTTATGCCTCGGGTTCGAGGTCTGACCAGGTTAACTCGATATAAGTCGACCAAGTATGAACGTGTAAAAATAACCAGAGGTCTGACCAGGGAGAAATAATTACCATGGGTTGGAAAGGCCCTTAGGTCCGACCAGAGAAGTCAATCCAAGTGCACGTGTCCATAGTTGGGTGGCATAGACTTAATATTAACAAATAGGTATGCACACATAAATGTGGTAAAAGTCATGTACAAAGAAGCATGCAAAACAACTTTGTAACACTAATTTTAAAAACTTTTGGTAATGACACTGTAGTGATCATCATGGTTCACGGTAGCTCCAATCGAGCATAACCATTGTGGAGGGGGAGGACCAGGTAAGCGCCCGAAGCATAACCTTAGACATCCTTTCATGAGATTGTGCTCACTTCTTTAAACACCCTTTTGAGTTTGTTCTAGTGGGTGAGCCGAACATCCCAAGTGTCCATAGCGTCTAGTTTTTAAATTCTTGAAAACGTGTTTCATATATTAGGTCACTTTATTTTACAAAAACAATTTTCCACGAATCAAATAGCAGGTCACAATGAGCATGGTATTTTGGCGTGTAAATAAAGACCAATATTATTGTTATGATTACGATATGTATTATTCCATATTGCATACAATTAGGTGTCAAAGCAAGTAATAATGCATATATAGGAATCACAAACATACAAACCTAAACATCAATATATATAACCACATATTGTTCCGAGTTCTCTTGCGAGTCTTCCCCAAACGGAGAACCATAAGACCGTCACTAGGACACAATACCTAGATCGCCCCATACATCACAAAAGCAATTGAGTGGGTCTTGTGGTAGGAAAACATAAAAGCATGAGAGCAATCTCAATTAACAATTAATTACGCAATTTTATGTATTTATAAACCAATATGTAATTCTAATTATCATAATAATTCTAATTAACAATTAATAAATACAAATTAACTTTTAATTCTAATTAGCAAGTAATTTTTAATTTAACATGTAATTCTAATTAACCATTTAATTTCAATTAACAAAGTAATTCTAATTAACATGTAAATTAAATTCTAATTAACAAATTAATTCTAATTATCAATATAATTTTAATTTGAGTGTGACTAGTTATTATTTATTAAAATTTGACAAGTATTGCATGTAATTGTCAAAATTAAAATAAAACAAAATAACTAAACTAGGTTTCATGCAGCCCTTTAAAAACATGTTTATTAATATCAGAAACGTGTAACCCATAATCGCAAAAACGAGTTGGCTCGTGATGCCACTGTTGGGATTTTAGATCTAGTTAAGCGGTAACCTCTACTTGTGCGATAGTGGATCTAGTTAATACAATTATGTTAACACGTAATTAATAAACACATAATTAATACAATATTAATTAATTAAAAGGGAATAAAGAAGGCTAACCTTGCTTGGCAATTGATCTCTAGTAATGGAACAAGAAACCAATACGAAACCTTAAGTATCTTAAATAGATACCTCGAAGAGTATCACACACAAACACTTAAACCAAGTACGTTCGAATAAACGCTAGTCGAGAACGTTTATCAATCAACCACTTGAATTACTTGAATACCACGAACGAGAAAACCCCAAGAACTAAACAAATTAAAACCCCTTGCTTGGATGTCAGATTCGACTAGGAACACAACCAAGTTATACAAATAATAAACCTTTAAAACCCTTGAATCTAAGATGCAAGTTAAAAGGTATTATTTACTTGAAACTAAAAAAAAAAAAAACAATCGACAAAAATATATGTCATTTGTTTATGATTCTGTAGGAGTTTACTTTGTGTATATGATTTCACACCATGCATGCCAAGGACCACCGAGATGTCAGAATGCATGATGAAAAACGATCATTGGGAATATTTTATTAGGGATATTATATCTCGTATATTTGGATGCATATATGTGTTCGTTTATATAAGTCACAAACCGACTTATGACTTGGGCTCATAGCTTGAGCTCCAAGCATTCGATCCAAACAACCTCATACCCATTCGTTTACATGTACTCGGCCCAAGGCAAACATGAAACTGACCCAAGTTAAATATGAACAAGTCCATGGGTCGTTTAAAAGATCGGGTATGCATGCATGCAATAAACGGGTTCAATATATTCAAGTATTAAACGTTCGACACGTACTCTCGTGTTTAACGTGTGTGCCCCCATCGGCTCACACACTTCTAGTCGTTTACGTGTGTTTTAACTCCCACAAACCAACATGTCATGTATTCACCTCTTTTTGTCTCAAACGCATAAGCAACTATGCTTTCGACAAACAAACTAAAGAGGTTCAAACCAAGCTATACTTATCTTATTAACCTAAAGAGGTTCAAACCAAGCTTCTTTTTAGGGTGGTTACTTATCGGAAGTGTGGGCTTTAGTGTTGCGAACGACTGAGGTTTCTTTAACTTCAAATAAGTGGAATGATATAATGGCATGGCTGATTCCATATCTAAACAGAAAAGTGTTACGAGCATAGTAGGTCGTTTAATCGTTCTTTGCCACTTCGTACTTAATTCAGCTTGAAAGAAATAGCCGATTGTTTGGTAAAGGTGATAAATGCCTCGAAGGTGGATGATGCGTGCCGTTGTGTGTAGGAAAATTGTTATAAAGTTTTACTATTTATTTTTATGCTGACTTTACCTATCAAATGCTAACGGCCAGTTATCCGGTCGGTGGTAAGTTAGTTGGTAACTAGGGTATCGATCACTAAGAGTGGATTTCTAATATACTAATTCTAAAAGTATTTTGCTCTACTAATTAACCTAAACTAATGCAAAAGAGGATTTCAACCTAAAAGACTGGCACGAGTTTGGTTTCTAATAAGCTAGTAAAGTAAAACAAACAATAAAAGTAAGAAAGCACTAAATAAGGATAGGAAGAACACATTAACCAAGTTAATCGTATAAGAGGCCAGATTTGTCTAATTGCTGTAACGATGATACTCACTTCGTTGGTGGATTTCTAATGTAGGCTAGGCGGTAGTTCTTCCCAAACCTAAGTTTACTATTTAAGTTTTTCAATGGATTTAATCATGTCACGATTAATCAAAACCCGCATAAAGTGTAACTTAATGATTATAATTTATCATTTATCCAACTAGGGCTTATATTACATATTTATACTCTAACTTCATTACTAGTAGTCTAATGGTTATAACACTATTGATTTTTGCTTACTCGTTTATCAAAGAGTTAATTGCATTTTTGGTCCTTATGGTTTGGCCAAATTGCAGGTTTGGTCCCAAAATCTTTGAAAGTGCAGCGATAGTCTTCATTTTGAAGTTTGTGTTGCATTTTTGGTCCTTATTTGTGTGAAATGACCAAATTACCTTTGTCTTTTTCTGAAGAAGACAAAGGGTATTTTAGTCATTTAACTTTATCCAGGGATAAAAAATGCTAACCAAACTTCAAAATTAGGACTATCGATGCACTTTCAAAGTTTTGAGGACCAAACTTGCAATTTGGCCAGACCACAATGACCAAAATTGCAATTAACTTTTTATCAAATGTATAAAACTTTATATGATAACAGTGCCTAGAAAAAGATATTTATGTTGATATCAAAATAAAATATAATTTTTTCTCTCGTTTTCTTTAAGCTCGAGTTAGTTAACTATGTTAAAATATTTCTTTTATTGTCACATATATGCTAAGAGTTTCCATTATATATCTAGAAAAGGATATTTATGTCATTACAAATTATTTACTTGACAATTGCTAGCACGATATTTCTTTGTTGTAAAAGTCTAGGAAATTTAATGTACTCAATTATGGGTGTAGAAATTGTAAAAAAGACAGGAAATTTCCATAGATAAAATAAAAAGTCATTATTTTTTAATATAGTTAAAGCTCCCTCTAATTATTTCATCTTCATTCTCTCTAATTTTCCAGTAACCAAAAAAACGGATATAACACCACCATAGCCGCCCTTGCCTTTTTCCGTCGAGTTAAAACACCACCACCAGATAGCTCCTTTTCTCTCGAACAAAACACCTCACCAAGTTATTTAAATCCCGGTCACGCGCCCCCACGCGCCGACGTTAATTTCCTGCTACAGTTTATCTTTCTTATTTTTCCGGCGAATTGGATATCACCTCCGGCGAGTATCT
>OU343222.1:19551158-19641923 GCA_910596185.1 Chrysanthemum makinoi
GAACAAAAACATGACCGATCTTTCACATACTCGTTCTTATCTTGGGATGAGTTGTGTGAGTGAACCATGGAGATATCGACCAACTCAGAATGCATTGTTACTATACGACCGTGTTTGAGTATGGCATCGAATTTTTCATACCTTCAAAATAATAAAACAATGTGTTTGAAGCATTTGACTACGACCACGAAAGTCTTATGTGTTAGCGGGATTTTATATTAAGAATCTTTGTTTGCATTGGGCTTAGACCGTTTAGTACGTATTTATCTTGTATTTATACCGTCATTTGAACTATTATTTAGTTATGAGAAATAATTCAGTCTTACATCAAAGGTTGTTAGCGGGTTATTATAGTGATAGAAGTATTTGTCATGTATTTATATTGTCTCAGAAATATATTATCAAATTTTGAGAAATAATTCAGTCTTTGTTATGTCTTTAGAACAAATTTTTATGTAGGCCATTTTTTATGAAACATCTCGTTTCAAGTAGACAAGTGTCCCACATAGTTCAAAGGATGGAAACTTTGCTTATTAATATATCGTGATGTGTATTTTCCTTTCAAGTTGAAATTTGTATTATATTGTTGGTTTATATTGGTTGTCTTTTTAATTATCAAAGAGTTATTTTTGAATGTAATAAGTACTTTCTAATTATCAAAGAGTTGTTTTTGAATGTAATAAGTACGATACATAATTCTCAATTTCTTATTAGTAACATGGTTGCATTATTGGCTCAATCGTTCAACATGTCTCAAGAACCAGATGATGTCATAACTATCAAAAAGATAATCATCAAAACTCGAAATTTAAGAAAAAAAATCCATGAATAACACTGATATGTAACATTGGTTGCAAATGATCATAAGTTGTGTGTCTCACTACTATATCTTGCAGTCAAAACATACTTTCATACATGCTTGTAGTCATAACCAACAAGAGTACAAGACAATGAAACAAACTACTAATATTTTGAGACAGTAAAATTGCCCAAGACTCGTTTGTTTATAAAAGAAGGGCCAACAGTTAACAGTTGGTTACTTCACTTCTATAAAATTCCTTTAGTAAGTCGGTATTATCCTGGATTTATCATTCTATTCCAAAATGATAGTTAAATAATATAAAAAGTAAAAGTAACACATGGTGATGGCTGGCTTTGTTGGTTATCATCTTTACTTCTCATTCAAGAGGTCTAGTGATCAAATCTCTCATCGCGTGAAAAATGCTAATAACCACCAAGCTAGACATATCATCTTTTTTGAAAAGGATTTTCTTTAAGCTCAATTCAGCTATGTTTAAATACTTTTCAAAATTGACTTTCTTTTTACCCTCATTCCAACTATGGCTGACAACACATGAAAGATAGTTTTGTGCCAAAGAACCAAACCACAGACTTCTTAGTACCTGTGAAATATATGTTTTTAGATCTCGCGTTGAATAACTCCTTCATTTTATTGTAAATTATGGTGGATACTCAAAGTTGTAGAAGTAGAAAAGTAGTTGATAATAGATCACTTTGTTTAAACCAAGGTTTTAAATAGTGTGATGCGTGGCGTGGCTGCATTACCAAACATTACGCCTTTGCAGCTAAGGCGAAGCTTTTGCGTTTATAAAGCGTAACATAAGGCGGCACAAAGTATGAAAATATTTATATATTTATATCATAATTTATATATATCGAGTTTACAAAAACATGTGCCATAAGGCGGCGTGGCGGCATGACGTGGCGTGATGATCAAGCCTCATGCCTTTGCGAAGTATTTGTTAAAATTATCAAGACAATCACGCGAAGTATGCTCACCCATTTGTAAATATTCATCAAACGCACTCGGTGAGGTGTCGTACGTCAATTGGCGTATGGCAGACGTACACTTCATAAGAACACTTAAACTCATTTGATCCGTACAATCGGGTGATTGGCTAAAGAAGTTTAAATGATCTGGAATATTTTCGGAAGTATAAGATTCAAAACCTTCGACTATTTGCAGAAATAGTTTTCGGCTCATACAAAATCTTCTACGAAAATTCTGCTTCGAATACTTACAACCTTCAATGAAATAGTCGTTACGCAAAGCGTTCTTCGCAAGCTCACATTCACGATATATATGGAGTACGAGTTAAGCGAGGTTGAGGCCTTCTTGTTCCAATGTTGCTGATACTCGTGCCGCGGCCATCATAAATTCGAAGTCAGTTTCGTCATCAACGTCTTATCATTGCTGAGGTAATTCATCAATTTGATTCGGATCCATTGTGAATGAACTTGAATTTGAATTATGGAAGTGTGAGAGAAATATATAAACTTGAATTTGAATTATGAAAATGTGAAGAAAAAATAGTGTTTTATTTGAGTATTTATAGTGGTAAAAAAATAGTTTTGATTTTTTTTTTAATTTTTAATTTTTAATTTTAATTCAAAATAGCCGTTTAAAAAGGAAAGGAAAGGGGTGGGAGGGGGGAAGTGAATTTTTTTTTTATATATATATTTTTATTATTAAACCTTGGCTCTAACGCACGTTATCACGTTAACGTGCCATGTTTAACACAGATTTAACGTTGCCTTTGGTGTGGGTAACGGGCAATAACGCCGGGGCGTTACCCATTAACGCTTGCCTGCGTTATTATACCGTTCGCTCTAAGAATTCTTTTTTTATATGGTCGACTTTTTTAAAAACAACTTGTTTCATTTAGAAAAATAGTCCCACATAGGTCAGAGATGGAAAATTTGCTTATTAATATATTGTTGTGTGTATTTTCTATTCAAGTTGAGATTTGTATTATATTGTTAGTTTGTTGTGTTTGATGTTGTTTATTGAAAAATAACATCACATTTGATGAACTCCTATATAAGATCTAAACTTAACTTTTTTGTCTTTTTAATTATCAAAGAGTTGGTTTTTTTGAATGTAATAATAAGTACGATACATTATTCTCAATTTTTTATTAGTAACATGGCATTATAGGCTCAATCGTTCAACATGTCTCAAGAACCAGATGATATCATAACTATTAATTAGATGATCATCAAAACTCGAAATTTAAGAAAAAATCCATGAATAACACTGATATCTTGCAGTCAAAACATACTTTCATACATGACAATGAAACAAACTATTACTAATATTTTGAAAGAACAAACAAACAAACAAAAAAACCATAATCATGAAATCAGTTAATCAGTTGATGTTGTTTATTGAAAAATAACATCACATTTGATGAACTCCTATATAAGATCTAAACTTAACTTTTTTGTCTTTTTAATTATCAAAGAGTTGGTTTTTTTGAATGTAATAATAAGTACGATACATTATTCTCAATTTTTTATTAGTAACATGGCATTATAGGCTCAATCGTTCAACATGTCTCAAGAACCAGATGATATCATAACTATTAATTAGATGATCATCAAAACTCGAAATTTAAGAAAAAATCCATGAATAACACTGATATCTTGCAGTCAAAACATACTTTCATACATGACAATGAAACAAACTATTACTAATATTTTGAAAGAACAAACAAACAAACAAAAAAACCATAATCATGAAATCAGTTAATCAGTTTATCTTAATGTATGTGTAGGTTAAAGAAGTTGAAGAAAGGGAAAAAAAATTTATGAGTACTGGTATGACTCTCTTTTAAATCCAACTTGAGACAGTAAAATTGGACAAGAATAGTTTGTTTGAAAAACCGAGACAATAAAACAGTTAAGGGTTGGTTACTTTACTTTTATAAAATTTAATTGCTTAACTTAGTCGGTATTATCCTGGAGAAAAAAACGTATATAAATCGTAAGTCTTATAATCGTAAGTCTTTACCATCGCTAAAATCATGTGAAACACTAAAATGTGAAAGATTATAAAAAAGAAACGATTATATATAACCTATCGAAATAAGCAAAAGCCAAGCACCGGCCACAAACACTAAAATGTGAAAGGTAAAAAGTTTCAACCAAATTTGTTTGAATAACGAATTACGTAGTATACGTTTATAAAAAGTAATTTTACTTCAACAAAATAAACACTTAAAACATAGGCAACTCAGCCACAAACTTGTTTATTACGACAAATTGCACAAATATATGAAAAAAATAAGCAATCGTAAACACCCCTATAATCACTTGGGGGACTAACATATGGTCTAACCACACATTGTACCGAAACCCATAAGATTATAATATCGACACTAAACTTTAAAAAATCAGTAAGAATTTCAGATTTTGCGTTAAATAGCCAAGAAATACCACAATATACTTATTTCAAATTATATATGTGCTTAATTAACATAAACTAAGATTATAACATAAACTATTTCGTTCTTTGGCTTTATATCTGTGCTTAATTAACTCTTTAATTATTGTTCCTAGTCACAAAAGATGACAACATATTGGGTTGTTACGACACAAAGAAAATCAAATTATATTTTATTAGTTTAAATATAGTCGATCGTAGCAACATAAAAATGAAAAAAAAAAATTAAAAATTTCAAAACTCATAGTTATGTTGTCCTTGCATTAGTAAAAGAAGTGTCCATTCACTTCAACATATGATGCACTAACAACAATATACTTATTTCAAATTATATGAACCATATACTCCAAGGTATATAAGCTAGCAAGAATTTGCTTCTTTGATCTATGTGGGATTAAAAACTTAGTTTTCAAAAAAGGCAATTAGGCACAAAAAATTAATTGTACCAACTATCCGTTTCAAGTATTCCTACAGCCTACATGGATTAAAGGATGTAAAATTTGCTTATTTGTATACTTTGATATATGCTTTATATGCATGTTGAGTTTGGTAGCATAATGCTCGGTTTCAGAAGGAGGGCGGGGTGACTAGCGGGTGCTAGGCCCCCCAAACCTATAAGTTTGATATAATATAAATGATAGCCTAAAGTTTAACGAATACGTGCAGTCGGCCTCCCTAACATTCAGTGGTATTCATATTCGGAATGATCTAATCTTATTAACTAGTGTTTTGTGATGAAATATTTACCTTTTTATTTGTACTTGTATTTGTGCTTTAGTGGAGGTTGGATTTGTGTGCGATAAAGTAATAAAATAGGAGGAAGACGAACGATTGAAAGGGTTAGGTTATTGCTTGTGGACCACATTAATTGTTTTCTCTACTAACCTTATCATTATATAGAGTTTCACTTTTAACCCTTAAAACTTTATTACTTGCTAAAATTAACCTTCATGTTAAATATCAATTCGTCCCAAATCCTTAGTAGAAATTGAAGCCAAAACGACAACATATTCTTTGTATTTCATTAACTGCTACTTTGTTTGTATTTTAAAGATTTTATATTACAGCAATATTATTTTATATATCTTAAAAACCAAATAGCTTTTTGTTTCTGTTTTAAAGATTTTATATTACAGCATTATTATTTTATATATGTTAAAAACCAAATAACTTATTGAAAACCAAATAGTTTATATATTAATAACAGGAAAAAAGGAAATGAACAATTCTCTAATGCTATTAGAGATATAATGTAGACCCAAAGTAAAATAAGTCATATATATATATTGAATAATAAAACTTTTTATTATAATAAATGATATATTTTAGATTTTGGCACATGGCTTATGAAATTCACGAAACGATCCTAATTAAAACCTTATGTATTATATGCTTTAAAAATTTCCATTCAAGATTTCAAATTTCATAAGTAAACAATTATGACTCAAAACATCAAAGTTGAACTATCACAAATTTCCTTTCTTTATATAATGCACTTTGTTAATTATCTTACACTAAGTGGGCCTAAAGCAATTACTTAAAATTGGATCTTTAATCGTAACTAGGATAAAAGAAGTATCAATTCCATTTACGAATAAAATATCAACGTTTAGTTGTTACACTATAGTATGGCCAGGCCTCCCTCAACTCAAAATCCTGGCTCCGCCCCTGCTCAGTTTTGGTAATTGATGTTTTTCATAAAAAAAATTAACATTAAAAACCATGATCCGCATATAAGTTCGCAGCTTAATTTTTTTATCTCTTTAACGATCGAAATGTCTTTCTTTTTTTTAGAAAGGCAACAATCTACCATATTCTTAATTTCTTATAAGTAACATATGGTCGCATTACTGGTTTGATCAACATGTTTCTAGAACGTGATGTTGTACGTCATAGCTATCGTAAAACTTATTAAGATATCAAAACACCAAAAACTAATAAAAGCTTAAATTTTAAAAGAAAGTATGTGACAACATTGATATTGTATCATTGGTTACCTAACTCATACACATACGTAGTGCATGTATATCTTATTGTTATATAACATACCTTTTATACATTATTGTAGTAAACAACGACACTTAGGTGACTTTATATACATGTTTGTAGCCAACATACCTTATATACATATTTATCAATGCTCAACATTTTGTGTATCCTGTTTCGAAACACAGACTGAATCCAGGTGTAACTGATGTCTTGAACAACAACATCACCAAGTCTTTCACATACTTGTCGTTCTTATCTTGGGGATGAACTGTTGTGTTACTGAACAATGGTGAATATCCAACTCTAAGTGCATTGTCACTAAACAATTGTGTTTGAGTTTGGTATCGATTTGCAGAGCTTGAAAATAATAAAACAATGTGTAAAAAGAGGAAGCATTTGATTACGGCTACAAAGGTGTTATGTCTTTAGAACAAATATTTGTATTGGTCATTTTTCTTCAACTTTTTTCAAATAATGCAACAACTAGTAACACGTATTTGTCAATGTTTTAGAAACCGGGTCTCGAATCAACCCGGTCGAGTCAACGGGTCATTGGGTCAATGGACCGCGGAGTCAACCCGGTTTTTCATTTATTGTACAATACCACACACATTGGTAAAGTTAAAATAAAAAGACAGACATCCGTAAAAAGGATAAAAAGGAAATTTTTTATAAAAAAATCTCGAAAAGTTTCACAAGATCAGGTAAACTTTTTCTCCCAAGCTTCACTCCCATGGTGATTCCAGGTAACATTACAACCATAACCAAATCCGAATTTACTTTGTTTTAGGTAACAACAGCACCATAACCATAACCAAATCCAAATTCAACTTCACTAAATTTACCCAAATTAAAATATTGATTGTCAGGTCAATTTTTGAAAAGAATGGATTGAATTTTTAGATTAACCTACCTTTATACTTTAAACTTCAATTCCTTCAAAATCTATTTTTAGAATCATCAATCCATCATTTTCCCTAATTCAATTTCACTAAATTTTTAGTGGATTGGATTATTAAATTTAGTTAGGGCTTTTTGTACTTCTTGTCTCTTGTTGTTTGATGGAAAAGGGTTCAGAAGGGGAGGATTTAAACACTATTTTGGATAATTTGGTTGTTGAGATTAAGAACATTGAAGGCAATATGAGTGGGAAGAATGATGACTTCCACATCGCTCATGAATCATCGAGGAAAGTTAATACTCCATCATTTGCAAACATTGTAACTACTGAGAAGAATGATGAGCAACCCAAGAAGAAGGTTAACTTTAGATCATTGGTTAATGAGGAACGTCTCGAGGATTTTGATCTGGTTCTACCCATGTCTGGTACTGAAAAGGTTAAACACAGGTTTGACAACTCGCTTGTTGGCAACTTTGTTGGTAAAAGTATAGCATTCCCACTTGTTCAAAACTATGTTAATAATACATAGGGAAAATTTGGCCTTCAAAAGATTATGAGGAATGATGATGGGTTGTTCTTTTTCAAGTTAACCTCTAAAACCGGTTTAGAACAAGTGTTAGAATGGGGTCCGTGGATGATTCGCAATACGCCTATCATTCTAAATAAATGGACTCCTAGCTTGTCTCTGACTAAGGACGAGGTTACAAAGGTGCCCGTTTGGGTTAAAATGCATAAAGTTCCGATTGTTGCGTATTCGGAGGATGAATTAAGCTTGATAGCCACTCAAATTGGAAAACCTATTATGTTGGATGCATTTACTAGTTCAATGTGTGCCGAATCATGGGGTTGTATAAGTTTTGCTCGTGCTCTTGTTGAAGTTAGCTCAGATTCAGAACTTAAAAAAGAAGTTGTCATGGCAGTCCCGGTTGAGGAGGGTACAGGTTATACGAAGGAAGTCATAAAAGTGGAATATGAATGGAAGCCGCCTCATTGTGTTGATTGCAAATTATTTGGTCATTCCCATGACCAATGTCCAAAGAGAGTTACAGAACCAGTAACTACTACCGCTACTATGGACGATCAGAATGATGGCTTTGTGGAGGTGACACGCAGGAAGAACAAAGGGAAAAAAGAGGATAACCACCAGCTGAGACGTATTGAGGGTTTGAAGCTTAATAAGCCCAAACCAAAATATGCTTATCGACGAAAGGAACAACAACGTAATGCTACTAAAGTTACTAATGTTGTTAACCTTAAAAACCATTTTGATGCTTTGCGTGATCAGGATGCAGTTCCTAGCGAAAATGATTTTGGTGAGTCCAGTGGAGGTAATGGAGAGTATTCCAAACTAGATGATCCTATTCAAAGTGGTAATGATAGCGATAGTGAGGTTGAGGAATTGGTTACGGAGGCAAAGAATGTTGACTCTAAAGGGGCAAGCACTCCCGTTTTGGAAGGTCCTTATGCTTAGTATAGCTTCATGGAATATACGGGGTTTGAACCGCGCCCAAAAACAAAGGGAGGTTCGTCAGGTGGTAAATGAAAATGAGCTTAGTGTTTGGGCAATCGTTGAATCCCATGTTGATCTTTCTGTTATTTCTAGGGTGTGTTCAAAGGTTTTTCGGTCTTGGGAATGGACTTCTAATGCGAGTTTATGCACAAAAGGCTGTCGTATTATTTTAGGATGGAATAAGGATGTTGTTAACGTCTCTGTGGTGTCTCAAACGAGTCAAGTTATGCATGCTAAAGTCACTTTTAAGGCTGACAATAAGTCCGTGTTTTGCTCTTTTATTTATGCGGGAAATGACTGCATTGAAAGGCGTCACTTATGGCATGACCTTGGTATGCATAAGCTTTTTGGTCGTGGCAATCCATGGATTCTTACGGGCGATTTTAACCTGGCTCTGAATATTGAAGATAGTTATAGTGGATCGTGTTTGATGAATGCTGCTATGTGTGACTTCAAGGATTGTGTGGAAAATATTGAAGTGATATACATTAACTGCTCGGGTAAAACCAAAGGGTGGGAATGGCATTTTAAAGAAATTGGATAGAATTATGGGAAACATTGAGTTCATTGATACTTTTCCGGGTGCCTATGCGGTTTTTCAGCCATATAGGATTTCGGATCACTCCCCTGATGTGCTAAAGATCCCGACCTTAGCTGCTACTAAACCTAAACCGTTTAGATTTTTCAACTTTCTTACGCACAAGGGTAAGTTTTTGGAGCTGGTTTCTAATCATTGGCAAACTACCGTGTCTGGTCATAACATGTTTCAGGTTGTGCATAAAATGAAAGATTTGAAGAAGCCTTTTCGTAAGCTTTTGCACGATCAAGGTAACTTACATGATCGTGTCAATCGGCTTAGACATGAACTTGATGAGGTGCAAAAGTCTCTTGACTTAAACCCGTCAAGTAATGTGCTTAGAGAAGAGGAGGCTGCTTATTTGAAAGCCTTTAATGAGGCTTTATTGGATGAGGAGCGTTTTTTTAAGAAAAAATCAAAAATTGAATGGCTTGCGGTGGGTGATTCTAATTCGGCTTATTTCCATAAAACCGTTAAAAGCAGGAATTAAAGAAGTCGTATTGTGGTTGTCATGAATGCGGACAATGTGGAATTTACTGGTACTTGTGTTCTGGATGTGTTTGTCAAGCATTATGAGCAATTCCTTGGAATTAACATGGTTTGTGCAGATTTGAATGTGCCAGGATTGTTCAATAAGAAAGTTTCTGAGTTTTCTTACTTGAATATGGTCCGTACTGTTTCCAATGAAGAGATTAAAGGGCGATGTTTGATATTGGTGATGACAAAGCCCCTGGTCCAGATGGGTATACGTCAGCTTTTTTCAAGAAGGGATGGGACATTGTTGGTCATGATGTGTGCAATGTTATTCGTGATTTCTTCTCAAACGGGCATCTTTTGAAAGAGATAAAACATTCCTTCATTGCTCTTATTCCTAAGGTTTCTACTCCTCTTAGAATAAATGACTATCGTCCTATTTTTTGCTACAATGTCATCTTCAAATGCATTAGTAAAATTCTTACTAATCGTATTATTGAGGGTATAAAGGAGGTAGTTAGTGATAATCAGTCTGCATTTGTGCCGGGTAGACGAATTTCAGATAATATTTTAATTACTCAAGAGCTTATGCATAATTATCATCGGGATAGGGGCCCCCCCAGACGTGCTTTTAAGCTGGATATTCAGAAAGCGCATGACACGGTTGATTGGTGGTTCCTGGATACTATTCTCAAGTGTTTTGGCTTTCACCCTACTATGGTGAAATGGATTATGGCATGTGTCACTTCTGCCTCTTTTTTGCTAAGTATTAATGGTGACCCGCTTTCTTGTTATCTCTTCATGCTGGTCATGGAGATTTTGACCCTTATTCTTCAAAGGAGGGTGCGTATGTCGGATGTGTTTCGCTACCATAATCATTGTGAGGATCTTCAGATTATTAATGTATGTTTTGCAGATGATCTTTTTATCTTTGCTCGAGGTGATGTGGATTCGGCCGAAGTCATTGTGGATTCGCTTGATGAATTCAGAATGACTTCTGGTTTAGTTCCCAGTATTCCAAAGAGTGAGGCTTATTTCTATAACATTTTGAATCATGTCAAGCTTGCTATTTTGAATATTATACCTTTCTCGGAAGGTACTCTTCCTGTTAAATATCTGGGTGTCCCGCTTATTTCTATTCGTCTCTTGACAAAGGATTGCAAAATCCTTGTTGAAAGAGCTAAGAATCGGATTGGTGATTGGAAGAATAAGTCGTTGTCCTTTGCGGGGAGATTACAACTTTGTAAGTCTGTTATTGCATCTATGCACATTTATTGGGCATCGGTTTTTATCATTCGAAAAGGTATTATTCATGATATTCAACAGCTTATTCGTGGTTTCCTTTGGTGCAATGGGGATTATAAGCGTGGGAAAGCCAACGTTGCATGGGATGATATTTGTCTTCCTAAATGCGAAGGTGGTCCTGGTATTCGTAATCTGGAGTTATTTAATATTGCTCTTATGTCGACACATATATGGAATATTGTTTCTAACAAGGGTTCCCTTTGGGTTCGTTGGATTCACACATATAAACTAAAGGGACGTACCTTCTGGGATGTTGCTCCTAAGGCGGATATGAGTTGGGGATGGTGTAAGCTCTTTCATATTCGAGAATTGATTCAAACACATGTTTAGGTCGAATTAGGCAATGGTTGTAATACTTCTGTTTGGTATGACTTGTGGTGTTCTCATTGCCCTCTTATCAAATTTCTATCTCCTAGAGACATCACGAATGAAGGATATAATATTCGTAATAAGGTTGTTGACCTGGTCCGTAACGAATCTTGGAATTGGCCTCAAGCTTGGCTACTTAAAGCTCCGGATTTAGGGCTTTTACATGTGCCCTCCCTGGTGGAATCTAAATTGGACACTACTCGTTGGTGTGATCGCAATGGAATGATATTGGACTTCTCGGTTAAGAATTCCTATTAGGCCTCGGGCTATTGATGTGTTATGGTCTCGTATTCCGCATTGTATTCCCCACCATGCGTTTCACCTTTGGCTTGTTATGAGACAAAGTCTCAAAACGCAGGATAAACTGAGGCAATGGGATGTTGGTCCTTCTATCGAGTTAAACCTACTTCGGTGTCCTTTATGTGATTCACAACCGGACTCTCATAACCACCTTTTCTTTGAATGCTCCTTTGCTTCTCAGGTTTGGGCTTACGTTCGTGGGTTAGCTGGTATAGACCTGGTTTCCCCTAGCTTGCAAGACATTGTTGCATGGCTTCATCCTATGGATCACAAGCGTACGACAATTAGTGTTATTGGTCGGCTTCTCCTTGCAGCAACATCATACCACATTTGGATTGAGAGGAACAATCGGCTTTTTAAAAATTCTAGAAGGTCTCCGGAGGACCTTCGTGATATTATTATGGTCACTATCCACTTAAAGCTCTAAACTTTTAGATTCAAGAACACTACCATGGTGAATCATTTGCTTACTCTTTGGAAGATGCCTAAGACGTTTAGGCTTTATGGTTGCTGATCTTTTTGTGCTCCAATGTTACACATCTCTACATCAGTTTTTCGTGGTTTTGTTGGAAGATCTCATCAGAGTTATGGTCCAACATTGGAGTTCCACTTGAGAAATGAACTCTTTTGTCGTTCTCCAAGGGTTTTCCCATTGGTTTTTCTCTTGGGAATGTCATTAAGGAGGCAGTCTCATGTGGTATCATTATACGATCCATTTTTGTGGTTGGCAAAGCGGGGAGATGGTCTATGTTTTGTACGTTGATTCATAACTGTTTTTTGATTTCTATTTGTGATTAGTTGTTTATCGTTTTCGTGGCATGTCACAAACGATTAGTGGTTGTTCAAGCTCTGCTTGAGATCAATGTGGTACCGCTGCCTCATTCCATTGTACTTAAACTTTATGTGATTAATATACTTTACAGGGGTAACCCTTTACCAAAAAAAAACCTTTCGTGAAAGAAGCTTTTCTAATTTTGATTTTTTATACTTTTTTTTAAAGCACGAAAAGTGAATTTTGATGGGCAAAAAAATTTTGATGCACACAATTATTAACTTGTGTTAGTTTGATGTGCAATGTTATTTTGATGCAAAATGTCAAAAAACAATTGGGTCCAAAAACGGATTTTTGATACACAAAAAAAAAAGGATTTAATGCACAAACTTTTTTTTAATAATTTTTTTTTGGCAAAACCATCCACTTTTAGAAAAACTTCCTTCACAACTTTTTTATGCACCAGCATACCCGATTTTGCAGAATTCTTCGAGAGCTTTTCTTAAAAAAAATATTTTTATTCTTTTTACGAATTTGTCTTTTTATTTGATTATATCACATATTTGGTCTATAAAGCACATACAATTTTACGAGAATACAATTTTAAACTTAAAAACAGCATTATCCATCTCCATGATCAATCAAAACTATATCATATATATTTTATAAAATAAAACTAAAATAAAATAAAAATATTACCCGTGATCTGCTTTAGTGAATCGGGTTGACTTGTTAGAGCATAAATCAGGGGTGATTTGGAAAAAGTGATGCTCTGTGTTTGACTTGTGTCCATTTATCTTTGTAACATGAGCTACAAGAAGGTTGAATAAGTCGACGTGTGTTTAGGTATTAAGCAAAAGTAAAAACATATGGTGTAACAAATTGTTGATGATTTATACGGCCACTATGTTCGGACTTTACGCATGCTTGTCTCAGTTGCGATTTGAATTCACGAACACTTGATAATTAGAGAATCAATCACTTACACTCAAACAAATAACAACGTAACTACTAGAAACGTAACAATGAGACTCTGGATTCAAAACTAACTTCAATATGCTATCTTATGGTATTAGTAACACATTAAAATCCAACAATCGTCAAAACTCAAAACTCAGAAAGAACAAATGAGTTAGTAGGTCACTGTTAAGCAAACCTAACATCATTTTACAACAACTAAACCACTACTAATTTTTGACTTGCCATTCAACAACTTACCAATTGGGCTCCAATTGTGCCAAGTCTAAACAATGGGCCCGTAGCCCACCGAACTCACTAACGCCCCATCAAACTTCATGTAGCATGTTGGGTGTTAATAGTTCAAAAAAAATGTTGGGTGTTATGGAAATATGATGTCATTTTGTACTCCATATTTTACACACGCCAATTAAAGTTATATGAACTTACTCCATGTGTATTTTTACTTATCTAAAAAATTGTTTCAAGTAGTCCCACATGGGTGAAAGGATGTAAAATTTGCTTATTTATATACTCTTATGTATGCTTTATATGCATCTTGAGTTTGGTATTACAATGCTCGTTTGTGGTAGTTGAAGTACTTCATTGTAATAAATTACCTTAACAACACAGTCTATCATATAAGCTCTTAACTTAATTTTTGTCACTTCTTAATTAATTATCGATATATGTGTCTTTTTTAATTTTCGAGCACTCTATCATATAAGACGATTATATGCATTTATTTAAAAATAAGTTCTCGCTTGAGTTTAAAAGTATAATTGTAGAATGCCATGTGATTTGTTAGTCAATGAATGTAGTGTTTGATAGTTAAAACTTGAAGTTAAAGTTGTTAGTCAAAGTCAAAGTTAATTCATTTGTTTACTTTAGTTCATTTTTTGAGCGACATTACAAATTACTTATAGATTTTATTTGCTTGTACGTTGTTACTATTATTTTATTTAGAGCAAACCACGCATTGAATGCCCTAACCAAGCTTCAGCATTATGTGAATCTTGTTTCCATACTGAAACCAGATGTAAGCAACGGTGTCTCGAACAACATCACCAAGTCTTTCACAGACTTGTTCTTACCTTGGGGATAAACATTGTGAATTAACCATGGTGGATATCCAACTTCAATTGCATTGTCTGCATACAACCGTGTTTGAATATGGTATCAAAGCTTGAAAAGAATAAAACAATGTGTTAAAACAAGTATTCGATCTTGGAAACAAAGGTGTTATATCTTTGGATTGGTATTATTTAAGTAATCCCACATGGGTCAAAAGATGAAATTTTTGCTTGTTAATATACTCCGGCGACGTATATTTCTTATAAAAGTTGTGATTGGTATTATATTGTTAGTTGGTAGTGTTTCATGTTGTTTATTAAAAAATACAACTTGATTCTCTCCAATGTACCATATAATTCTTAACTTCATTTTTAAAGTTATTAAAGATACAAAAACACCATAAAATAATAAGTTCGTAACGTTTGATGTCTCGAACAAAAACATGACAGAGTCTTTCACATACTTATCGTCTTATCCTAGGGTGAGTTGTGTAAGTGAACCGTGGAGATATCGGTCAACTCGGAGTGCATTGTCACTAGCCGTGTTTGAGTTTGGAATCGAATTTTTCATAGCTTGAAAATAATTGAACCATGTCAAATAGAAGCATTTGACTAAGACTACAAAGGTCTTATGTGTCAGCGTATGTTAAGAAAGTTTCTATGTATTGGGCTTAACCCGTTTAGTATTTATCATGTACTGACAGGCTTTGATTGTATTGAGTTTAGCTTGTTTAGTATTTGTCCTGTATTTATACCATCACTTGAAATATTATTAAATTTTGAGAAATAATTTTGTCTTACATGTCTTTAGAACAAAATTTTTTATGGATCATTTATTCTAAAACAACTTGTTTCAAGTATACAAGTAGTCCCACATAGTTCAAAGGATGGAAAATTTGCTTATTAATAAGTTGATATTTGTATTATATTGTAGGTTTGTAGGGTTTGATCATGTTTATTGTAAAATATGATCATCATCTATGGTCCCACAATATAAGTTCTAAACTTAACTTTTTGTCTTTTTAATTATCAAAGAGTTTGTTTTGCAATGTAATGAGTATGATATCTAATTCTCAATTTCTTATTTGTAGTATGGTTGCAATATTGGTTCGATCGTTTAACATGTCTCGAGAGCCGGATAATGTCATTGGCTACATATGTGTTGGTTAAAGAACTCGAAGAAAGGAGAAATAAAATAGAGGGTACTCCTATTACTTTTTTTTAAACCCAACTTGAGACAGTAAAATTGCCCAAGAATGGTTTGTTTATATAAGAAGGGCTAACAGTTAACAGTTGGTCAAATGACTCAAGCTCGTCGGTATTATCATGTTAAGAAGGGGTCAACAGTTATCAAATGGCTTAAGCTTGGTTTAATCCGGCACGCTTCAACATGCCCAGTTTTGACTGGTTCGTCTCTCATTACTCACTAACTTTGGCCTGGTACCAGGTAATTTACACAAAAAGGCTTCATCCGTCGTGTTAGACATTACTCACAAGACAGATAATTCATATTAGCCTGTTTTTTCCGAACAAAAATGGTTCAACCGACCGGGTCGAGCCAGATTTCAAAATGCTAGTATTTATAGTCTTTCTCTTTAAAGTTTAAGTAAAAATATCCAAAAATCCCCCAAATTGTTTTTACAACTTGCGTTTATATGCGGGTTTATAACTAACTATTTTGTAAGACCATAGAACTAGGGTGATAGTTAGAAGTTCAAATTTGCAACAAGTGATGCTCTATGTTCCACTTGCGATCTAAAGTTAGTTATGCTGCCCAGTGAACCTGTTGCATTCATCTTTGTAACATGAGCTACAAGAAGGTTAAAAAAAAAATCGTAATCATTTGCCTACTAGTCAATGTTCACAAAAGGTTTGCGGAATATGACATATTTACAGATTGTTTTATAACTAATTAAATCGATTTTGCTCATCCCACATTGGATTGTGAAGAAAAGTAACTAGATGTAGTTGGTATTGAATATCTCATGCAAGTGTTTAATTTTGGCTTTTGCTTATAACTTTTTATGTTCTTAAACAAAAAATAATTGTGGCACGTTGGTTTGCCAAAAGTAATTTTTAACCTCTTAAGTAGCACAATGATCAGCTTGTATTAGCTTTTGATAAAAAGGTAAAACGTTTTGTCTAGCTTATATCTTATCTTGAGAATGAACAGTTGTGTGACTGAACCATGGTGAATATCCAACTCCAAGTGCATATACTGTCACCAAGTGAGTTTGGTATCGATTTTCATAGCTTGAACAATGTATAAAAAAAGAAAGGATTTGATTACGACAACAAAGGTGTTATGTTTGTCTTATTGTATGGGATTACATTTCTTAAAACTTGTTTCAACTAGTCCCACATAGGTTGGAGTATAGAAATTTTCCTTATTAATATACTGTGGTGTATATTTTCTAACAAAATTGAGGTTTGGCTTGTATTGTTTGGTGATGTTTATAGTACTTTTATAAATATTGAAGAATCTATTTTCTTAATGTAATTAGTATGATGCCTTATTCTCAATTTTTTATTGAAGAATCTCTTTTCTTAATGTAATTAGTATGATGCCTTATTCTCAATTTTTTATTAGTTGCATGGTCGCATTACCAGTTAGCAGGGCCGTCCCGTGGATTTTGGGGGCCCTGTGCTATTTATTACAATACAGATCCTTCGAACGCGAAAAAATTAAATATATGAAAACATATTATGAAAAGGGTACGTATATGAAAACATAAAAGAAACTGTGTGTATAACATGCATTTATCACATAAATATTATAGGGCAACAATTAAAGTTTTCTAATAGAAAATTGTGGAAAACTAGAAGGGGGGGGGGGGGTTGAATAGTTTTACCAATTTAAAAACTTCCTTTTAAATATTTAGATCGACTTATGTCAATCTATTTGATTGTTTATGTTGGACGTTAATAGATGGATATATAAACGTGAAATGAAATATAAAGAGTAAGAAGCACATCACCACAACACAAGTTATTTATAGTGGTTCGGCTACAAGGACACCTTCCTTGCCCTACTCCACTCCCCGAGTCACCTACTCGAGAGTTCGTAAGCACTACACCAACTCCTTGTGGCGGAGAAGCCTTCACAACATCGCTTAACCTTTTTCCGGTACAAAGCTAAATACCGAGTTCTTTCACACCAAGGCGAACCACACCTAACACAACGTCGCCTACCCTTTATACGGTGCTAGGCTAACCACCGAGTTCTTTCACACCTTAGGAGAACTAATCCTATCACAACGTCGCCTACCCTTTATTAGGTACTAGGCTAAGCACCTTAGTTCTTTCACACCTTAGGTGAACTACACCTTCATGACACAACACCTAATCTCAAGGAGATCTACTCCTTGTTACAACACCATCAAGGATATCACCATCCTTGTAGATAAACAAATACATATATGTATAACGATGCACCTCATCGATTATACGACCTAAGCATTCTCCCCAAATGCTACTTGATTTGATTCTTTAGCATCCTTCACTAATGCCTTTGACACAACGCTTGGCACCCTTCACTAATGCCTTCGTCTTGACACCTTTAGCATCTCTCACTAATGCTTTTGACACAACGTTTAGCACCTTTCACTAATGCCTTCGTCTTGACACCTTTAGCATCTTTCACTAATGCTTTGACACGAATGATGAGCACCTTTCACTAATGCTTTCATCTTGACACTTTCGGCATTCTTCACTAATGCCTTCAACCCAACATCTATGGAGAAAGGAAGAACTATCAACAAGAGAACCTTAGTAGTCTTGATGATGACGAAGCATGGCAACTCATGGACTTTGAGCTTGCACGTCTTCAAGAGGTGGTGATCTCTCCTTTAAGAGGAACCTAGTAGATCACACAAAAACAAAAGACAAACTACATAGATCACTTAGATCTGAGGTTAGAGGGTTAGAATACTTTGGGGAAGTATATGTGAAAAAGCAAGTCTAGAGAGAAAGAAATGGCTCTCTATTTATAGAGAAAATTCTCTTATGTTCCCCGGATCCCACGGATCCCCTACCACAAGGGATCCGGCTAGCACAAAGCTAGGGATCCGTGGTCCGCTCCTCTTTGCCCATGGGTATTTTTGGTTATGGGTCATGGGTCATGGGTTATGGGTTGATTCATGGTTTTCTTTCTAGATACAATGAACTTGGTTAAGTGGTATATATAAAACCATGGGTTATGGGTCAAAACCATTTGCTAGTATTTTACCCATTTAGTATATACTTGTATTTACCCATTTTAGCATACACTTAGTTTTTACCCATTTTACTATACTTAGTTTAAGTATATGTTTAACCCAATATGTAAACACTAGTTGTTGTACATATGTATCTAAATCATAAAATCACTTATACTTGTTTTAGTGTTTTATGTGACAACTTAATTGTGTTAGAAAACTATTAACTCAAACTATTTACGTACTCTATTTGTTTCGTTAAAATGATTTTACTTTTGTTATCGACAAAACATTAGAAGATCGTAAAATATAAATAAAAGTTTTTACGGCTTATTTGTATTAACAAAAATGTTTTGAAAATTTTGAAGTTAAAAAACAATTTGGACTGATTCTAATAATTTTATTTAGACATTGAGTGAAAGTTTAAATTTGGTGAACCCTTGTTGATCAGTTGAGGTATAAAACTAAATGAATAGGATAAAAGTGTAAAAAGTTGATAAACCTAAGGGTGTAAAGTAAATATATCTTATAGTTATCATCTTCTCCAACATAAGAGTTCCATGTAAATCTGTTTTTTTCTTCTTTTTTATATACGCTTGAAATAATCTTTGTTTCACTTGAACATCGTCAAAATCTTATGTTACAAATACATTCATATCATTTTTTTGCTAAACCTCGACATAAATCATCCTTACAGTTACAACATCGGGGGCCCCAAAAATTTCGGAGGCCCTGTGCGATTGCGCACCCTGCACACCCTAAAATCCGGCCCTGCCAGTTAGATGGTTCAACATGTCTCAAGAACATGATTCGATGTTGTACATCATAGCGATCTTAAAACTTATTAAGATATCAAAACAACAAGTACTAATAAGATGATTATAAAAACTTAAACTATAAGAGAAAATCTATAACAAATTAACATTGATATCGTATCATTGGTCACGTAACTCATGCTCATACGTAGTGCATGTATGTCTTATTGTTATACAACATACCTTATATACATCTTCATCAATGCTCAGATTATGTGTATCTTGTTTCCATACATATTCGGGTCATCCAGACTAAATCGAGGTGTAAGCAAGCAAGATGTCTTGAACAACAACATCACCAACTCTTTCACAGACTTTTCATTCTTATCTTGGGGATAAACTGTGGTGTGACTGAACAATGGTGAATATCCAACTCCAAGTGCATTGTCACTAAACAACTGTGTTTGAGTTTAGTATCGATTTTCATAGCATGAAAAGAATAAAATAATGTGTAAAAAGATGAAGCATTTGATTACGCTACAAAGATGTTATACCCATAGAACAAATATTTGTATTGGTCATTTTTCTTAAACTTGTTTCAAGTAGTACCACATAGATCAAAGGATGAAAATATTACTTATTAATATACTCCACCGTGTATTGGTTTTTACAATTTAGGATTGGTATTATATTGTATGTTGGTAGTGTTTGATGTTGTTTATTGAAAAATACAACATTGAACGTTGAAAATGTGCTATATAACTCTTAATTTGATTTTTTGTTCTTCGATTATGAAAGAGTTTGTCTTTTAATGGGATTAGTACCACAGCTTATTAGCATGGTAGCATTGTTGGTCGTCATAACTAATGTTAAAGTTATTAAAGATACAAAAATACCATTAAATAATAACTTGGTAATGTTTGATGTCTCGAACAAAAACATGACCTAAGTCTTTCACATACTACAAAAAGTCTTATGTGTTAGCAGGATTTTATATTAAGAAAGTTTGTTATTATTCTGAAAGAAGTATTTGCCATGTAATTATACTGTCACGTGAAATATTTTCAAGTTTTGAGAAATAATTCAGTCTCCCATTATGTCTTTAGAACAAATTTCTATATGGGCCATTTTTTCTGAAAAGTAGACAAGTAAACATAGGTCAGATGATGAAAATTTTGCTTATTAATATATTGTGATGTGTATCTTGTATGGAAGTTGAGATTTTTATTGTATTGTTGGTTTGTAGTGTTTAATGTTATTTATTGAAAAATAGCATCCTCCCCTATATAAGTCCCACATGTCTCAAAAACAAGATGTTGTCATAACTAGCGTAAAACTTATTAAAAAGGTCAAAACACCAACCAAAAAAAAAAAAAAAATGAATGCCAAAACTCAAAATTTAGGTAAAAAAATCTGTGAGTAACAATGATATGTAACATTGGCTGCAAATGATCATAAGTTGCGTGTCTCACCAAGGACGGACCTTAATGGAGACCGGGGAGGGCCCCGACCCCCTCAAAATTTGCGGTACCTAGCGTAAATATTATATGTTTTAGGGCTAATTTAGTTGAGGTTACAAACAAATATCCAATTCGGCCCTCCCAAAAAATATGTTCAAGTTCTGTCTATGTGTCTCACTACTATATCTTGTAGTCATAACCAACGAGAGTACAAGAGTACAAGACAATGAAATAAACTACTAAATATTTTGAAAGAACAAACAAACAAAAAAAAACCATAATCATGAAATCAGTTATCTTAATATATGTGCCGCTCAAAGCAGTTGAAGAAAGGGAAAAAAATTATGAGTACTCGTATGACTCACTTTTAAATCCAACTTGAGACAGTAAAATTGCCCAACAACGGTTTGTTTATAAAATTTCTTAAGAAGGGGCCAACAGTTAACAGTTGGTTACTTCACTTTTATAAAATTTGTTATATTGTTAGTTGGTAGTGTTTGGCGTTGTTTATTGTAAAATACAACGTGAATCAGCACCAATGAGCCATATAATTCTTAACCTATTTTTTGCTTTTAGATTATCAAAGGGTTTATCTTTTAATGCAATTAGTACGATAACTTATTCCCACTTTCTTATTAGCATGGTAGTATTGCCGATTTGTCGCAACTAACATTAAAATTATTAAAGATACGGAAACACCATAAAATAATAAAATGGTAACGTTTGATGTCTCCAACAAAAACATGACTAAAGTCTTTCACATACTTATCCTTCTTATATTGGGCTTAGCCGGTTTATCATTTATCATGTATTTATACCGTGACTTGAACTATTATTTAGTTATGAGAAATAATTCAGTCTTAAATCAAGGGCTGTTAGCGTATTATATACAGAAAGAGTTTCTTTGCATCGAGCTTAGCTAGTTTTGTGTTTGTCCTATATTTATCCTATCCCTTGAAATATTATTAAGTTTTGAGAAATAATTTAGTTTTTCTTTGGAACAAATTTTTATATGAGCCATTTTTCCTGAAACCACTTGTTTCAAGTAGAAGAATAGTCCCGCATGGGTCAAAAAATGAAAATTTTGCTTATTAATATATTGTGATGTGTATATTCTATATAAGTTGAGATTTCTATTATATTGTTGGTTTGTTGAATTTGATGTTGTTTATTGAAAAATAATAAAATCCACAATAAGCCGACTATATAAGTTCTTTACTTAACTTTTTGTCCTTTTAATTATCAAAGAGTAGGTTTTTCAATGTAATTACACATTATTCTTAATTTCTTATTAGTAACATGGTTGCATTATCGGTTCGATTGTTCAACATGTCTCAAGAACAAGATGTTGTCATAACTCGAATAAAACTGACCAAGAAATAATAGGTGACCATCGAACTCAAAATTTAAGAAAAAAATCCATGACTAACACTGATATGTAACATTGGCTGCATAATGATCATAAGTTATATCTTACTATTGCTCAAAAACATACTTCCATTCATGCTTGTAGTCATAACCAACGAGAGTACAAGACAATGAAATAAACTACTAATATTTTGAAAGAACAAACAAACAAACAAAAAATCCATAATCATGAAATCAGTACTCGTATGACTCTTTTAAATCCAACTTGAGACAGTAAAATTGCCCAACAATGGTTTGTTTATAAAAGAAGGGACCAACAGTTAACAAAATGATACTTAAATAATATAAAAAGTAAAAGTAACACATGGTGATGGCTTGCTTTGTTGGTTATCATCTTTACTTCTCATTTAAGAGGTCTAGTGATCAAATCTCGCATCACTTGAAAAAATGCTAATAACCACGCAGTAAGATATCATTTTTTTTAAAAGGATTTTTTTAAGCTCAATTGACTTTTTTTTATCCTCATTTCAACTATGGCTGACAACACATGACAGATAGTTTTGTGCCAAAGAACCAAAACATAGACTTCTTAGTACCGGTGAAAGATATGTTTTTAGATCTCGCATTGAATAACTCCTTCATTTTATTGTAAATTACTGGTGAATACTCAAAGTTGTAGAAGTAGAAAAGTATTTGATTTACATATTGCCCAACTGCATACTCATCAATGGCGTCAACCATATACAAGACTTCGTATCCTCTCTTCTTTAGCTTCTCGAGGAAGGGTGAATTCTCGACAGCTTTATTGCTTTCACCAGTGGTGCAGTAAATGTTCTGTCGACCCTCTTTCACTTTTTGTTTTTTCATTAAAACAAAAATCTCACTTTTCTTTTTGCTTTATTTGGTATAAAATGTAAGAATACACAATAAACACTTAAAAATAAGCAGCTCAGCCACATACTTAATCAACTAAATTGTATATGGAACCTTGGGCAAAAACAATATTTTAAAGCCGCCATTTGGTACTGGGACCCCTGACTAAACCAAACCCTTCAACTGACGCGGCCCATTGTAGCTGACTTCAGTTCAGTTGAGTTCACAAGCTCACTTTTCAAACCATTGAACTGCATGATTAAACGACCACATGATCATCTTCATATACACCCTTTGAACCTTAAACCGTGTACGTGTCCTCCATGCGAGGATAAATAACTTGTTCCCTTGGACCGCACTTCTTTTAACCCTCCTGCCTATCTTTGGTATTTACTTTTTGTTTACTTGGACCCCGTTTCTCTAAACTTAGCCCAAAGGCCAATAGACCCGGGCCTGACCAAACCAAACCCTTTAATTGATTAGTGTTAACCTCGGTCAAGCTCAGGGTTCAACTAACAACTAATTAGTATTTCTTTTAAATAGAGTTAATATAGCCACAACTAAACAAATACAAAAGATTCATATGTTAAGTTGACAGAGTTTTATCTTTTTGTTTTATTTTGGATTACGGTGAATAAACTCACATTTACTATTTTATTTTTGGTTTTAATGTGCTTAATATATTCACTTAAGATATAAAACCCAAAAATAACATAAACTATTTCGTTCTTTGGCTTTATATCTGTGCTTAATTAACTCTTTAATTATTGTTCCTAGTCACAAAAGGTGACAACATCTTGGGTTGTTACGACACAAAGAAAATCAAATTATATTTTATTAGTTTAAATATAGTCGATCATAGCAACATGAGAATGAAATAAATAAATAAATAAAAATTTGAGAACTCATAGTTATGTTGTTCTTGCATCAGTAGAAGAAATGTCCGTTATTCACTTCAACATATGATGCACTAACAACAATATACTTATTTCAAATTATATGAACCAAATACTCCAAGGTATATAAGCTAGCAAGAATTTGCTTCTTTGATCTATGTGGGATTGAAAACTTAGTTTTCGAAAAAGGCAATTAGAAAAAAATAAATAAATAAATAAACTGTACCAACTATCCATTTCAAGTAATCCTACAGCCTACATGGAGTAAAGGATGTAAAATTTGCTTATTTGTATACTCTGATATATGCATGTTGAGTTTGGTAGCATAATGCTTGGTTTTGGTAATTGATGTTGTTCATCAAAAAATAACATTAAAAACCATGATCCGCCATATATCTAAGTTCTTAGCTTAATTTTTTTTATCTTTTTAACGATCGAAATGTTTTTTTTTAGAAAGGCAACAATCTACCATATTCTTGATTTCTTATAAGTAACATATGGTCGCATTACTGGTTTGATCAACATGTTTCAAGAACGTGATTTTGTATGTCATAGCTATCGTAAAACTTATTAAGATATAAAAACACCAAAAACTAATAAGATGATTATAAAAGCTAAAATTTTAAAAGAAAATATGTGACAACATTGATATTGTATCATTGATTACCTAACTCATACGCATACGTAGTGCATGTATATTTTACTGTTATATATAACATACCTTATATACATTATTGTAGTAAACAACAACACTTAGGTGACTTTATATACATTTTTGTAGTCAACATACCTTATATACATCTTCATCAATGCTCAACATTCTGTGTATCCTGTTTCAAAACATAGACCGAATCCAGGTGTAACTGATGTCTTGAACAACAACATCACCAAGTCTTTCACATACTTGTCGTTCTTATCTTGGGGATGAACTGTTGTGTTACTGAATAATGGTGAATATCCAACTCTAAGTGCATTGTCACTAAACAATTGTGTTTGAGTTTGGTATCGATTTGTAAGAGCTTGAAAAGAATAAAACAATGTGTAAAAAGAGGAAGCATTTGATTACGGCTACAAAGGTGTTATGTCTTTAGAACAAATATTTGTATTGGTCATTTTTCTTCAACTTTTTTCAAATAATGCAACAACTAGTTACACGTATTTATCAATGTTTTAAAAATCGGGTCTCGAATCAACCCGGTCGAGTCAACGGGTCATTGGGTCAATCGACCGCGGGGTCAACCCGGTTTTTCATTTATTATACAATACCACACACATTGGTAAAGTTAAAATAAAAAAACAGATATCCGTAAAAAGGATAGAAAGTAAATTTTAAAAAAAATCTCAAAAAAATTCACAAGATTAGGTATGTTGGTGCATAAAATTTTTGTGAAAGAAGCTTTTCTAATTTTGATTTTTTATACTTTTTTTTAAAGCACGAAAAATGAATTTTGATGCGCAAAAAAATTTTGATGCACAAAATTATTTACTTTTTTAGATTGATGTGTAATGTTATTTTGATGCAAAATGTTAAAAAAAATTGGGTCCAAAAACGGATTTTTGATACACAAAAAAACGATTTAATGCACAAACGTTTTTTTTCATAATTTTTTTTTGGCAAAACTATCCACTTTTAGAAAAACTTCCTTCATAACTTTTTTATGCATCAGCATACCCGATTTTGTAGAATTTTTCGAGAGCTTTTCTTAAAAAAAATATTTTTATTCTTTTTACGAATTTGTCTTTTTATTTGATTATTGTTGACGTATGGTCCGGACTGGGCCAGGAATGGGTCAGGCCCGGCATCAGCGGCCCACTCTACGCCTAAACCCTAATCCATGCCTATATATACACGGATGCCAGGTTATCTCTAGATCATCATATAACACTTTTTGCTATGCCACAGCGCATACTAACTTGACCGTCGGAGGTGGACCCCGGGGCTACGGCTCCGGGTCCACTCCTAACGGGTTCTCTTTGTTGACAGGTCTACTAGGGCTCGAGAAGACGACTAACGGCCAAGGAGAGTCGTCGTATCCAGTCCGCGCCAGATTATGCTTCAACAAGTTGGCGCCATCCGTGGGACCACGAATAAACTATGTTTCGTGTTCTCATATTACCGAAAAGCAGAGATAAATTCCTAAAGTCGGTAACCCTAAAACTTTGCATTCTGCCATCATGTGCATTCTGCCATCAACACGTTAAGTTTACGACGACTACGTTATCATATTTTTTAATTGACTACGTTATCATGTTTTTTAATTGGCTATTGTTTCAATTGATAATCGCTACTGTCCAATTGTAATTACTAATTCATTGGTCTTGCAACATGATGGTCACATGACGTGGGTCTTTATTCCTACTGGTCATAATTTTTGATTGGTGGTCATTGGTAAAACGAAGAGGTCACGTGGCAGTACTAGTTTACGGTATGAATACATTCATTCAGGTCAGTAGACTTCGGCTTATTTTATCTTTTAGCCGAGAATTAATTCCGCACGATCGGATCTATTTATTATTTTACTCATTCAGATAAAAGAACAAAGTCCGCTTGATCGGACCTATTTTAACTTTTAATCAACATGATTGGACCTATTTTATATTTTAGTCTGCATGATCGGACCTATTTTATATTTTCGTCCGCACGATTGGATCTAAGAAAAAGCCCGCACGATCGGAGCTATTTTATCTTTTAGCCGCGATAAATTCGCGCAGATACTGTTTTTACGGTTGGTATGCTTGTCCGCACTCGAATAGCGCAGTCGCGATAAATCTACCCGCGTAAGACCGTGCGTTCAGACATCTTCGCAGAGACGCGTACGCGCGAATACCACGATGCTAGTCAATCGCCATGATGCGCACTGGACCAAAAGCCGTGGTATAAACATCTGCGATCATCCAGAAACGTTCGAGTCTATGCGGTTACGATAAATCCATCTACGTCTATTAGTCGCGGTCACGGTATATCCATCCGAGTTTATATTTAAAAAAAAAAAAAAAACACAATTAATTATTTTGTCGGTACGCATCCCACGACGGGTGCGCACTGCCACTTTTCTTATTTACTATATATTTTACATGCTATGCGCTATTTATTATATATGCTATGTGCTATATATTGCTTCATTTTATTTAGTTTTATATGCTGCGATTCGCGGCATATACTTTTAATCTTTGTATTAAGTGTTTTTCGCAGATTAAATAAGTTTAATGCTCCTACACGAGTAGCACCATCAAACTTGGGGGGCTACCAGGGTATACGCTACCACTGTTTCCATGCGCAGGTATATTCGGAAGCAGATCAAAGACGAATTTAAATATTCGCATCAACTTGCCGCACTAACATGCCGCAGGGGAGACGTCCTCTGTCGGTTGTAAAGACTCGCGCACAGCGCACACTTATGCGCAGAAGCACGTCTTCTGTCGCACCTCTTTGTCGCGCACAGCGCACACTTATGCGCAGAAGCACGTCTTCTGTTGCACCTCTTTGTCGCGCCGCGCGCACTTATGTACAGAAGCGTCTTCTGCGCACCATGCTGCGTAGCTACTGGTACAAAAGGTACGCCCTTACCCAGGATGCAGCATACGGGATCCACTTTCACCTGCGCGGCCATCAGAACTTAAGTCTAGCATAACATAGCCATGCGCTATCTCATACTAGACTTGGGGGGCTTGTTGACGTATGGTCCGGACTGGGCCAGGAATGGGTCAGGCCCGGCATCAGCGGCCCACTCTACGCCTAAACCCTAATCCATGCCTATATATACACGGATGCCAGGTTATCTCTAGATGATCATATAACACTTTTTGCTATGCCACAGCGCATACTAACTTGACCGTCGGAGGTGGACCCCGGGGCTACGGCTCCGGGTCCACTCCTAACGGGTTCTCTTTGTTGACAGGTCTACTAGGGCTCGAGAAGACGACTAACGGCCAAGGAGAGTCGTCGTATCCAGTCCGCGCCAGATTATGCTTCAACAATTATATCACATATTTGGTTTATAAAGAACATACAATTTAACGAGAATACAAGTTTTAAACTTAAAAACAACATTATCCATCTCCATGATCAATCAAAACTATATCATATATATTTTATAAAATAAAAATATAATAAAATAAAAATATTACCCGTGACCAGCTTTGATGAATCAGGTTGACTTGTTAGAGCATAAATCAGGGGTGATTTGGAAAAAGTGGTGCTCTGAGTTTGACTTGTGTCCATTTATCTTTGTAACATGAGCTACAAAAAGGTTGAATAAGTCGACGTGTGTTTAGGTATTAAGCAAAAGTAAAAACATACATATAGCGTAACAAATTGTTTATAATTTATATGGCCACTATGTTTGGACTTTACACATGCTTGTCTCAGTTAAAACTTGAAGTCAAAGTTAGTAGTTAAAGTCAAAGTTAAAGCTGTTATTTTGGTTCATTTGTTAACTTTAATTCATTTTCTGAACGACATACAACTTACTTTTTGATTTTATTTGCTAGCATGTTGTTATGGTTATTTTATTTAGAGCAAACCACGCATTGAATGCCCAAACCAAGCTTCAGCATTATGTGAAATCTTATTTCCAAACGTACTTGGGTCAACCAAATTGAAACCAGATGTAAGCAACGATGTCTCGAACAACATCATCACCAAGTCTTTAACATACTTGTTCTAATCTTGGAGATAACACTGAAAATTAACCATAGTGGATGTCTAACTCCAAGTGCATTGTTTGTATACAACTTTGTTTGAGTATGGTATCAAAGTTTTCATATCTTGAAAAGAATAAAACAATGTCTCAAAATAAGTTTGATTTCGGCAACAAAGGTATTATGTCTTTAGAACAAATATTTGTATGGGTCATTTTCTTAAACATGTTTCAAGTAGTCCCACATTGGTCAAATAATGAGAATTTTGCTTAGTAATATATTATGGCGTATATTTCTTAAGCAAGTAGGGATTGGTATTATATTGTTAGTCGGTAGTGT
Organism: Chrysanthemum makinoi; assembly: GCA_910596185.1. Lineage (NCBI taxonomy): Eukaryota > Viridiplantae > Streptophyta > Magnoliopsida > Asterales > Asteraceae > Chrysanthemum > Chrysanthemum makinoi. Next base: position 19,580,160 of record OU343222.1, read on the forward strand.
TTGATGTTGTTTATTAAAATATACAACGTAATTCACTATCAATGAACCATATAATTCTAAACTTCATTTTTTGTTCTTAGAATTATTATGTGTAAAATAATCGAAGAATAGCCCGTGTTTGAGTTTCAGAACTTTAGTAGCAGAAACGAGCTTCTTGCCCGCGAATTACAATATCTTTTTGATCAAATTTTTCTCAGCATTTTATATCAAGAATGAACTGTTAAACCATGGTGGATATCCAACTTCAAGTGCATTTCTTACAACCGTGTTTAAGTTTGGTGTCGATTTATCTATAGCTTAAAAAGAATAAAGCAATACGTAAAAACAAATACTTGGTTTCGCCATCAAAAAAACTTTTTGTGAGGTCAAATTTATGAAACTTGTTTCAAGTAATCCCACATGAAAAGGTTACAATATAGTTCTATACTAATATTTTAACTTTTTAATAGTCACTGAAGAGTTTGTCTTTCATTGTAATTGATTTCTTATCACTAACAAGGTTAACATTTTGTTTTTTAATAATTAGTAACATGGTTTCAAATCATTACCGGTGTGATTGTTGAACATGTCTCAAGAACCAAATAATGTCATAACAAATGTATAACTTATTAAAGGTATCAAAACACCATAAAATAATAAGGGGCTGTTTAGTTGGAGAGAAATACTACATTTTTCCAGAAAATTTTTCATATGAAAAGGGAAAAACTGAAAACCCGTTTAGTCGCATTTATTTCCAATAATTTTCCAAAAATATGAATTTCTCATTTTCCAATTCTTAATAGAAAAAATGAAAATACCATTACACCCTTTTCACTTTTTTCATTTCTAAAATAATAACCCCATTTCCTCTCACCCCACTCTTATCACGCCCACCTCCGTCCACGTTCCTTCATTTTAAAAAAAGGAAAAATATAAATCCAACTAAACGGGTTTTCAAACTTCTCAACTCTTCTATAGAGAAGAAAAACCATTCCCTTCTCTAGGAATTTAGAAACCGAAAAACAAGAAAATTTTTCACCAGCTAAACGGCCTCTAAGATGTCCGATTCGATGGTTCAACATGTCTCAAAACCGGACAATGTTATAAATAAGTTATTACTTGAGTTTAAAAGTATAATAGTAGAATGCTATGTGATTTGTTAATCAATGAATCTAGCGTTTGAGAGTTAAAACTTGAAGTCAAAGTTAAAGTTAAAGTGTTGTTATTTTGACTCATTTGTTAACTTTAGTTCATTTTCTGAACGACATTACAAACTACTTTTTGATTTTATTTGCTACTATGTTGTTATTTCTATTTTATTTAGAACAAACCACGCATTGAATGCTCAAACCAAGCTTCATCAATATGTGAATCTTGTTTCCAAATGTATTCAGGTCAACCAAACTGAAACCAGCTGTAACCAGGGATGTCTAGAACAATTAACAGCATCACCAAGTCTTCAAAAGACTTGGTCTTACCTTGACGATAAAAATTGTGAATTAACCATGGTGGATATCCAACTCCAAGTGCATTGTCTGCATACAACCGTGTTTGAGTATGGTATCGAAGCTTGAAAAGAATAATGTGTTATGTAAGAATAAAACAATGTGTTCAAACAAGTATTTGATCTCGGAAACAAAGGTGTTATATCTTTGGATTGGTATTATTTCAAGTAATCCCACACGGGTCAAAAGATGAAAATTTTGCTTGTTCAAAAATACAACTTGATTCACTCCAATGTACGATATAATTCTTAACTTCATTTTATGTTCTTTATGAAAGAGTTTGTCTTTGATGTATTATATTGTTAGTTGGTAGTGTTTTATGTTGTTTATTAAAAAAATACAAACTTGATTTACTGCAACGTGCCATATAATTATTAACTTCAAGTTTTGTTCTTTGATTATGAAAGTGTTTTATGTTTTAATGTAATTATATGCCTGTTTGTCATAACTAATGTAAAGCTTCAATTGTTGGTTTAGGGTACGAGTACAATATAGGTTCTTAACTCAACCCAACTTCACGTTGTTTTAATCATCGAATAGCATGTCTTTTAATATAATTAGTATGATACATTAAACTGGCAGGGTACCCTCTTATTGCCACTATATACGGAAAGCAAAAACGAGCTTCTTACCCTTGAATTACGAAAAGCATTTCATCTTGGGGATGACTTAACTATGTCGGATATCCAACTCCTAAGTGCATTATCAATATATGTTTGAATTTGGTATCAATTATTACATATCTTGAAAAGAATATAACAATGCGTAAAAATAAGTATTTAATTTCGGCAACAAAGGTGCTATGTATGTCATTAGCACAACTTCTTGTATGGGTTACATTTCTGAAAACTTTTTTTTAACTAGTCCCACATGGGTTGAAGTATTGAATTTGCTTATTAATATACCATGGTTTATATTTTCCAACCAAATTGAGGTTGGTATTATATGTTAGCTTGTAGTAGTGGTAAAAAAAACCGAAACCGGAACCGGTCAACACTGGTTTTTGACATAACCGGTTCGGTTAGGATAATAACCGGCAGTTACAAACCGGTTTTTAGTTTTATGCTTTGGATCGGCTAGGAACCGGTTAGAGAAAAACCGGTGAGTAACCGGTTAATTTTTAAAGACGTTGGGAAGGTACTGTGAACGAGGTAGTATGTTGGGAAGGAGAAGTGGGAACAGCAGCCAAGACAGTAGACACAATATTACCGTTTTTTATAGACGTTGGGAAGCTTTTTGGCATTTATTCATCATTTGTACAAGGCATGCTTACAAAATTTATTATAAATACTAATCTTGAATATTGTTTAGTTACTTACAACTTACAACAATCAAACACTCTCAAAAACACTCTTGAAACAATTAAAATCACTCACAAAATGGCAACTCGAAGTTCTTCAACTTCCACCGGTGTTGGTTCTTCAAATGAACCCAAGATTGTTGAGGTTTTAAATTGTGTTTGAAACCCGGAAGTTGTCGGATGATACCGTGAAGGCTCATTGTAAATTTTGGGTTCATTTGAAGACAATTTAAAACCTCAACAATCTTGGGTTCATTTGAAGCAACAAATGAACCAACACGACGTTGAAGCAACATATCGAAAGAAAGTATTGCCAAGCACTAAAAGGCGTTCTGGATGCGGGTCAAGCATCTATGCCACAAGATGGGAGTATATTTGCATATGAGTCGGAACGGACAAGAAAACAATTTGCAAGCTTTGTGATTCAAGAAGCTTTTCCATTCAGCCATTTTGACAACCCGAGAATAACCAAGGTGCTTCAAAATTGTCTTCAACTGCGATATAATCACGTAAGTCGTTCTACTCTTAAACGTGATGCACTTAAAATGTGGAAAAAGTCTAAACTCGAAATCATAAAAGGATTTGAAAATTTAAATACAAATGTAAACTTAACAACCGATGTGTGGTCGGCGCCTCATCATTTGCCACAATCGTACGTTTGTGTTACCGCGCATTGGATTGATCCCGTAACTTGGCAAATGATGAAGCGTACGATTGATTTTCAAAACTTTGATTATCCTCACACGGGTATGAATTTATTTCGTAAGTTACGAGATGTGTTAAAAAAGTTTAAATTGAAACATAAGATTTTTTCAATCTCATTTGATAATGCTTCTAACAATACAAATGCCGCCACTAAACTAATAGCAAGATACCAACCACCTTTGAACGGCATTTATTTTCATAGTCGATGTGTTGCACACATCATAAACTTGGTTGTGCAAAACGGGTTAGGGGTACCCGAAATAATAGGGATAAAAAACGCTTTTAAAACAATGTTGCAAAATGTATTTTGTGGGACTAAAACAAGATATATGAATTATATGAGATTTTGTGCGAAAACGGAAACCGATTTTTTAACCCCTAGTTTCGAAATGTGCTTGATCATGTTTATTTAAAAATATCACCAATTGCTATGAGCTCATAAAAGTTCTTAACCTTTGACTTCTTATTTTTATAGTACTTTTTTAAATATCGAAGATTCTCTTTTTTTAATGCAACGAGGTGATTACCGCCGCCGCGTTGCGGCGGACGTTTCACAAATCGTATTTACTTTTTTTGGGTGTTCAGTAGTTTTATTTTTTTCAGTATTTTTGGTTTGTTCAATTTTTTTTAACAAAAATGAGACTTTTTTTAGGGGCACTCCAAATTTTTTAAGTTAACAGAATACTTTTTAGGGAAATTTTATTTAGTCAACCGTTGACAATTTCATATATTTTTTTAGTTTTTTTTTTCGTCACTATATTTATTTGTACTTATTGTTGTTCTCTGTACCCAAATGACTCACGGACTGTATCACAACATCCAATGGTGGGCTCAAAAGTTCAGCCCAGCGTTAGTAACCACGGAAGCCCAAGAACCCATCTATTATCAAAAAGACCGCATCTGCCTAGCACGTGAGGACGGAAATGTTTTTTTATCCTCACCGACATTGCAGATTAAGTATATATAGTAATTAGTATGATAGCTCATTCTCAATTTTTTATCAGTAACATGATTACATTATCAATTTGATAGTTCTAACATGTCTCAAGATTAACGAATGTAAAACTTATTAACAGTATAAAAATATCTAAAAATAGTAAGATGATTATAAAAACATAAACTTAAAGAAAAAATATGCGACCAACATTAATATTGTATCATTGGTTACATAATTCATACGTTGTGCATGTATTTCCTATTTTTTAACTACATGCCTTCCTACATGTGTGAGAGTCACAACGAACAAGACAATGATCCGAACTGAATCATGTTTTGAAATATACACGGGTCATCCAAACTGAATTCAGATGCACGTAAGCAATGATGTCCCGAAGATCATCGTCACCAAGCCTTTCACAGACTTGTCATTCTTATTTGCATCTCTTCTCTTAAGCTCCTCCTTAATCGGATTCTCAAGGTTGATCTCCTTTTCTTCTCGTCTTCACTCCGATCGATTTTCAGACCTTTAGTAGCAGAAATGAGCTTCTTGCCCTCGAATTACAATATATTTTGTTATATCCAACTTCAAGTGCATTGCTTACAACCGTGTTTAAGTTTGGTATCGATTTATCCTTAGCTTAAAAAGAATAAAACAATATACAGAAAGAAATATTTGGCTTCGTAAACAAAGGTGCTATGTCATTAAAACAATTTTTCATGTGAGGGCAATTTTATGAAAACTTGTTTCAAGTAATCCCACATGGATCAAAGGATTAAAAATTTGCTAATTATTAAACTCTCGTGATTTATTTCTACACAAGTTGAGTTTATTACTTCATTGTTGTCTTCTAGTGTCGGATGTTGTTTACTAAAAATAGCATCAGGCTCTAAGAGGTTTCAATGTAGTTCTATACTAACATTTTATCTTTTTAATAGTCACTGAAAAGTTTGTATTAGCTTTTGATAAAAAAGGTAAAATGTTTTGGCTAGCTTTTGAGTTTAGCATTATATTGTTGGCTTGTATGGTTTGATGTTATTTATTGAAATAGATCTTGTTGTACAAGCCAACTATGTAAGTTCTCAACTCTATCTTTTGTGTTTTTAATTATCGAAGAACCTCTCTTTTTATGTAAATAGGCATTTAATCTATTTTAGGTTGCTTCATATTTAAATCTACTAGTTTCTTCATTATTCGTAACAGTTCTTTACTTGGAGGGTTGGAATCTTTCTATTCCATACATATTTGTTCCCGAGCTTTTTGAAATTACTAAAAGGGGTAGAGTCTTTGGAACAATACACATATTTTGTTTCGCATGGGTCTTGTTTATCAAGAGAAAATACGGAGTACACATTTTGATTCAACTCGTTGATGTCCCACTAGCGCTTATTGAGATTGGCACTCCCATTGCCATGAACGGCATGGTACAAGAATGTTTTTGTTCTAATAAAGTTTAGGTCTCTATAACAAGAACCTTAATTTAGTCTTACATTATATCTTTAGAACAATTTTTATATGGGCCATTTTTTTCTAAAACAACTTGTTTCAAGTAGATAACTTGGAAACGAGCCGAGCCAAGCACGAGACTGCTAGAGCTCGAGCTCGGCTCGTTTATATATATAAAGCTCGAGCTCGGCTCGTTTGTATATATAAAGCTCGAGCTCGAGCTCGTTTCGAGCCTTATATTTTGAGCTCGAGCTCGGCTCGTGAAAATTTTCAAAAGCTAGAGCTCGGCTCGGGCTCGACAAACTTATAAAACATGTTGAATGAAATAAAGCTCGAAAGCTCGTTAATCACATATAAGCTCGAGCTCGTTTATTTTTTTAAGCTCGTATATGGATAGAAAATGTATATACGAATATATTTTTAGGGCTCGTTTAGACTCGCTAGCTTAATCAAGATTTATATATAAAGCTCGGGCTCGAGCTCAATTGTTTAACGAGCCCAAATTTACGCTCTAACTCGGGCTCGAATTCGTTTAGCCTCGGCTCGTTCGAGCTTTTTACCAATCTGATTTTGAACTTTTCACGAACGGCTCGGCTCGTTTCCACCCCTAAATAGTCCCACATAGGTCAAAGGATGGAAAATTTGCTTATTAATATATTGTGATGTGTATTTACTATGTATGTTGAGATTTGTATTATATTGTTAGTTTGTTGTGTTTAATGTTGTTTATTGAAAAATATCATATCATCTGCAATAATCTCATTGTATAAGTTCTAACCTTAACTTTTAGCCTTTTTAATTTTCAATGTAAGTAGTACGATACATTATTCTCAACTTCTTATTAGTAACATGGTTGCATTATTGGCTCAATTGTTTAACATGTATCAAGAATTGTGGATAATGTTCATGACCGTACCATGAATCGGCAAAAATTTTGAAGGCCTTGTACGAAATTATATAATGGGGCCTTTCGTTAAACAATATTATATATAAAGTGTCACCGTTTATAAGATATAATGCAATTAGTTATCTAAACGTTCTAACATATTAGTCATTATATTTTCTCATATAAATACTTTTTTCTTCGTTAAAAATATGTCTACATATGCATATGATTATTAACAGTACAAATTTTAGGGCCCTAATAATTTTAAGGCCCTGTGCGGTCGCTCACCTTACACACCCTCAAAGACGGCCCTGATAATGTCATTGGCTACATATGTGTTGGTTAAAGAAATTGAAGAAAGGGAAAATAAAATAGAGAGTACTCGTATGACTCTTTTAAATCCAACTTGAGACAGTAAAATTGGCCAAGAATTGTTGTTTATAAAAGAAGGGGCCAACAGTTAACAATTGGTTACTTCACTTTTATAAAATTTCTTAAGTTAGTCGGTATTATGTTGGATTTATCATTCTACTGATTATATGGTTCCAAAATGATAGTTAAATGATATAAAAAGCAAAGGTAACATGGTGATGGTTGGATTCTCTGGTTATCATCTTTAGTTCTCATTCAAGAGGTCTAGTGATCAAATCTTGCATCTGAAAAAATGCTAATAACCAGACTGCCAAACTTTCACTTTTTTTAAAAATGATTTTATTTTTTTTAGGCTTTTGCATATATATCCTTTCGAAAATGCAAAATTGCATATATATCAAAAGCATGCATACAAACCATTGTACTATATGCATAAAAAAAACTTATACAAAAGATATATATTCAATTATTAACTTTGGGAGGGATATATATGCATTTTTGTCTTTTTTTTAGTATTATTTTTTTAACTTACTTCAGTCACACTCAAATACTTTTTAAAATTGACCTTTGTTTATCTCATTCCAACTATGGCTGACAACATTAAAGATAGTTTGTACACTTTATGCAAGAATGTTCGGAAGTAGGAAGCCAAATATCCTCCTTTTAAGACATACACCAAGAAAGAGGACATAAACTAACGGAAGTGAAGTAGTCCATCTTTCATTACTCACTAGACTTGGTACGAGATAATTCACACAAAAAGGCGTCATCCGTCGTGTTAGACATTATTCACAAGACTTGGTACAAAAAGCAAGATAATTCATATTAGCCCGATTTTTCCGAACAAAAATGGTTCAACCGGCCGGGTTGAACCAGATTTCAAAACACTAGTATTTATAGTCTTTCTCTTTAAAGTTTAAGTAAAGATATTCCAAAACAACAAATTGTTTTTACAACCTGCGTTTATACGCGGGTTTATAACTAACAATTTTGTTAGACCATAAAACAAGGGTGATAGTTAGAAGTTTAAATTTGCAACAAGTGATGCTCTATGTTTAACTTGTGATCTAAAGTTCGTTATGCTGTCCATTGAACATGTTCCATTTATCTTTGTAACTTGAGCTACAAGAAGGTCGAATATGTTGACATATGTGTTTTGGTAACTTTAACACACATGTGCACCAAAAGGTGATTTAGTGGAAAAAAAAAATCTTAATCATTTGCCTACTAATCAATGTTCACAAAAGGTTTTGGGAATATGACATCTTTACAAATTGTTTTATAACTAATTAAATCGAGTTTGCTTATAACTTTTTATGTTTTTAAACCAAAAATACTTGTGGCCTATTGGTTTACCAAAAACAACATTTAAGTTCTTAAGTAACAAGGTGATCGACTAGTCTTTCTTGTTGCGTTTGTATTAGCTTTTGATAAAAAGGTAAAATGTTTTGTCTAGCTTATGTCTTATCTTGAGAATGAACAGTTGTGCGACTGAACCATGGTGAATATCCAACTCCAAGTGCATATACTGTCACCAAGTGAGTTTGGTATCGATTTTCACAGCTTGAACAATGTGTAAAAAACGAAAGCATTGGATTACGACAACAAAGGTGTTATGTTTGTCTTTAGCATAACTTATTGTATGGATTACATTTCTGAAAACTTGTTTCAACTAGTCCCACATGGGTTGGAGTATAGAAATTTTCCTTATTAATATACTGTGGTGTATATTTTCTAACCAAATTGAGGTTTGGCTTGTATTGCTTGGTGATGTTTATTTAAAAATCTCACAAATCCGTTCATGCTCATATAAGTTCTTAACCTTGACTTTTTATTTTTATAGTACTTTTATAAAGGGAAATGATAAGTGGACCTAACTAAAGAGGCCTAAAATGAGACATAATGCATAAATGAATTGTACGGTAGGACTTTTTATTTTTATAGTACTTTTATAAAGGGAAATGATAAGTGGACCTAACTAAAGAGGCCTAAAAGAAGACCTAATGCATAAATGAATTGTACAGTACCGTACAATTCATTTATGCATTATGTCTCATTTTAGGCCTCTTTTATAAATATTGAAGAATCTCTTTTCTTAATGTAATTAGTATGATGCCTTATTCTCAATTTCTTATTAGTTACATGGTCGCATTACCAGTTTGTTGGTTCAACATGTCTCAAGAACATGATTCGATGTTGTGCATCTTAGCGATCGTAAAACTTATTAAGATATCAAAACAACAAGTACTAATAAGATGATTATGAAAACTTAAACTATATGAGAAAATCTATAACAAATTAACATTGATATCGTATCATTGGTCACGAACTCATGCTCATAATGTAGTGCATGTATGTCTTATTGTTATACAACATACCTTATATACATCTTCATCAATGCTCAGATTATGTGTATCTTGTTTCCATACATATCCAGTCATCAGACTAAATCGAGGTGTAAGCAAGCAAGATGTCTTGAACAACATCACCAAGTCTTTCACAGACTTTTCATTCTTATCTTGGGGATAAACTGTGGTGTGACTGAACAATGGTGAATATCCAACTCCAAGTGCATTGTCACTAAACAACTGTGTTTGAGTTTAGTATCGATTTTCATAGCTTAAGATGTTATGCCTATAGAACAAATATTTGTATTGGTCATTTTTCTTAAACTTGTTTCAAGTAGTCCCACATGGATCAAAGGATGAAAATATTACTTATTAATATACTCCACCGTGTATTGGTTATACAATTTAGGATTGGTATTATATTGTATGTTGGTAGTGTTTGATGTTGTTTATTGAAAATACAACATTGAACATTGAAAATGTGCCATATAACTCTTAATTTGATTTTTTGTTCTTCGATTATGAAAGAGTTTGTCTTTTTATGTGATTAGTACCACATCTTATTCTCACTTTCTTATTAGCATTGTAGCATTGTTGGTCATCATAACTAATGTTAAAGTTAAGGCTATGCACAATGGCGACCTAGTTCGTCGCCGCCACATCACTTCCTTCCACCTGACGACTTACCTAGTTACAAAGGGTGACCGAGATTTTTTAAATTCAAGTATTTTTAAAAACAAAACTAAAATTCATTAATAAAAATACTTAACATTACAACAATAATTAAAAACTTAAACTAATAAAACGTAGACGTTACAATACCTATTAAAAACTGAAAACATCACAAAAAATCTTCATCGTCAGTTACGTCTTCGTCACTTTCGTCTTCGGCTTCAATCTCTTGATTGTCTGCATTTTCACGGTTTCTCCAAATGTGTTCGACCAAATCAGATTTTATGCTGCGTATACTCCATGAACTCCGTAAACTCGCTCATAACTTCTTTCTCGTCGGAAGACGAAGAATTAAAAAATAACTCGTAAGACATAATTATCAAAATGTGTTTGAAAGTGTTTATGAGAAGTTGTTTGAAATTGTGTGTTTAAAAATGTGTTTGAGTTTGGTATTTATAATGTTGTAAAAGTGGTAAAGTTTATTTATTTATTTATTTTTAATAGGAAACAGTAGCAATTTTTTGGATATATGTGGCTTTACACTCGGTTGAGGAAGCAACCTTCTTCCTCCCTTTTCTTTTCCCAACCGACCACAACCTTCATAGCCACAGTGGCTCGACCGACCTTCACCGAAGCAACCGACCGAGCTTCACCGAAGCCACTGCGCATAGCCTAATAAAGATACAAAAATACCATTAAATAATAACTTGGTAATGTTTGATGTCTCGAACAAAAACATGACCTAAGTCTTTCACATACTACAAAAGGTCTTATGTGATTTTATATTAAGAAAGTTTGTTTGCTTTGGGCTTAGCCCCGTTTAGTACGTATTTACAACAAACACTGTTAGCGGGTTATTATTCTGAAAGAAGTATTTGCCATGTAATTATACTGTCACGTGAAATATTATCAAGTTTTGAGAAATAATTCAGTCTCCCATTATGTCTTTAGAACAAATTTCTATATGGGCCATTTTTTCTGAAAAGTAGACAAGTAAACATAGGTCACATGATGGAAAATTTGCTTATTAATATATTGTGATGTGTATCTTGTAGGGGTGAGCAATCCCGACCGACACCCGACTCCCGTCCCGATCCCGACACCGACTCCCTTCCGATACCGACGACGACTATAATCGGGTCGGTAGTCGGTTTGCGCTTCGTAATCGGATTCGGACGGTCGGGAGTCGGACGTCCCAGAAAACGCAGCCAAAATCAAGATTCGGGACGAATCAGAACCATTATCGGGATTCGGGACGAGTTGGGACCAGTATCGGGTCGGGAGTCGGTTTGGGTTTTTCCCCATTGTCAGTATCGGGATTGTTGGTTTGTAGTGTTTAATGTTATTTATTGAAAAATAACATCCTCCCCTATATAAGTCCCACATGTCTCAAAAACAAGATGTTGTCATAGCTAGCGTAAAACTTATTAAAAAAGGTCAAAAAAAAAAAAAATCATCAAAACTCAAAATTGAAGTAAAAAAATCTGTGAGTAACACTGATATGTAACATTGGCTGCAAATGATCATAAGTTGCGTGTCTCACTACTATATCTTGTAGTCATAATCAACGAGACTACAAGACAATGAAACAAACTACTAGTATTTTAAAAGAACAAACAAACAAACAAAAAAACCATAATCATGAAATCAGTTATCATAATATATGTGCAGCTCAAAGCAGTTGAAGAAAGGGAAAAAAATTATGAGTACTCGTATGATTCTCTTTTAAATCCAACTTGAGACAGTAAAATTGCCCAACAACGGTTTGTTTATAAAAGAAGGGGCCAACAGTTAACAAAATGATAGTTAAATAATATAAAAGTAAAGGTAACACATGGTGATGGTTGGCTTTGTTGGTTATCATCTTTACTTCTCATTCAAGAGGTCTAGTGATCAAACCTCGCATCACTTGAAAAAATGCTAATAACCAAAAACCTAGGTATCGTCTTTTTTAAAAAGATTTTTTAAGCTCAATTCAGCTATGTTTAAATACTTTTCAAAATTGCCTTTCTTTTATCCTCATTTCAGCTATGTCTGACAACACATGAAAGATACTTTTGTGCCAAAGAACCAAACCATAGACTTCTTAGTACCGGTGAAGGATATGTTTTTAGATCTCGCGTTGAATAACTCCTTCATTTTATTGTAAATTACTGGTGGATACTCAAAGTTGTAGAAGTAGAAAAGTAGTCGATAATAGATCACTTTGTTTAAACCAAGGTTATAAATAGCGTGAGGCGTGGCGTGGCGGCATTACCAAACCTTACGCCTTTGCAGCTAAGGCGAAGCTTTTGCGTTTATAAAGCGTAACATAAGGCGGCACAAAGTATGAAAATATTTATATATTTATATCATAATTTATATATATCGAGTTTAAAAAACATGTGCCATAAGGCGGCGTGGCGGCATGACGTGGCGTGATGATCAAGCCTCATGCCTTTGCGAAGTATTTGTTAAAATTATCAAGACAATCACGCGAAGTATGCTCACCCATTTGCAAATATTCATCAAACGCATCGGGTGAGGTGTCGTACGCCAATTGGCGTATGGCAGACGTACACTTCATAAGAACACTTAAACTCATTCGATCCGTACAATCGGGTGATTGGCTAAAGAAGTTTAAATGATCCGAATATTTTCGGAAGTATAAGATTCAAAACCTTCGACTATTTGCAGAAATAGTTTTCGGCTCATACAAAATCTTCTACGAAAATTCTGCTTCGAATACTTACAACCTTCAATGAAATAGTCGCTACGCATTTAAACGTTCTTCTGCAAGCTCACATTCACGATATATATGGGTACGAGTTAAGCGAGGTTGAGACGCTTCTTGTTCCAACTGTTGCTGATACTCGTACGCGGCCATCATAAATTCGAAGTCAGTATCGTCATCAACGTCTTATCATTGCTGAGGTAATTCATCAATTTGATTCGGATCCATTGTGAATGAACTTGAATTTGAATTATGGAAGTGTGAGAGAAATATATAAACTTGAATTTGAATTATGAAAATGTGAAGAAAAAAAATAGTGTTTTATTTGAGTATTTATAGTGGTAAAAAAATAGTTTTGATTTTTTTTTTTTTTTAATTTTAATTCAAATTAGCCGTTTAAAAGGAAAGGAAAGGGTGGGGAAGTGAATTTTTTATATATATATATTTTTATTATTAAACCTTGGCTCTAACGCACGTTATCACGTTAACGTGCCATGTTTAACACAACTTTAACGCTGCCTTTGGTGTGGGTAACGGGCAATAACGCCGGGGCGTTACCCATTAACGCTTGCCTGCGTTATTATACCGTTCGCTCTAAGAAATTTTTTTTTATATGGGCGACTTTTTTAAAAACAACTTGTTTCATTCAGACAAATAGTCCCACATAGGTCAGAGATGGAAATTTTGCTTATTAATATATTGTTGTGTGTATTTTCTATTCAAGTTGAGATTTGTATTATATTGTTAGTTTGTTGTGTTTGATGTTGTTTATTGAAAAATAACATCATATTCGATGGACTCCTATATAAGATCTAAACTTAACTTTTTTGTCTTTTTAATTATCAAAGAGTTGGTTTTTTTGAATGTAATAATAAGTACAATACATTATTCTCAATTTTTTATTAGTAACATGGCATTATAGGCTCAATCGTTCAACATGTCTCAAGAACCAGATGATATCATAACTATTAAAAAGATGATCATCAAAACTCGAAATTTAAGAAAAAATCCATGAATAACACTGATATCTTGCAGTCAAAACATACTTTCATACATGACAATGAAACAAACTATTACTAATATTTTGAAAGAACAAACAAACAAACAAAAAAACCATAATCATGAAATCAGTTAATCAGTTTATCTTAATGTATGTGTAGGTTAAAGAAGTCACTACTACAGATTGTGAAATAGAGCCCCCTTAATAGAACCCGGTTTTAGTGAAAAATGGGCTCTAAAGGGATTCAAAAGGGTATAGAGCCATGTTTTTTGTTACAAAACCGGGATCTATTTTAGAAAACTTTAAAGCCGCATTTTCTACCTCAAAACCGGGCTCTATTCTTTATAAAGAGCCATGTTTTCTCCTTGAAATCCGGGCTTTATCTAAAAGATCATTAGAGCCCCCGTTTCTTTTACAAAACCGGGCTTTATCAAATTATGCTTTGTAAGACCATAACATTGTTCTTCAAAATGAAACGAAAATATTGAAGACTTTTGGGCGGGTTATTTCCCTCCCCAATTTTCATACCTTTCACAATTCCCCCTCTTCACTTTCACAACCCCAAACCCTCCAACTTTTTGTGCCGCTTAACATCACCACTTAACCAACGTCACACACACCACCAATGTCGCACACCATTGCCGTCATAGGAAACCTTCGTCACGCAACCAAGCCAAAAACAACAGACTAATCGAATTAGGAGGTACCAATCTGCTACAATTGATGTTGTTGTTCAATTAGCCTTTTTATTAGATCTCATTAATGTTGTTGTCAAGGTTTATTTAGGAATAAGTTGCGTTTGTTTATATGTTTTTTTTATTGTTAGGTAATAAAGTCTTCATTTTGGAATGAATTGTTGAAATTAATTGTTTTAAATTAGTTGTAAATAGGTGTTTTGATGGGTTTTGCTACGATAAATGGTTGTTTTGGCTGTGCTATTTGTTGTCATAAATGGGGCCTTTGGTCAAACTTTTTTGCCTCATAAATAGGCGACACATACATTGGACGATGGAGATAGATCTCTTGAAGTTTTTGAGGAGTCAAAGAAACTAAAACAAGAAGCACCTAAGATACACAAAGTTGTAATATAACTTAACATATGTGTTATAAGAAGAAATTTGATCCACCCATCCAAAAATTTTTTTGCTATTGTTGCAGGAGCTCCTTGTTGATAGTGGCGATGTAGTCAATATGTTACAGTAGGTTCAAAAACAAGATGGCTGTTATGCTACTTTGGCTCCAAAGGTATACTTAAGTACTTGTGTCTATTTTTTAAAATCAATATTAATCCGGGTGAGTTCAAGTGTATCATGATGTATATATAGAGTACGTTTTAGGTAGAATAGAAAATGAATAAAGGGCTACGGCTCACTTGAAACTATACACTAAGTATGTTGCAATGAAAGCCTAGGCAAAGACGGATTGATCATAATCTGTCATTGCATATATAAGAGGTGATATAAATTGGGGGCGGCAAATGGATCAGAGGCATGCCAAATTGTCGAATGGCTAAATGTTGTAAATCTGTTATTCAAATTTTATGTTTCTGTAAAATCATAAATGAGACTTTTCTAGTATAAAGGGCTTGGTTTTTTATGCAGCTAAATCACGTATTCAAAACAAGAGATATTGTGACAAAGAATGGGAAAAAGTTGGCTAAAGAAAAAAAAAATGTCCAAGAGACCAAGACCGAGGAAATTTTGGACGGTGAGAGTTTCCTTGATTAAGAATTTATTCGTCCTGAGGTAAGCTATGTTATTTTGTAGAGACAATAAAAATCCCTTTTGATACATTTTCTACTATAACACGTTTGAGCATTAATTGTTGCAATCATATTCAGTTGTTAATCTTATTGCCAATGACAGTAATTGCGCTCAAATTAGTTAATAGGCTCATTTGGGACAGTATATCGTTCAAAGTGGCATGGTTCGGTTACTACTGCATAGTGCATACGGTCATTTCTATATATTAACACAGTCAAAATTTGTATAAAGAATAAATTTGTTTTATTGTAGGATGTTGCTGTTAAGGTGTTGACAGCCCAAGAGCTTCATGATAATCAAATGAGGGAATTTCTGAGAGAGGTATACCCCTAGAATATAACATTTATCTTTGACTTCTGCCTTCATTTTTTGTGAAAAGATTACTTAGTATTCATCTGTTTTAACTTGTCTTGCCATGTCTTGTAAGGTTTCGATAATGAAACGTGTGCGCCATACTAATGTCGTTCTCTTCATGGGTGCGGTCACTATGCACCCACCTTTTTCAATTGTGACGGAGTATCTCCCTAGGTGAGTTTTTCTTGTATTGGAGCATTGTGAATAATGCCCATTACGTGCGGGATTGGATATGTAATGATAGAGGTGGAAATTTAAACCCATTTATTTATGAACGAGTCGATCTTGTAACACTTCGACTATGTGGAAGTGGTCAAACTGGCTGAAAAACAGACAATAAAAGTATTGTAGATTTGAACCCACTCATAGTCAATAATGACCTGTTTTATCCACCAATTTTTATTTGTTACCAAACCTGCCCATCTGGCCACCTTACAATGGGTCTCAAAACTTTTTCATGTTTCTATTACAGAGGTAGTCTCTTCCGCCTTCTACACCACCCAGCCTCTGGAGAAGTAATAAGCATGAAAAGACGGATGCGCATTCCTTAGTACATGAAGACGAATACTCCCTTTTTTAGTTTAAGGTACACATTAACTTTTTATTAGCTAGAACTGGGATAAACAATCA
The DNA here is from genome assembly GCA_910596185.1 of Chrysanthemum makinoi. Taxonomy (NCBI): domain Eukaryota; kingdom Viridiplantae; phylum Streptophyta; class Magnoliopsida; order Asterales; family Asteraceae; genus Chrysanthemum; species Chrysanthemum makinoi. Next base: position 19,596,770 of record OU343222.1, read on the forward strand.
CACAACATTCTAATACCTTCTTCGTGCAGGCAAAAGGCATCAATTATCTCCATTGTCTTAGTCCCCCTATTGTTCGCTCAGATCTTCAATCTCCAAACTTATTGGTTGATAAAAAATGGACCGTAAAGGTACATAAACAACATATGTTTTGTTCTATTCAATTGTTTAACCCAACGTTTATATTAAGTAGATACCATTTCTGAAACACAGGTTTGTGACTTTGGGTTATCAAGATTCAAAGCGGATACCATTATCTCATCTAAAGCCATTACTGGAACTGTAAGCTTCACTCGTCTACTTTCACTATGTGTGCGCGCTCACAAATAGTTCCTTCATTATTAAACATTTGAAGCGTATTTATTCCTAATATTAAGGATATAAATCCAATCAATGTGTTCATATAATTCATCTCATCTGTCTATGTCCATTATATGCTCATATATCATTCACATTATCTTCATATTTTATTATATCAATATCAAATTCATTTAATGATGATTTCAGCCTGAGTGGATGGCCCCAGAAGTCCTTCGAGGGGAGCCAACAGATGAAAAATCGAATGTGTACAGTTTTGGCGTGATTATATGGGAGCTCCTAACCATGCAACTTCCATGGAATGCGCTTGGGGCTGCTAAGGTTTGTTCAACCAAAAAACCTGTTCTTTTGTCTGTTTTTTTTTTAAAAAAATTCATGGAGCACAAAAATCTTAGTGGATGAATTTCGATCCACTTCAGCAGACCAACTGGATCTTTTTATTCTCTTCTAGTTTTTTTTATTTCTGATCTCAAATGAATCATAATTTCAGGTGGTTGGAGCTGTGGCATTCCAGAATAGGAAACTTGCAATACCTGCTAATACCTCTCCCATGTTAGCCTCCCTTATGGAATCTTGCTGGGCCGAGTAAGAATCTTCATCACCTTATAGTTTCATAACCATTAGACGTGGAAAAGATGGGTAGGTTGGGTATTTGGTCAAAACGGGTAATTACACAGTGCATGTGGATACAGGTCGGGTCAGGGTGAGTTGTCCCGCTGGTGGCAGCCACTTTTTGTTTATTTAGAGACTTCTTTTCTTTCTCAAGAATAGCAATGTCTTAGATCGGATTACAAAAACAGGCTAATGCATCGCTCAACCCATTTGACTTCTTTTGTAGTCAAACATTTTTAAAATGACCCGTTTGAGATAAAAGATATACCACCAAAGACCTATTCGTTGGTAAATGTGATGAAGTTATACCACTTATAGCCAACCATTAGCTCAAACATTCTTCTTAACGTGCTTTGCATTTTATTGCATAAGAAGGTGGTATATTTGGTTCATTTACATTTTGATAACAACAATCTTTCAAGTACATTTTGTGCAATTATAATTGAACCAAATATTAGTCTAGTGAAGACATGTATGTCTAAGAAGCAAATGCATATAAAGACATGTATGTCTAAGAAGCAAATGCATATGAGTAGACGACTACAGATCATAAACTAAAACTAAATTATGTATTATTTTGTTTTAACCTTAGCTCATTTTCAGAGTTTAAAACATGTCACAAGGTTTATGTTAAAACATACTGTGTGTATTGCATATTTGATGCAATAATGTTTAAAATCTAGAAAGCTAGTTGAGATATCTAATGGTGATAGATAATTGAGGTTAGCAAGTTTTCTATAAGAAAATTGTCATTTTAGGTAGTTGTGAATTTGTCTACGAATCAGTTTATGTGAAAACAAATGGTGGTTTATTTGGTTCATTTACACTTTAATAACAACAAGATATTATCGAAGCTGCAGGTGGCTCTTTTCATCTGGTCAAGTGTCAAGTGGGTCAAGACACAGACTCGACGTCCTACTCAGAACTTGAAATGTGTTGTTTGCAAGAGTAGTCACAAGATTAATCTCGATGTATCAATAGAAAGTAGCTGTATTATCAGGGGATCTTTTCTTATCTGAATCAATATAATGTTCATTTGGCCAAAAGGAATTGGATTTCATGACTGTATTATTTTTTTTATTTTTTTTTTATTCACATAGAGCCATGTTCTTTGATAGAAAACCTGGCTCTATAACACGTAATAGAGCCCGTTTTCAAAACCGGACTCTATTTGCCTTTCGCATAGAGTCCCTCCCCCTTTGTGCCCTCATGAAAAACCGGGCTCTATCAACCTTTTCAACCGGGCTCTATGTTCATTTTTGTAGTAGTGAGTTGAAGAAAGGGAAAAAAAAAAAATTTATGAGTACTGGTATGACTCTCTTTTAAATCCAACTTGAGACAGTAAAATTGGACAAGAATAGTTTGTTTGAAAAACTGAGACAGTAAAACAGTTAAGGGTTGGTTACTTTACTTTTATAAAATTTAATTGCTTAAGTTAGTCGGTATTATCCTGGAGAAAAAGACATATATAAATCGTAAGTCTTTACCATCGCTAAAATCATGTGAAACACTAAAATGTGAAAGATTATAAAAAAGAAACGCTTATATATAACCTATCGAAATAAGCAAAAGCCAAGCACCGGCCACAAACACTAAAATGTGAAAGGTAAAAAGTTTCAACCAAATTTGTTTGAATAACGAATTACGTAGCATAAGTTTATAAAAAGTAATTTTACTTCAACAAAATAAACACTAAAAAAACATAAGCAGCTCAGCCACATACTTGTTTATTACCACAAATTGCACAAATAAATGAAAAAAATAAGCAATCGTAAACACCCCTATAATCACTTGGGGGACTACCGAAACCCATAAGATTATAATATCGACACTAAACTTTAAAAAATCAGTAAGAATTTCAGATTTTGCGTTAAATAGCCTAGAAATACCACAATATACTTATTTCAAATTATATATGTGCTTAATTAACATAAACTAAGATTATAACATAAACTATTTCATTCTTTGGCTTTATATATGTGCTTAATTAACTCTTTAATTATTGTTCCTAGTCACAAAAGGTGACAACATCTTGGGTTGTTACGACTTATTAGTTTAAATATAGTCGATCGTAGCAACATAAGAAAGAAAAGAATAAATAAATAAATAAAAATTTGAGAACTCATAGTTATGTTGTTCTTGCATCAGTAAAGAAGTGTCTATTCACTTCAACATATGTTGCACTAACAACAATATACTTATTTCAAATTATATGAACCATATACTCCAAGGTATATAAGCTAGCAAGAATTTGCTTCTTTGATCTATGTGGGATTGAAAACTTAGTTTTCGAAAAAGGCAATTAGGAAAAAAAAAACTGTACCAACTATCGATTTCAAGTAATCCTACAGCCTACATGGAGTAAAGGATGTAAAATTTGCTTATTTGTATACTCTCATATATGCATGTTGAGTTTGGTAGCATAATGCTTGGTTTTGGTAATTGATGTTGTTCATCAAAAAATAACATTAAAAACCATGATCCGCCGTATATATAAGTTCTCAGCTTATTTTTTTTTATCTTTTTAACGATCGAAATGTTTTTTTTTATAAAGGCAACAATCTACCATATTCTTGGTTTCTTATAAGTACATATGGTCGCATTACTGGTTTGATCAACATGTTTCAAGAACGTGATGTTGTACGTCATAGCTATCGTAAAACTTATTAAGATATTAAAACACCAAAAACTAATAAGATGATTATAAAAGCTTAAATTTTAAAAGAAAATATGTGACAACATTGATATTGTATCATTGATTACCTAACTCATAAGCATACGTAGTGCATGTATATCTTACTGTTATATATAACATAGCTTATATACATTATTGTAGTAAACAACGACACTTAGGTGACTTTATATACATGTTTGTAGTCAACATACCTTATATACATCTTCATCAATGCTCAACATTCTGTGTATCCTGTTTCGAAACATAGACTGAATCCAGGTGTAACTGATGTCTTGAACAACAACATCACCAAGTCTTTCACATACTTGTCGTTCTTATCTTGGGGATGAACTGTTGTGTTACTGAACAATGGTGAATATCCAACTCTAAGTGCATTGTCACTAAACAATTGTTTTTGAGTTTGGTATTGATTTGTAAGAGCTTGAAAAGAATAAAACAATGCGTAAAAAGAGGAAGCATTTGATTACGGCTACAAAGGTGTTATGTCTTTAGAACAAATATTTGTATTGGTCATTTTTCTTCAACTTTTTTCAAATAATGCAACAACTAGTTACACGTATTTATCAATGTTTTAAAAATCGGGTCTCGAATCAACCCGATCGAGTCAACGGGTCATTGGGTCAATCGACCGCGGGGTCAACCCAGTTTTTCATTTATTATACAATACCACACACCTTGGTAAAGTTAAAATAAAAAGACATATATCAATAAAAAGGATAGAAAGGAAAGTTTAAAAAAAAAATCTCAAAAAATTTCTAAAGATCGGGAATGTTGGTGCATAAAAATTTTGTGAAAGAAGCTTTTCTAATTTTGACTTTTTATACTTTTTTTTAAAGCACGAAAAATTAATTTTGATGCACAAAATTATTAACTTATTTTAGTTTGATGTGCAATGTTATTTTGATGCAAAATGTTTAAAAAAAAATTGGGTCCAAAAACGGATTTTTGATACACAAAAAAACGATTTAATGCACAAACGTTTTTTTTCATAATTCTTTTTGGCAAAACTATCCACCTTTAGAAAAACTTCCTTTATAACTTTTTTATGCACCAACATACCTGATTTTGTAGAATTTTTCGAGAGCTTTTCTTAAAAAAAATATTTTTATTCTTTTTACGAATTTGTCTTTTTATTTGATTATATCACATATTTGGTTTATAAAGCACATACAATTCAACGAGAATACATGTTTTAAACTTAAACACAACATTATCCATCTCCATGATCAATCAAAACTATATATATATATTTTATAAAATAAAACTAAAATAAAATAAAAATATTACCCATGACCTGCTTTGGTGAATCAGGTTGACTTGTTAGAGCATAAATCAGGGGTGATTTGGAAAAAGTGATGCTCTGAGTTTGACTTGTGTCCATTTATCTTTGTAACATGAGCTACAAGAAGGTTGAATAAGTCGACGTGTGTTTAGGTATTAAGCAAAAGTAAAAACATATAGCGTAACAAATTGTGTATAATTTATAGGGGTAATTCTGAGAATGCATTTTTTGCTCAAGGTGTCATCACTTTTTAGGCAAAAAGTTTGGGTATTTCCAAAATAGACTTTGAGACTTGCGACTTTTTCCTTCCAATGTAAGAGTGCCAAGTGTCCTGACACTTTTCAGAATCCAATCATTTCCGTACCTATGATTTATAGTCGACTAATATCCAACGACTTTTTAAGATTCGCGCGATTTTTTTTTGATATTTTCGAGAAAAAAGTCAAACTTTAGAAAGTATTATTTTATTCCTTTTGCTCCTTCCCAATGTCGAGCGACTTAAGCGAATTAATTTGAGCGGTTTTTAACAAAATAGTACTTTTGTACTCTTATCCAATTTTTACACCACGGTAAAAATACTTTTTACTTATCGCATATCTTTCCTAACCATTGAATTAGAATAACACATACATTACACCCCCATTACAAAATTACTCCTACAAGTCAAGAACTATCGTCTTCTCGAAATCTCAAAAAAAATGTTTCGTATTCGGGTATGTATTTTTATGTTGATATATATAAATTGTTCGTATATTTGTTTTTCCCCTTATTTATTTGAAATTAATCATGTTTAATAGTAGTTTTGCAACAACAATTTTGTTTATTTAAGTTAGCAAAACGTTTTAGATTGTGTTGGGGTTTGTAATTTATCTCGTGTGTGAGATGTGATTCTTTGTTGTTCTACCTTTTTGCAATAAATGCATTAAGCAATGGAAATATATTTGGTATTTGTTACAAAATTGTACTGTGAGGCTTTGATGATTGAATGCAGCTTTGTTACTCCCCTTATATGTAATTAAGTAGAATATGTTTTTTATTTTATTTTCTTTATTTATTTTATTTTTTCATTTGTAGGAATATGAGGCGAAAATCATCATCAGAAGTAAACCAAACTACTTTTCTTTAATAAAATCCAAGTTGGATAAAAACGAAGGAAGTTGTTTCGGCAACTTGTTTCGTAAATGGTTGGACCTTTTCTTATTTTGACCACGAAGCACATATGATAGATTATATTTTACAAAAACAATGTTATCCTAATGAAAATCATTATGATATGCCGATTGTATATTATATTGATGACCGTCCCCTACATTTCGGTCGTCCAGATTTTTCGCTTATCACCGGTTTTAATTTCGAAAAGTAAGTTTTGAAAATATGGATCCGGACACCTCAATTTTATGTCAAGGGTTTTCCCAAAACTTTCAGGTTCAAAAATTACAAACTTAGATATTCTTGGCCTAATTGAGGATGAAGAGGCATTTAGTATCATATGCGGCGAAGATGCAGACGTCTTTGTCTATTGTTAGCTTTGGAGGTTATCTTCATGGGCAGATTATTGGTTCATGAAGTTGATGTTTCTCTCATGCGATTAGTTGAAAACCTAGATGATTGGGATGCCTTCCCATGGGGAGAGCATATTTGGAGGCATTTGTATCATGAAATTTTGATGTTGCGATAAACACAAGTGGGATTTCCTTCAAGGTATTAAGAAAGACCACAAATTTGTTCCAACCTATACACTGCCGATTCGTTTGGGCTTTCAAGGTTAATATTTTATATATCAATATACACTGGATTCATTTTATGTATCAATATTTTATGTTATTATTTTTATTGAAATTCCAAAATCCGAATAGATTTGGATACTAGAGTCTTTTGAAAGAAGCATTCTATGGTGGAATAAAGTTCCTGATATTATGCCAAGAGGAGTAACGTGGTCAAAGAATACACCCTTCAAAAGATCTGATTATAAGTTTCTTTTGGAAAGGTAAAAGTAATATTTAAAATTTTCTTATTAATGCAATTTTTTTTCTACATTAATGCAATCTTTTATTGAACATTATTATTTGATTTAACAGATTCCAATCCGTTAAAGAACTTACACCGACAATAGCCGAGAGGAGATCGATTGGTATATAAAGTTTACGGCATTTTTCCATGATTACATACCTAGAACTCCACCAGTGAAAACAACACATCTTTATGACGAGTGGTTGAAGAAGATGGCCGCAGCACGCAAACGTGGCAAGACCGAAAGGAAACATTTACCTATCATACGCAGGAGTGAGAGCAGTATAATAGAGATCAGCATAACACATGATCGTGTTATTACAGAGTTAAATAAGCGTTTGTTCAAACTTGAGGCAATTATTCAGGTTATTAAAGCATTTGTTCAAATTCATAGACCCATCAATAATTACACGACTACTGATAATAATATACGTCCCTTTTTCAGGTTCTTGCTCGAGAAAGAAATGGGGTAATATATCCTTTTTTTCCGTATATATACTTTTACATCATTAGGAACCTGCTAGCGATGGATTTCAAACCACTAGCAGTTGATTCATATACTCTAGCAGTGGATACACAAAATTTACAAAATAGCCCTTCAATTATCCTTTTTCAGAACCGCTGCTAGTTGGATTCAAAACCACTAGCAGTGGATTCATATACTCTAGCAAAGAGATACACAAAATTTACAAAAAGCCCTTCAATTATCCTTTTTCGGAACTCGCTAGCGTGGATTCAAAACCACTAGAAGTGGATTCATATACTCTAGCAGTGGATACACAAAATTTACAAAACAGCCCTTCAATTATCCATTATCAGGAACCTGCTACCAGTGGATACACGAAATTTACCAAACAGCCCTTCAATTATCCAATATCTTTCGTATATATGCTTTATATAAATACTTATTTTCATTCTTAGGAGAAATTGGAGTTAACTAATGATCTTCGGCATCTTAGTGCACAGTTTTGTGATAAGCTTAATCATGATTTTCTTGACTTGTTTGAGTCAAGTCAGTCAAGCATTGATACTAGTTCATCAGGGCGGCTAGATGAATTTTCTGATGACGATCTTGCAAAGGTAATTTACAAAATCAGTAAACAAGTGTAAAACTATTTCCGTACCATAACATATCATAACGATAGGTTCTTTATAAACGCTGAATTTATTATCCAAGAAGAATTTAGGTTGCGACATGAAGAATTAGAAAGTGCCCGGTTAAAAGAGCAGCAGTTGATGCAACAAGAGAAGAGGTTAAGGATGGAAGAAGACAAGTTGATAATGAGGGAAGAGGAAAAGAGGTTGCAGTATGAAAATGAACGAAAGAAAAGGGGAGAAGCAATCATGAACTCAGATCATATGAAAGCCAAGAGAGCGCTTTTGCGTTTCCAAGAGGAGTGAACAACGTTCGGGTGAAGCTAATTCGTATTATTGGACCAAGGCATATGCTGAAAAGAAAAGACGATGCACTAGGTTACCCGATCCGATATGAGTGAAAAACTTAAATTTGTCACGCCTTGGGTTGAGGTATGAAAAATACTTCTGGACAACCTTTTAAAATATATCTTGATTATAAGTTTAATCGTTTCATATACTAGGATCTTGCACGCTCCACCGATGCTGTCAACAGAGTTCATTTTACAAATGAATTTGACCTAATTTCTTGGACAAATAGGACCACTTAACTGCAAGTTTCCTTGGTGTGACGATGTGTGTGTGGATAGAAGGTTTTGGGAAAGTTTGGTTTGCTTAGACCCGCCTAAGAAAGGTTGGCTAAGGGATAAGGCAAGTACTCATACAACTGTACCTACATAATTGATTTCTTATAATGTTTATCACACTCATTCATGTTTCGAAATTTACAGCACATAGAGTTGTGGGTTAATTACCTTTGGCATGTTAGGCCCGATACGGCTGATTGGGCGATGGTTAGTAGCTATTTTCTTCATCTAGCTGCAGTTGTTTCCCCTGTAATTATACAAGAATAACACATCTATATGGATGACCAAATATAGCAAACATGTATAGATAGTGCAGGTGGAATTTATATATACGTACTTCAACAGCCGATTGAGAAAATGTTTCATTCAAATTAGGTAAATTGAGATGACTGGGATCATGATCTGGAATGTGATCATCTAAAGGCAATGGTCCGTCGTGAAGACAATATTCCACAAGCTGCGACATAGTTGATGGAAAAGCGGCAGGGTCTATATAAGTAAGACCAACTTGTTCGTTTTCAGCATTTACACAACTCGATTTGTCGCAATTCTGTAGTTAACCAAACTGATTTAGGTATGTAACAAAAAAACAATAAAATAAAAAAGTACTACTAAAAGGAACATAACCTTATTATAATAAGCCGAATGAACATCACGAGAATGAAGCTCAAACAAACTAGGACTATCATTCCAGTTTTCATTATGAATTGGACTTGACGTCTGAATTTCCATGGCATTTAGGCCAAAACAACCCTCATCCGATTTGCCGTGCGTATGAGTTGAAGTCTGAAATTTAAAATATACAATCAATTATACTACTAAAGAAACCTGCTAGCAGTGGATTCAAAACCACTAGCAGTGGTTTGATAGACGATAGCAGTGGTTTGATAGACAGAGCAAAGTGGGTTTGATAGACACTAGCAGTGGTTTGATAGACGATAGCAGTGGATACATCAAATTTACAAAAATAGCCCCTCAAGTGATACATTAAAGGAACCTGCTAGCAGTGGATTGAAAACCGCTAGCAGGGGTTTGATAGACCATAGCAGTGGATACATCAAATTTACAAAACAACTCCAAGGAGGAATGAAATTCACGTGTGGGTACATTTACTACAAAGCCTCATTATACTTACGACTTACGAGTTTTTAAAAGAAGTTGTAATATACGTGTCTCATTTTCTAATTCAAAGTTCTTACGAAACATATATCCTAAAAATGAATGTAAAGACCATGTTCACCTTTGGACGTTGTATCTTTAGAGCTTCCTCAACAACGGCAAGTCTATTTTTAATATCATTAAGGACTCCCACATTAATGTCTAGCTTGCTCGGGGTTGTATCTTTATTGGCTCGGGGTTGTATGTTTAGAGCTTCCTCTACAACGGCAAGTCTATTGTTAATACCGTCAACCTCGGCATGTATGTCTAGCTGATTGGAACTTTGACCTTTATCAGCCATCGCACATCATTATTGACTATACCCACCTCTTTATCACCTAATGCCACATCTGTATCAGATATCACCACCTCTTTATGCACCTACAAAGCAAGATCGAAACAAAATGTGCAATGGTCAATTGTCAACGTGAATACAACCATGGTTTGCACAAACGGGCCAACTTACCTCATTAGTGGGATCATCGGCAGGTAATTGATCTTGTAGACTATCCACCTGGCTCAAATATGCGTTACTTGGTGCAAACCATGGTTGTAACATTTCCGCATTTGTTGGAAGAAGATCCAAGACTGGAATAGAACCCTAGTAAACAAACAATTATAAAGTTAAAAACAAATATAACGAAGTCGTAAGTTATTTGACAAATACAAACAAATGGAAATGCTTACATGACCAAAAAGTTTGCCATAATGGCGTTTGGCAAATGTTTTACCCTTTGACCAACAAAGACAACGTGGTATCTTTGACGGGTCTTTGTTCCACCATTCAGTGCTAGTGGGATAACTCTCAAGAATCCATATCTAAAATAAACGAAAAGAATAAAAGCATTGTATGAACTGCTAGTAAACAAAAACTGAGATGTTCATAAATGTATACACATCTAACCTTAAAAGCCAAGAAAAAGCCAGAAATATTATATGTTGCAATTGTAGAAGGGTTTTCTTGCAATTTCTCTTTGTAGTGAGCATTGTAATGCCGGGGTACCACATTGGCTAAATTTTTGTAAAAACGGGTCCACAAGAACTCTCCCCATGGATATGCATTCCATGCCCCAAAATCCTCAACTAATTGCAACAAATGACTGTCAACAATGTACCAAGGTCCACGACCTATGAACATGACCTCAGCGACTAGCAAAAGACATACCCTTACCGCATCCTCAGCTGATAACTTTGAAAATTCCGTGTCATTCCCAAACAAATCTAAAAGCTCATTCCCTTTTACAGTTACCTTTCTTATTAATTGTTTTTCAGGAAAGACACACAAAGCAAAAGGACTTGGATCAATTTCTACAGGGGGAGGCAAACGACCAAAACGAAATCCAGTCATCAATAGAAATTGTTCCCGACCGAATTTCAATACATTGTTCCCAATTTTGTATAAAATGGGGGAACAAGAATCAAGAAGTTTGTCGATATATACCTGGTGTTGTAAAACGAAATTAACAATATGATTGCCTTTACCTAGGTCAGGAATATCTAACCATGGCCCAAAAACGTTGCTCTGAATGCCTCATTCGATCCGGATTGCTAAACAATTTAGACTTAATTTGCGAAAACAACTTAACCTTGGAACGAACCGTTACCTTAGCATCAAAATATTGGGGAATGTAAGCCATTTTGGAGTTTAATTGACTGAATAATTAGGGATTGATTTAGGGTTTCACAATTTTGAATTGTGTTTTTCCGTAGTAGTGTTAGTGTGAGTGTTAGTGTGTGTGTTTGTATTTGGGTAAAAATTTGAAAACAGTGGTAAAAGGTTTAAAAATCTTGTTAAAACAAGTACTTTAGGTACAAAAAGAGAACAGAAAATAAGTCGCTTATATTGATTCGCTTAAGTCGCTCAACCTCGGGAAGGAACTAAATGTATAAAAAAATAATTTTGTAACTTTGACTTTTTTTACTAAAGGACTAAAAACATTACGCAAGATTCTAAAAAAAGTCGCCTAGATTCGGTCGCTGTTAAATCGTAGTGTAAAAGTCGAAAAATGATTGGGTACACAAACTTCGAAGGACACTTGTCAAGCGTATATGAAAAGTAGAAAAGTCGCAAGTCTCAAAGTCTATTTTGGAAATACCCAAACTTTTTGACTAAAAAGTGATGACACCTTGAGCAAAAAATACATTCTCAGAATTACCCCTAATTTATATGGCCACTATGTTCGGACTTTACACATGCTTGTCTCAGTTAAAACTTGAAGTCAAAGTTAGTAGTTAAAGTCGAAGTTAAAGTTGTTATTTAGGTTCATTTGCTAACTTTAATTCATTTTTGAACGACGTAACAACTTATTTTTTGATTTTATTTGCTAGCATGTTGTTATGGTTATTTTATTTTGAATAAAACAATGTCTCAAAATAAGTATTTGATCTCGGAAACAAAGGTGTTATGTCGTTAGAACAAATATTTGTATGAGTCATTTTTCTTATACATGTTTCAAGTAGTCCCACATTGGTCAAAAGATGAAAATTATGCTAGTTAATATACTCAGGCATATATTTCTTATACAAGTTGGGATTGGTGTTATATTGTTAGTAGGTAGTGTTTGACGTTGTTTATTGAAAAATATGTGAATCAACACCAATGAGCCATATAATTCTTAATAAAATTTTTTGCTTTTAGATTATCAAAGGGTTTGTCTTTTAATGCAATTAGTACGATAGCTTATTCGTACTTTCTTATTAGCATGGTAGCATTGCCGGTTTGTCATAACTAATGTTAAAAACATGACCAAGTCTTTCACACACGTATCGTTTATATTGGGCTTAGCCAGTTTAGTATTTATCATGTCACTTGAACTATTATTCAGTTATGATAATAATTCAATATTACATCAAAGGCTGTTAACAGGTTATTGTACGGAAAGGCTTTGTTTGTATTGAGCTTAGCCTGTTTAGTATTTGTCATGTATTTATACTGTCACTAATACTTTTGTTAGAGCATAAAACAGGGGTGATAGTTATTGTCTTTCTCTATGTTTGACTTGCGATCTAAAGTCCGTTGTGCTGTCCATTGAACCTTTTGCATTTATCTTTGTAACATGAGCTACAAGAAGGTTGAATATGTCGACGTGTGTTTTGGTAAGTTTAACACACATGTGCACCCCCAAACATATAAGCAACCAGTTAAGGTGATTTGGTGCCAAAAGAAAATTCGTAATCATTTACCTACTGATCAATGTTCACAAAAGGTCTGCCAAATATGACATCTTTACGAATTGTTTTATAACTAACTAAATGGATTTTGCTCGTCCCACGTCGCATTATGAAGAAAAGTAGCTGGATGAAGTTTGTTGAAATTTTCCAAATCATCTTGTTTTTGCTTATAACTTTTTAAGTTCTTAAACTAAAAATACCTGTGGCATGTTGGTTTATCAAATCTCAACACACTGATTAATTATATTAAAAACAAGATTGCTCTTGTATCTCATTGATTATTCTTTGATTAATATAATTCAACCATTTTCAACAAAAAAAAAATTATATAAAAACTGTCGCATTTGAATTAACTCACTAGTGACCAGGCTTTCTTGTTGTGTTTTTATTAGCTTTTGATAAAAAGGTAAAATGTTTTGGCTAGCTTATGATTCGATTATGACTATTATGATCATTGTTCAAGCTTAGGGTTCGACTAACAAGTAGTCATTTTCTTAGTAGAATAAATATGGCAATAAAAAAACAAATAACAAAGATTCACATGTCAAGTTGATGACTTTTGTTTCGTTTTTGGATTAAATACTTGTATTTAATCTTGGCAACAATGATCATGGTTCGACTTATGAGTATATTAATTGTCACATACTCTATAGCTTTGGTTTTGATCAGTACTCTTGATCAGCAAGTACTAAGATTTAATAGCCACTATGTTCGGAGTTTACACATGCTTGTCTTAGTTGTGATTTAAATTCACAAACACTTGATAATTAAAGGAATCACTTACACTCAAACAAATACAACATAACTACTAGAAACGTAACAATGAGATTATGGTTTGAAATTAACTTCAATATGTTATCTAATGGTAGTAGTTAAACATTAAAATCTGTTAAATAATATGAAGGACCAAGAGTGTCAAGTTTCAAAGTCTAAATGAAGTTTGTGCTGAAAGTGTAGAAAAGAGAAGTTCAGGGGCTAAAGTGAAACATGGCAGAGTATATAATGTTTTATCCTGTTTAGGGTTTCATAATCTTTTTCATTCTGTTGATTAGTCTCTCTCTCTAAAACTTTCACACAGTGTTTGTCTTTCTCTTGTGATATCGATCTTGATATCAGTCTGGGTATTTGATTGTTCTTTGTATCAAGATCAATATTGTTTGATCTTGTTAAGTCTGAGTGTTGAGTGAATTTTGTGGTGAGATCACTGGTGTCTACCTAGTAGAGATCAGTTATTGTTTCTTTGTATTGTTTGATAAGCATCCGATTGGAGATTTATCTTCTTGATATTCATATAATAAAATACACCGTGGGGTGGTTGGCTGGGTGTAATAGTTGATTGTTGTGTGCTCTTGATCATTTTTACATGGTATCAGAGCCAGGTTCTGATCTGGTGGTTTTGAGATTCTAGGGTTTCCAGGGTTTCGAAGTTATTTTTGGGGATTCTTGCAATTGGTGGTTGAATTGGTTAATTAAGGTTGTTTTCTTAACGGCCGTGGTTGATTGGTTCTGTTTGGGATTGAATCTGGTGATTTTGTGGGTTTCTTGGTTAGGGTTTCTTGAAACCCTAATTTGGTATTTTGGGGGTTTTCATCCCTGGTGATTTCTTATTGTTTCTTGGGCCTGTTCTTGATACAATCCTACTAGATTCATTGAATCTGGTGAATTTTGTATCTCTTTCCGCTGATATATCTCTGTAAGTACTTCTTTCTCTTAAGATAACACAAAATTGGTTTAGAAGGTGCAAACGGGACAGTTAACATCTTGATCTGCCAACCTAGGTTGGTACGAATACCTGCTCTGGCTGTCCCCATTCTTCTGGCTGGTTTGTGGTTATTCTTGGGTGTGAGTTGTAGATTTTATAGTTTGTTATTTCTGCTCTTTAGTTGTTTTTTGTTGTGTCTAAGTCGAAGGAGGATAGGTTTTGGGCAGTCTTGGAAGTTGGTTAAGTTGTTTAGTTCTGGTTATTTGTTCTTGTTGTTTGCTTTTATTGCTTGTTGTGGCTGTTTCTGTTTTTTCTTACTAGTTGTTCTTGTTGTTTGGTTAATATGGCTATTGAAGATCAACCTAGTGGTAGTAATACTCAAGTGTTAATTAGTAATCTTGATGTTGGTAATCCTCTTCATATTCAAACTAATGATAATAGTGGAACTGCTCTTATTCCATTTAAATTGCTTGGAACTGAGAATTATAGAATTTGGTTTGGTGCTATGAAATTGGCTTTGCAAGCTAGAAATAAGTATAGCTTTGTTGATGGTACTTGTCTTAAAGATTCATTTGTTACTAGTAATGTCTTGTCTGCTCAATGGGATAGGTGTAATGCCATTGTCTTAACATGGATTATGAATTCTGTATCTCATGATGTTTATATGGGGTTAGTTTATTCTGAAAATGCTGCTTCTGTTTGGCAAGAATTAAAAGAAACATATGATAAAGTAGATGGTTCTGTTATATACAATCTGCTGCAAAAGATTAATTCTGTTAAACAAGGTGGTAGTTCTGTTGCTGATTACTATCATAGGCTGAATTCTTTATGGAGAGAATTTGATTCTCTAACTAAATTGCCTAAATGTGTTTGTGAACATAAATGTGCTTGTGAAGCTAGTACTGAGTTGGTATTGCATCAACAGTTAATGAAACTGATGCAATTCCTTATGGGTCTTGATGATTGTTATCAACCTGTTAGGACTGCATTGTTAACCAGAGATCCTTTACCTGAGGTTAAGGATGCTTATGCTGTTGTGTCTAGGGAGGAGTCCCACAGAGGGATTCCTGAGTCTTCTAGTGTTTCTGAATCTAAATTGAATGCTTCTTCTTTTGCTGCTAAGTCATTTAATAACAATAGAAGATTGTATAACAACAAGAATAACACACTAGAGGAACCAGTTCTAATACTAATCGCTAATAGAGGTCCTAATCCTAATCTGAATTGCAAAAACTGTGGTAAGATTGGACATACTATTGAAAGATGCTATGAACTCATTGGTTTTCCACCTGGATTTGTCAAGAATAATAATCCATCTAAACAAAATGTTTTTAGACAAAACTATAATGCTAATATTGATAAAATGTCCGAAAAACTTCTACCGCTTCATCTGCAAATACATCTTCGGTTTTACTTCGAAAGCGATGAAGAAACTCTTGTATTTGATCAATGATAGTTCTTCTGGAAGCATACATGCCAATATGGCAGGTAGGGCTTCATTCTTTAATGGAAATGTTTGGTTTAATATTAATTTTTCTAAATATTTCTTTGGGAATTCTAGTCTTTATGTTAAAACTATATCTTTGGGATGGATCATTGATTCAGGTGCTAATCAGCACTTGACTGTTTCTACTGTTGGTATGTTTAATGTTGTGGATATTTCTAGTCTTAAGATTACTGTTGGACATCCTAATGGTACTCTTGCTACTATAAGTCATGTTGGAAATTTAAAATTAACTAATAATGTGACTCTTTATGATGTCTTAGTGGTTCCTGGTTACTGTGTGAGTTTGTTGTCTGTTAATAAACTGATTAGAGATAGCAAAATGTTTGTTGGTTTTGATGAAGATACTTGTTATATTCAGGATTTGAAAAGGGAGAATGTTCTGGGACTGGTAGTCAGTCTGATGGATTGTATTTGTTTGATATGCAGCCTAATAATATTTTGGTTGAGTGCAATATGGTTATGTCTTATAATGTGTCTAAACTTGTTTGGCATAATAGATTGGGTCATCCTGCTGATCCAGTCTTGTCTGTTCTTCAAAAGGATCTTGGTATTTCCAAGAATTCCTCTATTTCTATTTGTGAAATCTGTCACAGGGCTAAGCAGACAAGGGAACCTTTTCCTTTGTCTGATCATAAGTCTAAAAATCTTGGTGAACTTGTTCATCTTGACTTATGGGGACCTTACAGAGTAACAAGTAGAGAAGGATATAAGTATTTTCTCACTATTGTTGATGATTATTCTAGAGCTGTGTGGACTTATATGGTTAAAACTAAAGATGAGGTGTTTGATGTATTCTGCTCTTTTATTCACTTAATGTCTAATCAATTTGGTATTAAAATTAAAACTGTTAGATCTGATAATGGCACTGAATTTGTAAATAAAAAAATGAGTGGAATGTTTTCTGATCTTGGTATAATACATCAAACATCCTGTACTCATACACCTCAGCAAAATGGGATTGCTGAAAGGAAAAATAGACACCTACTCAATGTAGCTAGGAGTCTTATGTTTCAAGGGGGGATTCCTTTAAGTTTTTGGTCTGATTGTGTTCTAACTGCTGTGTATCTTATAAACAGGCTGCCATCTTCAGTTCTAAATGGTAAATGTCCCTATGATAACATTGTACAAAACTAAACCTAATCTTTCCCATTTGAGGTCTTTTGGATGTCTGTGTTTTGCTACCATTTTAAATAATCATGATAAGTTGTCTTATAGGTCTGAAAAATGTGTTCTAATTGGTTTTTCTTCTACTAAAAAGGCATATAAACTTTTAAGTTTGGATACTAGAAATGTGTTTTATGCCAGAGATGTGAGGTTTTATGAAAATGTTTTTCCTTTAAAAATGAAAACCTGTGAGTCAACTGATACAAACTGTGTAAATGAGGTTGAACACTTGAAGTTTTTTGATAGTCCAAAGTCTCAAAGACCCAATGATGAAGGGGAAGATACACCACCAGTTGAGGATGGTAGTATGCCATCTTCATATGATGCTAGTGATAATGAAATTGATACTACTTATATGCATCATGAAGATGGGCAATCTGCAACCCACTTTGGTGACCAACACTGGTCTGAGGGCAATTCTAGTCTTGAAAATACTGGTTTAGTTTTTAATCATTCTGAAAATGTTAATGAAGATGTGCGCATTAATCACCTATTAAGAAGGTCTAGTAGAGAGTCTAAAACTCCTTTTAGGTTCAATGATTATGTGATGCACTCTAAAGTCAGATATGGTATTGAGAAATATGTGAGTTATGCTAGGTTGAGTAGGGCTAATATGTGTTTTGCTTCTACTTTGAATAAGTCTGTTGAACCTAAGAATTATGAAGAAGCTGTTAAAAATCCTAATTGGTCTGAAGCTATGAACAATGAAATTGAAGCTCTAAAAAGAAACAATACCGGACGGGTGAATGTGAGTTACTGTTGGTAGACATGCTATTGGATATAAATGGATATGGAAAATCAAGTATAAGTCTACAGGAGAAATTGATAGATATAAAGCAAGATTAGTTGCTAAGGGTTTTAATCAAAGAGAAGGTTTTGATTATGATGAAACCTTTAGTCCTGTTGTGAAAATGGTAACTGTTAGATGTCCGATAAGCATTGCTTTGTTAGAAAAATTGGCCTTTATATCAGTTAGATGTTAATAATGCTTTTTTATATGGTGATCTTGATGAAGATGTCTATATGCAATTACCTAAAGGCTTTAATGGTGGTGATGATACTAAAGTATGTAAGCTTAATAAATCTTTATATGGGCTTAAGCAAGCTCCTAGGCAATGGAATGCTAAGCTTACTAATGCTTTAGTTGAACATGGTTTTGAACAAAGTAAACTGGATTATTCTTTGTATGTTAAACAAAAAGGTACTGTGTTTGTTGCTCTACTTGTGTATGTTGATGATATTGTTATTACTGGTAATGATGAAGAAGAAATCAATAACTTTAAAAAGTTTTTGAGTTCTAAATTTATGATCAAAGATTTGGGAGAGTTGAAATATTTTCTTGGGATTGAAGTATTGAAAAATGATTATGGTATTTGTATGACCCAAAGAAAGTATTGTTTGGAATTGTTATATGAGTATGGTCTGCTAGCAGCTAAGCCTGCTGATACACCCTTGCCTGAAAATTCTATTTTGAGTTGTGTTGAAGCTAGTAATGATAAAGTGTTGAGCAATATAAATAACTATCAAAAATTGGTTGGTAAATTGATTTACTTAACTAATACCAGACCTGATATTAGTTATGCTGTTCACCGTTAAGTCAACACATGCATAAACCTTTACAATCTCATCTTAAGGCTGCTCAAAGGGTTTTAAAATATCTGAAAAAGTCTCCGGTTTAGGTCTCAGTTTAATAAAGAGTCGATCTTAAGCTAAAAGCTTATGCGACTCGATTGGGCTAAATGTCCTCTAACTAGGAAATCAGAATCGGTTTTTGTGTATTCTTGGGTAATTCTCTTATTTCTTGGAAAAGTAAAAAACAGGCTACTTTGTCTAGAAGTTCTGCAGAAGCTGAGTATAGAAGCATGGCTTCAACTACATGTGAAGTAATTTGGTTGAGCAACTTGTTACACAGTCTTGGTCTTAAAGAGTTGTTACCTGTTAACATATTTTGTGATAATAGTGCTGCAATTCAGATTGCAGCTAATCCTGTTTCATGAAAAAACCAAACACTTTGAGTTGGATGTGCATTTGGTTAGAGAGAAGGTTTCTGCTGGAGTGATTAAAACTGTTAAGATTCATACAGATATGCAAGTGGCAGATATTTTTACTAAATGTCTTGGGCAAAGACAACATTCTTTATTTTGCAAAAGTCTTGGTATGTTTGATCTCTTTGCAGGTGTTAACAATTGTGAAAAGAATAGCACCGAAAAAGATGCAAGCAGTTTACATGATGCAGACTTATCAACTTTTGGAGGGGTGTTAAATAATATGAAGGACCAAGAGTGTCAAGTTTCAAAGTCTAAATGAAGTTTGTGTTTGAAAGTGTAGAAAAGAGAAGTTCAGGGCTAAAGTGAAACATGGCGAGTATATAATGTTTTATCTGTTTAGGGTTTCATAATCTTTTCATTCTGTTGATTAGTCTCTCTAAAACTTTCACACGTTGTTTGTCTTTCTCTTGTGATATCGATCTTGATATCACGGGTATTTAATTTTTCTTTGTATCAAGATCAATATTGTTTGATCTTGTTAAGTCTGAGTGTTGAGTGAATTTTGTGGTGAGATCACTGGTGTCTACCTAGTAGAGATCAGTTATTGTTTCTTTGTATTGTTTGATAAGCATCCGATTGGAGACTTATCTTCTTGATATTCATATAATAAAATACACCGTGGGGTGGTTAGCTGGGTGTAATAGTTGATTGTTGTGTGCTCTTGATCATTTTTACAAAATCCAACAATCTTCAAAAGATTTTTTGGTTCCAACAATGAAGTTGATGATGTATGCCGTTATTTTGCTGACGTGTGCTAGAGCATGTTTTTCATCTAGCAATCGGCTTCTAGCCAACATTGTTGAGCTAGCTTCTTTCCCTCAAATTACGATATATTTCTAATCAAACTTTTATTAGCATTATATCTTGTGGGTGATATGCAGTGTTGTAAATATCGGTCTTGGCGGCCGATATATCAGTGATATATCGCTTATCGGTGGTCGACCGATACGATATTTCGGTTATCGGTCAAATTTATCGGTTTGGTCAAAATCGGTGATAAATTGGTCAAAATTGGTCAAAATCGGTGATAAATTGGTCAAAAATCGGTCAAACTAGGTCAAAAATGGGTCAAACTAGGATTTTTTTTTGTTTTTTTATTTTATTTTTTATATAAATTGATAAATACTTATGGACTTGCGGATTTTATTTTTCAAGGATGTTAAACTTTTTAGTTTTTTTGCGGTTATTGACTTATTTTGTTATAATATTGCTAATATTTATTATTTTTAAATAAATTCCTTTATAATTTATGGTCTCCGATATATCACTGATATATCACCGTCAAGACCGATATGGCGCTTGGCGGTGGTCGACCGCCGAGCGATATTTACAACCATGGTGATATGTACTAAACCAAGCCATGGTGTGTTTTATTGAGATTAGATGTTTATAAACTATTTTATTTTTGGTTTTAATGTGCTTAATATATTCACTTAAGATATTAAACCCAAAAATAACATCAACTATTTTGTTTTTTTGCTTTATATCAGCTTAAGTCTTTAATTAAAGTTCCAAGTCACAAAAGGTGACAACATCTTGGGTTGTTACGCAAAGGAAATCAAACTATACTTTATTACTTTACATATAGTCGATTGTAGCAACTATGAAGGGAAAAAAAAAATTGAGAACTCATAGTTTGTTGTTAGTGTGGCATACAAAGAAGTGTCCATTCACTTCAATGTAAATATACTTATTTCAACTTGTATGAACCATATACTCCAAGTTATATAAGCTAGCAAGAATTTGCATATTTGATCCATGTGGGATTGAAAGCTTAGTTTTTCAAAAAAAGCAATTAGGCAAAATAAATTGTACCAAATATCCATTTCAAGTAATCCTACATGGATTAAAGGATTTAAAATTTGCTTATTTATACAATCTGATATATGCTTTATTTTGATGTTGAGTTTGGTATGATAAGGCTGGGTTGCGGTAATTGATGTTGTTTGTAAGTTTGTGTATATTGAATGAATAATAATGTTTGGTACATCAAGATTATATAGGATATATAACGGGCCTAATATACAATGGGCCAAATACAAATACTAATATAATACTAATAGTCTAACACTCCCCCGCAGTTTGAGCGGGAGGAGACCGAACACTCAAGCTGTCACGAAACTCAGTAAACAAGGCGACGGTAACCCCTTGGTAAAAATATCGCATATCAAAACCGAGAAGGAACATGCGTAACTCGAACTTGACCATTAGCAACCAAATCACGAACAAAATGAATATCAATCTCAATATGCTTGGTGCAACGATGCTGAACGGGGTTAGAAGACAAGTACACCGCACTGACATTATCACAATAAACAATAGTAGCATATGACAATGGCGTATGAAGCTCACGTAGTAAATTCGAAGCCAACATGTCTCGAAAACAGCGTTGGCAACACCCGATACTCGACCTCAAGACTGAACGAGAAATCGCCGGTACCGGCGTTTAGAAGACCATGAAAGTAAGTTGTTGCCAAGAAAACACAATAACCTGATGTAGACCGGCGAGTGGTAGGGCAACCAGCCCAATCAGCATCCGAATAAGCAACCAAGGACTCGGTAGTAGAAGAAAATAACGTAAACCATAACCCAAAGTCCCCTGAACATACCGTAATATCCTCTTGAGAGCAGTGAAATGAGGCACTCGAGGAGCATGCATATATAAACAAACCTGCTGCGACAAGATAAGTAATATCGGGTCTAGTGAAAGTGAGATCGAAGAGAACCGCAAGACTCGATATAACGTAGGATCAGAAACCGGATCACCATCATCACCCAACTTGGACTCAGCGTCAACCGGAGTCCGAGAAGGATTACAACCAACCATATGTGCACGCTCCAAAATCTCCATAGCATACTTACGCTGTGACAAAAACATCCCGTAAGAGTCACGCGTAATCGACACACCCAAAAAATAATTAAGAGCACCCAAATCTGTCATAGAGAACTCCTTATACAAAGAAGCAATAATCATGTAATAAACTATCGAGGAAGCAGTAAGCACAATATCATCCACATATAGTAGCGTAAAAGCGATTATCATCACCTTCGGTAAATAAATAACGAAGAATCACACCGACTCAAGTAAACCCAACAAGAAGAATATAAGCAGAAACCGTTGAAACCATGCCCGAGGCGCGCTTAAGACCATAAAGAGAACGCCGTAATAAACAAACATAACGGATGCTCGAATCCCGAAAACCAGTGGCTGATGCATATAAACGGTTTCACCAAATCACCATGCAAAACGCATTCTTGACATCAAGCCGATGAACAGCCAATGTCGAAATAGCTAAGCTAAGAACAATCGAATGGTGCCCGGCTTAAGAACCGGACTAAATGTCTCATCAACATCTACTCCCTCCACCTGTGTGCTACTATTGGCAACAAGACGTGCCTTGTACCGACTAAGAGTGCCATCAGCCAAATACTTATGGCGAAATAACCACATACACCGAACAACATTGACACCCGCAGGACGAGGTACACTAGTCCAAGTTTTATTCTTAATAAGCGCATTATATTCATCAAACATAGCATTTCGCCAATTTGGATCATCAAGAGCATCCTTATACGACCTAGGGGAGGAGAAACAGTAGACACATGACCAACATACTTAGGATTAGGACGAGTAGTCCCGACACGAGAACGTGTGACCATGGGATGAGTAGATACAACAGGATGTGACGTTGGTGGGTCATGGACAGGTGCGGGAGAGACATGTGGCGTTGGCTTGGTGGGTAGGGAAGGGGAGGTAGGTATGTTAACTGGTTCGTTAGGTGTAGGTATGTCAACAGGTGGTATAGGAACCGGGTTTAAAGTAGGACCAATTGGGGTGGTGTTGATTATGGTGGAAATGAGATTGGAAGAATCTTCCAAAAAATCATATGAGGGAGTGGGTTTGGACGGATGGGTTCGAAATGGAAAAACCGTTTCATCAAAGGTAACATGACGAGATATAATGATTTTGTTGGTGTTTAGATCAAGGCAACGATAGCCAAAATGATTGGCAGCATGTCCCAAAAATATGGCAGGTGTAGCGCGAGGTCCTAATTTATGGTTGGTATCAATATGTGGGTAACATAGGCATCCAAAAACACGAAGGACACTATAATCAGGTGTAGCACCAAAAAGGCGGGTAAAAGGTAAGTCATTGTTAATGGCACGGGAAGGTAGGATATTCAATAAATAAACAGCCATATTAAGAGCTTCATTCCAATAGTTAGGTGGTAAATGTGCTTGGAACAATAAAGTACGAATAAGGTTATTGATGGTACGAATCATGCGTTCAGATTTTCCATTTTGTTGTGAGGTGCGAGGACAAGAAAATCTAAATTGGATGCCATGGGTTGAAAATAATTTATGAAAGGCAGTATTATCAAACTCACCACCATGATCACACTGAAACGACTTAATTTCACACTTAAACTGAGTACGAACATAACTACTGAAACAACCGAAATTTAGACAAAACATCAGATTTATTCATTAATGGATAAACCCAAACATACTGGGAGTAATGATCAAGAAACAAAACATAATACTTGAAATCGGAAGACTCGAATTGGGAGGTCCACAAATCCAAGTGAACAATGTCAAAACAAGAAGTAACAGAACTAGACGAACTAACAAATGGAAGCTTCACGTGTTTACCAAGCTGACAAGCATGACAAAGAACGGGAAGCTTCTCTTTATTACAAGAAATAGAATCACTAGACACAAGACGCCGCAACACTTCACTTACTGGATGTCCAAGTCGTTGATGCCACGTACCGACCGGTAAGATATGCTTGAGGAATTGGAGAAGGCTTCGAATCGGGTAAAGATCACCCTTGCCATCACAACGGAGGAGTACCCGTCGAGTTATGAAGTCCTTCACAGAAAAACCAAAAGGATCAAATTCAACATTGCAATAATTATCACGAACAAATTGACGCACGTAAATAAGATTTTTACGATGTGAGGGGTAATTAAAACATTATTTAAACGAAGAGGACGAAAGGGTGTAGACAAGATACTATGACCGGAGTTGGTAACGGGAATAAAACGCCCATCACCAACCGCGATGCACGGATAAATGCACTCATTAAGAATATCACTAAGACAATGCACAGAATCATTAAGATGAGAGCTCGCACCTGTATCCATATTCCAATTTCCAGCAGACGGGTCCTGAAGAGTGTTAGTAGCAAAAGCATGCGGCAAAGTAGTAGCTTGACCCAAACCTTGTGAACCGGATGCCAAAAGTTAACTTGGATGAAAAACACCTTGCTGTTGAAACGGCATCTGCTGTGGAACCCCTGGCACGAACTGCCCTAGCTGCTGAACCGAACTCCCATATTGAACCGAACCATGTGAACCCTGACAAGACCCTTCAGAAGGCTGTTGACCTGCTGTCGTGAAGTGAACCTGCTGCTGAACCGGACCAGGTGAACTCCCATATTGAACCATAGGCGGTTGTGACCCGCTGATGTGACCCGAGCATAAGTGAACCCTGGTGGAACAAAATGAGCCCCCTGTTGTTGAACCGCTGATGGTGACAGTCCGTATGGTGACATACCATACGAGTTGGACCCCCAAGGATAAACTCCGGATGTGAACAGGCCTTGGACCGGCTGTTGAGGGGCCTGTTGTGACAATTGAGCCGTGGGAGACATTTGGGCCGAAGCATATAACGCAACAGGAGCAGGAGCAGAATTAGTATTACGGGTAGTGGTAAAACCCAATTTAGCCAATAGTTGTTGCAAAGTATCCATATCCACAGAACGGGAACCACGAGGAAGTACTGTAGACTTACCATGTACGCCATTGTGAAGATACCGACACGCCTCACCAAAACGACAATGACCTTTAGCAAACAAAAAACAAGGTTTGTTTACTTTTTCCAATGGATTAGACGGACGCCGAGGAGTATTATTTGCCAATAACACCATAGGAGAAGCGGATGTAGCATCCACAAGCGGATCTTGAACCTTAGACTTCATGCCCATCTCTTGAGTGGTCAACAAAGAACGAACCGTCTTGAGATCGGGAAAGGGTTCCCGACTAGCAATAACTGTTGAAATCACATCATACGTGGAGGGTAATCCTTCAAGTGCAAACGTAACAATGTCATCATTACTAAGAGGAGATCCAAGACCATTCAAAACCAAAGCAATTGATTCAATTTTCTGAAAGTAAGCATCAATTGTTAAGTCCCCAAGCTTTAGATTACGTAACTCCGCCTTCAAAGCCATAGCTCGAGGGCGTTTATTGTCCTGTAAAATCCCCTCAAGACATACCCACGCCTCTTTAGCAGATTTAGGATTAAGTACAACCAGCCTTTTTTGAAGATTCGAGGCAAGTGTGGAAAAGATCCAAGACCGAATGATGAAGTCGATCTTGAGCCATTCCGCATCCTTAGGGGTTGAATCCGTAGGAGGTGTAGTGGATGAAGAAGCTTCAGGATCAACGAGATGATCCAAGATGCCATATCCATGACAAAGGTGAGAAAAATAATATACCCATGATGAGTAATTCATCTCATCAACATCAAGCTTAATCGGAACAAAAGTAGTCAAGTGATTCATCGCCATAAGCTTATCCGATAACGTGAGGACGGGTGGGGGAGGAGCGGTATCTGTAGTCATAGTAGTAATTGTTGAGGTTTAGCAATCTGTGGGGTATGGGTCGACAATAAATATGTCGAGATGTTAGGATTAAAAGGGATTAATAGTGAGCGATTAAAAGTGATCTACAATAAATACGGTGGAGTCCCACTCGTTTGATATTGTAATTCACAAAGTGATTCGTATAAATTAATTCTTATTGGACCTTCGATTAAACAAGGGCATGTAGTGATTCTTATTGGCTATATTGATTCCTATGGTCAAACAGTAAGGATTTGACAAAAGTGTATGGTTAACGATTAGGGATTGGTAAACGTATAGGGTGGGAAACAAAGGTCGATAACTCAATGATCGACAAACAAAACACACCGTCGACAACTCTATGATCGACAAACAAAAACTTAGGTCGACAAACGAGAAAAAGAAAAATCGGTTTTACGATTTAGTTGGATCGAGTTTAAGGCTTTGATACCATGTAAGTTTGTGTATATTGAATGAATAATAATGTTTGGTACATCAAGATTATATAGGATATATAACGGGCCTAATATACAATGGGCCAAATACAAATACTAATATAATACTAATAGTCTAACATTGTTCATCAAAAATTAATATTAAAAAACCATGTTCCGCCATATAAGTTCTCAGCTTGATTTTTTATCTCTTCAATGAACAATATTCATGAGCACCCCAAACAAATAAGCAAGTAGTTAAGGTGTGATTAAGTGCCAAAAGAAAATTCGTAATCAATGTTCATAAAAGGTTTGCGGAATATGACATCGTTACAATCACTTAATTAGGGAATACCTTACATTTTACACATACTGATTTTACACATATATGTACATAGTGAGCAGCATGGTGAGCAGCATTTTACACATGCTTATCTCGATTTATATTTAAACTTACAATGACTTAATAGGGAATACCTTACACTCAAACAAATATCGCCTAACTACTAGAAACATAACAGTGAGATTATGGATTTAAACTAACTTCCATATATTATCTTGTGAAGAAAAGTAAAAACATATAGTGTAAACAAGTTGTTTTATAGTTTATTAAATGGATTTTGCTCATCCCACATCACATTGTGAAGAAAAGTAACTAGAAGGTGATGGATGATATGAATTGATGTGTAAATATCCTACTCCATGTTCATTGTTACTTTTCTAAAACAATGTTTCAAGTAATCTCACATGGGTGAAAGGATGTAAAATTTTGTTATTTATATACTTTGATGTATGCTTAACATTCACGTTGAGTTTGGTATAATAATGTCGAGTTGTGGATATTGATGTTGTTCATTAATAAATAATACCAAACTCTATCACTCGGCCATATAAGTTCTGAGCTTAATTTTTTGTGACTTCTTATTTAATTATCGATATATGTGTCTTTTTTTTTTTTTTTTTTTTTTAATTTTCGAGCACTTTATCTTATACTATAATTACTACAATGACTTATTCAATTCAATACTCAACTTCTGAGTAGCAAACATGGTTGCATTACTGGTTCGATATATGGTTCAACCTGTCTTTAGAGCATGTTTTTCATACAGCAATCGGCTTGTTGCCCTTGAATTACAATATATTTTTAATCAAATTTTTCTTAGCATTTAATCTTGCGGATAATATGAAATGATGTGTGAGTGAACCATGCCAAAGGTGTGTTTCACTGAGATGAGATGTTTATAAACTATTTTATTAGTTTAAATATAGTCGATTGTAGGAGAAAAAAATTGAGAACTCATAGTTATGTTGAGGGTACAACTGATAAAAAAGTCTCCATTAACTTGAATATAAGTTGCACTAACAACAACAATATACTTATTTCAACTTACATGAACCAACACTCCAAGATATATAAGCTAGCAAGAATTTGCATTTTTGATCCATGTGGGATTGAAAACTTAGTTTTTCAAAAAAAAGGCAACTAAGCAAAAAGCTGTACCAAATATCCTACTCCATGTGCATTGTTACTTTTCAAAAAAAAAAAAAAAAAAAAACTGTTTCAAGTAATCTCACATGAGTTAAAAAATGTTAAATTTGCTTTTTTATATACTGTAATGTATGCTTACGTTGCATGTTGAGTTTGGTTGTTCTAAAGATAAAATGTTGGCCTATTTTCCACGGTAACTCTTTCAAAGATTTATCGTTCTTATCTACCTCAGCGATGGACCTAAGTTCCTCCATAACCAGGTTCTCAAGGTCGTCGATCTCCATAGTTGCTTAGGTCTTTTTCCTCTCGAATTCACTCTCATTGAGTTCTGGACGTTATTTTGTAGCAAAAATGAGCTTCTTGCCCTTTTATAATCAAATTTTTCCAAGCATTATTTAATCTTTAGGATGATCAAATTGATGTGTGAGTGAACCATGGTAAATATCCTACTCCATGTGCATTGTCACTATATAACCGTGTTTGAGTTTGGTATATCACTTCTTTCATAGCTTGAAAAGAATAAAACAATTATTTTACCGGGTGGAAGGCCTTTTACCTAGAAAAGAAAAGAATAAAACAAAGTGTAGAAAGAAGCATTTGATTTCGGCAACAAAGGTGTTATGTTTGGAATCTTGTTTCGAGTAGTCCCACATCGGTCAAAAAATGAAAATTTTGCTTATCTATATATCTGATGTATATTTGCAATATACAAGTTAACTTATTACCCAAAAAAATAACAATTGTTGCATCAGATGATGTCATAACTAATGTAAAGCTTCAATTGTTGGTTTAGGGTACGAGTACAATATAGGTTCTTAACTCAACCCAACTTCACGTTGTTTTAATCATCAAATAGCATGTCTTTTAATATAATTAGTATGATACATTATACTAGCAGGGTACCCACTTATTGCCACTATATACGGAAAGCAAAAACAAGCTTCTTCCTCTTGAATTACAAAAAGCATTTCATCTTGGGGATGACTTAACTATGTTGGATATCCAACTCCTATTCATGAGACATTAGTAAGATTAATTTTGTTAATTAATGTGACCGTTTTTCTTGATCCCCTCCCTATAAATGAGAGCTATTCTCATTTGTCTAAATATACCGAAAAAATACACCAAGAAATAATAACTCACTCCTCTCCTTTGTTCACCATTAGTCTTGACCTTGTGTGTATCCGTTCGTAATAGAGGGAAGGCACGATTTTGGTTCGCCTTGATAACCCGTTTGTGCTAACGGGGTTATCCGTTGTTGTTGTATCCTGGGAGATAGACGTTCATGATTTCTCATGCATCGTGGAGAAGACGAATATGTCTTAAGGAAACTGTGAGCATCACAGGCCTTAACATTTTCCTTACCTGTGTTTTTGTGTCTCAACAATTGAAAGATTTACAGTATCGTTTCTCTACAATTTTATGTTTTATGTGATTGTTTATTTGTCTCTAATAGCAATACACTCAATATATACAACAATCTTAAGACAGATTCGTCCTCTCCGTGGTGCTTGAGAATCGTGAACGTCTATCTCCCAGGATACAACAACAACAGATAATCCCGTTAGCACAAACGGGTTATCACGGCGAACCAAAATCGTGCCTTCCCTCTATTACGAACCAGATACACAAGAAATATGAATGGTAATACAAAAGGAGAGGAGTGATGAGTGGTGTATTTTTCGGTGTAAGAAAGTAAATGAGAAAAACTCTCATTTATAGGTGAGGAGGTCAAGGGAAAAACGGTCGGATTAATTACACACATAATCCTACTAATGGCTCATCAACATAGAATTAAATTGGTCATTACATATGACCACAAATTAATCTTGCAATAAACACCCATTAGTATATTTGATGACCATCAATTGTCATTCAAACCAATTAGTTGACCATATTTTCCAACAATACCCCACATGAATGAAATTGATATAAGAATGCGGTTTTTGGTGTTATTTGAACACAAGAACGAGATGCGTTTCTTTAATCATTAATCAACCGGGTTTTTAATGTTTTGGAAAAAACATTAGTTTGGGATGATAAAATAATGTTTGAAGCATGTTGTCCGAAATCTTGTCATGATACTAGTTTGTGTAACTAGTGTTCGTTTAATGACAAGGATATTGGTATTAAACGAGTTCTTGTAGAATGCAGTTTTTGGTGTTATTTGAACTCCAAAATACTTATTGTCACAACTGCATTGTCGCTAGAACATGTGTTGTTCTCATAGTAAACGGAGGAGTTTGTACCCAAATTTTCTTTACTGTGTGTGGCTAAGGTATTAAACTTCATTTATGTAGCTTAAACGGATGAACTGTTCGGTCACATTTTATTTTGACAAATTAGTTCAGTTTGGACATGTTTGTTGTCACAACCGCAAAGTCGTGAAAATGTGCGTCTTTTGCATAGTTAACAAATGATTTTTGTACCGAATATATATTTTTTTCCGGTGATTAGTTGACATCTTAAACTTGATTTATGAAAAAAAAAAAAAAAAAAAAAAGATTTTAAACGGAATAATGTTTTGATCGCAATTTGTTTTTTAGTACAACTGTTCTTTCTCTAAGCGGTTTATTATTATTATTTTTTTGGTGTGGTGTAATGTGTGTTGTTTGGATGCATACATTTGAGTTGTTTGGCACAACAATTTTTGGTTGTTTGAATGCATACTTATGTTATGTTTTGTGCGATGTTCAACGCAAAATTGTTTGTTTCATTTGGTGCAAAATATTGTAGCTAAGTAGTGCCTATTTAAAAAAAATAGTTGTTTGGTGCGGTTTTGTGCAACTAATTTTGTAACATGAGAATAAACAAGTCGCTCGATTTTGTATCGAGTATTAGAAGTTTGGATGTTTCAAATATTCTGTTGTGAATATTGTTGCGAATAATCAAACTACATGTTATTCTTGAAAGAAGAATAATCGTCAAGACTTGTTATAACTCATATTGCTAATAATCGAATGGTTTGTCATATGTAAGAAAGAACTATGTGTTGAATATAACCGTGTAGGACATTGTGAAATGTCAAGAACGAACACACATATAGATGACAATGAATTACGTTGGTTTATGTAACTAACTTGAACGGTGTGATTGTCATCCAATGTGAGCTATTGTCCATTCGCTAAGTTGGACATATTTTGATTGTGTAAAATGATTACACATTGATTTTATGTGATTATAATCACATAATGAATTGTGATAATCATATAATGATAAGAGATTAAATGTGATTATATATATAATCACAAGTGAATTGGAATGACATGTTATAAGTGTAACACTTACACATATAACTTATGAGATCCTCCTAAAACATTTGTGGTTTAAGGTGGTGATTTGTCTAAAAGAAGAATGTTAGTAGATGAAGCTATGAGTAATTAGAATGATGCATCTTCTGTCATACGCTTGATTCCTTGGTCTATAGCATGCTAGATTTGGAATCTGTTAATTATGATACGGAAAATAATTAACATAAGACATTCAAAAAGTTGGCATACACTAGTATGAAACTTGTGAAATGACAAATTACTACGGTTCATGATGTCATATCCATGGGAGAAACAATCTTATAAACAAGAGTAATATATTGAAAGAGAGAACCTTTCTACAAAATTCTTGAGATAAATTCCATGTGGGGGATTCCGGCCTAGCTAGAGTTCAAAAGAACGTCAACAAACATGAAGTTCTTGCCTAGTTGGAATACTCAAGAATTACCAAGAGCATGATATATTTAGAGTTGCACGAAACTCAAATTTTTACAAACATATTATGTTGATACGACAACTACTCTCAGCATGGGTTATCCCTATTGACAATATGAAGTCATAGAATAACTTTGCGGATCCGCTTGCGAAAAGCTAAATGTGAGAGTTAGTTAGCAAGTCGTGAAGAGGAATGGGACTAAAGCCCTTGAAAAGTTTATATGAAGGAAAACCTAACCCAACTGACTAGAGATCCCAAGATCTGGGTTCAATAGGACAACCTACTTGTATAAACTGAGGTCACTGTGGGGGAGTAATAAACTCCACACTTATTTAAGGGAGTTAGCAAACTTCCTAGTCCATTTCTATAACAGTGACAATATGAGGTTAAGCATATGGCTTTTAATGATTAATGGAGAATCACCTATGTGGGAGAGAAGTGGGGTCGCTTCTAAGGGAATTGTGGGGGCACAATTCTTAACAGCTCTTGCAGAACCAGGCTAATGTTCATGACCATAACGAACATAACTATGAGAACCAAAATGTGTCAAGGAGATATTTGTGTGAATATATATTGTCGTCTCCACAAACAGCGGACAGTTCAAAGACATCAAGTTCTACTGGCTGCTAGGAGGCTAAGTATATTTCACGAGGGAAGGTTCAAAGGGTAACACCTACCTATCCTTTGCAAATATCAACTGCAAAACTCTATTACATCATCGAGTCGTTAAATTTGTTTCCTTTATCAATTTCATTCATGTGGGGGATTGTTGGAAATTTTGGTCAAAGGTATGAATGACAATTGATTGTGTCATTTAAAATACTAATGTGAATTAAAAATAAAATTAATGTAGGTTAATTTTTTAATTCATGAGACATTAGTAAGATTAATTTTGTTAATTAATGTGACCGTTTTTCTTGATCCCCCTCCCTATAAATGAGAGCTATTCTCATTTGTCTAAATATACCGAAAAAATACACCAAGAAATAATAACTCACTCCTCTCCTTTGTTAACCATTAGTCTTGACCTTGTGTGTATCCGTTCGTAATAGAGGGAAGGCACGATTTTGGTTCGCCTTGATAACCCGTTTGTGCTAACGGGGTTATCCGCTGTTGTTGTATCCCGGGAGATAGACGCTTCATGATTTCTCAAGCACCGTGGAGAAGACGAATCTGTCTTAAGGAAACTGTGAGCATCACAGGCCTCAACATTTTCCTTACCTGTGTTTTTGTGTCTCAACAATTGAAAGATTTATGATATCGTTTCTCTACAATTTTATGTTTTATGTGATTGTTTATTTGTCTCTAATAGCAATACACTCAATATATACAACAATAAGTTCTTAACTTAGTGTTTTGTCTTTTTAAATATCGATGAGCCTCTCTTTTTATGAAACTAGGCATTTAATTGCACATATTTGGTTTCGCATGGGTCTTGGTTATTTTGACTCAACACCTCCGATAAAGACATCCGGTCACCAACATACATGATTATCTTGCAAAGACCCTCGAAAAAATTCTTCTAAACTTTCTTCTTTTTTTCACGTCTTCACTCTCGTCGAGTTTCTAGCATAAACGAGCTTCTTGCCCACGAACTATGATATATTTTTAATCAAAATTTTCTCAAAGTGCATTGTCACTATGCAAATCGTGTTTGAGTTTTGTATCAATTTTTCATAGCTTGAAAAGAATAAGAGAATGTGTAAATAGAAGAAGCATTTGATTACGGCTACAAAGGTGTTATGTCCTTAGAACAAATATTTGTATCGGTCATTTTTCTAAAACGTGTTTCAAGTAGTCCCGCATGGGTTAAAAGATGGAAATTTTGCATATTAATATACTGTGGCATGTAATTCAAATTCCAGTTTGGATTGGTATTATATTGCTAGGGAGTGTTTGATTTTTTTTTCTTAATAAATATCATTAGATAAAATATTAATTTAATTTTTTGCTTTTTATTAGTACAATAGCTTATTCTGGCTTTGTTATTAGTATGATAGGATATAAAAACACCATAAAGTATGTACTGTTTATCAAAGAGTTTGTCTTTTATATTAAAATTATTAAAGATATAAAAACACCATAAAATAATAAGATGGTAAAAAATATACTTAAGTTACAAGAAAAATATTATAATCAAACGTAGTGTATGTATTCACAAGTCACAACCAACACGACATTGAAAGAACAAACAAACAAAAAAATTAGAGTTAATTACATAAATCGTCTTTGTGGTTTCGTAAAAGTTACGGATCTTGTCCCTGTGGTTTTTTGTTAGCGGGTTTCGTCCCTGTGGTATACAAATCTTACGGATCTTGTCCCCATGTCTGACCCGATCTCAAAAAAGGATCTCCCTTGCAAATACTCCCTAACGTGAGGGCTAACATTGTATTTTGGTTTTAACGATCGTTATACAAACCACAGAGACGATTTGTGTAATTTACTCTTTAAAAAAATAAAAAAAAAAAAACTTTTTAATTTTTTTATTCAATTTTTTTTTTAATTTTATTACGATTAAAGTTACTCTTTAAAAAAAAGTTTTTTCTTTTTAATTTTATTATTACGATTAAATTTTTTAATAAAAAAAACTTTTTTTTTAAATTTAATTTTAATTTTATTATAATAAATTTAATAAAAAAAACAAATTTTAATTTTATTATAATAAATTAAAAAACTATTTTTAATTTTTTTTTAATTTTAAAAAAAATCAAAAAAATTATAATAAAACTAAAAATAATTAATTTCAATTTTATTATAATATATTTTTTTAAAAACTGTTTTTTCTTTTAAAAAAAACAATTTTATTAAAAAAATTAAAATAAAATTAAAAAAAAAACAAAAAAAAAAGTTTTTTTAATTTTATTATAAAATAGATGAAGGCGTATAAAAAAACGTTTTTATACGATTTTGTTCGTTTTATACGTTTCATTTGTTTTTATACGGTTTCGTTCGTTTTTGTATGAAAATGTATGAAAACAACGTATAAAAATGTATGAAAACAACGTACAAAAATGTATGAAAACGTATAAAAAAAACGAACGAAACCGTATAAAATGGATGAAAACGTACAACAACGTTGTTTTTGTACGTATGAACGTTGTTTTTGTTCTTGCCCTCGAATCAACCATGGCGGATATCAATTTTTTGAATAATTCTTTTCACCACATTTTATCTTGGAGACGAACTGTTGTGTGAATGAACCACGGTGGATATCCTACTCCAAGTGCATTGTCACTATATGTTTGAGTTTGGTATCAATTTTTACATATTTTGAAAAGAATATAACAATGATTAAAAATAAGTAGAGTAAAGTCCAAAATACATCCCTGTGGTTTGCCTTTTGTCTCGGTTTACATCCCTAAACTTTTTTTTGGAACAATTACATCCCTCCGTTAGTAAAGTTGGCACAAAATCATCCCTAAGGACGAATGCTGCAAAGAAGTCCCCGTTAAGACCCCCACGTGCTAGTCACGTGAGGGGTATTTTTGTCCATTTCTCACTCCGAGCTACCACCCACTTCTTTTAATACCTAAAAAACACTAAAACCCACGAATCCTTTCCCTCTCAAACTCACCAACACTGATATTAAGCACTCTTCCCTCCCAAAGTTACCAAAACACATAAGAAAAACAAAAAAAAAACCAAATCCTATGTTCAATTGTTGATTAACAACAATGGTGGTTGTGGAATGGGTACTTCGTGACTATGATGATCCTGTGGATGAACAAGAAGCGTATAGTAAGTTGTAATTTGATTAATACATATTCAAAGTTGTTTGTACATTCATTAGATGTTTATTAATTGAAGATTACTTGTTGATAATAGGTACATAACCAAATTTTTTCTCATTGAAGATTCATCATGGTGGTTTGTTCATCGAACCTCGGTAGGACCTACACAAATGGCCGGTTAATTACATAAACTTTGTAGATGTTGACTTGTTTTTGTCAGAATCGAGGTTGAATGACATGGTTAGGAGGTTAGGTTACAAAAGCCCTAAGGGTAAGATGTACTATCATTGGAGAAAACCTAACATTGAATTAGAACATGGCTTAGAAGCACTAGGTGGTGATGCAGATGTGTTGAAACTAGTTGGGTATGCTGATAAGGTCAAACTAATTGATGTCTACATTGAGCATGAGTTTACTGACCCTAGATACTTATTTGAAATCACCATTTAATACATCAAAGGGACTGACTTTGGAGGAAATAGATGAAGAAGAACCTACTTCTTTAGTAGTTAGGAATCCTGTTAAGAAACCTTGTGTGAAGAAAAATAGGTTGCCATTGTTGCTTCTTGATGAAGAACCTACTGATGGTTTTGAGGATAGTGGTAAGAGTGTTAGTGTAGAGAGTGAAGCTAGTCCAGAGTGTGAGGCTAATGCAGAGTGTGAGGTTAGTGCGAGGTATGAGGATAGTGCAGAGAGTGACTGTGGTTCAGAGAGTGATGATAGCGAAGATAGTGACTATATAGTTGATGAGGAAAATGAGGTCAATTTAGTTGATGTAGATATGGAAGAATTCTTTAGAAACACTGATAAAGATGTAGAATGGGTGAAAGTTAAGGGTGACAATTTGGAAGTCCCTGTTGAATTAGATGTTGAAGAAGGGTATAATCTAGATGACTTTGATATGGATATTGACATAGAGAGTGATAGTGGTAATGAAAGGGGTTATGATAGTAGCAGTGATACAAGAAAGAGAGCAATGACAAAGCTAAGTAGGGAACATGATAAGCAGTTTGGTGTTGGTGGTAGTAGTAATGAAACATTTTTTGTTGGGAGACAGTTTGGGAATAAAAAGGAAGTAACAAAATGGTGATCAGCTGGGTTAGTAGCAACTAAAAGGCAGTTGTATACTTGGAAAAATGATATATATAAAAAAAGGTTAGGGTTGTATGTAGGGGAAAGTGTCCTATGTTTAGACATGATAGTGGGCCAAATAGTAGCCCACTTAAAAATGTGAATGGAAAATGGGTTAAGTCCAAAAAGAATGAGACACAAGCTAGCAGCCCACTTAAAAATGTTAATGGAAAATGGGTAAAGTCCAAAAAGAATGAGACAAATGATAGTGTAGAGGGAATAAATAAATATGGGGGATTGAGAATAAAAGTAGGTGGTAATAAAGGCAATTATATTTATGATGACATCACATGTCCTTGGACTTTGCACATTTCTCCTAACAGTCAAGGCACATGGGTGATATGGTCTGTTTATGTCTTGTTAAAAACAATGGATGATATGGTATGTTTATGGAAATGGTTGACTTTGTTTATCCTGATGTTGTATCTGTATCATTTTTGTATTTTATCTGTATTATTTTTTCCTTGTAAATGCTTATGCAGTGGTGGTGGTTGTGAGTGTAAATGCTTATGGTTTTGTGCAGGTGTAAATGCTTATGGTCTTTGGCCTTTCAACCACAATCAAGTCACAACAGTTGAATCCATTTCACACATTTGGTTAGTATTTCAACCCATTTCAGTTGCATTTTTTTACAAGTCCCAAATGATACTAAACCACACATAAACATTGCATTCATAAAACTTAGTACAACAGATTTATTAGAGGACATTTAACCCATAGTTAAGCATTTCATCCATGCTACTAAAACATAGATACTAAACCATAGATATTAAACCATACATAGTAAACCAACAACCTTAACCAAGCATACTAAAACAATTTTCCTTTCCCCTCCCCTTTTGCATCTGTGGGACTTTTGGGCTCATATTTCTTGATACCTAGCCTTTCACATGTTGCCTTATTTGGTAGACCTAACACCTTCTTCCTATCAGTAAAGTCTTGCTTTGGATTGATGCTACCTTCAACCTTGAATCTGCTAACATAACCCTTAGTACAGTATTTGTCGATATGGTTTGTTTAAAATTAGCTTGTTCATATATTGTTGTTTGTGCGTATTGTAGGTGATACAAGTTTGACATTCGAAAGTCAAACTTTCATTTAGCATTTCAATTTGATTGTGGGAAGTAAAACTACATTTCCAGTTTACTTTAGTTAGTCAATACTTGAAAATGGTGAATGGCTATTTTGTAGGTAGTATTTGCATTTTAACTATGTAAAGTCAAATTTGCAAAACCATTACTCAAATATTTGACTTTGTAAAGTCAAAATTGCAAAACAATTAGTCAATATTTGTTTTGGAGTTTATTGTTAATTTGATATGTTTTAGAAGTTTGACTTAACAAAGTAAAACTTCTAATACATTTTTTGTGTTGTTTAATCTTCAACTAAATTGTAGTATACGTAACTTGGCAACTTGAGGGACCAATTGTGTATTTTACAGTGATTATTGGGCGGGAGTTTTAAGTATGACAACGGCAACCAAGACAAATTCAGGGACCGAGTGTGAAAAAAAAATCACAATTAGACCCTTGACCGTCTCTTACCGGAGACGCTATTAACTAATGCACACCAAACGATAAACCCATCTACCACTTTTTCCACACACAAACAATTTTCCAATGACAGATTTCCCCATTTTGAATGAACTCATGGAGGTTCTTTGGTTCATCAAACTTGAATGATCGTATGGCTGTGTGGTTTGAACAAGAGGCTGCACTAGAAGGGATTCTGAAAAAGCTAGTTCTTCAGTGCATTGATCATCTGAAGAGAGGAATCATGAAGAGTAGGAGCGGTCGAAGAGAATGAAGCTCTGGGACCTCGTGGAATTGCGCTTGACGGTGTGGATGCTTGACAAAAATCCGTCCAGGCACACACACCAACTTGTTCAACTCATACAGATTATTGGTCAAACTGATGAAGCTATTCGTTTCAACCAAGATTTTGTTAAGAAAATGGCTGAACATAATGCCTGAATTTTGGGTTTTCCATGGGGGTAGATAAAGGTGGTCTTTTGGGTGCTAGTTTTGGAAATATAGGTTGGTAAAAAGGGTATGTAAATTGGATCTTTTGTCTAGTTGTTGGTCTTGGTTTGATGTAGTTGTTTATGACCTTTAACAGACTATATTAATGATAAAATATCATCTTGGTTTTGTGTTGTTTAATATGTTCTTGTATTGTGACATTGGGTGTATTTTAGTCTAATTAGTATCAACAAAACCAAACATCCCCTTGTATCAGCAAAACCAAACAGCCCCTTTGTATCAGCAAAGCAAAGGCAATAGTTTAAAAATATGTGTTGAAAATGCAAATACTTTAGCACTAAATCATAATGTATCACCAAACATTCCCTTGTATCAGTTAAACCAAACAACCCCTTTTATCAGCAAAAGTTGTTACAACAAAACCAAACACCCCCGTATCAGCAAAATTAGAGGCAGTGGTTTAAAAATATGGGTTG
Organism: Chrysanthemum makinoi; assembly: GCA_910596185.1. NCBI lineage: Eukaryota > Viridiplantae > Streptophyta > Magnoliopsida > Asterales > Asteraceae > Chrysanthemum > Chrysanthemum makinoi. The sequence goes on from OU343222.1 coordinate 19,635,732, forward strand.
AAAATGCAAACGCTTTAGCATTAAACAATAATGTATTAACAATTGTGTATTGTAACATCTTGAATTTTGACTTACCCAAGTCAAACAAACTTATGAAAGGCAACAAATTGTAACTTACTATTGTGGTATGACTTGGGTAAGTCAAACCTATTAAGAAATGCAAAACGATTTCAAGCAGATACAATGCACAACCAAACACAATTACTTAAATAAGAACCCACTTGTTTATTCATCGATTTCATGTTCTCAAGAACTACAAATGTTTACTATCATCTAAACATACACTTAGCTAGACCCACAACTCTCCCTATCATCTTTTTCCCTCTTTTCCTTCCTTTCCTTAAGATATTTAAACAAAATTTCCAGGTTTTTAATCCTTTCTCCCAAATCGTTAAACTTTGATAACAAGATGTCAGCCTCTTCCTTCTCCTTCTTAACACCCAAACCATTTTCATTTGGGTAGTCTGCTTTCTTCAACGAACTCAACAAAGCCTTCCCCCTATCGTTTTGTGCCATTATTGTTATTTTTTTTGCTTTGGGTAGAATGTGTGTTGATTGTATTTTAGGGTTCAATGTTGGTCGTTGTCGATACAAATATGGTTGAAGGTTGGGTTACATTTTAACTATGTTGGGTAAAAAATGTGAATGGTCTATTATACCCTCGAAGGAAATCCAGAAAATTAAAGTTGACTATGCCAATCCTGGTCAAGGTACGAGTTTGGCATTTAAAGGCCAAGGTTTGGACCTCCGGCAATGATAACGCCGAGTTTTGTCCCATCGAGAAGCGGATTGACAAGTTTAGGGACCAACCGTGTATTTTAGTCTATAAAATATATATGATATAGTTTTGATTGATCGTGGAGATGGATAATGTTATTTTTTAATTTAAAACTTGTATTCTCGTTGAATTTTAGTCTATAAAATACAAGTGTATAGTTAGTTCTAGTGTATGTAGAAGGGCTAAAAGTTGGGCAATAAATGAAGGGGAAAACACAATGGTAGATCATTATGGTTACATTAGGTCATATGCAAGAGCTATATTGGATTCAAATGATGGTTCCACTGTCATAGTTGGGGTTACAGTCAATCCAGATGATCAAACATTTTTTGATAGGTTTTATGTCTGCTTTAATGGATTGAAAGAGGGTTGGAAGAAAGGGTGTAGAAGGGTTACAACTTTGGATGGATGTTTCCTCAAAAAACCAAATGTGGGTGAAAATCTTACGGCTATTAGGAGGGATGGTAACAACCAAATCTTTCCGGCAGCATGGGTTGTAGTGAATGTGGAGAACAAAGATAACTGGTCATGGTTTTTGGAATTGCTTGGACAAGATCTTGAATTGCCAACTCGAGTTTAACACTTAAGTCAGACCATCACAAGGTATGCTTCATTTACATTTGCTTAAATGTTCCTTGTTTTTAACTGTCTTTCATATTGTAACTGTTTTGATGAACACGTTGTAGGGATTGATAGAAGCTGTCAAGGACGTAATGCCCAATGCAGAACATAGACAATGTGCAAGGTACATCTATGAGGGTTTTAGGAAAACATATAGTGGTGTGGAATTTAGGAATCTTTTTTGGGCTGCTTTAAAGGCTAGTTATCCAGGTCTGTTCAACAAGATTACGGAGAAGATGAAAATTGCTAACCCAAATGCATATCAATATCTGCTTAATAAAGATCCCAAGACCTGGTCCAGAGCCTATTTTCATATTGGTAACAATTGTGAAGCTGTGGAGAATGGATTCAGTGAATGTTTCAATGCTGTTCTTTTAAGTGTTAGAGATAAGCCATTGATTACAATGCTCGAAGCAATGAGGGTGATTGTGATGGAAATAATGAACATTATGAGAAAGATGTTGGATAAATGGAAAGAAGACATTTGTCATAACATTCAGAAAAGGTTGGAAATCATAAAAGATCAACAAAGGTATGACTTACTATACTTATATCATGATTATAATGCTCAATATGAATAAACTGTATACTAATTAGAACTTATTTGGTGTAAGGTTTTGGCATGTGATACCAGCCGGAGGAAATCTATTTGAAGTGAGAAATGGTTCTGAGGCTTTTAGCATTGATGAATATCATAGGACTTGCGTACCGCAGGATGTGGCAGCTATCAGGTTTGCCATGTAGTCATGCCATTGCTGTCATTTTCAAGTTACATAGAAGGGCAGAAGAGTATGTGCCATATTGTTTTAGAAAACAAATGTTTCATGATGCTTACCATCAATACTTAACACCTGTTGGTGGAATGACCTTCTGGCAAGACTCTAGTGAATTGTCTAAGGTCTTGCCTCCTAAACCACAAAAAATGCCTGGTAGGCCAAAGAAAAAAAGGATTAGAGCTGCTCATGAAAATAAAAACCCCAATAAGATTCCTAGGACTGGGATTGAAATGACTTGTTCAAATTGTTTTCAAAAAGGTCTTAATAAGAAGGGTTGTAAGAACCAAACTGTTGTGAAACCACCTAAGCCATCAGTTAAAAAAGGCAGACCAAGGAAATCCACAACCACAGGTTTAGTTGATGAAGATGAACCCTTAGTTGAACCATTTAGAGCAACACCTAACTCTATCCCTATGTCAAGTGAATATGATGTGGGTGGTGATAGTGCAACTGTCAATGCTAAAAGAAGTAGACCAAGGAAAATAAAAAAATCAGTTGGCAAGTCAGTGAATGTTGATGAAAATGAGACCATAGTTACACCAGAAGCACCTTCTATTCCAGTTGATGAAAATGAGACCTTAGGTTCAAGTGAATATGAATTGGGTGGTTCTAGTGCAGGTGCACTTACTCAAAGCAAAAAAAGGGTATGATTCTTGAAGTGGGTGGTTCTAGGGCATTCAATCTCAGGGGAAGAGGTAGAGGTAGAGGGCTTACTGGTCTAGGCAGATTAGGAAGGTTGGAAAGATGGATTGGCATTGGTGAAAATGAAAGTGTGTCTGATCCAATTGAAAATATAGAAGATGAGCATCTTTGAAGAAATTCTACTTGACAACCAAACTGAACAACCTCAGAACTCACAGACTGCACCTACTCAGACCTCAAAGATCGCACCTACTCAGAACTCACAGATTGCACCAGTAAATGAAGCACAACCAAGAGCAATGAGAAATTTTGTCATGCCAAAGCAAAGAGGAAAGAGTGAAAGAATCTTGAAGATAAAATTGGCAAAGCAACACCAAGGAATTGGAAGCTCAAGTTCCAATGCTCTCAGTTTGAAGTGAAAACAAACTGTCTTATATAACTAAACTTCTTATGTCATGTAACTTTAATGTTGTGTAACTAAACTTGTGTGCACTTCTTTCGTTCATATATGTTGTGCACTTAGAAACATATGCTATTTGGTTCTTATGTCATGTAACTTTAAACTTTCATGTAATGCCCAATTTTGTAACTGAATGGGCATGAACCTTGTCAAAAGTAATGACATAAACCTTTTGTATTATGAGCCTGTGTTGAATAACTATTGTTAACCAAAAGAAACCATTGCATTAAACAGAAACCAACACAAAACATTGTCATATTACATAAGTCCTAACAGGTTCACTAGACAAACACATTACTTGCAGCAACAAAAGCTACAAAAATGACCAACAAACCAAACAAAACAACAAGTTTGTCATGAAATTTGACTTTTGACTTTATCAAAGTCATTTCTGCCTTCAATTGAACCATTTGCAAATATGTGGCTTCATCAAATGTGGAGCTTTTGCCTTCATCAGACTTTGAGCCAATCTTATCCATGTGCTCAGTCATTTTCTTCTTCAACATTTTCAGTTCTTCATGTTGTTTGAAGAACAACTCTTTGTAGTAGTCAATAGGTAGCTCATCATCTATAAACCCATAAAACTTACACTGATCTTCCATGTCCTGTCAATTAACAAACGAAATATTAGCTTACATAAAGAGCTTAATTAACAAACGAAATATTATCTTACATATTTTGGACAACCCTTGAATCTTCTACCGGGGTTGTAAATGGTCCATGAGACTTGCTCTTCCATAGGCAAATGACAATCGCATTCAGTGCGAGCAATAACTTCTTCCTTTGTGTAACGTTTGAATGTGGTCGATCTAGATTTTGAAGTTGAAGAAGAGGAAGATCTCATGTAAGTTTTAGTGGGTATGTATGTAATTGTCACTATTTTATTTTTCGCAAAAATAATTCAACTTATACACATATAATTTTGATTTGCACAAACTTGCTGAAAAGATAGCCATACAATGGAAAAACCAAAAATACCGATTAACGAAAATCAAACCGCAAAAACTAAAAACTGAAAAAACCAACCCGAACTTTGGAGTGAAGTTTGGTTTTAAAAAAAATTAAACCCAAATTTTGTTTGAGGTTCAGTTTTAGCAAAAAAAACTGCGCCAAACCGCCGTATGCTCGCTCTACCAATTGAATTGTACGAATCTGACAGCTATGAACGACAAACTAAAGCAATGGTTGCATATAAGTTTCAAAGTTGCATTGTTTTCTTTTAACGAGCTTAGGGAGGGAGGAGTGGTAGTTTCATACCCTAATACCCTGAGGGTGCCACGTCACCTCTATCCAATAAAAACCTTACAACTCAAAACTACCCCCTTACTACCTTCTACCCTAACTAGACGGAGTGGTACCCGATCATACCCTAACACTATATTTCATAAAAAAAAAAAAAAAAAAAAAAAAAAAAAAAAAAAAAAAAAAACTAAGCTTATTTCCATTCGGCTTCCGAACTCGATTTCATCCACATTTTCAAGTACCCTAAAGGGGCGGGGCGGTGTAGCCTACTACCCTAACCGAACCCGATGCCTTACCGCATCCACTCCTTCATGCCTTAGTGATACATTTGCAACATTTCCAAAATTTATAAAGTGGTCCCTTTCATATATAGTACGGAAAGGTGTATCTTCATATGATTATTTTGGTTACATATAAATAGTTGCAATTTTGTTACGAAGATCACAACAAGTAAGGTCAAAACAAAACAATAGTTTCTTCTTTTGATCACAATAATTTCATATAGATTTAAGTGGTCTTTATGATCTCCTTGATATGTTTGTTTTAGTTTAACAGAAACATAACTTCTTAGTGGTTAATATGCAGCCATGCAATTCGTTACTTTGAAAAAGACAAAGACTTTCAATCACTTTAACTCATCATAAATTAGTTCATATATATAATTGTGATAAAAACATAACTTAACAATTATACCAACATTTACAAGCCGATTTATTAGGGCCAGGAAATGATGGGAAGTAACCACACGTTGCTTTTGCTAGAAACTCGTATCTTCGGCGACACGCGTCCCAGCAATCATCCGAGACAGTGATATCTCCATCGCACCACTTTGGTGTGAATGATATGAAATCGGTACATACGTCGCCCTTTACACATGTTATCATTCCGACTGTATCATTAAATAAACAATATATGACACTAAATAAACATTTAAATGAAATTAACAAATTTGTATCGAATTTTTGATGTTTTACCTGTGAACATAAGAGCTATGACAAACACCACATTAAAAACAGCAATTCCACTCAATTGTGCCATAATTTTGTGAAGTTTGTTTTGGTTGTTGATATTTTTTCTTTTTGTTTTTTATGGTTTGGTATAAGAGTGTCTTGAATATAAATAGTGGATTCATAAACTATTACTAAATTTGAGATGGACGTAACATAAATTTGTTTCATAATTGTTTTTTAGTACTCTTCTGTCTCAAAATTATTATTCATTGATAAAATAAAATACATATTTTAAGAAAAATGTATTTATTACTGTTTTAATTTTTATGAAAGCTAAAAAATACAATTTTAGTCTTTGACAATTATATACTGTTTTCTTTTAATTTTATAAATATCAATTTTAGTAAGATAATATGATAAACTTAAACAATTACAACTACTAATTTCAATAATGAACAATTATTTTAAAGCATTTTAAAAAAGAAATATGAACAATAATATTGGAGCATCTACACTACATCAAATTAATGCATAAGTTTTTTAATTAATTATTTGTTTCACATTTAATGCTTAGTGTATTTAATGGCAATAACTTGTCATTTTTTTTTATCAAACACTTGATAGGTTACAAGTATTTTGCAATAGCTTTAATGATCATCTTTATTACTCTGTATTTCTTTGACCTTTAGAGAGAAGTCCAAAAAATATTTAACGACGATCTTT